>OZ010677.1:37559630-38252130 GCA_963932185.1 Troglohyphantes excavatus
TCGCAAACCACTTCTCACTTCGCTCGCTAAAAGGTAGGACACAACAACAGTGTCCTAGTAACAATACCTTTTTTAATTATATTACCAAAAACTTTAAATGTTGAAACTAAATTTAAATTATAATTCATCTTGGCATCAATACATTTTTTCGCCATGTAAATCAATATAAAATCATTTAATTTAATTTCTTTTAAACTACAAATGAAAACAATGGAACCACTGGCAAGCCATTATTTATTATTTTATTTCTACCATTATTTATTATTTTCCACGTTATTTTCACACCTTTCCTGCGTTTTAGTGTAATTTTTAACATTATTGGTAGTTTGTTTTGGCATTATTGACGTTAAGCTTACCATACTCTTGCCTACCAGAAGTGTATACGTAACTAAGTTAATACATCATAAAAATAAAGGTCATAGAAATCTAGTTTTCAAAATTGCCAACAGATGGTGCCACGTCAATGTTCCGCTCATGTAAAATTTAGAAAATTTGTTTTCAAAACTTCTGTTTTTAATGTAATAGGGTTTATATTCTTCCTAATTTAAACTGACATCAACAAAATAATTATTTACTAATGAATTGAAGAGGCTAATCGTCAAAATGGCTTACATAATGGCAAAATAAAAATACAGGCTCAAAAGAATTTCGTAAACAAACTAACTGTTGGCACTCAGCGTACAGCAAAACAGCGTTTTTCAATCACTGTGTAAGAGAAATATATATAAAGATGATATGTAACGAATGCACGAAAAATGTAATTTGGTATGGATATTTACCCGAGGTTGAGTTTGCGCACAAATACTCATTTATATTTGCCCTGCTCACAGGGTTTTTACCAGACACATATTCGTAGAATAGTTAAATATATTGAGAAACAATCTGATTTAAAAATTTTTGAAAATCTGAAAAAAAATCGATTTAAATTTTTAAAAAAAATCCGATTTAAATTAACTAAATCCGTTTCTTTGTTTTTTTAACACGGAATTCCGGGTTAGATCCAGAAAAGTACCATCCCTGATTTTGCCTTTCAGTTCATGATGAATTAATTAGAATATATAAAAAAAATTACTTGGAAGGTAGTAGTTAAACAATTTAATATGAAAGTCACAAATGTAATTCTAAAATTAGAAGGAAATTAAAAAGCTTGCACTAAAATCTCATTAAAAAAATAGAATTTTATTACCTATAATATCCTCTAAATTCGGCAATTCTGGTACATCTGCGTAATTCAAAATATCTTCTTTTTCCTTTCTTATATATTCAAATGACTTTATTTTTTCCAATTCATCAATAAGATTTTGTTTCTAAAAGGGAGGAACATAATTTAAAATAAGAAAACTGACACATAAAATTGTACAAAGAGTAGAAGGAAACAAACAATTTTTCAAATGGATATTAAGATTTTCAGATAATAAAAAGGAAATGATTTTAAAAGATGATCAAGCAAAACATCACAGGAGAAGTGAACTTGAAACAGTTCAAATGTGATCAGGTGGTAGAGGTTTATATATTAAAATGTTTTGAGTACACTCAAACCCGTTTTTGCGCTGCCTTTTCTTGTGCGAATTTTTATTTGTGCAGATTTTTTTTATTGTGATATATGAAAATTTCAATCAAATTGGAACATAATTGATTATCTGGCTACCGAAACATATACAAGCGTCTAGTGAAACAGCAGTCGTCGCAAAAACTGATCACTGACTACATGGTAACTGAAAAAAAGGTCAACTCTAAACAAGTGCGAGGTAGTATTTTCAAGTGACGAAAGCGATTTTGAACCAGTTTACCACAAGAAAGTTCGCGTATTGTCAGACTACGAAGGAAAATGGTTATACGTTTTGAAAAGTTTTGTATGTGTAAAATAGGGATGAACCGGATAGTGGTTTTGCCGGATATCGGATATCCGGCGCACATTACAAACCGGATATCGGATATCCGAACTGGATTTTGCCGGATATCCGGCAGTTTATTTTTTATGAAAATAACTTCTTATACACACTAGGAAAAACGGAAATCGGTCAAAAATTGAAAAATATTTTTTTTATTCTGTAATATTTCCCAATTCCTTATTTTTAAAGTGATACCAAAATTGAATAAACATTCAAAAAACTTTTTTATTTACAAAGGGTTATTCTAGGGTGCTGCTAGCAATGAAAATCGGATATCCGGCACTTTATTTCCGGATATCGGATAGTTACCGGATAGTAAAAAAGCAGCCGGATAGGCCGGATACCGGATATTTACTTGATATCCGTTTCATCCCTAGTGTAAAATAAGTACAAATGTAAATAAAATATTTAAAAATGTTCGCATGTGTATTTTCTAAATCAGATTCCAAAACGTTTGGCGAGATTCCAAGTAGCTACCAAGCCTTGTGTCTTGATTTCGTTTAAAAAAGCAATTCCTAGGTATTTCCTAAGGTTTTGAGATATTTTCTACATGAGATTTTTTTATGCGGTCTTTATTCACTGCATAAAAAAATTACTTGTGTTGCAAAACTATTTTTATAGCTACTCATGAAGTTTCATGCGATTTTTTATGCGGTCCCTATCCACCGCACAAAAACAGGTTTGAGTGTACTTGTATTCTGTCCTTATCTCAGTAATTCTTTTTTAATTGATAACAATAATTTTCGGTTTCCAAAAATAATTTTTATGCCAATTACGCACTTAGTGTATCCAACATTTTATGTATGCATGGTGAAGTCCTGGGAAAGATAGCATAACTTGCTCTTCTTACACATTCAAAAAAAATATTTTATTGATTTATCATAGATTTTTTAAAAGTTTATTTTAAATAGGATTATACAGAATATATTTGAACAAGGCTATATTTTATACAGTGCATCATTTTAAATTTGCACAAATGGACATTGTAAATGTCAATATTCTGTCAACATACAGGCTTAAAAAAAATCTAAAACAGAACAATAGAAATTTTTCCCAAAGCAATAATTTTTGGAGAAATCCCAATTTCTACTTTGCTCCTAGTATGTTGCTACAGCACACATTATTTTTCAGCAGCTTGTTTTGCATAATTTAACCCATTGACGCTCACACGATTTTTGCAATTACAAAGCGCTGAAAATTCAAATAGTATTAAGTATAATTTTTATTCTGCAATTCAACAAAAACTAAAATTCAATTATACTGAATAATTTAAAATTTTAGCGATTAAATTAACTATGCCTGTATGTTGATAAAATTAACTAATAATTAACAACTTTTTTATAAAAATTAATTTAAACATATGTTTAAAAAATATTTTTTGTTTCAATTTTTAAAACAAACTTTACTCATGCACTTTTTAGGTAACTTATTACAACTAAAAACTTTTTCATTTATTAATGATCAATTATTTTATTTAAACTAACTCATTTAAAAAACAATCATCATTGCATATTTAACAAAACAAAATCTCAATGGAAGATAATCAGAAAAGTTTAAATCAATTCCCTTTCAAATGTATTTTTTCTCCTAAAAAATGTATAGAAATAATAAATTTTAGAATATACCTTAAATTGTTTGATTATTTCCTGTTCAGACAGTTCTTCTTCTTCTGATGATGATTCTTCTTCAGAAGATTCTTCTTTTTCTGAACTATTTACTAAAGACACATAATTAGTATTAGGATGAATTATATTTATAGATGCCAGACACATATAAAACTAACATGATATATTATTTTTCCATAAAATGTTTTTCTGAAAATAGATAGGTTGTTACTACGTATAAATTTAACAAACAAATTTTACTTTGATAAGTGACAAATGACTTACATTTGTTCTCAATTCTTCGACTGAACTCCTTATCATATATATTCCGTTCCTTCCAAAGTTTTAGAAGACGAACGACCCTATCTTTTATCTCTTTTACACTGTAAAAGAAAATATTACTTTTGTAAATATCTAAATAAATAAAATCTGTTCAATAGGTACCAAATTACTTTAAAAATTGTCATATGAAATGCTGTCATGTTAGTAAAATATATTTAAATTCAGATATATAATATAAACTAGCAAAAAAAAACTTTTTTATGCAGAATTAACTAAAATAATGTACTATTTTTTTTAGGTATAAATAAACCTATATCCAAAATAAAGGGGGAAAAGGATTAACCCTTCACTAATTCTTAAAAAAAAGTTAAACGTCTTTTAGTTCGGCTAATAGGGTATTGCTTGGTAAAACTGCATGTAACCCCAAGGGTATGTGTATCACAGGTTGAGTATAATAACATAAGAAAATTAAAACTTTCTTCCTAGTGTAAACTATCATTTTACTAAATTTTATCAAAATCAGATCATAAGTTTCTGAGATCAGCATGGACAAAGATAATCTGTAATTTTATTAGTATAGATAGATTATTGAACATTCGAAACTGAACCAACACATCGAGAGTATAACAATTCTTTTGAAGTTAACTTTAAAATGTCTAATATTACTGCCATGTAACACATTTGAAAGGTTTTTGTTCACTCGTCAGGCATGGGACAGCTAATTGGTTAGATAAGAAGATTCAATTAAAAGGAAACCAGTAATTTTTTTGATGAATGACCAAGAAAGGCACCAATACTTTTACTCATGTGACAAGATCTTATGGGCAAGGTCAAACATTTTCTAGATCAAGGTGATTAGCAACAATAACAACTAACTTCTTGTAATTTATTATATAAACTGTGAGCAGTATGACACCCAGAAGTAAACTTGAATCAAAAGATTTGATTATACAATGACACTAAAATACT
This sequence comes from Troglohyphantes excavatus, assembly GCA_963932185.1. Classification (NCBI taxonomy): domain Eukaryota; kingdom Metazoa; phylum Arthropoda; class Arachnida; order Araneae; family Linyphiidae; genus Troglohyphantes; species Troglohyphantes excavatus. The sequence continues at coordinate 37,564,378 of OZ010677.1, forward strand.
TGAAATACATGCAGAGTGCGAAATATATACAACATGCATTGCTTAACACAGTGCTTTATAGAGATAAATTGTTCCTTACTGTTCATAGGAAGCAGCTTCCTCAAGAACTTTCGAAAAGGCCTCCCTGTACTCTGGACATTTTTTCTTACCACAGCCTTGTATGACTTCATTTGCAACATAGAACATGGCTAAAGTATTGCAATCTAAGTAAAAGAGAAAAAAATAAATGTGCAACAGAAAAGGCATACTACAGAAAATTAAACGGTTTTTAAAAATCATATTAAATTATGAAAGGAAAATAATAATGGCATAGTATTGAAGAAACTTTTACTGTCACACAACAGGTTTAATTCAAACAAAAAATACTGACAAATGGGCGGGTTGGCAGCAAAGTGGTCTAAATCACTAAAATCTGAAAATGTACCAACACCATTTTCCATAACTAGGCAGTTCTATCATTTGCCTAATAATTGTTTGAATATCATTCCATTTAATGTTATAGTCAAGGTGAGTGGTAAACTTGTGACGGTCCAGTTTTTCCTATCGTTTGATTAGGTTTTGCGTGGCCTGGTTGGTTGGTCTCGGCGTAATCGCCGTTGATTCAGATTAAGAAGTAGATCTTTTATGCTAATTTCGGCATAGTGCTGTTGGATGCAGTTGGCAACAACTGTTTATTTTTCTGTTTTTAGTTCTAGTATGTGGCAACATTATGCCTTTATTATTGTGACTCAAGAAAAGTAACAAATTTGTTCGCGTTTTTTTCAAAGCGTATTTATTATTGTATATAGTTCTGTCTGTCTCACACTCTTCCACTTATGTTCTGCAAACAAGTGCAGCGAAATAGAGTTTAGTGTGTGAGTGCATCGCGGTTCGTTGTGGTCGGGTTGGTGAGTGTGCTTGAAGATCCTGTTCGGAGGCTGCTCCAGTGAATATAACCGGGTGTTCTTTGCTGCTAATCATTTCTTGGAGGATTCCAGCGTCAGCACGACTCGGGCCACCCGGCTACGGTAACCCCTCAGGTATTTCTCCAGGTTGTCAGTGGTCAATCCGCACAGTTGTTTGTTATTATGGTATTTAATATTTTACAGTAATAAACTTATTTACATTCGCTATTTTAGACTTATGTCTTATTTATAAGTAGCCTTTTTAAACTTTAAAATTTTTTATGTCAGAACTCTGTTTTATGAATTGTATCACTTGGCAGCTAACCCACCCACATATGTAACAAAAAATTATGATTCTGGGAAAGAGCATAGAATCTCATGTGTAAACACCCAAATTAGTAGTTCACATTAATTGAAAAAAAAGCAAATCTTAAGCAAATAAATAGTTGCCCATTCTGAAAGATAGGGGCTGGATATGTTGTTCATCTTATCATTAATTCATCTAAAATATGTTCAAATTAACAAGGTTTGATTGTATACTGCCTAAATGCAGCAAACTGTTTGGTGGTAGAATAGTGAACATTGAGAATAGCTTATTGTGCACAGTGGCGTAGCCAGCATTGGGTTACTTTGGGTTAGAACCCCCCCCCCCCCATAGCCAGTTTAAATTTTTTTTTTTAAATAACAAATGCAAAAAAAACGAAGATTTTTTTTTCTGATTTCTATAGAGAAAACACACGTCGCATTTCCTGGTCTACCCCACATGTATCTCCTGCTCCTTTCCCTTCTGTCCCCTGAAGGGATGATTTTAAGGAGAACAATGAAGAAACAACCTTGAAGACAGAAAATTCGACTTTTTGTGGGGGGGGGGGGGGACGATAGGGTAGTGATTGTCTTGGTTGTTTGTACATAAAGGGATACTTTTCTTAGCAGTTAAAATAGGGCGTTAGTTGAGCCGGAATTCACAGTGCATCAATCCAAAAATTGCTTGCTTTGAAGTAAGGTATTTTCCCTGACCCATTCATCCCCTACGTGCTTTAAGAAAGGATTGTAAATGACCCCTGTCAAAAAAATAACGCCCATAATTGTGATCCTCTTCGCTCTCTCACAATGCCAGTGGAATTTTTTCACTTTCTCAAAAATCAGTTTTCAGAGAGGTTGTATGTCTCTCATTTGCCTATTTTGTCTCTCATTCACAAAAACATAAACTATTGGAAGATTCAAGAGAAAAGAAAGAAGCATCGTGCATAAAATTTGCTGATGTGTTTAAAGTATGTACTCCTTTTCTTATTCAAATATTTTTTGTTTATTGAGATTATCGTTGAAAATACCCAAACCAAAACTAACTAATTTTTTATTCAATTACATTTACAAATTAGTTTTCTGTCACTCAGACGTGTTACTTTTCACGCGAAAATACGGTTTTCCGTTTTTTTTTTTTTTAATTTGGGTTTTGATCATTCCCAAGATTGATGCACATTTGTTTGAAAAGTTTTATGGTGGATTATTAAAAAGTTATATTCAACTATTATAAATACGAAGGTCACATAATGGAAAAGTTGGCTCTATTTACGAAGGGGGGGGGGGGGGGACAACAGATTCTCGTTTAAATCTGTGTTCATAACCTTTTTCTGGATTTTTTTCTGCGGCGCTGCATCTCGTGCTGATGATTAGGCAAGCATTTTTCCATTGTCCAGCTTCTACAAATCAATGTGTTTTTTTATAATAATATATTTTTTATTCAGTTATTTGATTTTTTTACGAGCAACGGCAATTTTCGTTATGATTTTGCCGCAATAGACCGTTTTGCTGCGCCACGCAACCAATGACCAAACCTCCTCCCCCATGTCACGCATGATAAAATTAACCGAAAAATAATGATTATTATTCTGTTATTTTTAATTATATAATAAAGAATTATTTACAAATTTAAAATTACTACCTAAAAATTATTATTAATAATTAAAATTACTAATTTAAAATTGCTTCAATCAGGACCTCCGATCAATATTTAGCTACAGACTTAAATCCCAGTAAAATGTCAGCCAGGTTTGTTAGTAATTTAAATTATGAAATGACTAAAGATTAACCTGCGAAAATTAAGCTTTTAATTTACTTCTTATTTATAATTTATATATAATATTTAATCAATTAAAATTATTAATTATAATTTTAATTTAAAACTACTGCTTAAATTAAAAAATATCATAAATTAAATTTACTAATTTAAAATTACTACTTAAAAATTATTATGATTAATTAAAATTACTAATTTAAAATTAACAATTAAAATTTCTAATTAAAAATTAAAAAATATTAATTAAAATTGCTAATTAAAAATTATTAATTAAAATTGCTAATTCAAAATCATTAATTAAAATTAATAATTTAAAATTATTAATTAACTTTTATTCAAATTATTAACTACCTAAATTTTATTCAAATTATTAATTAAATTTAATTAAAATGATTAATTAAAATTATTAGTTAAAAAAAATATTTGGTTTTGGTCGGACCAAAAATAATTTATGGACCCCCCCCCTTCGGACAATCCTGGCTACGCCACTGATTGTGCAGTTTTACAAGGATATTATAAATTAAAATTTAATGGATCCTGCACTGACTCAAATACCCGACTGTAAAACTGTTGTGTTAAGTTAATAAAATAATTTTATTTTTCTCTAGTGTAAGAATTTTTTTTATTGCTAGTTTCATACTTATCCACACATTATAGTAGTAAGCTATTAAATATAGCTATCTTTTGCTATTAAAAAGTAGTAAAAATGATAAGTTTGATAGCTATATCAGTTAACTAATCTGCCACTTGCAACAAGAAAAATTCTTTCAATATTATAATAAAACTATTATTGAAGAAAGATTTTTGAAAATGAATTGATTGCACTATTTTATGTATATCAAATATTTGAGACAATTCAAATTTAAAAAATAGTCATCAGAAAATATGATTAACTGTAAAACTTTATAAAGCTTTTCTTTTAATTCAAATAGTAAATTCCACAACAAAAATTTATACCTAAAATTTTTTTAACCCTTCGACGGAGCTGAACGATGCAAGTTGTTCATGAATTTCCAGTTTTTCTAACAATACACATAACTTTAAAATCATACAATTATTCGATGGTGAAATATTTTTTCAAATCTTAAGAGCTGGGGTATTTTTTTTGGAAGCTATTTCTATTAAAATAATAAAATTTAAAATGCATATATAATATGCATGGATTAGAAATATAAAATAAACTATATTACAGAGAAAAACACTTTAAAATTTTGCCCTTTTTTTTAACCGTTCAGAGGGTTAAAAACTATGTATTTTTTAAAAATAATTTTAAATTTAAATATTCTGTTTACAACATTACCTAGTTGAAAAGCTATATGGTGGTAATTGTGACTTAATATTTAGATTAAAAGTCGAAAGTTTTAGGACTAATTTTGTTTTAATCTTGAAAAAACTAAAGAAAAAAAAATGCAATTATAATTTTAATCTTTAGAAACAATAAAAGAAAATTCATCATTTTTGAATGATATGATGTAGTTTCGGGATTTTTTTTTTATTTTAACGTACTTTTTTAAACAAGTTTAAAGACACCTGTTAACCTTCTGACCGTATGAGCAACATTTTAAATGTGTAGGTTTGTTTTCACTGCAGAGAAATTTCATTTATATTTCAAACACATTCCTTTTTTTACAAAAATATTTTTTTAATTATATCAGTAGAGAAGGTTTTGTAAGTCTCCTAATGCTTTAAATTTGAAAGTTATTACAAAAAAAAGAGATTTTTTATCAACTGTTATGTTATATGAACTAAGGATGAACCGGATAGTGGTTTTGCCGGATACCGGATATCCGGCGCACATTACAAACCGGATATCGGATATCTGAATTAGATTTTGCCGGATATCCGGCAGTTTATTTTTTATGAAAATAACTTCTCATACACACTAGAAAAAACGGAAATCGGTCTAAAATTGAAAAATATTTTTTTATTCTGTAATATTTCCCAATTCCTTATCTTTAAAGTGATACCAAAATTGAATAAACATTAAATAAACTTTTTTATTTACAAAGGGTTATTCTAGGGTGCTGCTAGCAATGGTCGTATGTTTTGTACATTTTACACTTAATTTCTGAATAATTGAAATTTTACCATATGCCTTTTCATTCCAAACATAAAAACTCAAGTTTGCTTAAACTTTTGAGAAATTTATTTTTTTATTCAACTTTATATTAGTTGTGAGATGTGATGACCCTCCACCATAACAATTCGCTAAAAATATAATTTTAAAGTAAAAAATTTGAAAAAAAGTGTTTTTTTTAAAGTCTCTATTGGTTAAAGGGAGAATCTGCACACTGTGAATACATTGGTAGAATTTTCAGGAAAATACTTAAAGCAAGAACAAAGAAAATTGATCGCCACAAAAAAAATCTTTGATGTTTTATTCATCCGGATATTCGGCACTTAACTTCCGGATATCGGATAGTTAAAAGGCAGCCGGATAGGCCAGATCCCGGATAGTTACCGGATATCCGTTTCATCCCTAATATGAACTACTGGAAAAACAGGAAATGTAATTGAGCGGATTATACACGATTGTATCTGACTGGTGGTTAAGTAACAATAAATAGTCTACAATACATATTGCAATTTGAAGTTCTGTATCAAGAAATGTTGAAAACAAATGAAAAGCATTTATTAATTTTCATTTTTTTTCCTTTAAATAATAGTTTGAAGAGTTTATATTCCCTTTCTTTCAACCCTCCCTCCCCTTAAATTCCGAACTATCAGATAATTTTAAAATACTAGTCATTATTCAGTGTTCACTCTAGGCGTTTTTTGAAGGGCGGTCCGCCCGCCCTTATTTCATCTCTATAGCACCCTCATGCCCCTTTTTTTAAAATGCTGCCCTCTTTTGAAAAAATTCCGCCCTTCTTGCCCTTTTCAGTCAAGCACAAGCGTCCTTGCTTCTCTAGCTGTCTTTAAAAAAGGCATCGATTAAAAAATGTCTCCCTTTTAACTACTATGCGTGTTGTGAAATCGCAATAATTCTGCGGTAATTTCAAGCATTCCACGAATCCTATTGGTTGCTTGTGCTCGCATATGAAACCCTAAGTTTTTTTCTGTGTTTTTTTTTTAAAGAGAACATGGTTTGGGACGAAGTTGCAAGACTAGGCATTTTATTACCAAATTTTGGATTTAAGTAGCCTTTTTATCAGCTTTATAAGTAATATCTTTACAAAAGAGAACAATTTTGTACAGGGTTTTCCCTCGAAATAGGCCCCGAACAATCAACAATAGCCCAATATGCAACTCTAGCTCAATGTCAACCAATAAATCGGAAAATTGTTTTGTTTGGGCATGGGTCCATGTGTGGCCACGTCCGCCCCAAACATTTTTTTTTAAAGTGCCCTTTTAAAAACAAGAAGTGCCTTTTCAAAAACAGGGTGCCCTTTTTGCCAACAGCGCCCTGCCCCTTTTTATTTCTAGAGTGAACACTGCATTATTTATTACAAAATCAGGATTGTAATTAATAAAAAAATATCAATACTTTTAGAAATGCAATTCAGCCACTGTTCAACAATCTCTTGATGAACTTCCTTGTGATGCATAATCCATGTAGAAAGACCTTGTATACTTTCCCTTGACCTTGACAACGTTTGAAACTTGTTTTCAAGTTTCTCCACGTTTAATACTGCTTTAGGCATGATTAACTTTGAGTTTCAAAAACTCTACTTTAAAAAATTTTCATCTATTAAAAAAATTACACAAATTAGAATAAATCTTTGAAATTAAAAAACAAACATTTAAAAGAACAATTTATATATATGTTACGGTGAAAGACCGAAATCTGGAGAATGTCGACTTTCACCGATGAATGTCGACATTCACATAGTCGCTTGGTGTATGTCCGAAATATTTGCTAAATACCCTTATTTCTGATTTACACCGGCGAATGTCGACATTCACCATGCACTAATGGTGAATGTTGAACATGTGTAAGATTTATATTTTCTTCTCCGTATTTCAGTCGCGATAAAACGTCACAAGGGTGACGTAACGTTTTCGCCTCTCTTTCTGAGAGGAGTGACCAAGAACTTAAAACAAACAGTACTTTCTAAATGAGAAAAGAAAATAATAGTAATTAAAAACTTACTTAATTATACAGTACATTCTAAATAAGAAAAGAAAATAATAGTAATAAAAAACTTACTTAATTATGTGATTCAAATCTTATTTATTGCAACAACTTAAACTATTATGACACTTTGAATTGCATAAGAGCCTCTTGCTTCTACAACTGCATTTATTTGTGGAACACTTCCTTTTGCAATGACAGCGTGTATAGCCTTGCCCCCCGTTTCTCGAATTAGCTGCAGCTGCTTCTCTCAGCGACATTTCTTGAAAAGAAATCTCATCTATGGAAAGTAACTTTTCTTTACAAATTACGAATTGATTACGTGTGTAAAGCTGCTTGTGGGTACCATTTTTATTTGCCAGTTTATAGAAGTCGGAGTCTTCTATTCCAACAACAACCGCTAACACATTTCGGCTATCTGTACGACCACGATCGACATCAGGGACTTGTATTCGTACAGTATCACCAATTTGAGCAGGAGGAAATTGTTTTTGTGAGGTTCGTAACATTTTTGTTGCTTGCAGTAGAAGATTATCTTTCGTGGCCGCTCTTTTTATAGAAATTAACTCGTGTTTTTCAGTCAGAGCTTGATGTGAAGACGTGGTATATTGCAGGTCCTCTTCAATATTTTTCTTTGTAATATGGTTTTCGGTATGACCACCGCTCAAATTTTTTTCAGAAGTATTAGCAATTTCTTCAAGTTGTTCTTCGGTTTCAAAAGTATTGGCAATTTCTTCAAGTTGTTCTTCGGTTTCAATATTTACGATTTGTTCGCTAGGCAAAAAAGACGATGCTATGCCTCTTTTTGCTTTAACACCAAACATGGCTTCATAAGGACTTTGGCGTATTCCTTCGTGGTATGTAGTGTTTTTGGCAAATTGAACAAAGGGTAAACCATCTGACCATTTATTTGTATTGTTATCGTTCATCCATGCAGTTAGCATATTCTGTATATCCTGATTGGCCCTTTCAACTGAGCCTTGTGTTTGACTGTGACGAGGCGTTCCATGAACTATCTTAACATCTTTCCACATAGCGCATATTTCGGATATGACTTGATTACTGAATTCTCTACCATTATCTGATTGCAATATTGCTAGAGCACCAAATGTTAAAAATATTGGAAGAACGTGATTCGCTACTTCTTCAGCTCTCTTATTTTTCAAAGGTCGTAGCTGGACAAACTTAGTTAAATGATCTTGATACACCATTATGAACTTATATTCGCCATCTCTGTTTGACTGCAGATCTATCAGATCAACTTGACATCTTGAGTTTAACTCAGAACTGACTATTGGTTTCACAACAATACCTTTCTTAGGTGCACTGTGTTTCATTTGACACTGTTTGCATAAATTTAAATACAACATTACAACTTCATACGTAATATTTTTGTATTTAACTTGCAACTTTTTAAGCATACGTGTTCTTCCTTCGCGACCTATTCTGGTGTGAGTTTCATATAGTATACTGAACAATTCTTCATTAGTAACATAATACTGTATATTCGTTTCTCCAGGTTTTAATGGTACACCATTAATTTTTAAAACGTCAAAACGTTTTAATCATCTGTAATCCAAAGGTGTGTTGCACGTAGTTTTAGCAGAAACCACTTCAGAAAGTATTTTAGAGTACTTTTCTTGAGAAAAATAAAAACAATTGTCTTCTCGTTTACCCGCAATTAATGCATTTAACTTTTCAAGAAAAATATCATGATTCACTGCAGTATCCATTCAATATAAATTAGGGTATCGGAAAAAAAATTAAGAAAACGTTGCTCGCACTATCAAACCCTGCATACAACTGACAAAGCTGACTGACTCCCAGCAGAACATAGGATTTGGCGGGAGACAGCCAGTCGCCTCTTTGTCGGCTGCTTTCGACACCTCGGCTCCTCTCTATTCGACCTTCACCAGCGCATATCTGTGATTGTCGACATACACCGGTAAGGGTCCGAATGTACAAGAATGTAATGAAATATTCGATCTTTCACCGACGTATTTGGTATATGTCGACATTCACCGGTGAATGTCGACATTCTCCAATTTCAGTCTTTCACAGTAACATATATATATATATTTTTTTTTTTCAAATTTGAAGACAAAATCAAAATAAGAAGAAAAAAAAAATATTATATAGGAATCAATACATATTGCTATAAATATATAATATAATAAAGTATGTTAGCTAGGTTGCAGATCTAGCAGCTTTGTATGTATTATGTACGTTGGTTGGTTGAATACCTATATCTATATTTTATTTATATTGCAATAGCAAACAAAAGTGTGTTTGCACATTTCATACCATTACATCATGTTGATGTAATTTATCAAATGTTATTTTAATGTTACATTCATCCATACTTTCTTCAGCAATAAACTGCTCATTTCTCATTATTGTTTAAATCTAGAATATTTAAAGTAAAGAATAAGGGGACCACAAAGGTCTCAAAATTAATGTTATTAAATATGTTTTGGTTAATCTGTCTTTCACGGTCACCATGATTTTTCGCCAAATCTGGCAACCCGGCGCTACAACTGATTCAGGGAGAAAATTGAGGAATTCTTTGATTGGCAACCATACCGGTAATTGGCAACCCTGCACAGTCACATAATATGCTTTACACACATGCACAAATAGGTGCTTACTAATATATTTTACAAACATGCACAAATTCGAATCAAAGTCGTAATTTTGTTAGTTTTTAAATTGCAATTTTGTAACTAGTTATTATGCTAATTTTACCATTAGCTATTTCATAATTACTTATTACTTCAGATATTTAATAATAGTTTCATATAAACTATTGCCTAAATGATATCAGATAAGTTTTTCATTCCGTGCTCATCATTAGTTTAATTCAACAGCAAGTAGCTGCACCCACTTGTTCATTTACTATTGATATTAGAAATGGAAACCTAGGCCATCCATTCCGAAGTTGTTGATAAAAATTGATTTTTCGGAATGCCCCTTATTCTTTACTTTTACCAGGATAACTGATAGACTGACTCTCACATGCTCTTAAATTCAGAAAGCCTATGTAAGTATAAATCAACACTTAATTTTTGGTATTTAATTTAAGAACAATTAGAATTGGCAACCAAACCATATAGGTCGCCTTTTGACAATTGACACTATATGCCAATGTATCAATTTGATAAGTATTGTTACGCATGTTATGTATATAATAGAAAATCTTTCAACATTTGTCATCTAAAAATTGTGCAATCAAATTAGATGGATTTTACGGAAATTGCAAAGTTTGTGGTTTTTGCACGATCATTTACTTGAAAAATTCAAATTTGTTGACGCAATATAAAGAAAAAGGCATTAGCCCTTCAGTTAGTATCTAAGCGAAATTATACGTGTCAAGTTCAATCAATAATAAATAATTATTGGCATACAAACTCATAAAAGCTCCATAAGGCATACTTTCATTTGAAACATTCAGTCAGAAATGAGGAGCTACATTTTTGAAGCTGTAAACAAATCACTATGCGGAGCATTAATAAAAGTAGAAGTACATTGTAAAAAGTTCTGGTAAAAATTTAAAACGATAGAATATTACTGCACATATATTATCCTACTAATTTTTAATAGTAATTATATATAAAGTATAGTTAATAATTAATGTCTTCACAAGTAAAAGTACGCCATAATAAAATTTTTAACTAAACAATAAAACGCTGTAAAGTTCAAGACCAGTAAGTATAATTCAGCGGAGAGCACTGAGCTAAAATAGTATAAACGCTGGAGAGTGAATACTAATCATGTGCTTTTTGCCTTACTAGCTCAAAAGGAACAGGTCATAAAAACATAGTTTCGGGAAAATTTTTACTTTTAAAATACCTGATGGAAGAAAATTTATGTTTGCAAATTAATTATATCCTATAATTGACCGACGGACAGTGAGTCCCGGTTTTAACTCGATTTTTCGGCATCGCAGTTATACACGCATTGTTCGATTTTTTTTCCCTTGAAGTCATAAAAATCGAAGTAAGCTTTCATTTTTTTATAGATTTTTTTTTGGTCACGAGGTGTACTGTTCCCAGAATCGCTAGTGCTAATGCAACAAAATAACATTAGAACACAACGTAAATCTTTTTAGACAGGCGGAATTGGCGGTGATTAAATGTAGCAAGTGGGACAAAGTGTCACGTTGATTTTGGAAAATTTAATCAAATTTCCCCAGAAATTTTTGACGACTGGTCTAGAAATTTCTAGTATCCGTTGCTTCCTCACTCTTGCGCTTCTAACCTCTATGTATAGGGATGAGATTGACCAAAAAGCAAAAAAGCTTCAAACGAAATTCCGAGGGAATTATTCACGAAAAAATTTGCAAATAAATACATTCAAGAGTTTTCGTATCCAACAAAAATACTACATTGAAGAAATAATGATTTAATATAATATAAAACAATTTAGAAATTTAGCTTTTCGATATTAGAAATATTATACTTAATATTATATTATTTCAATATTATATACAAGTATAAACATATATTATACTTATATATATTGTAATGAAGTACATTCTTGCTTAACCAACCCAGAAGTACACGAGGAAGCTCATAGAGGATATAAAACAGCCTTTTTATAAAGTAAGCTGACTTTTGCTGAAAATAGTTGACAGTCTTCTATGGTTGAACGTCGTAAAAAAATTAGTTTCCTGTGAAGACCCAAGTAAAGATTATTATCACTTTTTATTCAAAAATCTTTACATTTCTTCATTTCAGTCTTTCATGAAAAAAGTTGTTGAATAGCGGAAGAATCTCACCCCAGTATACAAAATAGTTCAAAAAAATTGCGTTTAGAAATTCAAAACACGTTTTAATTTTTTTTTATAGCATATTCTTATTCAGAATTGCACATAAGTGAAAATTAAAAAATATTTAAAACATGTTCTATGGAGAATGTTTTGGAAGTTAATTTTAATGAGCAATAATTAAAATACAGAACTTCTAATTAACGATTTCAAAAAAATATTCTTTATCATTGCGTTCTTACCATGATATGGGACATTCTGGGTACCATTTCAAGGGAATGGCAACTGAAATAACGTGATTTTCACTGACAAACGCGGATGAATTAATCTCCAGCCTTAAACGTTTTCGTCAGACACCCTGCTTACGCTTCCTCCATAGAATTTTTTTTAGCAAAACTTGGTTAAAAATGCGGATATTCATTAACAGTTGCTCTAATCTCTAATTCTTTACAACATTAAAATTTAATTAATAAAAGAAATTAAACACAGCGACTAAATGATTTTTAAAATTCAATTTTTTTTTTACGATTTGAGATATTCTCTTGCCATTTTATAGAGGATAAACTATTAATATCTACTTTTAAAATTGGAAGATTAGGTATATATTATTTTATTTTTCTTTCGTTTAATTTTCATTTCATTTAAAACAATCACCATGAATTTGTAACTATTTAATTATTATTTTGTGAAATTTTAATGATTTGAAAATTAAGATATCAATCGTACACATTTCTCATAGCTTTTTTAAAAAAAAATTCCAAATAAAATTTCTTCCTATTGAAACTTATTAATATTACGGTTGACATGATAACCCACAAAAATAAAGAACTCAAAAACTAGTTTTGTATTCACTTTTAATTATATTTTATTAACAAACCGAAACTTATGTCTATAGAAAGATTTTTTTTTAAGTAATTAAATTTCTTTTCTAAATTATTAGTAAACAGCTCTACACATTCTAAATAAAATTTTTAGCATGTGTATATTTAAATAAATTTCAAATACCTTTAAAGTACAATTGTTATATATTTTAAGTAGATAAAATCAAGCATGATCTAAATTTTTTTTTAATTTTGTGCTGGTGGTAGCAGGGTAGGTTTTATAGTGAAAACAATAAGAAAACATTTCTTTGTATAGTTCAGTGAAAAAAGACATGAAAATAATTATGGATAATAAACAAAAAAAAATTATATTAGCTATAAATTAAGAAGTTTCATTCTATGTTTTTATATTAAAAATATTAGTACATAATACGAGTGCCGGAAAATCAGAATAAGTCACACATTTCAGCAATATAGAATTTTTTTTTCCTTAACAAGAAATCCATATCTTTACACAGGTATGTGAAAAAAAAATACAAGCATGGATTCAGGATTATCTTTTGAAAATTTTTAAACACACAAAAAATTTATATATATATATATATATATATATATATATATATATATATATATAATTTAACAAAAAAGATTTTAGATATTTAAAAATATCATCCATACCGTTCATGTTAATTGTATGTGAAAGTATCGTATATGTATTGAAATGTTCAATGTAAATAAGAGACCAGAGTCATTTTTCATTCACATTACATATATTTATTAATCACCGGAAGATATAATATAGAATATACACATATAATTACACCATATACCTTTAACACTCTGCTAAACATTTAACAACAAATGACAACCTAATTACATAAAACAGTCCAATAAAACAATCACAAGGTTAAAACTTTGTTATAAAAATCACAAACAAAAGCTATAAAACTATAAAATACAATAACAACAAACCTCACTGACTCAAGTGACTTGTCACACAAATAAAAAAAAAGTGTAGAGACTCAAAAGGACGTTATTGTAAACATCAAACATACAAAAATACTAGATGAATATAACTGCACCAATTCACAACATCGAATCTGGTCACATCCTGACCTGCAAGCGTGAACCAAACAAAACAAATTGTACTAAGTCAGGGCCGCATTTGTATGTATAGATTTTTAGCTGCATAAGCTCAGCATTTTCATCGGGCCTTCTGGAACTTGCAACTTCTTCATATGCAATTTGTTTTTGGTATAATACATTTCTTTATTTTAATCTCTAAAAAAAACTGGCAGTCGATTTTTTTTAATCCATCCATTTAGATAAGTAAAACAAAAATGAACACCTTACATTTAACTGAGAACATTCACTAGTATGTATTCCTGCAGTTTGTACTGCAAGTTTTAAATGCTGATGCAAGAACTATACATTTCAAGATGGTAAGCATCAGAAGTTTTCCAGTCTCAAGTTATATATATTGTAAGTTTAATATTTACAACGAAGAAAAAGTATTGAATTTAAAATACTATTACCAAGTGGGACAACTTTCATGATGTTTGGCACCCTGCCAAGTTCCTGAACCAACCAATCATTCAATGTCTTATGCCACGAAAACACTGGTGTGTGTATTGGTTGATTCGGGAACTTGGTTTAGGGTGCCAAACCTCATTTTCCAAGAACCGGCAAAGTTGTCCCTATAAAATGCTTGACCTAATATAATTTTAAAAATGCTAGACATTCAGAAAATACTTCAAACAGAAATACATAACAAGAGTCATTTTGTATAAACTCAATATTTTATGCTTTTTATATTTGCTTTAGAAACAGCAAACAATTCTAATGCAAATATTGAAGAATTGTTTTTGTACAATTAAATTTTTTTAAGTCACTGATGACACTCTTATTTACTTGTAGAATGGATTCTTGTGGCACCACTAACTTTAATATAGGAACAATTATAGCAGCACAATATGTAGGTTGATTAAGTTAATGTTGCACAAGAGCTTGCACAATAGCTTATCGACGATGAACAATATGTAAATTGTCATGTTTTACTAGGTCTTATGCATTGTAAGCGTGGACTATACAACTATAACAAAACCTAAAAACTGCTATTTAGTGCTTTTTAATCCTGTGAAGCGCCACAATTTAAAATATATAACTCCATTAGAAAGTGATTCCCCAATTTAGGCCAAATGAGCTTATGGTAAATGCAGCCCTGTCCAAAGTGCACACTTTCAGAGAGGATATCCAATGGGAGACAGTATATACATAGTAAGTCGATATATTTCTTCGAAAAAGAACACACTGGTCAGATCAATAGTATCACAACGAGAAGAAGCTAAGGAAGGCTTGGGGAGGTACAGGAATGTACAAGGGAACAGTATTTACCAGGCTGCTGTTGGGATCATCTATGAACTCCATGTCAATGCTGCGCCCTGGATCCACACAAGGGTGGCCGAACGACTAAAATAAAAAAAAATATTGGAATGTTGAAGTTATCTTCGTGGTGTAATTGAAGAGTATAGTGCTAAAACTGCTTAAATATATTTTAGTAAAATTGAGATTAAATGTTTTCTGTTTGATAAAATGACTTTACAAAAGATTTTTTTTTAAGTTTGAAAAAATACAAGTTCACTTTTTAGAAGTCTTCATTGGAATAAAAAATTGTACTATAAATTTTGTGCAGAAACAGTGAATGTACACTTTATGAGCCCTTTCATTGACTGTAGAAGGCTTTAATATTATGCATATATATAAAATGCAAGAAATGCAAAAGGGAATGAAGACGGATTGTCATGACCAACTAAAGACTTTAAAAATATTGGTGTTGAAGAAGTAAAGGATAGACATGTTATGAGGAAAAGTGGGATGATGTAATTGCAAATATACAATAAGAAATTCTATATTAACGCAATAGGAAAAAAATTCCCATGAATTTAATTTAAATATGTTAAATACCAAATATAAAAGATGGCAAAAATCAATTACCTTCCAAAATAAACAACGGCAATGACGACATAAAAATAAGCTCTCTGTATACTCTTCCTTTAAACCATGCTTCCTGAAAAAAGATAAAAATTGTGAATAGTCAAAATGTCAATTTTTTATATATAATTCTTAATTCAAATATCAGATACCAAACGATAAAATTCCCAAATTTAAATTTGAAGATGTATAAAAAGATGTTCCGGATTAGATTTGATGATAGTCTATAGTATTCTTTTTAATTACTTCATTGGAATTAAAACACTTGTCTATTTGTATTAAACACAGTGGATCTCAAACTGTGTATTTGCAAGAAATTCCTGGCATCAAAACTTGAAGCAAAATACGATATCTTCATTATGTGAGATCTTATTGAGCACAGAATAAATGTTTCAAAAAAACACCCACGCTAGCTGCGTAGCTGATCCATTGGTCTATGCGTATTTCATGACTCTCAATGAAACACAAGGAATCATAAGTCATTTTTCAGTAGGTTCAATTTGAGAAGTAAAAAATATCTTAAAATTCACTTAACGTTTCATTGAGAGACTACAAGGAAACAGTGAAATCTTATGACTGCAGTCCTGGGCCCCTGATATATACCGAAGGTTAATGTGTATCGGCCCAATGTTGTTAAAACTGTGAAAACCCAGAATAAAATTTTCAAACCAGCGAAAACAAAATTGTAATTCTATACTGGTTGTTAGTAGGATCAAAATGAAACCAGCACATAAAAATACAATGTCATTGTAATTTTTCTATTTAAATAACTTTTGATCAATTCTCAAAACAATAAAAATCTCCATTGGTGCCACCTAATGGAATATTCAATTTAAAAATTAAGATACATTTGCATTCTTAAGATATTTTGTTTACAGACATACACACAGGCAAGCTTTTAAAACCCTCTTGTATTGAACTCGGAAGAAAGAGTGAAAACCCAGAATATAATTTTTAAATCTGAGAAAACAAAATTTTCATTTCATATACGCACAGGTTGTTAGCAAGTCAAAATGAACATCTTACCTGCGTAGCTGATGAAAGGCAACCTGCCAGTCTATTTTAGCATGGACTGGCTTCACCTTCCATTCTTCAAAGAAAATCTTGATCTCCTCCCTTGTGAAATGGAACTTGCAAAGTTCCCGCCAAATGTGCTGCTCGTCCATCACAAACTTCATGTCGTCGCAGGCTTGTGCAGAGTTCACGAGATCCTTGTAGTCGCTTAGCCTGAGCAGGATTTCCCGCAGGATAGCCGCAGGCATGTCTGTCAATCGGTGTGTGCCATCTTCCATTGGCTTAAAAGGTAAACACATTTTGCTTAGCTTCATAGGATTTCGAATATTTTGGATTAAACTAAATTACTGGTAAAAGAGATGTTTAGAAATATTTAACTTTAAAAAATAAACAGTGTTTACTTTTTTTAAATTAAAAAACACATTAAACTTCGTCTTCATAAATTAAATATACATATTAAGAAATACAAACGTTATCTAACACAATTTAAGAGACTTAGTGTCTTACACCCTCCAATACTTTATCGTAAACAAACAAGGTTCATGTATCAAGGTAAGTAAAGGTATTAAAATTCACTTGATTCACTACAAAATCTTAATAGTTATATTTTAAGGTTTAATTTAAAATAGTAAAAAATTTATTGTGTGAACTAATTTTTTCTGCTTCCTTGAGAAGCCTTCGAAATTGTAATCCTGTATGGAAAATTCAAATTATTGCAAATTTAGAGGATTATTTTTTTAAAACCAAATCTGGAATTGCAGTAACTTAGTGTTTGTAATAAGGCTTTAAATCAAGTCCAAAATGTAATATTCATGAACCAATATTTTAAGATATTATTTTAAAGAATAAGAATAACTATTTTTTGAATATTGAATAATAGTTTTAAAGAAATGCATTAATATCGCCATAATATTTAATGTTATATTTAACTACACAAATACACTTTCAAATAAAATTTGTCTATGATGGCATACCTCTTTTATTTGTATATCACTGGCAAACTGACAAATTCTGTCAATGGTCCTTAAATGCTGCTCCCAAAGAAGGGTGCTTCCAAGAGGACGGCCCCAGCAATAATACTTCCTTATGATTCGCCTCAAATCGTTCAGCAGCATGTGCAGAATGTGCAGGTTTTGCTGATTACTAGCAACTGTGAGAAAGAAGTAAAAAAATGGCTTAAAAGTTATTAAAATTGTTTATTAAATTGTTAAAAACTTAATTACGAATATTGAACATAAACTTTATACAAATAAGTTAGATAACTTATTTGTATAAAGCTTTATATTCGTTTCACTATTTCTTAATTTCAATGTTTAAAATAATCTATGCTTCAAAGTAACATCAAACCTGAATGTGCATGCATTTTTGTAACATGTACAATATTCTTATCATTTTATAGTAGTAATATTTGTAAACTGTAAATATTGTAAATAAATTAAAGTTTAACAGAAGAGAATGCTGGTTGCTGACTAAGAGCAAACTTGAATCAGGAACCTCTGGCTTCTCCAGACGCTTTGTTAATTTATTACTTTTTAAATGGAGAAAAAGTGCTATTTAGCTCTTCCTTTAAATTACGATATCCTGCACTTTTATAAATATTTGCTTCAATCCACTTAAGTATAATAAAAATGGACAAGGCAACCTTAATAAAAAATCTAACTTGTGAGAGTTAAATTTATTTTTTGGGTTAATTAACGTCGCACTAGAGTTGCACAGTGGGCTATTGCCGATGGTTTGGGGCCTATCTCGAAGGAAAGACCCGGGAACGATGCCTCGTATTTTTTTAACCATGGTCAGATGACGTGGACAACACATGAGCTGGCACCCAACACCTTCAATAGACATTGGGACTTTGGACCCCGATCAGATTTATCGTGCACCAGTCCCGTATACAAGCCGTTAATTTTTTGTGAATGTTCTGGACGACATTTTAGTATTTTGGTAGCGAAGTTGGCAACCCTCCGATTGCAATATCACTACTTTTTTACTATTCTTAGTTTAGTCCGTCGCACAGGTTCGAACAGGGAACCCTCGGATTCCCAGCTGACGCCTTAATCCACTCGGCCACGAAGGCTGCGAGTTTAAAAAGAATATTTATTACAAGAGTATTATAGCTTCACTGGACAGAGAAATTGGTGTCACTGGATGACAAGAATGCATGTCAGAAGAAAGAAAAGTATAGCACAGAGGGAGTTCTAACGTTGAAACACGTTCAACATTTGTATTTAAAAATTCTACATTTATTTTTGATTCTTTAAGAGCAATGTCCAATTAAAGCATAGACTGTTCATAGTGAACATTTCTAAGTAGTACTCCCAAGTTAGAAGTAAATGTACATAATTGAACAAAAATATCAATATTTGTATAAAAAAAAAGCAATATCAATAAAAATTAAAAATATTGTGAATTTGACAACTTTAACAAGAATAGTTTTTTATTTCTATATATAAGAAAATACAAGAATTATTTTTCTTTGTAATTTCTACTGTGAAAAAAGCAGTAAAAATAGATTATTATTGAAGAATGTATTTTACATGTTTAGACATTTCAATATTGCACTCATATTACAAGTATTTATTTATTTTATATATTTTTAATTATAGGGGGGGGGGGGGGGGAGGGAGGAATATTTTTTTTCACTCCAGCCTAAAAAAAACATTTGGTTTGCCTTGTGTACACAAAATTCATAGAGAGAATAAATCATCAATTTTATATGAAATTCTTACAAGAGGCAGAGAAAATCGATAATTTTACATTTAATCTACACAATCTGGTAAATTACAGCAAACAGCAATTACCTTGTTGAGCTACCTCCTCTAAGACAGCAAAGAGCACTGCCGTAGCACGGCCACTTAAAGTAGTGAGATTCTCAGTTATCAGTAAGTGTAAAAGCTGAAAGCAATACAGTCCATTACTAGAGTTCACTTATTATATTATAAACACTTTTCTTTTAATAATAAGCATGGGTAAATGCAAAAAGTATAAACTTAATAATAGATTGCATTCAGTTTAAAAATTGTTAAATATGCAAACAGAAAAGGAATAATATTACAAAATAAAAATATATTTAAAAAAAAAAATGAATTAAAACTTATTCTTAATATTGAACTTAAAAAGCATCAAACAAAATGTATGCTTTTCAAAAGTTCAATATCAAGAATGGAACAATGTTTAAAATAAGAATTGCTGAGGTTTATTTCAATAAGTTTTTTTAATATTTTAAGAACACAAAAGTATAAAATTAAAGAAACTAGGTACTTTTAATAGTAAAAATAAACAAAATGTATAAATGTTTTTAAAGGGCTGAAAAATAAGCCCTTTATAGTTACTTTCTTTAAAATTGTTAACTATGCATAGCATATGTGGCATTCAGAGCTAAAGTAGATCAAGTTCATAAATTATAGTTTCAAGATAATCAAGGGTAAAGTTTATTAACGCTTTTGAATCCTAAAGTAATTTAGAGAATAATTTTCTTTTTATAGTTGTCGAATGAAAACTAACTTAAATATTGAAAATATACACCATTAACAAGTATTAATCACAACAAACAATATTTAAAAAATATTTTTGGACTTGTTCCATTTTAGCTCTGAACGCTTTAGATATTAATAAACTTGAAGATCGATAATTTTTCAAAAGCTGAATTATCATATATATAATTTCTGTAGTAAATATCCCTTTTACACCCCTCAGATCCAACAGATCTTAACACATGAGGTATCAAAAGAAAGAGAATTTCATGCACCATTGATGAATTTGAATTATTGCATGGGCATGCTAGTAATTCATATATTGTAACAAAGTGTTGATTGGAAAGAAATTTAAAATAAACCAGAAAAATTATATACATAAGCTTAAAAACATATTTTTAAATGTTTACACACCTTACATATGTAGTTAAACCTTCTAATATCATGAACAGCATTCCTAAAATCAAGTTTTTGAATGGCTTCGCCAATGTTATTAAAACCAATTACCTAGAAAGAAAACAGTTTTAGTATAGATACAAATAATAAATGTTTTTGATATGTCAATTTCTGTTTGTTTTTGTAAAATAAAAAAAATAATCCTATTTTGCAAAATTTATTAGTGTTTAAAATTAAAAAAATTTTTTACTTAACATTAAAAAAAATTATTTGAAAAATTGGTTTTTAGAAAGAAATTTCATTATCTATTTCACTATCTAAAGGAAGTATTTGCTTGAGAATAGACAGTCATATTGTTGTTGTTTTTTATAAACTACAACTGTAATAGGTTCCCAAGCTTTATATGGCCGCAGACCAACAAGTCTAAAGAAGGGGGATGTACGGATCACCATGTTTTAATAGGACTAAATAACACTAGGACACTGATTAACCGTTTGAGTCCCAAGCAGCGCGATCGCACTGTTGAGATTTTATGTCGAGAAATCCCAGTACATTTCGAACATTGTGGACAACTGACGGTGCGTTACCGATTGTTGAAGGCTGCACAGTGGGCTATTGGCGACGGTTCGGGGCCCATCTCGAAGGAAAGATCCGGGAACGATGCCTCGTATTTTTTAACCATGGTCAGGTTTGGTTTGGTTAATATTAACGTCGCAATAGAGCTGCACAGTCGGCTATTGGCAACGGTTCGGGGCCTATCTTGAAGGAAAGACCCGGAAACGATGCCTTGTATTTTTGAACCATTGAACCATGGTCAGAATAAAACAAGCGCTATCGCGCGGCTTGGGTCTTTTCGTACTCATTTAGAGAAGGCGCGGTTGTGCTGTTTGGGATTCTTCGACAGTGTTTTTTCAATACCCCCTGGGACTCAAACGTTTAAATAATAAATATTATATAATAATTTTTAAAAAATTCAGTTTAAAAATAAATCTATTTAAAAAATAAATATTCAAATACAAAAATATTCTCTAATTACTTAATTTATTTTAAAGACATTTTATATTAATGAAATTGACTTTCACTTTTCTAATGTTTAGAATGATATATTTGAGATTGCATTTATTTCATCAATTTCCTTTCATACATTAAAGCTATCAAAACGGATGTAGAAATCTTGATGATAGGAATATACATCACAGACCATTTTGGATCAGCTTGTTGGGTTGGGAATCACCGTTATAACTATTTAATTTAAATCAAATACAATATAATATTTTTAATTTAATCAAAGTTAATAAATGAATGAATGAAGAAATGAAAATTAACATTATTTGAAGCACTTTACGAGTAGAAAAACTCCAAGTTTATGAAATACTTTATTTCTATTTTTTATTACCAATTACGTTACTAAGCATAATAAGTCAAAACAAACTAAAATAACCTTGATAGTGTTATGTACTTACTTCTTTGGTATTCTTCAGGGTGATTTGACAATGAGGTTGGCATTCATTCATGACTTCATAAAGAAAAGAGGCAAAATTATTAATAAGTTCAAACAAGTGCCAAGTAAAAAAAGTTCAAACAAGTATCAAGTAAAAAAAGTTCAAACAAGTATCAAGTAAAAAAAGTTCAAACAAGTATCAAGTAAAAAAAGTTCAAAACCTAATTAGATTTCATAGATTAAACATCAAAAAATCAATTTTAATTACATTTTATGCATCAATGCATGACTGCAAAGAACCGTTTAGGAAAGAAAAATAAATTTCTAAAAATGTTGAGTAAAAGGAATGTCATTATATTTCAATTCCATTCCAAATACTTTAAACATTTATTTAGCTATTTTTAAACCATTTCTTCCTTTAATAAAATGTTTATTTTAAAATGTATTATATTAAACAAGCATAAAAATAAAGAATTATTTAAAACAGGTTGGACAAAATTTTCTGGATTTACTATTATTTCAATTGAATCATGTTTTTAATAAAAATAATACAAATAGTTTAAATTTACCTGGATTATTTAAGTAACCAATGTTGTTTGAGTTTCCATATGGATAATCAGAGTTCTCATAGTTACTTGTGTCTCGTTTCTTTTCAAGGAAAGAAGTGTTTCTATTTCTGGAATACCTATATAAAAAAAAGTCACAAAGTTAGTCATAGAAACAACAACCAAATTAAACAAAAATAAACTTAAAATAAAAATGTATTAAAGAAAATATTAGTAATTTGTAATTGTAATAGCATACATGGTCTATTCTAACATGTAAGCCATGGCTTAATTAAAAAGTTAAATTAAAAATATTTTTTAATAAACTCCTCAACAAAGATGGGTTAAACAAAATTGAACATTTAACATTCATTTAAGGTTTTTTCAATTTGTAAGACACAGACGATTCCTGCATCTATTAAACACTTACATTTTGAATTTTTAAGTTGATCAGAGGTTCAAAATAAACATATAAAAAATTCTTGTGTAAATTACCTATTAAACATAGAAAATTAAAAGTAAACATAGCAAATTTATTCCTCTGTACCAAATAATATATATAATTTCAGTATTACAGATCCCTTTTGTGGGTCTTACACATCATGAATTTTAAGGTATAAAAAAAAGGGAATCTCCCGGAGCAGTACGGATCGTACTTTTGTCTCATGATTATTAAAAAAAATTCTTAAAAAAATAAATGTCAAAATATTTCGTTTCTAATTAGTTTTTAAACGACCCGTTGGTAGTGCTGCCCCCTATGATAAGAATTGTTAAGCCTCTTTGATAATAAGAATTAAAAGGGGGGGAGGAGATGCTTTTACACTTACTGATAACTGAGATGATTGTTTATGCGAGAATTCTCGTCACGGGCCTGCTACTTAAAACTTATTAAAAAACAAAAAAGTTCAAACCATCCAAATTAATTCCAAAATGAAATGAAATTTCTGTAAAAGTTTATTTATCTGAAAAAAAATTTTAAAAATCTTTAATCAGTTATAGTAAAACGTTGCAGATATACAAGGACGATATA
Organism: Troglohyphantes excavatus; assembly: GCA_963932185.1. NCBI lineage: Eukaryota > Metazoa > Arthropoda > Arachnida > Araneae > Linyphiidae > Troglohyphantes > Troglohyphantes excavatus. The sequence continues at coordinate 37,587,887 of OZ010677.1, forward strand.
AAGAATTTTTTTTAGAACGAGCGAACATAATTTTGATCCACATCTCCCTTTTGCACAATGTACCATTTTGAAGGCAACCTGGTCATATTTGAATGCCAAATACCTAAAATACTAATCTTGAAGACTTGTCAGACGTAGACATTTCTGTGGTAAGAAAATATGGTATATACTATGCAACCTCTACGAAATGTGAAAGTATTAAAAAAAATTAAATATAGACAACAAGTTCTTTTAGTAACCTGCAATTCTACACTCAAATTTGGCAGTCCCCTTAATTCATTCAGCGCCCAATTAATCACTTGGACCTTAAACCAAAACTGCGGATATACAAATAAACATAAGATTTGTATAATGTTAAGAATTTGAAAGGGGTGAGGGGCAGGTTTGTAGTTTGATAGGGACTAGAGTAAGCAAAGCTTCTGCCAAGGAAAAGATCTGAACCTTGTGTATAAAGAATTTTTAAATTTAGTAAAAATCAAAAAAAAAATGTAAATTAAAAAATATTTAAAAAGGAAAGGAAATTAATAAATATTATTAATTTCCTTTCCGATTGTTGATTTGATAATAAGAGAATTTCTGAGCAATAGTAGGGCAGTATTAAATATTGCTTAAAATAGGCCCTGACAGCATATTATAATTATCAGGAATGACATAACATTACTCTAAAAACTGTTCTAATTTACTTTTACTTTCAATAAAAAATATTTTCATGTAATTAATTAATTTAACTTAGAAGTAACAAAATGCCTTTTTTTTAAATTAATTAATATAAAAAGTTCCTGTGTGTACATGGCAAAGAATATGATTTGGGGATTTTCGAAAACAGTTAATTTGAATATACATCATAAATAAAACGTTCTAAAAAACATACATTCATAGAATACAACTTTGTTTTATATTGAAATCTTTAAGATTTGGTTTTTTAGTTATATTTAAAAAAAATTAATTTCTTTGAGATAAAAGAAAGAAAAATACTCCAGAAGATAACTGGATATGTAATAATTCCCCTAAATATAAATATTGCCCCCCTGCCACTGATTTCTAGACAAAGGCAATAGTGGCTTTGAAATTCAACAGATAAAAGCGGTAACTTTCCTCTTAAAGTCGAATACAGCTATCTTTTCCATGTACATTGTTTCAAAGGCACTTAGCAATAAATTATTTTCCATAAAGCTTTGATTATGCAGACAAGAGTCATTAAACTTCCTGCTTTATTTTTTTTTTTAAACGCGTGGACATGCGCGTTACATTTATTTTCCTTTACAGATGCAATCAAGCGCGATAAATATTGACTACGTCTTAAATTATATAATGAAAAAATCAGAATGAAATAAAAGCAGTGACATGGACACTTTGTATTTTCTTGTTTAAAAAAACGTGTCGAAAAGAAAAGTTCCAAATTATCGCAATTACAATTTTTTTTAACGTATTACCATCGTATAAGGGTTTGGTTTTGGTTAATTAACGTCGCACTATAGCTGCACATTTGCCTATTGGCGACGTACGGTTGGTTAGGCCCCATCTTGAATATGCAGTAGAAATTTAGTAACCTTATCTTAAAAAATATATATTTATTTGTTAGAACGGGTTTAAGAATAGAGCTATACGAAATTGGTTCAAAGTACTTCGGTAATGAACTATAAGAGGCAGACTTCTAAATTTAAACATGTATATACTAGAGGAGAGTAGAACTGGAGAGGACCTTATTCAACTATTTAAATTTATCAAATCAAGTAATGTGGAACACTAAACATTTAATAAAGTCAATGGAACTAGAGGTGACGGGTACAAGTTATACAAATCACAACTTCATCGGGAAGGTAGAAACAAAAATCCTTAACAAAATTAGCAATTTTTTTTAATTAGCTACAAAAAATATGCTGTTTAGAATTGTTTTAAAAATGGAGATTTCTCTGCCTTAGACTTGACTTTCCAAGAAATTTCAATATGGACCTTTACAAAATAGTAGAAACCATACTTAAAATAAATAACGTTATTTTGAAGTGAAATGTCGTTAAAAACAGATTCATGATAGATACAAGTTAAGTTTCTCCATTCCGAAATAATAACTCCGTAACAAATAGCACATTGAACATAAATTTGGTCCCGTTCAATTGCAAATTAGGCAACAATGCGTGTAAAATCTTTAAATTAAGCAAAGCACACATGGAGCGTAGATGAGGCCACAGGGACAGACAAAATACCTTGTTTATCTTTTTTTTTAGGGGGGGGGGGTTGAGGTTCTTTGTTAGTGAGGGCCTCCAGTTGTACAGTGGATAAAGACGTTCAGCTAGTAATCAGAGGATTGCTAGTACGAGTACGTGCGGTGAACTTGAAAAGTAAAAAATAGTGATCTTGCGATCGAAGAGTTGCCAGCTTCGCTACAAAAATACTAGAAAGTCGTCCAGAACGTCCAACAAATTATGCTGGCGTATATATCTGATCGGAGTCCAATGTCCTGACGCCTATTAAGGGGGCGTCGGGTGTCAGCTGAGGTGTTTTCCTTGTCATATGACCATGGTTCGAAAATAATTGACATCGTTCCCGGGTCTTTCCTTTGAGATAGGCGCCGAACGTCACCAATAGCCCACTGTGCAAATCTAGTGCGACATTAATTAACCAAAACCTCGTTAGTGCAATTCCTATTTCTATAAATCTCCTGAAATGACGATTCGCGTAAAACCCTTCTGCACGTGCTCCGACACACAAACTCGAATATTCATTCAAAATGTAAGACAACAAACACAGCAAAAGACATGGAAGAATTGCTCTTCACAAAAGAAAAGTAGCCAAAAAGGCGAGCCAACAGCTCTCTTTTAAAGCTGAAAACAAGAGTAAAAAACCTCTCAACCATTCGTGTCAGAAGGTTCGACATCCCCAGAGGCGTGTAATTTATTTTAGAACTTATTAACATGCAAGGCGATAAACTTAAGATGCGCCCGTTAATGGCGGTGACAATAGCGCGACTTCAAAGCTCGTGAGCAACCCTAATTATTTAAATGCGTCAGAATTTTTATTTATACTGATGCGTTTCAAAAATACCATAAAGAAATAACTAATTCTTGCCTACCAAGTCAATGATACACATTAGCAGTATGAATATTTGAATACTTGATATTGAATTTTTTTCCCTCCCCATTAGCTTTTATTGAAAACGTCTCAAATTTAAAATTCAAATTTGGCAATGAGATATGTAAACATTATTTAAAAGTTATTTTTTTTAGTGACAAATCGGTTAATTGAATTAACGTCGCTGTAGAGGGTAGAGTTACACAATAGGTTATTGGCGAAGGTTCGTGATCTATGTCGAAAAAGAAAATGATGCGAATGAATACAGCAACAACGTAATTTTGAACCATGGACGAGGATAACACCCAGGGCCGGATTTAAGCATAGGCTGCAGCCTAGGGGCCCAGCAGAAAAAAAAGTAAACTTGCGGTAAAATTATTTGGTTTGTGTATCAGAAAACAGTAGAAGTTATATATGTTGGAACTCAGAACAAAAGTTTTATTATGAATTGAATTAAAAAGCATTACTAACAATCAAAAGGTCACGAAGGCAGCTCAAAATTTAGTAAAAGCATATGACAATGATTCGAACTATAACCCGGGAAATGAACTAATTCAGCTCAAGTTTTTTTTTTTTTTTTTTTTTTTTTAAATTTAACGAAGGTGAAAAAGACGGCCATAGGGGTAGATGTACAAACTACTTCTAAGAAAGAACGTCAAGGATTGTTTTCCTATTGTGGAAGTGGCACTTCAAATATATATTTGTCAATGATGGTAAAACTTAATTGGTGGTAAAACTTAATTTTCTATGTACAACCTTATTAAAAAAAATTCCAAAATTCTATGCATATATATAGCTATTCTTCGCTAAAGAAAAACTATTCATGGAAATAAGCATATACCCCGGTAGTTGGGAAGATAGGGCCCGCACCACATATTCAACCTAGGGGTCTACTAAGCCTAAATTCGGCTCTGACAATACTGTGGCTCGTCTGTGCTACAGATCTGTCTCCACAAACCCTTATTGCCTTATAAGTGAGTAGGCAAATATTTTTATTTTGCTCTAAAATACGCGTGAAAGTGAAGAGATACCTCTCCTGAGAAAATGCCCCCTTATCAGCTAGTTTGTGAAATTTGTAGTTCAGTAAAATCATAGAGACGATTATAGAGCATGCGTGGAACTGCGTCAGAATAACGCAAAAGGGGATTGTTTAAATCGGGTCTGTCGAGAGTCAAAGATCCTACACTACGTGACCATCTTCGACTTGATTCTTGTTACAGGACTCGCAACACTTTTTACATTTGTCCCTAGGGAAAAAGGGACCAAATATCTTAAAAAAGGGACCTACAAAATTTAACCCCGCATTAAATTTTCGTTAACTAACACCATTATAAATATTGCACAGTGAAACTATCAATATTATTAAAACAATTTGTTAAATCTTATGAATATTTTACCTTATGTTAGTAAAATTATAGGAAATAAGCAACGGTGTAATGTAAAATGATGTCTAATATTTATCTCTTAATTTCAAACTCTGCTGGAATTTAACACGGAATACTGTGAGTAATCGGTCTAAAACTATAACAAAACCCGGCTGTTATTAAATAAGAGGAAAAGTATGCAAAAGAAACTAATCTCATCTTTATGCAACCAATTAATCTCGTAACCAGCTTACTCGAGGCAATCTAATGACGCTATCATTCCATAATCCGGCGAAAGTAGAAAATCTCGTTTATAAAAAACAAGCAAACCCTTCCCAGTCTATCCCGTCCTTTTATTTTCTTCGGACACGGTAGTTAGCACACTTTCAGTTTCAGCGCATTTCCTCAAAATGAATCAATACAAAGGGTATTTTTAAAATGCTTCCAGGGGTTTTAGGTGCCAACTGAACCGTATCGTCGGACTAACTGAAATAGATAGTTCAATGCCCTGCGCCTGACAATGAGCGAGCGCGGCACACTTGCTCGAAATTCCGTAACAGAATGAATGAATGCTAAAAGAGCACCTTCTGTCCATATCGTCGCTGAAAGAAATGCTTTTGTCCAGTTTTTTTCCCCAGCTTTCTATTTAGTCGTCCAAATGGCTGGCCTTCACAACAGGCAAGGGATGGATTGGCCATCGTTCAAATGTCGCATGTTGCGTACACTTCTATTTCCGTGTTGTGTGTGGTGGACATCACAAGTTAAAAGGAACCCAGTCTCGCATATTAAGTTATCTTGGAAGAAGAAAAAAATCTATTTGCAACAACCCAAAAATCCATAAAAACAAACTCGTTTTTTTGTCTGGTGTTTCTATTTTTTTTTAGTTGAATAGCGTTGTCACTTGTCAGTCCAAATCCGTTTATCATCAATTTTGACTCATTTCTTAAAGTCGTCATGGTTGGTTGGTTGAATTAACGTCAAACTATATAGCTACACAATAGGCTATTGGCGACAGTTCGGGATCTACCCCGAAGGAAAGCCTCAGAAAATTCATTAGCGTAAACTTGTATTGGGTAAAAAGTACGTGCCCTACGGCTTTCTATACAGTCAGGATCGCCCTTAGGGTGTGCGACGCGTGCCACAGCACTGGATCACGCTCTCATAAAAGAAAAAGTACAAAGATAAAAGATTTGTTTTTCTTGCTTTTGACATGAAATGTCTTACAAATCAGCTATATGAAATATCATGTTAGCCCTTTGGGAACATTTGACGAGTGAGACTCGTCATCTGCTTACTTGGGCGAAGTTACGGTGGACGAGTCTGACTCGTCATCTGAATTTAAGAAGCAGGCGTTGATGTTTGCGGCACCCCCTCGCCTTTGATCGCATACAATTTGTTGTAGGGTCGGTCAAGAATGGGATCAATTGAACCTCACCAAATCCGTCCCATGGGCATAAAAATCTTCAAATAATTCAGTACTCAAAAGGTTAATGATAGAAAATACAATGTCCTCCTTCTGAGAGTTCGTTGAATGCCGCACGTAGGATCATATTTATAATCATATAAAAAAAAAAAATTCTCATTCTGGCAGGATGGCCGGTACTACAATAAAAAATCCAGTAAACTCCGAGTTGGCGAAACAAAAAACAAACAAACAATAGTTTAAAAATTTGTTATGTACAAAAGTGCTTCAGAAGAATTTGGCTTGTACCTTCACCATTAATCTCTTAGAGGGACCCATTCCCTGACAAATATCATGACTGACATAAATTTGGTCTCGTTCGATATAAAATTAAGCTTATATAGATGAAAATAATTTTTAAAAAACAGATTTTTTTTATGTAACTAAGTTCTTGAATAAATATTCCATTCAAATTATATGTAGCCTTATCAATTATTTATAGTAAATAAAAAAAAATCTTTAAACTTATTCATAAATTTGTGTGGATGTTATAAAAAGGGCCCGCTACTAAGTTCTCACCGAGCCCAAGCGTCTGCGCTCCACCCGTTTCAGCCTTCAGTTTGTGTGAAGTAAAAAGCACGTGCCATTACTCTTTCTATACAGTGGGCGCTGCTGGAACCCTCCGATTAACATAATAGTTAAAATAATATTAATATGTAAAACAAACAGTTTTGTCACCAATTGCAACATTAAAAATGTCTTCTGCAAAACAACAAAGAGAAACGACTTTTCATGAATAATTTATGAGTGGAAAATGACACTATACGTTTGGAAATCCGCATGCATTTCCACTGATTTTATCATCCAGGGAATCCTCAACTAACCCAAAAATAAATCATTTTTTAATGGACAAACTTAGAATAGATACAATCTCACTGACTTTCTTGCAAGAGTTATATCTCACAAAACTAAATTAAATTAGTGATACTACAACTCAAGTTATTTTATTCATTTACATGTATGTATAATACGAGACGGCGCCTTGGCACACCTTGCTAATTGCGCAAAAGAGCCATGCGAGGGGTAACTCTGAGAGAGCCATTAATCAGAACCAGTTCCAAGATCTTAAAACAATGCATCCGTGGGGCTCCAGACACATTAGAATACATACAGAACCCTGACATTGTAAATCAGAACAAGTAAAAAAAATCATTAATGCTTATGAATTAAGGAAATGATTAAAACCAGGCAGGTGGTTCTAAGTGTATGTAAGGGGGTGATATTGAGCAAGGATGTTAACGCATTAGCATGCCTAACGGATGTCATTAAAATCAAGATTTTTTTTTGCAATTTGCGATTCAAAATATAAGTTGTAACACGGGTTATGAAATTCAAATATTAATAAATGCACGGTTTCGTTGCAAAATTAATGTATTATTTATGTATTTTTATTTGAATAATTTCCTTGAAATGAATTAACGAAACAGTGGCATAAAGAAGCTGCTTGAATTAAAAGAAAATCAATTTTGCATTTTCCATGAAATTGGACTTCATTAGTTTTTTTTTTTTTCGATGTCAAATAGGGCGATCAGTACAAAATATACAGTCAACTTGCGGAAAAAAATATTTGAAATAATGATAATACAAATCCTAATGGAAATAGTACACTACAATATTTTTATGATGAAGAAAAATTCTATTTATCTTAACAGATTTGTACAACGTAAATATTCTAATACTTCTATATTCTTTGGGGAAAAATTGTTTAATTTGTGAAAATTACAATGACATTCCAGAATGCCATTGCATCTTACGATTCCTTGAAACCATTGAAATTTTGTAACTATAAGAAATATTCACATATTCAGCCTAGGGGCCCACAACTCTAAATCCGACCCTGCAAACACAAGAAGCTTTAAAAATAGTCGAAAACATAGTTGAAGCCCCCCCCCCCAAAAAAAAATTATTAATTTCAATAAAATAGATATCCGATTGATATGTCTCATAATTTATTCTTTTTTTTTTCGCAGCCACTTAATTAAATTTTATAATAGTATATTCTTCATTTTTGTGGGTTTATGCTAAAAAAGAACAACTGGTGATAGTTTTAATATACTTCCAAAATCAAAATACAGATATATCGGTTAACTATTATGAACTACGACAATCAAATTGTCACACACAAATTGCTCTTACTTTTCAACAAAAATCACGTTCTCATACATTCAGAGAAGATGAAATCAGAGGGGAAAAATTGATCGGAAAAAGTAACGATTTAAGACTGCTATACACGTTTTCATTTTTATCTTTGGGTAGTTCTTCATATCAACTTTATAGGGATAAGTAATAATAAAGCGATCAAATATATACTAGTTCGGGGAAAGTATAAATATTCCTTATGATATCAAATTAGAATTATTTTATTATCCTTTAACATTGAGTGTGATATACAATTCTGTTCATCTATTTGTGAAAAATTAAAGACTTTAGTGGCAAAAAATACGCAAGTACATTTACCGTTCTTGTTTATAAACGATTCCAAGCGATTGATGCAACTGGAAAAATTGCCAAGCGGAATTGTATAAACAAGTACAGTAAAACACTTAAATACTTTTGGCACTAAAATCTTCAATTGGCACTAAAAAAATATGGTTTTTGATTTTAGTCTTCATTAATAATCTAAAATTAATAAAACATTAGTTACAGCACATTAACGTCTACATAACAAAACAGGCGTTTGTTTCTAAAGCAAAAAAGTCACAATTAGCACGGATTTTAGTCCTAAACGGCTCTAATGACACGCTCGAATAGCTCAATTAACGCCACGAATGGAACAATGACATCGTGGATTATTTTTGGTCCACTAATCCACTTACGGACACTCCCGACGAAGGGAATAAACCACGACAGTTCGAAACTACCATCGCATTAAATGAACTTTTTCCTCAAAACGCCGGGACTCGTGCTGCAACTCATGCAAGTCAAATGGCGGACCTCCCTCTACTTTAGAACGCAATTGAATAGACAACGCAACTGAAATGATTCACCATTTCAGCTTTTTTCTTTTTCCATTTTAGAGGACACCACAGCAGCCGACGACCTGTTGCTGACGGCGAATCGCGACAAGACGAAAGGGCTGGAACTTTAATTAAACAATCTACCCAGGGCCGCCCTTAGGGGTGTGCAACGTGCGCCCCTACATAAAGCCCCGCGCTCATTAGAGAAAAATGAGACTGTTGCAGATAAAATTAATGCCTTATGCTTTTTTTTTTTCGACGTAAAGCTTCTTTAAAACCATATATATGGTCTATTAGGATAGAAATACCAAATGATATGCTTTTTGGGTAATCCATTCCGACACTATAGTCTATAACTTCATGGCAAATAGCACAACCGATACAGATCTTGTCTCGTTCTATATTAAATTGTGGTCTTCACAAAAAGTAAAAATGTAGTAAACTTGTGATCGGACGGACAGTTGCCAGAATCAGAATTGCTACTCAATTACTAAAAGTCATCTAAATTAGCTGATAACGGCGTGTATATGGGACAGGTGCACTGATCGGGGTCCAATGTCCTGACGCCTATTAAGGTCAGTAGCGTACGCAGAAAAGTTGTATGGGAAGGGTTATGGTTATTATTTTCTTATAATCCCTTCTCCTTACTATTTATATAGGTTAAAAAATTGACATCTACAGACCAATGGGAGGGGTTTTGACCATCCTCAACCCTCCCTTGCGTATGCCACCTTCGAGCATGGATCCTTTGTAATAGAGGAGTCATGACGTCACTCTCGCTAACATCAAAGTGAAGCCAACATGTATGGCCTCAGACACGTGGTTAATTACGTCATTCCATTCATAAATTTTAACTGTTACACATTTCCCAATTCATCAGCCAATCGCGAGTATTTTTTTAATTCATAATTTTGAAGAGATGGCACGTGATATGGGCCTTTCGCTCCGAGATGTGGGCTTCACGATTATAAAGTCATATTCTCTATACTAAAGACCATTTATGCTCGAAGTATGCCACTGATTGAGGTTGCGTCGGTTTGGTTAATTAACGTCGCACTAGAGCTGCACAGTGGGCTATTGGCGACGGTGAGGTTGCGTCGGATGTCAGCTCAGGTGTGTTCCTCGTCATCCGAACATGGTTCAAAAATATGAGGCATTATTCCCGGGTCTTTCCTTCGAGATGGACCCCGAACCGTTACCAATAGCCCACAAACCAGCTCTAATGTGACGTTCTTTCAACCAACCAATCTGTACGAAATCAGGCCAATTCGAAAAACCAATTGAACCATTACAGAAAAGCACCCTTTAAAGAACCAAATAAATTAAATAACTTATAATAATGCATGTTTCTTTGGTGGTGTATGTTTTTCTTTTGTGGTTTAATGTCATTCCCTGCCGTTAGAGGGAGGATATAGCCTTGAATTTCTCAATACCATACAATAAGAATCATACCAGGTTCTTCGCTAAAAGAGGACAAATATTCCCGATGTCTGGGTCCTCTGGGAGTCTAATTTTGTAAAAGAGTTCAGACGGTGTATCGAGGTATGTGCCACTTAACCAGGCACATAGGTAAGAGATAGAGGGGGGTTCAATCCGTCCCATTGAAAGTCAAGTAGAAAATAAATAAAAACCGAATTACTGTAAAAATCACAAATATAGACAGGGCCCGATTAAGACATTAAAGCAAGGGAAACCTGCCTTTAAATGGGGGTCCCATTGCTCTCATATAAACCCTAGAACATAAAATCGAGCTTTTCCATGCACTAAAATCCTTGTCCCTGGATAGCAACGAAACATATTATAAGTAATATTTAATAAAAATTAGTAAGTAATGAAAATATTCCTAATATTCTTTAGTATGTTTTTGATTATTTTTCCAACATTCGAACACATTTAACACAAGTGATAACTTTTATTTTGTTAAAGTTAGTAATGCCACTTTTTTAAGGTAAATTTAGTAGCAAACTATGTTAGTATTGTTAAATATTTATATAACATATGTGATTTGGGGCCCCTCAAAAATATAAAGTGTAAGCCCGGGCTTCCTGGGCCTATTCGGTAATCAGGCCCTGAATATAGAGCTATTTTATTTTGGGGGAAAGGAAAATGTGCCTGCACTTACTTAACATAGCTTGTTATTAATCGCTCTGGCACGAAAGTTATTCCTGGCCTGAAAGTCCAGTCAACGTATAATGTGCATATCAGTAACATAACAGGCGGACATGTAATGTGTTTTTTAGATGCTCCCTTAAAATAAATGGTAAAAGATATCATTCTGGCTTTTAGCTGATGACCTTAAGTATACATGAAAAGTCTTTTTTTTCTACAAAAGTGTCATTAAAAAAAGGATTATTCCTCGGAATTGGCGCCAAACCGCTAAGATCCAACCAGCGTGTCGGGCGTGGGCAAGGTGTGGCACGTTTCGCCAATTAAGATTGCGGAGAGACAGACACTAGCAGCTCTGAAAACATTATTTATTATGTGTAGTTTGGATGGAACAAAGCGGGACCAATAAACGCTCTGATTGAACATTTCAAACACGTTTTGCAAACATTTATGACGAATAACATGGAAAAAAATTGAACGCTTTGTGTCTTTCCTCTTCGTGAGAGTTTGGTCATACAAGTAATTAAAAAAGGTTAGAAAATGGGAAAATAGTCTTATCGAGGGATTTAATATTAGTCATCAATTTCAAATTAATTATCGCTTTTTTAAAGCATACAGTGAACCCCTAACATCAGTGGCGACCTAATGAGTATGAAAAGTAAGAGGGACTGAATTAGAACAGAATTCAAATATAACGGTGTAATTCAAAAGTTAATGAATAAACTATGGCAAAAATGAAAAAGCTTTTTTTTTTGTAAACATGCAAACATAAATAAAACTAAGATTTAATCTGAATGTAAATAAATATTGATAAAAATATATGAATAAAAAATTTAATTGACAATAATGGATAACTTATAAAAATCTGGGAGAAATATTGGGAAAAAAATTCATTTAACACACAAAAGATTTAAATAAAATTCGAAATTTTTCTGACTTAATTTATGTATAAAAATATTGCAAAATTAGACACAAAAAGAAGTGGCGGGTCCCGTTTGGCCCCATACTATATTACCTAACGTAGAAACTGACCTAAAATAGCTACTTTTTCCACCGATAAAATGTCACTTAAGGCGATTCTAAGCAAAAAAAAATTGTATACTTTTGTCAATAGATGGCACCGCAAGAAATTTCACAGAGGAGAAAAAAGTACAGGATTTTTTTTCCTGAAAGTCTGCATTTCCCTCTAATTTATCCCTATATGTCCTCAGAGGTTAGTAATTTATTGCTTCGCCCTCTCCCTGCCCCCTGTCGTTTTGACTTGAATGGACGGGAGATCCTTACCTTTTAAAATCCCTTACTTTTAACGATTGAGATTTTTTTAGCACTAACATAATAAAAAATTAGTATGTATTTAGCAACTTAAACCTCAACAAAGTACACTTAAACACTATTGTGCACAAAGGCATCGGTATAAGACGTGTTATAAAATAGGAATAAAAATATAACGTTGCATTACATTAGGAATATATATATTTCCTTATATAGTTTTAATCTGCTGCAAATAAGACTCTAAAGCAGTAAGAGTTTAAAAGAATTTAACAAACCAGAAAGAAATTAGAATAAATGCGAACAATGAGGAAATGAAGCTATACGGATAATCCAAACGAAATTGGAACGAAAACGGAAGGTCCAGAACTTTTAGTCGATATCAATACTGAAAACACAGTCTTCCAATTGTCCTCAATTTGGACTACAAACAGGAATGAGCTGTGTATTTTCTGGAACTTGTTTTAAAAAATACACAGTTCAAGGGAAAATTAGATTTCATTCCGGAATAGAGAAAATGGTAGTTTCGTTGTCTGTCTTCCGTGCAACAATCAGCTTTATCCTCCTTTTTGATAAGCCAGCGCAAGGCTCGAGGAATAATTATCTCACCTGGGAATATCCCCAGAGAAATGTAAGGTGGGCATAAAAAGCAAATCACCGACTACTACTTAGTTACGCGTTGTTAAAGGAAAGGATAAAATAAGAAAAAAATGCACTATTTTTAAAGAAAGCGAGATGGATGTAAAATGAAGGAGATCATTTTGGAATCCAGTTGGTTTAGTTCCTTGTTTTCTGGTTTATTTGAAGTCAGTAATTGTAAATAACAATGACTCATTTAGGGAATGTTTAAAGTATCGAAAAGTGTTTTTTGCTTAAATTACTACCGCATTCCAAGTAAATACGTTGAACAGAAACGGATTTAAAAAAAAAAAGTTACCAGTGATTTTTTTTACTAATGAATAGTTTAATGCCAAAACTGCATAAATCTATTTTATCTTAATCGACATAAAAATGAGCATCAAATGAAATGGTACATTTGTGCAACGTAATCTGATGGTAGGAAATACGATTATCGGGCATTTAGTATGCCCAGTTCTTTCGAATAGCATGAAGGTGTGCATCTATATTTTAAAAAAATTCAAGGATGGCCGTTGGTAGTGTTTAATTTTATATACACTCAAACCTGTTTTTGTGTTACTTTTTGTGTGATTTTTTTTGTGCGGTATATAAAAATTTCAATCAAATTGGAACATAATTTATTATCTGGCTACCAAGACATATGCAAGCGTCTAGTGAAACAACAGTCGTCGCAAAAACTGATCACTGACTACATGGTAACTGAAAGAAAGTCAACTCTAAACGAGTGCGAGGTATCATAGTATCTTCAGGTGACGAAATCGATTTTGAACCAAGTTCGCGTATTGTCAGACTACGAAGGATACCGGTTATACGTTTTGAAAAGTTTTGTATGTGTAAAATAAGTACATATGTAAATAAAATATTTAAAAATGTTCGCATGTGTATTTTCTAAATCAGATTCCAAAAGGTTTGGCGAGATTCCAAGTAGCTGTCAAGCCTCATGTCTTGATTTCGTTTAAAAAAGCAATTCCTAGTTATTTCGTCAGGTTTTGAGTTATTTTCTATGTGAGACTTTTTTTTTATGCAGTCCCTACCCACCGCATAAAAAAAAAAAAATTAATTGTGTTGCGAAAACTATTTTTTATAGCTACTCGTGAAGTTTTGTGCGAATTTTTTTATGCGGTCCCTATCCACCGCACAATAACAGGTTTGAGTATATATATATATCCAGACTTTTTCCAGGAAAAACTTACTTGCTATTACTAGGTATTTTTTAATAATCACCGTGCGAAGAACAGGTATCTGCCAGTGTACGAAAAAAGTATTTTTGTGTATCATCATGGGGCAATCGTCACAAGTTCCAACGACTTACCATGACTAATCAGTAGAGAATGGGACTCATTATATTTGGAAGGGGGGCAATTAAGACTTTCTGTGGATTTTTCTTGTAGCTCCCATTCGTCCATGCATAATGACACCGCTGAAAGTAACAGAGAAAGCTGCCTGCATGCACAAAGAGGGTAGGCGGCAAGAAGTTAAGTGGGAGTCAAAACAGGATCCGTGAAGATGTTGCTGAACATATCGAGAGACGCATCTCCCTTCCATCTCCAGGAACTTTAACCTTATCGGATCATAACTGCATCATCAACGCATGGTCATTAACCTACAGGCATTTTGTATGAAGAGCCGTAGGTCAGTAGTTCGCCATTTATTGTGCGGGACAGATTCATGGGCCCAGTGGCGCGCTAGGATTCTAAAGGGTGGTCTAATATGCCTAGAAACAAAATATTCAAAAAATATGACACACACAAAAATTCATATATATAAAGTGGTCATAAATTGTTGAGCGATGGTTATTGTTTAGCTGTTTAACTACACATCATAAACCATTCTTTTTGCTGCACTTTAACTAAATTGTTTGTTGCTACTAAAGCTAAGCGACTTGTTTGAAATATACGTGAACAGGCACGTAGGTATAGATTGTTCATGGGGGTGGTTCAGTGACTAAGTAACTTATTCTCACCCCCCCCCTTTTTTTTAATAAACTTATTAATTTTTATTTAAGTAAACAGGAATACGTTGGCATATAAGTATCAAAACAGCTACATTTATCATTTATTTTTCATGAAATCCTTACCAATATAAGTTATTAACTATTTTTAAAATTAGTAAATAACAGTCCTTAATTATGAAGTAAATGTAGAGAACAGATTTAAATTTTTAAATTCCTTGTTTAAAACAATGTATGGATCCCGTTTTAAAATACTTTCCCTTCGTCGCCGAAATTCAAGTGTTATATAATGAAACACGATAACGTCATGTTACGCTTATTTTGAGATAAAAATAACTTCAAAACATGTTTTTGAAGCCTTTTGAAAACTATTTTAACTGATAGGACCCCCGGGAAATAACAGGTCTTCGATTATGCAACTCAACAAGAAGTATTATACTAGAAATTGAATTTTTTTCTAGTTTTTTAAAGTATTTTTATTTTTACAGTAATTCGATTTTTAATTTTTTTGCCCTTGGCTTTCAATGGGAGGGGTTTGAACCCCCCTGAACCACCTCCTTACCTACGTGCTAGTACGCAAAGTAATTGGGCAAAAATAACGTTTTATTATCCAAATACAGCTAAATGGGATACAGCCAAACAATGACCATCATTTAACCATTTGTGACCAACCTGTATTGTTTTGTTGTTTTTGTGGTTCTTTCTTATTTCCAGTCAATTCAGCGAAATTTTGGGTAAAGTGTAAAAATACCTTGAAATCCGTCTTATAAGCCAATAGTACAAATTAATGTACATGTCTTAACGCATCCCCCTAGCAACGCAAGCTAACAACTAGTTTGTAATAATTATAAAAATACATATTCCGCTCTCTTAATGTGACCGACAAACAGTATATGACCCGTAAAATATACCCGACATTGCTATGCTTTAAGTGAAGATTTATCAATAGGCCATTTATGCACTATCATTGTGCCAAATAGGACTATAATATGGGGGAATAGTAAAAAAACACAAACGGGTTGAACGAAAATTGGGTTAAGAGACTAAAAAGTGAAAACTCGTGCAAGAATGTTTTGAAAGTGCTTATTACTTATTTGAGAAAACGATATTTTTACATGAATGAAACTGAAGAGGCAATTTTCTTTGTGGCCTAAACGATTAAATAATTTTAAAAGATTTTTTAAAACAGGGGCAATAGAGGAAATTTTTCAATTGAAAGATAATAGCTTTTTCGTATTTTCCTCTATTCAGATTAATCATTTGTATAATTCAACCAGGAAATTCTCTAAAAAAAAAAAAACTATATTGTCGCCTTCTACTTTAGATCTAGATTTAAGAAGAGTATTGTGAGATAATTATTTAAAAAAATTATTCGTTTGGTATTTGAACACTTCGGAATAGATGTTTTATGGTTCTAAAAATAAATGTTAAAAAAGGTTTTACAGTTAGAAAAATTAAACAATTCTCTAAATCAGCATACGACTTAAGGAAAACTAACTAAATTTTAAACTGCTAAAAAGACAAATCTGCGGAAGAATTTTCAAACATTAAACAAAACCAGATAAAATTTTAAAGCAGAAGATTAATACCATAAAATTTCTATCAAATGGACAATAAACAAAAGCACATGGTCTATATAGCCTCTGATTGGTGAATAACAAACCCAGGGCTGCATTTCAAACCTTTGAAGCCTCGGGTGGTTTCTTGAAATAAGGCTCCATTTCCATTTTTCTTTTAAATTTTCAAAAATCTTATACCTTTTTCTCCAGCATCGATTCACTATCTTAAAAATATATATCGATTTGATATCTAATATTTGTTAAATTTCGATTTTTTTTTTAATCTTTATAATGTATATGTAAAGGAATGTTATATTTATTATATTTCTACATTATTTCTAAACAGCGAGTGAATATTTTATAGACTTATTTAACTAAACAAACATTTCTATGATATTTATAGATAAATTCAGATACAACACAATATTTAAAAATATCTCAATTAAAATTAAATTTTCTTTTGCGTTTCTAGATCGGATGCAAATTCTTCAATTGCATATAGTTAAAATATATCAATTTCATGCTTAAGGTACCTAAATTGGTAAGACCGCTTTGTTTCATAGACACTTTAAAATTTTAAGTTTTCAATGTTATTTCTCGACTGATGCACTTGATTACGTCATCGATAGGAACTTTAACAAGCATTAAATAAAAAGTGGAACACTACTGACACACTATTAAAACAGACATTAGTTATTTTTTAATGCAGTTTTTTAGAATTAAACGTTTAAGTAACTTAAAAATATGTATATATAACAGAGTATATCCGATGGCCCCCATGGAAAGCGAGGATTTACTTATAGGCCGTGTTCGTCTAGAAGAAAATCCAGCACTAAACAAAACCACGTGGTCATCACCAACCAATATTTCGAGTGACGTCACTTATAATTAAAAAAAACGTCAAGTGTAATCTCGACCACAGTGTTCATTGAGGATAAAAATTAAGCAAAACGATTTAATAATCGAACGTTAAAACACATTACTTTTTTTAATTTGTCTTTTCAAACCAATTCTTGTTGTCAGATATGAACAAACCCCACTGTTGACTAATTGTCAAAAGAAGTTGTTCTAAAAATAGCCAGTGCCATTGAACTCAAAACATAAATACGGTTATGAAATAAACATTAATCGAGTTTAATGTCCTTAATCACCTTTAGTACTACACGAGGCAATTAATGTAATAAATTACAGAAAGCACGTTCGATTTAATCAATCCCTTTGGCTTGATAACATAATCAGGCAGAACAAAGGCAGGATTTGGTACGGCTGATCGTACTATTCAATTCTTTTGAATTAGGATTTGCTGGACGCAAATAATTCGAGCATTATTTCAATAGATTCTATTGGGAAAAAAACAATAACGACATTTAATTAATTTTAAAACAGCTAATCAGTTGTTTAAAAATTCTAAGACGACTCGTACAAGGTACCACTCAATAACAGGACGAAAAATTCTTACTTTTGCAGGATTTCAAAACATTCTAATTGAAAATTACGTATCTTATTTTAAGACTTTTTAATACCATATAAAAAAACGAAATAGGAAAAAGTCTTTCAAAATCCTGTTTACAGACATTTGCGAAAAACTGAAGGTTTTATAAAAGGAATTTTATTCCAATTTATCCTATAAATAGGGATATTTCCTGTCTAACAAAAATACATCAAAACACGATCATTAAAATGAAAAATATGCTCGGACGCATGAAAAAAATATATATATAACCTCCTTCTCAACGCCAAATTGGCTCTATAACTTCTCTGAGTTTTAATTGCCTATTATTAACCTCAAATGATCCAACCGTTTTAGCATATTTCGTACAGAAAAAAATGTCCACTTCATTAATTTATGTTTAAAATTTTCAATATCTTG
Organism: Troglohyphantes excavatus; assembly: GCA_963932185.1. Taxonomy (NCBI): domain Eukaryota; kingdom Metazoa; phylum Arthropoda; class Arachnida; order Araneae; family Linyphiidae; genus Troglohyphantes; species Troglohyphantes excavatus. The sequence continues at coordinate 37,606,133 of OZ010677.1, forward strand.
TTGCGTGTTTGAATGATATATCTTTTCAATGTGATTTATAAAAAATATATATCTTGTAGTTATCATATAATTAATTCGAAATGTTCTCCGTGGAGCTTTTAATACATGTTAAATCCATAATGCAAGTGATGAGAACATTGTGCTGATAACACAGTTTCGAAGCTGGTCGCTGTGCAATTTTTCAATATAGAATGACAATTCTTATGAATTGGTAAAAAAAATATTATGTCTAAAATATCATATTGTCAAACCATACATTACAAAAATACACTTCAAGTTTCAAGTTGATTAGCGACATTCAAAAAGGTTTCAAAATTGAATTGCAAGATTTGGTGTTATGACCGACAGAATGAGTTATATAAAATCGAGTACTACAAAAGTTAGCTGTTTTCTTTTAAATAAAAAACACCACGAGTGTATATATTAAATTAATTCACTGGGAAAATTGAGCTTTGACATTAAAGGGGGCGAATAGGTGGGAGGTTGCTGGGCCTCGGGAGCCTAGAATGTTAACTCTTAAGGTTAAATTTGAATTTTTTTTAATTTATTCGGATAATGCTTGGTGCGTGCTGTTTTTTTTTATGTGTTTACAAATTTAAAAATTTGAAGCGCTGATTACAAGTTGTATCATTTAAAGTGTTAATTTATCCAAGGCAAAATAACTGGTCTATTATTCGAACATCTAAGGGTACATCTTCGAATGATAGCTTTTCCGTTAGTTTTACCGCCGAGACATAATTGTCAGAAAGAGTTAATTCGCCAAAGCAATTTTTGATCGCCAACTTTCAATTGAAGGGGCGAGTGGGAGAAGGGGTTAACTGATAAAAATCATTATCCAAGATAAACAGCTTTTTCACTGAATACCTTTACTTTTTCACGTGATTAGTGGTGAAAGGTTAACAAAATTGGCGCATTTTCGTACATTTAGCATTTAGGTTCGCTTAATGAAATCGGACCATTATAGATAAAACATATACTTTTAACTGATCTGTATCTGTCTGAATAAATCAAGCCGAGTCATACAATTTTGAGGGAAGACGCATATATGTCCCAAAAGCTTTCATCTATCTCAAAATTAGATTTTTTCCCCCTTCTTTCACTTGCCCCCCGCATTGGTTTAAAACAATAAATATATATTAATTTATTTCAAAATATTTAATTTTTGTCACGATCTTATGATTTTATAACAATGCAATTCTATAACAATGTAGATACTATTTTTTTTTTAAATGGTCACTTTAAAAAAAAAATAGCTTCTAAAATCGTTATTAAACGGAATTTTTAAATTTAAAGTCTCAGGAGCATAACTAGAGGTTGAATATTATCTATAAATAAAACATGTCTGAGCCGTGGAATGTAATGTTTTGTGTGCCACAGACGCACACATGACTCTTTCGTTAGTATAGACTAACGGTTTTACCCGCTATTTCACACGCGTTTTAAAAAAATGTAATCTCATTGGTTAATTCTCCCAGTTCATTCCTTCCCTTTTATTTCCTCGGGGGTAAAATAACAGGTCTATTGTTCAGACATCTCGGAATGTTAGCTTTTCCGTTAGTTTTCCCGTTGAAACATAATTGTCATAAAAGTTATTTCGCTAAAGCAATTTTTTAACGTCAACTTTCACTTGTTTAAAAGAATAAATATTAATTTATTCGAAAGTATTTCATTGTTGTCAAGATCCTATGATTTTATAATGATGTAGATACAATTTTTTTAATGGAAATTTAATGGCCATTTAAAAAAAAATAACTTTTAAAACAGTTAAAAACGGGGAAAACTGAAACAGAATTTTTAAATTTCAAGCAGGTGTACAAGCAGGTGTACAGGTGTTTTCTCAGGTGTACAATTAGAGGTTCAATAGTATCTAAATATACATTTTCGGACATGTCCGAGCAGGGGGAGATTAGAGTTTTTTTGTGCCAAAGAGACAGACTCTTTGTTTTATTATCATAGATTTTGCATTACACCACTTTGATTGTATGAAAACTTTCTAACTTTCTTAAACAATTCCATTCCATAAAAAATACTTTAATATATCCTCAACAAAACATTCCGTGAAGAATAGCAAGAAAAAAATGCACCAGAAAGGATTTATTAGTACTAATCTCTCTCAATCGTAAATTCATTAAGCCGGGCAGACAAGCTTCCACTTTTTTTTTCTTCCAGATTACAACATGCCATAAGCATAACTCATGAGGAAAAAGTGTTCTCAGCGGCACAACAATAGTTTATCTAACTGAAATCTTATTAAAACAAAGTGAAAGTCGGCCGGAATTCGGCATAGTTCTGTTGAAAAACTTCGTTTCGTTTTGTAAGGGATCAGACGATTCCGTGCAGTAAAAGAATTTAAATCCTCTTAAGATGTAGGTCGGTCTGAAGACCACTAGGAAACGGTAAACACACTTTTCCTGCGGAAGCTTATTTTGTGAAACAACTTTTCACAAACAACGCGAGTAAAGTTTTGTAAATCGTGGAAAGTTACTGGAATATTATGTTTTACTTTCTATAACACCATTAATTGCTAATCTTTTCCTAAACTGGACTTTGTGTGACCAGTATTCCGGAACCTTTTAAATTCGAAAATTAAAATTCGAATTAATATCCATTAGTAAACCCAACTATAGGGAGTTTGCTATGATGTGTTGCCACTATGGAATTATAAATATTTAAATATATTATGGAAGTTTTTAAAATATTATAAGTCTCCAAAGACCTTTAAAGCCTAAATTATATTCGATTCATAATAGTGGAATTGTGAGTTGACATATCTATTATCTTGAACAGTGTAGCGCGCTTGTGATCGAGGGTTGCCAGTTTCGAGCTTCACCTCACACAAAAATATCCACAGATTAAAAGGGACATGTGTACACGTTAAATCCTTGCCTGTGTCATGTTGGGTGGGGTGTATGATCAGGTATTGTCCTCGTCATCTGACCATAGTTCCAAATTACGAGGTAAAGTTCCCGAGTCTTTCCTTCTAGATAGATCCCAAACCACCGTCAATAAACCATTCTGCAGCTCCATCAGTGCTACGTTATTTCAACCTAATATTATGAATAATAACTATATCCAAACTTCTGATTTTTTTATGAATAATCCTTTATCTTTGAAAAGTTTGAGAATAAACCAATCAATAGTTTAACACTCTCAAGAGATTTTGTGGTCACTAATGACTGAATTCAATTTCGGTAACTGAAAAGTCCAATTTTGTATATAGGTCAGAGTTTAAGATATGGAGTAAAGAAATCAGTGATTTCGAATTGACACTTCAATGACAGTTGATTGTTTGATTAGTTTCATAAACGTCGTGCTAGAACTTGACAATGGGCTGTTAGCGAAAGTTCAGTATCTATCCATAATTGTCATTCTTATACAATGCCTTTTAATAAGAGAGGGTTGACTAACTAGCATCTTACTCTTTTACCGTAGAGCATTGTTTTTCAGTTAAAAGACCACCATGAAAAATTATATTAAAAAAAGTTATTTTATTCTGATTGGTTTTAAAAAATACTTTTGTATTTTACAAAATATATTACTAAAAACAAAAAAAAACTTATTTTCAATACGAATACGGAATTTTAAATATTTTCATAAATTATCAGTTTGCACATATTCGTTTAATAGATCATTTTTTGTCATTATATTTGTTATTTACACGATAAATTACAGTAACTAATTTAACACTTCGGGGCCCAATGGCATTAAAAATTTTTTTTTTGCATTGAAACATAAATTTCCATATGTTCCATTTGGAAGCTTTTATAAGGTGCCTTATACACGAGTATTTTTTTATATTTGTTAGTAAATAGTATCGTTATTTAGGAAATTATTTTTTAATAGGATCACGATCGGAAACAAAAAGTGAAAATATAGTTGCGAAAGATAATTATTACTCCTACTTTTTTTGTTAATAAGAGTACGTTTTTTTCTTCATTGAATAGATTTTTCTTTCCATGACTTGTAAATTAAAATGATGCCAAATGGCACTATTATATAAATTCATTTAAAAATTAAGATATATTTTTTAGTGAATATTTACGTTAATCTATACTAAAAATAAGCACAATTCCAGAAAATTAAAAAATTCTACTGTTCTAAATAAAAATGCAGACGAGAGAGGGTTAAGCATATAAAAAATTACTTTTCGGGCATGCAAATAATTAACTCTTACATGATTTATAATTTAAAAATATATTTTACCCTCTTCAATCCACCATTTTTTTTATTACGCAGTATACTTGCATACTAACACAACGCGTTCAAAATCTCAATTTTTAAAAACCTACACTTCTATCAAATCCATTGCGAGTACAAAAGAATGGGAAAAGCGACTTTTGCAATGAGATCTTCTCTTCGCAGATGCCTAGTAACAAAAACGCGCAGGGAAAACACCATCTTGAGAGCAGATCTTGCCTTAGCTCGCGATAGGCAGAGGATAAATCTTTACACGGCAAAACTCGATCAATAATCCAAGGCGCACTCAGGTTCGCTTCACCTTGAAAAAAAGTGGATCACTTCAGGAAGTGAGTGCATTGTGAAGGGAGTAAGTACCGAACTCGCTCGAAGTGGAAGTTGGCTTGGAAATAGGTCGTTTGTGCAGCAAATAAACATTCTTTCAGGTGGTAGACGGAAAAGGGTGTCAATTGCCAACAGGCGGGAGAAGTCACCAATTGCGTCAAATTAAATAACCATCCATAAAAAAAAGGGATTTGTTTTGCCTTGCGTAGTTCGGATAGACAAAAAGGTCAATGAATTGTCCCCATACAATTACAAAAGTATTTTTCTAAAAATAAGAATTTTCTAAGAAGTTAATCACTTATTTAAAGGTAGAATAAATCCGATTTTTTTTAAATATCTAATATTGGATAATAATAAAAACTATAATTATGCACATTAGGGCGGGATTTAGGCATAGGCTGCAGTCTAGGGGCCTGCACCACACACCAAAACTTGTAAAAAAAATATTTAAAAGGATGATAATCCAAATCTTAATGAAAATAGTATATTACAATATTTTTATGATGGATAAATATTATATTTTTCTAAACAGATTTGTACAATGTAAAATACGGAAAGTTCCAATTGCGGCCCATGGCAACCTTTTGTCTGGGCGATAAACAATTGTTTTCTTCTTTGAGAATATGGTAAACCTGGCTCCCTTCGGCCGCAATTGGGCTATAGCCGTAAAATATACCCTAATAATTTTATGTACTTTTTAAAAAAATGTGTTTATTTTTTAATAATTACTTTTTTTTAATCGGTTGTTTTTAATTTTCTTACTTTTTTATTTTGCTTAGAGACATTTGAGGGTAATACAAAAACGAGTGAAATATCTTATTATCATTTTCACAGATTAAAGAATGCCATTGCACCTTGAGATTCCTTGAAATATGTAGAATAGTATTGAAAATTTGCAAAAAACAGGTGTATCCCAATTTAATTTGTACACTTAAATGATTTAATTTGCAGTTAGGGAATATATATTTAATAAAAAATATTCCAATTCCCCTCCCCCTTGCGGTTGGGGGAGGGGGGGCGCACCACATATAGGAGCCCACTAACTCTAAATCCGACCTTGATGCACATATTATTAATTATCATAATTTATAAGTATCTAAATGTAAACATTCTTGTGAAAATCAACACAAAAAAGGATAAAAATGATGTACTATATTTTTACTCAATTAACTGTCTCCTTGTCTTTGTTTCACCTAATAACTGTCAAGAGACCAGTGATTTTTTTCTTTGATTGCCATTTTTCTCCTAATTGTTTCTTAGCAATGACTTTCCAAATATTTTTTTTGTTAACGAATTAACGATTTTATTTCTAAATCAAACTAAAAGACATTAAAAATAATAATATTTAGTTTGTGAATAAAAAATTATAAAATTTACTTTTCTTATTTCAAGAAATTGTCAAAATATTACAAACAAAAATGAATGCTATAGTTGATAAGTCAAATGAAATTTTTAAAGCAATAGAACGATATTTAAAAAAAAAATCAAAATAATTCTTTTTGTGAAAATTCGGAAATAACATTACATACTTCCGCAAATTGATTACAACATATAGTACGTTTTACAAAATATGTGTTGTTAGGTATGGCTGTATAGCAGTGGCGATATTTTTCAATACTGATATGTAGTATATTATTGTAAAAATTTGTATTAACAAAGCTTAAATCGAAAAAGAATTGGGTAAATGAGGAAGATATTTGAACCATTTAAAATATGAAGTATGGCCGACCGGTTCTGCGCAGCAATCCGTATCCCGAGACAAGGCCGAACGAGACAACCGACCTATTTTCAAGTTCTGCGCAGAACGAAACTGTAAACAGTATCCCAAGATGCATTGCACTACAATTTCATTAAATACGACACCAAAACTTCTGCACTTTGGGTACAATAGAAAGTCCACATGAAAAACGTTAAATGTCCTATACTTGGATTTCAAGCAGCAATAAAAGACCTGATCGCGCTTCAGCGTTGACAACGAGCCAAAAAGAGTTTTTAAAATACGCACCTGAAATCAATATTCCATAAAAACAATTCATTTTATAATAGCGTGACGTGACAAGAGAACTAATTGGCTTTCACGAAAGGGCAGCGAGAAAGTGAACAGGACACAATGGGAGAGCTATATTATACAATGAGGCATGATAAATATGAATTACATTCAGGTACTCGGTCCATTCTCTTCTAAATAACCCGGGGCAAAACTATAAACATTGACACCATTCCTTTCCTTCCTATTAATTCAACGAATATAAATGATAGTATATATAACAGCAGTTTTCTTTGTCTACGGGTTCGCCCGATAAAAATACCCAGTTTTATAAGTAAGTAGGGATGAAACTTTCTCGAAACTTCTGCTTCTATTTGGTGCTTTCGAAACCGTTCTGAGGAAGAAATGGAAAAATATGAGTTGATATCGTTTAAAAATCATATAAACTGAACTTTTTTTTTTATTTCCTACCTTGTTTTGAGAATTTACATGACCAACAACGCATAAAAAACGATGCTCGAGTATCTGAATGCCAGGGCCGCACTCAGCAGATGCAGGGCCCTATGCAAAGGAAGCAACGGGATTTTTTATAAATAGACCAGTTTTGCACAAGTCTTTTTATCAATAGTTAGAAAAAAGTACATTGTATAAACATCTGTAGCAATGGGGTAACTTTTATTTTTATTATAAATATGTAGCAAACTAGTCTAGTTTAAATAAAATTAAATTATAGATAAAAAAAATGGAAGGGAAAGAGATCGGAGCAAGACCAGAAGGGTTTTACATGAGATGTCATTTCAGCAGATTGCATTGATAGGGATTGGACGGCAACAAAAGGTAGATAAAGCCGTCTGACGCCGTGGTTCCCAACTTCCCCCCATATTGCCTTGCTTTATCTCATAATTTTATACGCATGAGCACCTAATTTCTATTAAACGAAATCAAATTTGTCAACCGTGCTATTCGTCACCGAGTTGTGTCGGAATGGACACCTTTACATGATATTTCTATCCCAATTTCCCATGTAAATGATATAGATGTTTCACGTTAAAAATCGATTTTCTAAATTTTTATAAAGAAATTGTTCTTTTGTCAACGCGAGGCCCCACATAAAGCGCGGGACCCTGTGCGACGGCACCTGTGGCACATCCCGAAGGGCGGCCCGGCTCAATGCTAATGTTATGCAAGTCTAGTTACAACGTATTTATTAGTTCAGTTACTACGCACATTCGCAAGAACACATTTTGTTTGAGACAAAATTATTAATAGCCACAAACTACAAAAGATAAAGCACATGGATAGAATAGAAGAGGGGAAGCTGTTTACAGTTTTACACATCCTGTTATTTCTCTAAAATGAAGGCCTTCCGATTTTTTGTCACCGAATTGCCCAATACATTTTGGTGACTATAGATGTCCCCTGTTTTCGAGACTCGTAATTAGAATCAACAAGAGTCTATTGAATTTGCCCACACAAAACCTTCTCTTTTCGTTAAAAGTACTTACATGAAACTAATTTTGAGATGATAAATACAATGCAACCAATCTCATTCAAACTACAGCAGTGTTCACTCTAGGTGTTTTTTGAAGGGCGGTCCGCCCTGCCCGCCCTTTTTTCATATCGATAGCGCCCTCATGCCCCTTTTTTTTCAAAAATACCGCCCTCTTTTGAAAAAATTTCGCCCTTCTTGCCCTTTTCAGTCAAGCACAAGCATCATTGCTTCCTTAGTTGTCTTTAAAAAAGGCATCGATTAAAAAAAATCTGTGTGTAAATTGGATTTAAGTGAATTATGACAGTAGAAAAACAAACTCCTTTATAGCTACGCGTGTTGCGAAATCGCAATGATACCGCGGTAATTTCGAGCACGGGGCATTCCACAAATCCTATTGGTTGCCTGTGCCTGCGTATGAAATTCTAAGTTTTTTTTCTGTGTTTTTTTTAAAGATAATATGGTTTGGGACTAGGTAGGGATTGGTTTGCAAGACTATGTATTTTATTACCAAATATTGGATTTAAGTAGCCTTTTTATAAGTTATGTAAGTGATCTGATTCCTACTTACAGAATTGGTTTTTAGGGTAAACAATAATTTTAAAATGTCAAATTTTAGATTTCAAATAATATTTTCATAAAGAGACATCGATTTTGTACGGTTCTTTCCTTCCAGATAGGTCCCGAACCGTTAGCAATAGTCCAATATGCAGCTCTGGCGAAATGTTAACCAACAAATCAGAACTTTTTTTTGTTTGGTCACGGGTCCGATGCGTCATTGTGTGGCCACGTCCACACAAAACATTTTTTTAAAAAGTGCCCTCTTAAAAACAAGAAATACCTTTTCAAAAATGGGGTTCCCTTTTACTGCCAACAGCGCCCTGTCCCTTTTTATTTCTAGAGTGGACACTGCTACAGCATAAGTGTAGATATAGCAACTCTACAATATAGTAACTAATGGGGACCGGACATAAATTACGAGTAAAGCATAATCTGGGTAATCTCATGCAAAGGGAAAAGTGGTTATTACTTGAAATACCTAGTGTGCGACCGTCACGAGAATGTCTTCAGACAAGGTTGCTAGGCAACCAAACATTCTAAAGATAATGGGAGCTTAGGCCAAAAATGGTTAGTTTACAATCAGCCAAACTTGACTTGTACTCATCTCTTATCTACATTTAAAACCTGAAATTGAGTAAAATCGTCCAATTCTATGGTAGTCGTTACAGAACAGAATTCAGTCTGGAAGTTTGCTCGTAGTCGTAGGACAATAAGAGGTATTTAGACCCTTTATGTACAGGGCCCTTATCTGCCCCAAACTTAGCCGCTGGGACCTTTAATTTGGATTGTTAAAACAAATTCGATTTTTGAAATGCCCTTTAAAAAATTAAAGTTTTTCCCGTTGACCTCAATTTTATAGGGATGTAGTGGAGTGTAGAGTGAAATTTTTTATGCAGAATCTTCGGGAAAAGCTCCATAGCACATTTAATCAGTAAATATGTAAGTCCTAGATAAATGAGTTAACACAAATTTTTAAAAAAATATAGAATACATTTTATCTGAAAAACTTTTATTGATTTTTTAACCCGGACGCGGGGCCCCTCCAAAAGCGCAGGGCCCCGTGCGGTGGCATGCGTCGCACACCCTGAAGGACGGCCCTGTTAGTGTAGTGCCCGAAAAAAAAGTTAGACACTTCATATAGGAATTGTCCACGACAAATATGACAAGAGAAAAGTAAAGAAAACAAAAAGTTACGTTTTTGTAGAATATATACTCTCTTTCTCTCTCTCAATAATAATAATAATAAAAAAAAAAAAATATTATTTTTACTTTGATGTTGTATTATTTTAGGAAAAGTGTTGAAAAGGTATGTTACCTATATAACTAAAAGTACAAAAAAGCTGTCTTGTATTACTTTCAATTTTGTTGTGTCTTAATTCTCACGTTTAATAAAGAAAATATGATCATAACATAAATCAAACTTTCAAACCATTTTAGATGCATTAGGAACACTTTTTTTTTAATGGAAAAATGCTGAATTAACAAAACAAAAAAAAATAAGGAGTCGGGGGGGGGGGGGGGGGGGGGGGGGGGGGGGGGGGGGTGGGGGGGGGGGGGGGGGCGGGGCAATTTGAGCTTCTCGTTTAAAACTATATGTTAGAGTTTTAATTAAGTTTATTTTTGGATTACAGACTAGATAATAGATTATAACTATTTTTAGACAAATATGAAATAGATTAGTCCTTTAATTAAAATAATGGCTTAAGTGGGAGATATTTGGGCACCCCTATCTTATTGGCTAAAATACATACACGTGCTGTATAAACGTATGTATATATCAAATAAATTTCAGGCAAAGGGAAGTTTTCGTTTATAAGATGGAATATGGAATAAAACGGGGCAAACTACGTGTTCTGGTTTCTGATGCCAACTAACGTGTTTTATTCTCTCTTGTTTATCATCCATAAAACGAGCGCGGGATTCGTTTTAAAGATTTTTAAGGGAGATACTATGCTGTACAAGGAAATTCGCAAATACGGAAGAGATATTAAATTAAATAACTGCTTTTTTCCTTTACAGATTATCTCTGCACTAAACAGAGTTGGGCATGGTTTAAACCAATGATTTCCAACGCATGGTTCGCGAGAAGCTTAAAGGGGTCCGTGTAGCAACTAACTTCCCACTAAGTAATAGGGTAGCATTTAAAAAAATTATGGAGGGTGGGTGCTCAACTAGTTTTATTGTATATATAGAATATTTACCAATATATATAAAAATAAATTATAATTAGCAGTTATGCTAATCAGTAATTTGCCATTCATCAGCTGCTAAGGAAATATTTTATAACTACTGGTAGTATAACTACTACACTTAAGCCATTAACAGAACTCTGGCTGGAGTCTTTCTCCTGATGGGATGACAGTATAAAATTCAGGAAAATATATCTCAACATCCAGCTACTTTTTTTATGGCAAAACTTTAAATATTGAAATCCTATACAAGGAAGTTAAAATTTAAATAATCCCCCCCCCCCCCCCTACATTTATTTTTAATATAATAGAGATAAAAATATCATTGATCGTGAAAAGCGTAATTTGGATATAGCAGCAGAAGATATGCATGAGCTTCAAATTAAATAAAAACTCATTGAAATGTAACATAAGGTAAGAAAGATAGTAATCACAGCTATTATCTCGCTTTTGCTTGATTCATGAATAAAAAGCTGGTGCATGCCAATCTCTCCAGTAAATGCATTCACATTTGAAATCCTCAATGTTACTTTTAGACAGTACAGTAATGATTGGTTACATAGGTGGTGATTACTAGTAAATATTCATTTGTATGAAATTATGAATATCAATTTAACAAAGAACTAGGGTGGGGTCTTTTGAAAACTATTAGCATGAAAATAAAAATGGAAACCACTCAGAGTGTCCAATTTATAAGAGATGTCGAGAGCACAAAATTGATAATGCATATTAATGGCAACAGCAATAACTTACATTTGAAAGAATCCTCATTGTTTTTGATTAACTTTCTTTGGAAAAAATATTCTGGACACTTTAAATACAAATACAAATACAAATATTGACGACCAACAACAGGCTCAAGGCCCAATAAGGTTGGTCCATCTAGTACCTCTTAACTATCCCCCAATGCATATCTAACTTCTTCTTAAAATCCATTACTCCTTTACAATTAACAATATTCACTGGCAAGTTGTTCCATTTGTCTATTACCCTATTATAGAAATAGTGTTTTCTCCCTTCCCGATTAAAATGGGATTTGTTTAACTTAAACCCATGACCTCTCGTTCTATCACTCATATTAAAATCTAAACCCTCCACATCTCCTTGTTTGATAAATTTGAATAGTTGAATCAAATCTCCCCTAACCCTTCTTTCTTCCAGAGTATACATATTCAAATTTCTTAATCTATCTTCATAATTCATGCCTGAGAACCCTTGAACCATTTTAGTAGCCCTGTGCTGAATTTTCTCTAACAATGCAATGTCTTTTTTAAGATATGGTGACCAGAACTGTACAGCATACTCAAGATGTGGCCTTTACTAAACCTCTGTACAATGGCAAGATAATATCCTTAGATTTTGATGAAACACTTTTCCTGATGTACCCCAACATTCTATTAGCTTTTTTGCTAGCCACTGTACATTGATGACTCATTTTAAAATCCTCATTTACCAACACACCCAGATCGCTTACAATCTCACTAGACAGTGAGATTGGTGCTGATGATATTTTATGCCATGATTTTACAAAATATATATTAATATGCTCCTATTTTAAGGGTAGAGGTGATAAAGACAAAATGTCAAATAAAATTATTTTTCAGAAAAAGGGGTTTTATTTTTAAACAACAAGTCTTTTTCTTCAGTGTAGCAAAGCCTTTCCCGTCATTTATACTTGACATAACGTCTTTAGAGCCGATATGAAATTGCAGTTTAATGGTTCCTTTCCGGTGTTACTAGATGGTCCCAGATTGGATGCCAACACAGATCTCGGTATCTGCCACATTCTAATCTCATTATTGACAAAACTTGACATTGCACATTTATCCCTGTATTCTTCATTTATCTTATTACTATAAATTTGACATAAAAATATCACTACTGGACATTTGGAAGAAAAAAAAACTAGTTACTAACAGCAGTTTTTAAAATCTTCAACATAAGTTGGTGTGATTCATCAATGTTGTTTGTGGAAAATGAGAGTATTTACACTTAAATGCACAAGCGAAAAAGGCAAAATAAAAGCTCTTTGAAAATACTTTTTTGAATAAAGGCATTAAAATGAAAATTTTTAAGCTGATGCATATTTCACATATAATTTTATACAAAATTTCATAAAGGGTTATGAAATTTTTTAAAAAATAACTACTTTCGTCCTTTTGCCCATGCCCACCTTAGAAAGCTTTTGCCTCTCAGGAAAAATTTTATAGCTACAAACCGTCATGTGCCTGTCTTTTATTTATATATTAATTGAAAATATTTCGAAAAACATATTTCACTATTTTTGTGTAATCTATATGTGTGTAAACAAAAGGACATATCAAATACGTATTTCTTGTAGTGATCTTGCACTCGAGGGTTGCCATCTTCGCTATTAAAATACTAGAAAGTCGTCTAGAAACATCCAACAAGTTATACTGGCATGTATATGGGACTGGTGCACTATAAATATGATTGGGGACCAATGTCTAGAAACATCCAACAAATTATACTGGCATGTATATGGGACTGGTGCACTATAAATCTTATTAGGGTCTAATGTCCTGATATATTCAGGTTGTGTTGGGTGCCATCTCAGGTGCTTCCCCCTCATCTGACCTTGGTTAAAAAAATAACGAGGTACATGTATGAACGTGTGTGTGGCTGGGATTAGTCTCAATACAAGGACATAAATAGGCAGCCCGAAAATTAAAAGTAAATCAATGTATTTATTGTTACAGACTTGAGAAAAATTATACAAGGTATTTACGGAGTATGTGCTCTTTTCTAAAATAATAGATACATCTGTATACAGTTAGTGTATTTACATTCTCCCAGATTAGATGCGAACACAGATCCATCTGCAACATTCCAAGAAAAAATTCCCTCTTAAGAATATATGTATAAAAAATATAATTAGGAAATTATTTATTGCACTGTAAAGTATATTGATGCTTTTGTACATGAATGTGGTAAGTAACAATTTAATCTTTAAGGACAGCCATTTGAAAGTTTGTAGTGTTATTTAAATTAGTGGAAATATTTCAGGGTTTCTACCAATATAATTATTTTTAACTATCACAATTATGCATATTATTAGTGATGCAATGGATATTAATTTGGTTGGATAATGGATATACCCCTCAGGAATTTATCCAATGGCCAAATGTTTTTCTGAATTTTAATTTTTATTTTTACAAATTTTTTTAGATTAATCAGCTTATTACTAATTCATTTTTTATTTTATTTTTAAAATTTTCTATTAATGTTCTTTTTTATTTACAATTTTCAATTTCAGTACCAATATTTTAATTTCATAATTGCATCATTTTAAAAATCGTTATGTCATGTTAGGATTTCAAAAATAGCAAATCCATAACTTTTTATTACATAAATTTAAAACTCTGAATACGATTTTAACATGCCTCTACCCTCCCCATTTCTTTTAATGGAATGTTTCGAAGTTTGTGTGTATCAAGAACATAGAACTTGTATTTGCACTGTACTCCTCCCTTTTCTTAAATGAAATACCTCTCTATTCTTCTATCCTTCACTCCTACCACTTAATAATAAAAATATATTCTGAAAAATATTGAAAATAAACCAAATCTTTTTTTTTTTATTAAACTTTTTTTCTTCCATTTTTTTAATATTGCAATTTATTATACAGACTTATCTGTTATTTCTCAGTATATAATTTCAGGCCAGATGTACTGTCGGATAATTGTAATATCCCGGTACTATCAATTACCCGGCCTATTGATCGGATAGGCAAGATGTTGGACAACACATCCCTATATATTACATCTTCTCATCAAATTACTATAAAGTGCCACATACGATTTAATATATTTTTATATGTTTGGTGATGTGCATACCCGCTGCTTTGTAATGAAACCAAAACATTTCAATGAAACTAAGAGAATAATAATTTAGGATAACTTTTTTTGTTTGTAAAGTTAGTGTTGTTTTAGTTATGCATTTATTACTAAAACTATATATCATTGATATCCATTAGCAAACAACATCCAAAATACACACATTTTAATGTTTCTAGAAGACAAAAGTCATTTTCTTAAATGCTGGCAGGAATTAGACACTTAATTAACTTAAAAATACTATGACTCTAAATTTACAGTTTTAATTCACCTCAGTTTAGTGTTTGCAAATTTTTTCAACTGAAATCGTAGGGAGGAAATCTATATGTTGAAATATTTAGCATTTTATTGCATTAAAAGATTTGTTGGAGCTATGGCATGTTTAAAAATTCATATATGAAACTGTAGTAATTTTTTTTAATTATTATATTACTTTTAAGTACGAAACAATTTGCAAATTTTAAAATCCTTTCGTTTGAAGTTTCTCAGTATTATTTAAGTTTAAGTCATTGGGCATTTTTAACAATAGAGCTCGAATTTTAAAACATAATATACATTATATTAGTTATGTCACAACAAAATACGTTTTTTTTTAATTGCATTGCAATTTATTAATAAACAAACGTTTAAAAAAATTTGGCAGACTTCACATTTTAATAAAAAACCTCGCATTTAAACGTTTTGAAATATGTTTTTTTACTTAAAATTGATATGTAGCAACACAAAACACTTCAATATATATAAAAACATAATTATATATGCATTTAAAGAAAGAACGAGAAAGAAACAAAGATATTGATTATTTCTTTGTTTACCTTGGTTGACCATGACTTTTGTATTCCAAAATTTTCTTTCTTTCCCAGCCTTCATTAGTTTTGACCCAGGCTTCGCCAGGGGATCGCCAATCCTTTCCTAAAAATGGCATAAGTAAAATCTAATTCCAATCTTGGGAGATTTCTCTTGCTGACAAATAACACACACTACGCAGAAACGATCTCTTTTATGCTTTAATTTCAGCAGGTTTGTTGATGTTGTTGACGATTATGACGTCACAAACATATGTGTGGTGGTTCGGTTGTTTAACAACATAAAGCGCATGCTGTAGTATGACGTCATACTAAATGGTTGCAGTTAAGTTTATAAGAAAGAGACATTTTGCATAAATATGATCATAAATATTTACTAGACTGATATTTATGATCTAAACCATTTAAGTAGGTTGGTAGCATTTACTTTCCAATACAGCTGTACAAAGGTAATAATCGATGGTTGCAGGATCTATCATGAATGAAATATCCGGTAATACAGCCTTGTAATTTTGAACCGTGCTCATAAAATTGGTAAAATCTATACGCTTTCTTTAATCCCAAGTGACCGTGACAACTTATACACCTTTCTAAGACCTATCTTAAAGAAAACTACCGGGAACGATGCAGGCCTCCGTGGCCGAAAGGTTAAAGGCGTCAGCTGGGAATACGAAGATTCCTGTTTCGATTCTAGGCGATGGACTTGACACAGAAAAGTAAAAAAGTAGTGATCGGTGGGTTGCAAGCTTCGCTACAAAATACTAGAAAAGTTGCCCAGAACATCCGCAAAAATTTACGGCGTGTATACGGGTTTGGTGCACGATAAATCTGATCGGGGTCCAAAGTTCCGACGCCTAATAAAGGCGTTGGCTGCTAGTTCAGGTGTTTCCTTGTCATCTGACCACGGTTCTAAAATAACGAGGTGCATGTATGAATGTGTTCCCGTGTTTTTCCTTCGAGATAAACCCGAACCATCGCCAATAGCCCACTGTGCAGCTCCAGTGCGACGTTAATTAAGCAAACCAAACTCGTGAACGATGCCTCGTATTTTTGAAATATTGTCAGATGACGAGGACAACACCTGACCTGGCTCCCGATGCAACCCCAATTGGCGTTAGGACATTGCACCCCGATCTGATTTATCGCGCACCTGTCTCGTATACACGCCAGTATAATTTGTTTGTTGTTCTGGATGACTTTCTAGTATTTTTGTAGCAAAGCTAGCAACCCTCCAATATCAAGATCACTACTTTTTTTTACTTTTATTTGTCAAGTCCACCGAACGGATTCGAACTAGGAACCCTCTGATTACTAGCTGAACGCCTTTATCCACTGGATGCCCTGAAAATTGAGACGCTGTTTGATTTAGGGTCTATCCAGTGGAAAAGACCTGCGCTGTTTATAACTTTGAACTAACCGTCAAATGTGGAGTTCAATACCTTAATAAGCATCTCTCTCTAAAATTTCGCACTATGTCAACTTGGATATTTGAGGCACAATGGATTTAAATACCCCTTTCCATTGTTCCTGCCATTCCTTTGGAACATACTGAAGTTTTTTTTTTTTTTAAAAAGAAGCCAAAAGTAGTTTTTGGAATTGCAAAAATGTTTATTAAGTACAGTTTGAAGATTGTGTACTTCCAACCATGTCAATAAAACAAGCAAGTTTGATAGCTTAAAGTCAGTCAAAGAATCTGTGGTTCGAGTGCTTTTGAACTGTCTCGAATTTCAAAACTAAATAAATTACAACCATCGACAAACCACCTCGCATAAGGCTAATGAGTAATGAGTTACGTCATAAAATGAGTTAGTCATCATTGCGATCAATTAGGTCATTTTATTAATTCCTTGCTAGACAGATACCGACAGCACTTGTCCTCCAATCTGCTATTCATGGAACACAGGTAACTCCACCTTAATAACTAAAGAAGTTCCCAAGAAATCGATTGCAGTTGAAATGGAATATTATACAGAATTGGATTGTAGATATGTACAAAGCTAAGAAATATTGAAAAAAAAAAACCTTGAACTCCAATTATCTGAATCAATTGGGACCAGATCTTATCCGGATAATTCACAAAAATTCTTAGTAAAAAAAAAAGACTAATTTTGTTTTAGTATGCAATGTAGTTTAATGACTATTATAAGTATAATATAATTCATCGATAAAAAGCTTTTAAAATGTGGATATTGCTAACTTTTTTTTTTCTCAAAGCGATCTGGATAATTGACGACCTGCTTTGTTTGATCCGGATAACTGGAGCTCTACTGTGTACGAGATTTTTTTTTAAACATATTTTCAAAAATAATCTTTTTTTATTCGAATATTGATTTTTAAACTAGTAAACAAAATTAGGGTGTCAATTTTTCCGAGGAATTGGACAGTCGTAGAATTTGCTTAAAATATGGGTGATCATTATACCGAATTAAGAAATGTATTAAATGCAGGTAACAATAACGGACATTCAACATCGGTTGTTGCGATAAAAGAATAACTATATCATGGGATAGTTGTAAAAACTAATTGACTCTTCAATCTTGTTGGGCTTCGTGTTTGTTGTTGGTCGTAATTATTTGTATATTAACTAGTAAAAATACCACTTCTTCGTAAGGGACTAACATCGTCTCATCCAACAGTTTAGAATTTCACTTAAATCAGAGTTCCATTAAGTTAAGTGTTTTAAAACTAAATTATCTTAAAAATTAGAACCTAAAAAGTACCAAAATGTGCTTTCCTTATTTGGTTTATTAAAACACAGAGAGAGAGGTTAGCCCTCATTAGGTACAAAGTTTTGACCAATTTGAAAAAATCCTACTACAAAGGGCAATTTCTTAATAGGATTTTATAATTTTACTAGTAAGTGTGCATTATTTTTTATTACTTACTGTTATTGATGAAATTGTAATTAGCGTTATGTCATCATTGTTGAACACTTTCAGGTAAAAGAAATCTTATAAAAACTGCAGCGTTTTGTTACCAAGTTTTTTATTTCTAAAACTTTTCAGCATTAAACAGCTTTAAGCAGGAAAATCAGCACTTCTCAATTTGTCAACAAAGAGATTAAAAGTGAACTTAGAATTAAATAACTTGCATCTTTTAGTTAGGTTGTATATGTTAATATACATTTATAAGTATATTTATGAATACTTGATTAGTTTTTAGAGAGAAAAAACATCCAATAGCCAAAATAACGTTGTCCATGATAAATCCTTCTATTATCCCTTTAAAAAACATTAAATTCCAGTTTTAGAGTATGAACATTAGAGATTTTCCCTAAAACAAACTTGCTATTTAAATTTTATTGCTTTGTAATATTAGAATGTGTTGCACATTACCCACATTAACATGGTTCATAAAGATTTTTAAAAGTAAAAATTAAGTAGTTCTTAAGGACTTTTTAAGGACCTTTTGGCACTTTTTAAGGACCTCTTTCTGAAACAAAAACAATTGCAAAAATTTTATGATTTTTCTTGAAAAAGAGTTGTATAATTTTATTTACACAATTTAACAAACTTAACATAGTAAAATTAAATTATTAATAAAAGAAAATCTATATTTGAAACATTTTTTTTTTTATAATTTCATTTATTTCTTTTTCACTGCATCAATTTTTTTGTGTAAATCAACAAGTTCACTGTTTCTTTCTCTCATAACTTTTCTAAGGTTATTGGATTTAATAAAAAGCGAAATGTCTCTGTTTGCTTCTGCCTTTTCTGCAAAATCATGAGCTGATTTGTCCAATTCTAGTACTCCCTGTTAAATGCTGACCTGTTTTCGTTTAAAATAGTTTGAGCTGAGGAAAACTTGATTGCTTGTCGCCTTGCTCATCTAAATATCGTTCATATTTCAAAAGAGAAAAAAACATCGATTTTGGAAACCCCATAAACAAGAAAGTAAAACAAATTTCCGCCATCAATCAGCACGGAGTGAAGCAAGACAGCAACAAACTCCAAGAACAGAAACAAATTTTGGCGACAAATCATTTGGTAATCTTATTTGGCAAATAAATAAAAAAAAAGAGAAATTCCGACTTTGGCCAAAAATAAGGACCCAAAGGGAAATTAAGGACCCACCAAAATTAAGTAGTTCTTAAGGACCGTGCGAACCATGATTAAGAAGTATGTATTCATGTCAATAAATAATAAATTTTAATAAAAGGAATTTTCATATACTTCAGCTCCTTATTGGCAAAATGTCCTTATACAATTTAGTTTCTTTTTAAATTTTATAACTTTATTATATAGTATTTTGTTTAAAAATTACACCTTGTACATTTTTTGCATGTTTTTGAACTTCTAAAGAGAAATTTCATGGAAAAACTTGAAAATCAAAACTGAAACATAAGAGTACACGCATTAAGTATTTAAGGGACAATGAATTCAACAATAAAATACTCCCATTAGATATAAAAATAGTTTATTTAAGCATCTAGCTTGATGGTAAGGTAGAGTAAAATTTTACCGCAAAGTTAGTTTTTATAACCAAACCATTAAAATCTATAAATAGATTTAGATCGAATATGCGAGTGCACTCATTTGATAGAGAATGAAAAAATCCAATCCGACACAAAAGCTTGCACAATCTGTCCACAAGAAAACAATTTGCTCTTCTTAATTAGTGATGTTTGGCACTTCTTGTTACTTTTTCTTATCACTCTTTGGATATTCTTTAGGAACTGCTAGTATTAAAGTGTGTTGGCCCCCACCAG
Source organism: Troglohyphantes excavatus (assembly GCA_963932185.1). Classification (NCBI taxonomy): domain Eukaryota; kingdom Metazoa; phylum Arthropoda; class Arachnida; order Araneae; family Linyphiidae; genus Troglohyphantes; species Troglohyphantes excavatus. The sequence goes on from OZ010677.1 coordinate 37,626,251, forward strand.
ACACTTTGATAGCTTTCCACGAATCCTGGAAGTTGCCTTGGATGGCTTCGGGCACATGGCAGTCTTCGTCGTTCCCGTGGCCCAGTTGGTGATTGGTGCCCATTCCCCAGGAGAAGACAGTTCCTGCAATGAGTTGCAAAAGGGTGAGCTTACAATTATTATAGATCAATTAAAGCAGTGTTAAAAGTTAATTAGCTAGGGTTGACATTCATATGTTTCTGAGGACTTTATAACTGAAATAGTAGCTACATTTTTAATAAAAAAACCATCTGTTTAAGGTTGCATTGCAAACATTGCCAAGTTAATAAATTATATTCCTATTATTATCTTGTATAAATCTTAAACTAGTGACTGAGCAGTATTTTTATTAGATAAAATGAAAGCCCAACTTTTACTTACACTTTTCAATGTTAGGTTATGTCACCCTTGAGTAAAGGGTGGTTTTAAAAATTAGTATGCAAATGAATAAAATATATCAAATATGCTTTGAAAACCAAATTATTAGCATGCATGAAAAGTGACAAAGTTAAGATAGGTCTAATATAGCTTAGAACAAATTAGGCCTATATCACCTTAACCTTGGAACACACATTCAGAAGTCTTGCCAGAATGTAAAAAAATTTACAGTTGGGATTTTTTGTGTGTGTGTCGACATGGAATTTTCTGAACTATCTGGTTCAGAAAATTCTACCCCGTCAGAAGAAAGGAACAGCCTTTACACGATCGTAATGGCGAGACCTAAAGTAGAATATTTTGAACTCTGTTTTGAAATTGAAAAATTACATTTAGCATATGACTTTTGAAAGACAGTTTTGCAATGGCATGCAACCCTAGAATTTTTGGAACAAAATTTTGCTACATCCTTCACCTATTCAGCATTTTTATTGTATTTGTTTTAATTAAATAAATTAAGAACTTCTGTATCAAATGCAAATAAAGTTTTAAATAAATATATATATATAAATAAATTTAAAAATACAAGGTTTTTATATATATGCATACATTAATATCCGAAACCTGTGTCTCAAGATCATAAACATTACATTAAAAAAAAAGTGGTAAATACCTGTGTCTGTGATGGCAAAAGATACACAATTTCCACATGATATATCTGTGCATGGTGTCCTTTCTAGAGTCGGAATACCAGTAGGCTCAGTTTTCTCTTCACACCTCACACCTAGCCCCAATCTTCCATAATCTCTGCGTCCAAGAGAATAGACTATCCCTAAAATTGTAAGTGGATTTTATGTTTTATACATTAGTTATTTTTGTAAAGCATGGACGATATTTCGACAAGAATCCCATGTTAACATCAAACACCCGCCCTCTAAAGGTTAATGGAATGGCATTAAGCAATACAATTACCAGAGAGGAGACCGATTATACAAGATAATTTGCAACGTCACCATTTGAACCTCTGTGGCTAATTATGAGTAGAGACTTTGTAATAAATGAAATAAAGGATTTATTTTATATAACAGTGTTCACTCTAGAAATAAAAAGGGGCAGGGCGCTTGTTGGCAGTAAAAGGGCACCTCGTTTTTGAAAAGGCACTTTAAAAAGGGGGGGGGGGGGGGGGGGGGGGGGGGCTATTGATACATTGGACGAATGGCCAAACAAAAACAGTTCCGATTTGTTGATTGATATTGCGCTAGAGCTGCATATGGGCTATTGGTGATCGTTCGGGGCTTATTTTGAAAGAAACACCCGTACAAAATTGATGTCTCTTTATGAAGATACTATTTAAAATAAAAAATTTGACATTTAAAAATTAATGTCTTTGCTAGAAAACAAATCTGTAAGTAGCCCTATTCAGATCATTTATAAAACTGATACAAAGACTACTTAAATTTAAAATTTGGTAATAAGAGCCCTAATATTGTAACATCGCCTCAAACAATCTTCTCTTTAAAAAAACATCATTTCGTATATGGGTACAGGCTACCAATATAATCGAAATTACTGCGGAATCACCATGATTTCACAACACGCATAGTTAAAAAAGGAGTTTGTTTTTACTGTCATAACTCACTTTATTCCAATTTACACGCACATTTTTTTTTTAATCAATGCCTTTTTTAAAAACAGCTAGAGAAGCAAGGACGCTTGTGCTTGAATGAAAAGGGCAAGAGGGACAGAATTTTTTTTAAAAGAGGGGAGTATTTTTGAAAAAGGGGCATGAGGGCACTAACGAGATGAAAAAAGGGTGGGCACGGCAGACCGCCCTTCAAAAAACGCCTAGAGTAAACACTGTATATAATAATGATTAATTATTGATTTTGCATCATCATACATGTTGTGTTAGACAGTAAAAAGAAAACCAATATAAAATATTGGTAAATTTTCCAGTATATAATTAAAAGACTCAAATATTGAATGCTTACATACCATGAGCATCTAATGCCAATGTGTGGTGTTGGCCACCAGTTATACGACGCCATCTTTGATTGTCAAAAGATCTGGCACGCTTAGGAGCATACACAAAATTGTCGTCATCATTCCGTTTTTCACAACCTAAAAATACATAAATTAATAATATTTAAGCAACAACGCCAATAACAGTCACAACTAAAATCATTTAAAATTACAAACAATAAAATGTAACTTAATATTTCCCATGTAGAAACAAAATTAATCAGGGTGGCAAATTTTAGAAAAAATCCCCTGATTTCCATGATGGTGTCACAAAAATTTCCGATTACATTAAGAAATGTTTCAATACACGCTTAGTATAGAAACTAAGTATGCACACTATAATAACACAATAAATATATTGTAATATAAATGAAAATTTATGAACAATACTTATATATTCAGTTAAAATAATAATTCACTACGTACAACATAAAATTATACAAGTGTGAAAGACATAATAGTAATTAAACATGTTCTCTGGAACCAGAGAAATTCCAAATTATGTCTTCTCTAAGTAATTTATGTTTTATACATTTCCTATTCCAATCTTCAATAAATAGCAAGTTGTTTACAATTCAAAGTCCAACAGGCTTTATTTTTGTTCTCCCTACATCATTGGTTCATGTTTCCATCAACAAAACTGCTCCAAGCCATGTTTTTTTTTCCTTTTCTTTTTCAGAACTAAAAGGAAATATTGACAACTAAGCTTTCCAGAATAGACCATAACTGCAGATTTAGTGATCCAAATTTGAAAATTTTGCCAGATTTTTTGTGAAATTTCCCCATATATTTTAGAATAAAAAAAACTTCATGATAATTTCCTGATTTTAAAGGTTATGTTGCCACTTTTAATTCTATTAGAGATGTTGAAAAAATAGTACATTAAATTTAATTGAAGCTTAATCTTGAAAATTATTTTTATTTTCATAACTTTCTGTTCTATACCAAAGCCAAAAAAGCATCACCATATGGCAAGTGGACGCAAGTCCAAAATAACACTAACCTTGTTTATAATGTTAAGTGGAGTGACATTCAAACTCTGTAACCTAATGAGAACTATTACCACATTACTTAGCCAAGGCTTAGTTTACTTCGTTTCATTTTGGAATTTTTATGATTTATACTTAGCATATGTCTATATATATTGAATAACTTTAATGTAAGAAGGTTTTAAATACCGAAAATGTAATTGTTTTATGGAAAATAAAAACGAAAAGTTACAATTCGAAATTTTAAATAATAATTTTGTAAACAACATATGAAATTTTAATAATTTTCTTTACAGAACATTGAAAAGAAATCAAGTTTTCAAAAATATCAATATTTCATTTCCGAATAATTTGTAACCAAGAATATTGAAACTAGTTAAAAATTAGAATACAGTCAGAAACGCAATTTTATACAATTGAAATGTCCGTTATATAAAGGAGAAATTTTTTCAAATCATACATATCTAAAGTTTAGGAATTAATTAACAAAACATTAATTAACAATTAAATATCTTGACCATAGACACACCAGTTTGAACTTAACAGGATTTAAACTCCCAATAACTAGTTTAAACCGGTTGATCAAGGCTATGCCAAAACAGCCATTTTGCACCCAAAGTACCAAATTCATATAAATATCATAAATAGTTTACAGATAAAATATAGAACTTTTTTTTATATATAAAGTTAGACTAAATTAGTTTTAAAAGACTTATATGCATAAGCAAGAACGTTTTAGAAATAATTCATAAATCAGTTTTATTTAAACTAACAACCGATTCTTGATATCGCCAAGAATTTGCCTAACTTCTAAGTTTTAATAATGTACATTTTATAAAAACTATTAATAATAGATAAATACTAACCTATCTGCTGATAATTATTTAGACCAAATGTATAAATTAAACCACTGTTATGAGCTCTTAGAAACGTATTATAAGAACCCGTCCAGACATCTTCAATAGGATCATTTTTACTTCCAATATGCACTTGGGCTGGGTTGAGTAAAGAGCCTAAACAAAGAAGTAATTTCATTACAAACTGAATTAACATAACAAAACAATGAATACTTTATAAAAGCACTGTAGGGCTATTTGTTATATATCTATAACTATCCTGGAAGCAGAAATGCAGCGAAGTGCATCAGATTTTTTCAAATGCCTGTAGAATTTTTTAGAAGTCTATCATCCAAATTTTTTTTTTTATGTCTGCACTACTTTAGTTCATTTTTTGCAGATTCTTTCTAGATTAGATAATTACTTTTCTCCCATTTAAGAAGTCATGGAGTGGGGGAGAAGTCCCGATGATAGAATGTTGTGATTGTAACAAGTTACAAGGGTTTGAACAAATGAAAGCAGACGTTTCTGTACCATTTCAGTACCTGTTCAGAAAATAATTAACAGAACCTTCTTTGAGAAGGGATTTTGTGCTAAATGAAAAAGACTTTTATGCGTCTTCCACAGCAGATTTTCGATTTTTATTATTTTTCCCTTTTGGATTTAGAGCTAAATTTTTTTTGCTTTAATGGCTTATTTTTTTGCTCTTTGCTTATTCTTATCGCATCTATTTGATAGTCAACAGGCAAATAATGATGCAAGTTTTCCAAAAATCAGCAATGATGTCGCAATTGCTCCGATTTTGGTAACTATTTTTTTGTGCAGATTTATTACTATTTTCTAGGTATTTGATTATTATCAACTAACCACACCAAATGACGATTTTATCAGAAATCAGCATTTTAGCCCGATAGTTTTTTTTAAAGATTTTAAACACGTTTTACATCATATTTACATGGGGGGGGGGGGGCAAATATCATATAAAAAAATGAGCTACAAAATTTAAGTCTATATTAAATTTTAAGTCATCAATGTGAGTGTGACAAAATTACAGGCAAAAAGAAATGCAAATAATAATAATTTTAAAAAAAAGCAGGGATGCTACTTACTACAGAAGATGTATATTTTTTAAATAAAATGTAAATTTAACATTTTCTTAATTACAATACGAGACACCAGGAATTTATATAATTACAATTGACACTTGCTATTTATCAGTCTTCCCCCACACAAGCTTTTTATTTATATTTTTACAATTCATAAAGGAGATCCAGTGGTCACGGAAAGACAGAAATTGTTTACACATAGGCCCATATTCTACACCAATGTGATTAATTACATTTGTAAAGACAAAAACACAAAGCCTGTGCTCCTGGTTTAATGATATTTCAAGAGTTGTAATATTCTATCAGCAAACTCAACACAAATACGAACATAAATGTTGGTTTTTGTAATGGCCATTATAAAATGAAAAAATAAATAAAAAAATCTTTGGTTAAACAGTGAAAGAAAAGGTTCAGAAATGTATTCTCATAGGCATAAAGTGTAAAAAAATATGTTTGCTAAAAGGGAAAAAGGATCATGTTTTGTTGTGAGGCCGGCATTTCTTTGAGTTTTCATTTATCTATATATATAAATGCGAAAAACCCACTCATCACTCATCACTAATTCTCCAACTTCCCGTATACCTATGGAGAAGAAATTTGGCAATGTTGTTCCTTATACCTTAAATAGGAAAAGTAAGCTATTTTTGTTCCGATCGATTGGATTTAAGGGGGTGTAAAACCCCTTTTTCGAAACTTCTCCATAGGATTAACATGGAGAACATGTAACAATGCAAAATATAAAATTTAAACAATGGAAATTTTTAATATTATGTAACGTACGAGGAGCATTCTGATTGGCTGATGACTAAATATCGCCAAATAACTAAAAACTGTCGCCAAATTAATAAACTTCGCCAAATAAATTAAAATTTCACCGAATGAATAAAACATTTCGCCAAATTAATAAAATATCGCCAAATGAACTAAAATATGATCATATATGTAAAAATAATATAAAAATGGCGAAATTAATGTCAAAAAGTGATAAAATGTCAAAATGGTGAAAATATGATTGGACAACGGGATATTCCGTACTACAATTATGAAAGTTAAATTTGGCATGGAGGTACATTTTAAGTCAAAATTGCTCCCAATAACAGGATTTTCTGGTAGTAGAATTAAAAAATTCGAACTCTAACTGCCAAAAGTAAAAATCCTCGCCACTTGTCCACACTCGCACTATTTCTCTAACTTTCTGTATACCCAGGAAGATGAAATTTGACAGAGTTGTTACTTATATCTTGCATAGAAAAAGTAAGCTATCGGGTAATCGGGTAGGTACAGGCCACACTGTGCCGTAATAATATCCGGCCCGTCGCACCGGGGGGGATTTAACTGTGAAAAAGAAAACAAAACGAAAAATGCTACGACCAAAAGTGCAAGCCATACGAAAAATATATTATCAAACTGAAGAGAAGTATACAGTATGAATAATATAAAGGTTCAAGACAGGAAGCCCATCGCTAAATAAAAGTTTGTAATTTAGCCTCCGTGCACTCAGTTAGTTTTGTGTTATCCATTATTTATTAGTTTACCTGCCGAGAGGCCAGTTATGTTACCACTCTACCTGTGAGTGAAGTTTTGTAATACAGTTAATAAAGGCAAAGTAGCAAATCTTTCATTTGAGTTCAAATTTTAAAACACGTTGTCGCCCGTGGATGTTTGTTCGCACCACGGGTCGCTTGGCTTCATGGGCCCGGTGATCGCCGGCGTCCTCTTGGTTGGCCTGGGTTGCCTTCACGGCTGTCGAAGCTTCAGTTTCTGTGAAACATCTCGCTGTATGCCTTCGGGCGGGCCAGTCGTACAAAGTGGACATAGAAAAAGTAAGCTATCGGGTAGGTACCAGCCACTCTGTACTGTAATAATTGGTTCATGAATACTTTGGACCCTACGTGGTAGGAAGGTGAGAGGGAGAGTGTATAAATGGTCAATCTGGTTAACGCGGCCTACCTCTCTCTACTCCAAGTTATGTCATTTATCCTCGAAGGCTGATTTCCCATAGAATTATTGGGGTGGAAGTGTATACTGCCTGTCACCAAGGGTGACATTTTCCTTCATGCGGTATAAAAATCAGAGGGTAAAGGGTTAAAAACCTATCTGATCGACGCGACTCACTTTCCTATACCACGGTAGGTCATTTATCGCCCATACCATGATTCCCCGAGAAGTAACGGGAACGAAATCGTCTGCAGTTAAGGACGACATTCCCTTCACGGAGTACAAAGGTCAGCGGGCGGAATGGTTTAGTAATATGCTTGATCGATGCGGCCTACCTTTCTTTATATGATTGTATGCCTATACGAGGAGTTATGTGGCGGAATTGAAAACTGTTGTTGTAGACTCCTCCCCACGTGGTACAAGTGTCAGAGGGGGAATGGGTTTGTGTCAATCTTCCGTAGCAGTGGGTAGGGGGGATAGGGTACGATTTTTTTTTTTTAAATTGATTTGGCAATGCAGTAAAAAATTATGATTTATTTATAATTTAAAAAAGTTAAATAATAAAAAAGTGCGGGGGCAAAATCCAAAAAAAGTGCTGGGGAACCGTGCCCCTCGCTTATTGATAGGGTTTACCGTAAAAAAGAAAAAATCTTGAATTTGGTAAATGAACCTTTTAAAATCGTTTTCGTTTTTTTTTCTTCTTATATTCTCACCAATTTGTTTAACTTAACCACAAATGTTGACATAGTTGCCTAATAAAAGTTTTTCGGAGATAATTATTATTAACCTCCTATTATTGTTCCTCTTTGAGGTGTCACTTAAGGTTAAAATATGTATGTTAATCAACGGGAATAACATATATATATGTATCCACGTTATTGTATAGCCAACTTCCCCATATTATCAATCTATCCATTTCTTGCAGGACCTTGAAAATAAAATTTCATTATTAGTATTTTTAATAGTGTGGTTCCCCCTGATGGGTGACAAATTAAGAATATTGTTTATTTCGCTATAAATATTGTATTTGGATCAATTTTGTAACTTATTTCCTTCCCGTGCGTAGAACGGGTATATCAGCTAGTTTATATATATTTTCTATTAAGATCCAATTAGTTATGCCAAATCAAAACATAATTGAATATACCTGAGGATATTGTGTGAATTTTAGTATTTTAAAATTAATAATATATTATTTAATAAATAATTAATGCGAAATATTATTTCTTTTTAAATTAAAAGGACAGTTTATACTCTAACAGTAGAATTTAACTGTATGCTATTTTTCAATAAGAAAAACATGATTTATTATACTTGCTTGTTATGAATCTTATAATATACTGTTTAAAAGCCAATAAATAATATATTAAATTGCATTAGAAGTTCAATTTTGAGACTTGCATATTAAAGTACTAGCAGATAAAAAAAAGATGCTTTCTTTTTGCACCCATTCCATTTTTATTTCTAGTATGAAATCTGCAATTTAAGTTACCATATTTAAAAAATATAATTCCAATTTTAATTTACCAAGGAAATTCGAAAAATAATCTTTATTTTTTTTTTGTTTCAAATGCTGAAGCTATTTAATAAATGGGTATGTGTTTGTTCTTAAATGTGTTAAATATCTAAATAATCGACATTTTATTATTTTAGTGATGAAAACTTATAATTTAGCTATGATTAAACAGCGCATGAAAAAAAGTAAATAACACAATAATAATATTGCACTCTTTAATAGTCGCTCTATGCTCATGAGAGGTATACCGATAGTTATAAATCAAGTTGCAGATAAATCTTACCCACTAAAATTTTATCACAGACAGTCAAGAATTTTTTTGTTACTGGAAAAACTATAAAAGTTAGTTGACATACTTATGCCTCTTCTGCCCCCATCGGAACAATTGTGCTTTGGTATCCTGCCTAACTGGCCGTTTTCTCCACAACCGAGTGTGTAGATAAATCCCTCATCAGAGAGACAAACTAGATGCTCTGTGCCTGACGAGATCTTAACAATTGTGACATCATTCAAAATTCTAATGGGTGTGGTTTGCTTCACACGCTCTACAGTTAGCCCCATTGGCCCGTCACCACTCTAAACAGAAAACAAAATATAAGCATCATTTTGAAACATACAATATTTTTCATCACAAATTAGTGAAAAACTTAAAGAAAAAAAAACATTCACTAATATTTTATATATTAAATGTGTATCTTTTTACTCCCAATTTCCTTTATATATGCACATACAAGACTTAATTATCAGACTTAATATATATACAATGTACAGCCGCGGAAAAAAAAACTGAACCACCGATGATTATTTCGTTAGTTTTTATAGTAGAGCTAAACTTAATATACCATTTTGTAGGAAATAAAGTCTACTATACATTGATATACAAAAAATTTGCATAGAGGACTATCTTCATACTCGAATCCGCACCAACTTTAAAATTTTCAATAGCAACACCTACTTTTGATAGCGCAGAAATATTCCCCGCCCTCAAAATAATCTAAATACAAATTTTCGTTAATTTCCTACATTTATATGCAGAGATATTAGACAATATGTATCGATCTTATTTGAGGGGCTACTTCCACAGTGAACAAAGTATTAGTGAGACTTCGAAATAAAGTACGCTGGTAGAAAATGTTTTGGCGTTAGCCGTGGTTCTTATTTTTCCGTGGTCATTCATTCTCCCACTCCTGTATACCCTTCGCCTCTATATAAGAATTTAGAATTTTATACCAACGCGATCACAGCGCTTTTAATTCTCAAAATTAGTAGATTTCTGTTAAGTTCTGCAGATTTTAAATTTGTGTATGACCCCTTAAATGATCATTGGATGCACATTATAATATTGCCAAAAAACTACAAAGAAACTCATGAAATTTTAGATATGCATATAAAACGTTTTTCTGAGTCCATCACTATCAAAATATAGCATGGTTGCTATTCATAAATTTTATGAATATTAATATCCTAATTTAAATAAAATTAAAAAATTTACATATAAGTAATGAAAGTTAGTGTATTTTATTTGGGTCGTTTAGAAGTAACACGCATAAAAATTTCAGCTTAAAAAAATTATTATTTGAAAGATATGATTAAAAGTTTAAGAAATTCATTTAACATTACAAGTTCTAAATTTTCGATATTCATAATTAAAAAACTACTTAACCAAATGACTTGCAAATTGATATTCAACGATAAATTTTGTCGTAGATTTTAAATATTGAATCAAAATTGGGTGTTGCTATTGGAAATTTTAAAGTTGGTGCAGATTTTAATATGAGGATAGTCCCCTATGCAAATATTTTGTATATCAATGTGTAGTAGACTTTATTCCCTACAAAATGGTATATTAAGTTTAGCTCTACTATAAAAACTAACGAAATAATCATCGGTGGTTCGGGTTTTTTTTCCGCGGCTGTACTTACATTTTAATAGACGAAAAACATTTACAAAAATTATCATGAATTGGGATAATTTTTCAATTAAAAAATAAAAATGATGGTTTTTGAAGATATTTTTGTCAGCAAAATAGCAGATATTTGTAACACATTAATTAAATGGATTAGAAAAAAAAACCATGAAAATGCGCAAAACCGTGCTTGTTTTTAAAGTTATTTTTCAGAACTAAAAGGAAATATTGTACAACTAAAATACCTAAAATAAAATCCCGGATTTTTTTTGTGAATTTTTGCAAAGTTCCCAGATATTTTCAGAATTAAAAAAAATCCATGATAATTCCCTGATTTCAAAGTTCAGTTGCCACCCTGTATAAGTTCTTTAATTAAAGCATGTTTTTTTTTTAATTTTAATATTGGCTAAACATATTGAATTTTTAACTTGCACAGTGGGTTAACAAGTATGACTTTTCAAGCAAGAAAATGTTTTAAGATATTCACTATCAAATTTTACTAATTTTAAAAGATCATGTTTTAATGTCGAATGAAATTTAAAAAAATATCTAAGAAAACATTATATATAGAAACACTAATATAAGCTAAGTTCATACCTTAAAACATTTCTTTTTTACCATAACCTCATCATGATTCATACAGATTTTCAGAAGCAAAAATTAAGTAGTTCTTAAGGACTTTTTAAGGGCCTCTCGATAATTTTTAAGGACTTCTTCGTAGCAAGTTGGCGTAGGATACCACTTCCGGCAAACACTAGCGCAGAAATGTCAAAGATGCTACATTCTTGTGAATTTCCCCGATTTTCTAAAATGAGTATTGATTCTTCACAAAACAACAAACGAGCTGAGATTTTCTAATGATGAAGTGTCGTGTATGATAATGGAATACCATTGACTAAAAAATCGGACAACTTTTTTTATGTCACTAAATCCGTCTATTGACGCCTTTCTCGCCATGCCGATTTACACTTGCATATAATGGTCAAAAGTGTGGAAACTAAAATCCGGAATTCTACATTCCGATATTTTAATGCACCCAGAATTCTGGGCTCCAAAAACTTGGAATTTCGGGTTAGACATAAAAAAATATTATTCATGTAAATTAGTAAAAAAACTCATATTTTACAAAAATTAAGGACTTTAAGGGCCCCTAAGTAAGTACCCACCTAAATTAAGTAGTTCTTAAGGACTGTGCGAACCATGCTCATGGTCTACAAATATATTATTTAAACAGTAAAATTTTGAAACTAGTTTGTGGTTAAATTGAAAATACATATATAAATTTTCATTTCTTCAAGAATTTGTTTATTTCAAATAAATTGGTGATCATATAATAAAAATTCTAAATCACCATATGAAACTGTTTATGTTTACTACGTAAACTATGTTTGAAATAAAGTTAAGCATCACGTTACTCACTCTAAAATTTCCCCACAGGTACAGATGACCAGATTCAGCCAATGCAGCAGAATGCGAGTCGCCTGCCGATATTTGCACAATCTTTTCTGGAATTTTGACTTGGAGAGGCTTTCTTTCCAAACTGTCATCCGCTGTTATACGGCCCAAAGCACCTTCATCGTTACAACCAAAAGTAAAAACCTAAAATACAGACATTCAGTTTCTCAATTAAAAATTATGTCTTAATGGCATTTGAAAATATATAGCCATTTTGCATTTAAAAGAAATTTGATGTGGCAAAAACTAAAGCCTAAATAGTAAATACAGAAATGAAAATTTCAAAAACTGGTAATAAGATAACAATGTTAACTTATTAAAAAAAAAATTAAAAACTTATTTTAGTATAATTTCTTATCAGACAAATTTTGTTGATAAATTATATTATGAATATTGTTAAAAGCCTTCACGTTTAATTTACCAGAATATATAGCACATAGTATAATAAGTAATAAAGAGGTATGTCAAAGAATGGGAAGCAAGACAAGTTGTAATGACTATTTATATGGAACATGTTGACACAAAGTTTAGATAACATTATTCTGAAATACTTTTTTAAGCTAGCTGAGTCATACAGATGTCAAATTTAGCACAAGCAAAATTTGACTTTCATATAAAAAACTAGGGGGCTCCGCCCCCTGCTCCGCTAACGCTCCACCAACCCCCAGAGGATTGCTACGCAATCCTCTTTAGTTTGCTTCGCAAACCAATACCGGCTTCATACACTGTAGGCAATGACAATGTGTCCTAACAACAATACTTTTTTTAGTTATATAAATTATTACTGGCAGTGCCGTCACACAAATTTATTTTTAGTATGTTGAGACAAGAAATTTCCCAACTTAACGATCCGAAATTCCGAACTTGAACGATTCAAAATTCCCAACCTAAGGACATCGGGTACCAGCTGAAGTGTTGTCCTCGTTATCTGACCACTGTTAACAATATGAGGCATCGTTCCCGGGTCTTTTCTTTGAGAAAGGCCTCGAACCAAAGCGTCCTTGATGTAGTAAGTAAATACGTACCAATAACAAATCAAGGGCGCTTTGCTCGAACCAACGCCAGTAGTTCAATGTGCAGCTCTAGTGTGACGTTATTTAACCAGACCACACCTGCCTATTCGAAATTGCACAACACAACAGTGCTAAAAAAATTCCCAGTTCCACCTTATAAGACATTTTCAGCTTTTTTATAGGTAATATTAAACAGTTCTTTCGAAAGTATTGATTTGTCGCACGCATGTTCCAATGCAGTGGTCCGTTTTGAGGTCTAATTTAAGTTTCATCTTAATAAAAGTTGGGCAATTTCTAGTAGTCCGTCGCTTTCCTTTGCTAATAATATTAATTTGCCTGAGGTATAAATTTTCCCAACTCAGAGATTTTTAAAACTCGAAATTCCCAACTTTTAAGGTTTCAAGTTTACAGAGGGGGGGGGGGGGGATGCTTCCCCCCAATCCCCCCCCCCCCATAACTGGAAAAACTCAACTATAGAACTGCTTCAACGCAATTGTGCTCATTGAAAAGCGAAACATGTGTAAACAAACAACAGCATAAACGCGCCAAGAATAAATAGGTTTTATCGCCAACTTATATTTATATAAAGTAAGATAATTGAGAATTGGCGCTAATAATAATTCGCCGTTGGCAGCCAAATACACGTTGGCATTTTGCCAATGTTGGCATTTCCTTCCGGAGTATCTTTTAATAATATTTATAGTACTTCACATAAATAGTTACATCTAATTTATTTTTTAAGATAGAATTTCAGTATTGATACCATTCAAGAAAGAAAGATTTTACGAACATAACTATATTTTTTTAACGGGAAAAAAGTATACTTTTGAACTATTTAGAGCAGTTTTAATTTATCACTTAAAACTTTACCCGTATAATTGACGATTATTTCAGACATTTCGTCAATTATTTAAAAATTTATAACTACAAAACTAAATCGAAATTTCACAAACGCTCTGGATCATTTGTAGCCAATAGTTTAATCTATATCCCTAATTTTTTATTTATTTTTTTGTTGAAAATTGGAAGACAAGTATCCAAAAATGTATGAATTGTTTTCAAAATTTTCTAATATCATGACTTTAACATAAAATAACGTCTAATGTACTGATTGTATTGAAAAAAGAAAATATTCATCTTATTACCCAAACATTTCTTAATAAACTGGCATAATTTCATAATTTTAGGACATTTACTTTTTGAGATGCAAGCGGAACAATGAGACAAAAAGTCGCAAATTAAAATTTTCTCGAAATATCCGACATTTTTATCCTTCTTCGCTATTTTTTATACCTATCTTAATTGACCATATCTAATTTAATTGTAAAGATAGAAATACAATCTTTATAATATCAGAAAGAAGAAGTTTTAACGAACATTAATATATTTTTTTGAATAAGAGAATATGTAATTTTAAATGACTTATAGCAATTTAGAAATCACGTTTCAAAAATGAGGGTGAAAAAACTTCAAAAAGTGGAGCGTGTTTAAATGTTTCAAAAATTTATAAATCCAAAACTAATTCGAATTTAAAAAAATGCTTACTTGGATTTCCAGTTCAAACCTATTTCTACACTCCCTAAAAAAATTGGATCTCTCCTCTTAATAGTGTTTCAGAAACTCGACGGACAAATTTAGTTGTAAGCGAAATTTTATCAACGACGAATTTAATATTAAATAACTTATAAACGAATAACTGTATTGAAACAAAAATATATTCTTCTTATTTATCAAACATTTCTTAACAAATTCACTTAATTTCGTAATTTTAGGACTTTTACATTTTGAGATACGATCTGAATAACATTGAAAGAACTGAAAATTCCCCCTAGTACTTACTTTTTCCCCCTAGGGCTTACTTTTTTTTAAAATAGAGAGATACAAAGAGAATATTTTTTTTATACTAGAATTATAATGACATTCCCAAACAATTTATTTTGGGCAATCAATTTAATTAGGGTGACACCAATCAAGAAGATGATTGAAAAAAAGACTGATGTTGTTCTTGAATATTAAATCAGGTTCAATCAAGGATAGTGGGATATATAATAATAGAAGGTGTGCTCGTTCTTGCGCTTTAGAAAGTGGGCAAGAAAAGGACAACTGGTGATTTAATTTTTAATTAGCAAAATAATGTAAATATTTGTAAATAATTGTGTTCAGGTAGCTTCACTACTAATAAGTCCTTGTTATGTTCCTGTATTTTACTCGATTGAAATTGTAACTCATTTAATACGTCCAATATAAATGCATTGACCGGGTGGTTCCGATCCCCATTTTACTCTTTCAAAGTTCATGGACATGCTCTTGTGGCAGCTAATATTATTTTAATACGCTTAATTTATTAAGCAAAGCATTTAGCAATTTTTACATACTAAATGCAATCCTTAAAATATAATTTAAACTCTTAAAATTCAGCAAATACTAAATAAAATTAGCGAATATCACTTTTAAATAGTTCATAAAAAACGAATAGATGGCAGCACCTCACGAACCATTGGTTAAAATTGGCTGAAATTGATTCCGGAATATTTTAATAACTAAACCACTCTGCAAATCGATTCAAATTTTAACTGTTTTAATTTAAATAAATTCATGATTAATTAATAACAAGAATTCTTGTTAAATCAAGTTTACTCTGTAGACTCCCAAAACGACTGTACAAACAAGAGCATTAGACACGCCCACAGAAGGCGGAGGTAAGCGTCACTATTATCCTTTCCCTGCCCTTCGTCAGAAAGCGCGAGAACGAGCACACCTTATATATATATATAGTCTTCATTATCCTTGAGGTTCAATTATGAAAGGGTTAGCTCGTCGGCTCCGGTGTTGATATCTTATTAAAAAAATGTAGCAATGAAATTCATTGTATATTAACATTTGTCTTTTGCGTGACATGTGTCGTAAAATTTGATGTGCCTATCGGAGCGTTACTGTTTGATATCTATAATAATAAAAGAAAAAGTGTGTTATGTGTCACGTAAAAAATTATCTTCCAATATACAAAAATGCCTGAAGATTTATATATATATACTATTCAACCTCTAATTGTGCATCTGAGTGAGAACTTTTAAATTACGTTTAAGGAATTTATAACAATATTCAAAGTCGTGTTTTTAATTTTCCGTATAAATGATATTTCCATTATTATAAAATCATAAGAAGTTGACAACAATAAAATACTTTAAAATAAATTAAAATATATTTATTGCTTTTAAGATGATCAAAATTTGCTTTGGCGTAATTACTCTTTCTGATGATTATGTTTCAACAGAAAAGCTAACATACAGAGAGATACCCGGAGATGTCTAAACAAACCTTAGAGAAAACAAAAGAGAAAAGAATAAACAGGGAGAACGAACCAAATCTTTTTTTAAATGCATGGGAAACTGCAGGTAACAGACAATTAAAAAAAAAAACTTGCAACTACGCCAAACTTATCTTTTAATTAAGATTATTAAAAACATTAAAAAGTTCTTCCTAACAGGAAATATAAACTTACCCCCAGCCTTATTAAAATCGGATATATAGCTGATTTATTAATAATTAAACCGAACTCCCTTTACTTAGTACCAGTATAGATGAATGAAATACAATAGCAAAGAGGCGACTTTATTTATACCCAACTTCTGAACAGTAAGGAATGCATAGGGTAATAAAAATGCTTACTTCTCCATTTTCAGTCAGGCATACAGAGTGCATTCCACCAGCAGCAATATCCACAAAATAGTGGGGCAGGTCAAGCATGGTGGGCCTCTTTTTCATTTCAACTCCTTCTTCCAATCCAAGTTGCCCAACATCATTCTCCCCAATCACAAACACCCTTCCATCAATCGGCCTTATCGGAGGCATTTCTATGACAACTACAAAGGCAGTTAAAAAGTATTCAGAAAAAATTCAAATTACTCAGAAGTTTTTAATATTTTATATTAACGAGATACTTAATATAACAGTTTTAAATAATAAAAGCACACATATGAAGTGAAATAAACATAACTTATATAAAAGGTCAAATCAGAATCTGTTCCTTATGCAATAACTTATATGTATATATATTTGATGTATATATTTTGTTTAATATTTGAAATAAGGCTGCTAATGTGCGATTTTGAATTAGTTTTGGTGATTGCCAAAAAAAAAAAACAGCAAAAGTTTCTACACATCATACTACACCCGGAAGCAGAAACGCGGCGACGTGCGTTGCAGATTTTTTCAAATGTCTGCAGACAAATCTTTTGCAGAAGTATATCTATCGTACGAATGTTTTATGTCTTAACTATATTAGAAAATTTCTGCAGATTCTTTCTATGTTTGCTGAGATTCTATCTTTAATCGTTGCTGTTATACTTGCTTATGACAGGTACATCGATAGATATATAATAAATTAAATTGAAGGCAAATCTTACTCACTAAAATGTTGTCGCAGACTGCTAAGAAATGTTCTGCTACTGGGATACTACATAATTAAAAAATTTAATATACCCAAATTTTTTTTAAAAATATTATAGGAATTTTGAGTCAACCTAGAGAATAGAAATGCAAGATATCCCAATAATGAACTTGAATAAAATAGGAGTGGAGATTTAAAGAAACCACATGTAATTGAAATGGAAAACGTTATAACTCAAATCAAATTATGCATCTATGACATTTTGAAACAAATCGGTTATTAAAAAAAATTGTTTCCATAAAATTACGTTACTTTATAAAAATAAGAAAAACTATATTGGGTAAAATCACAACCCACCTTTTTTGCGTTTTGCTTTTGTTTTAGGTGCAACAACAGTCCTTCTTTCTTTGGCACTTGCGGCTTTTGAAGTACTGGCTTCCATCTTGAGTGACTTACTCGACTGAGTAGAAGGACCAGCAACAGCTTCTGGTTCCGAGTCCTCAGACGCTTTTCGCTTCTTGGAACCAACTGCTTTTGATGTTGGCTCTGATTCATTTTCAGAAGCTGGCTGGACTTCTTTTTCAGAAGCATCCATCTTAATTTCTTTGTCTAAAAAAGATTTAAAGTAAATAATATTTTAACTATTGGAAATTTTATTCCTGCTGTCAAATGTTATGACAGATATTTTCCCACAAAATAATTAATTTTTCTAAAAATAAAAAAGCTTTATTAATTTAAAACTTCTTTTGCATAGATACTAATGTATTAAGAATTTTCATTACAAGAAAATATATTTTTATATTTCAGCAACAAGTTCAAAATATTAAAATCGGTATTTAAGCTTTTAACATATTTGATTGCAAAAATGTGATCAAAATAAAGAAATCTACAAAAAATTATTTAAACCATACAATTTTCTATTTGTGAAAACACATTTTTTAAATAATTTATTAAATATAAAAATCGGAAATAATTTTTTTCTTCATATTATCATGAAAATACGTTAAATTGCAATAAATGATTAAAAATAAATTCTTTATTTTAAATATTTTCAAAAAAGCTAAAAACAATTTTGGTATTTAGCAAATTGTTAAGAGGTTGTTACCCAGATCAAAACCAATAACTGCAGATTATCCATGCTATATTTCTCCACAAGTGTAGAAGAAGGATTTATTTGTATTCACAAAATGACAATATTAACATTTAAAAATAACAAGCTTATCATCCCACACAATATTCAAGAACTAATATATACAATGGTTGTGAAATGGCAAAATTTGTATTGTTTGTACAGAGTTATCAAGAGGGTGGAGTCCTATTTCTATAATATTTGTGGGTGAAAATTATTATTTAAATATCTTTTTGAAAATTCTGTGTAAGAATAAAAAATAGCGTTAAAAACTTTTTTCAAATCATAGAAAAGGATGGAAGAAGTTTAATATAAAAATTAATATTATTAAACATACATAAATAAAAATATTAAATCACTGAGCAAATAAAATCATACACAGGCAGCAGTGTTAAAACTTCTTTTTAAAGCTCTATACAGAGATAAAAACCTTTAAAAGTGTTGTATTCAAGTTGCAAAAAGGACAAAAAATTCCTCGATAGTCCTTTTTTAAAAAGGGATATTTATTTAATTGCTAAGGAAATGGGAAAACCATGCTTTCAAGAAAGAATTTATATATCCTAAAACAATGGCTATATACTAGTAAATTGTATAAAAACGACTTTGCTGATAATTTTTAACATGGGTGGGTAGGGTACGATTTTGTAAAACGTTCGTTCTTGAATATGGAATTTTGTGAAGGGTATGTAAACGAATTATGTACGAGATGCAAAAAAGTTTTAAGTACCCAACATAAATACTACATTAGAAAAATAATGATTTAATTTAATTTATATATTTAGTATAAAACAAACTTGGCAAGTACATTTCGGCATTAAATTACTTATGTGGATATATATTTTTACATATAAACCAATTTAACAAGCATGTACATGTACTGCTTGTGCGTGTTACTGAGATTTTATAACATAATTGCCAATACAGAAGTATAAAAGGATATTAAGTTTCCTCTTATTTTTGGTAATTTTTGTTATAAGTAGTTGACTGCCTACGATTGTGAAGGTCTTCTAAATAACGATTTTGTTACTTCAAACTTTTTATACTTTATTATTGTAAAAATCACAGCATCTCATTTCTGGCTCTATAGTAATTTTTTGCACTTGAAGGCTATATTTTTACAACAAAAAATCATTCTTTTTTTCTTTTAGAATTTTTTCTTTGTATGGATTAATTTTTCAAATAAAGTAGGGTTTTGATGAATCTCTAAAAAAAAAAAAAAAACGATTTTTTTAAAAAGTGAGATAACTTTGAAACAAGGGGAAAATGCAGAATTTTGATGAAAAGCAGAATATCATTCCTAAATTTAAATGGTATGCTTTAGAATCCTAGATTAAAATGAAATTAGTTTCAAAATAACTAATTTGTTTAATCTGCTTACTGTAGTTTTATGAATGTTCGTCAAATGGTTTTTCTGGTTTCTACCTTGAATCAAACCATCAGCATTTTGGGAAACCTGCTTGACTTGGCAACATTTTAATTGTGATCATCTTCAACATATTAACTTCACGATCAATTAAAACAAAACAGTAAAAATTTAGGACTTTGCTTATGCCTATTACTAAGTTATTTCAATAATAGGCTGAGAATTTTCCAAAGTCCAAATGTATTTTTAATTAGCCAAATTACATATAAATTAGTCAGACAATTTATAGCAATTACAAAAATATTAGTAGAAAAGAAGGACAACTAACAAAAGAAAAAATGAGCAAGTAATTTCCATAAACCTAACTTGTTAAATGTGAGTGAAGCTAAATAGAAATTACCTTTCTTTTGTTGTCCTTTTATTTTAGAAGATGGCAAAGTGGGTGTCTCTTCTTTTGTATCAACAATTTTAGTTTTAGCAGCGGCCCCTGTTTTTTTCCTTTCGGTTTTAACAGTTTCTGCGGTTTCATCCGATTCTCTATCATTTAAATTCGATTGAATCTCAACATTTGAAGTCTGCTCGTCACCATCAATAACAATCGGCTCCTTACCATTGGCTGCCAATTCGGCACCCTGAATAGCATCTCCATCAACTACATTAGAGGGCATTTCAGGTGTGTCCTGAGGTTCTTCAGAGTCTTTGTGCCCATTGCTGGCGGCTTTTACTGGTAATTTGGCTGGTTTTTTAGTTGAAGCAGCTGCTTTGCGAGCTGGTGCTTTACTTTTTGATTTGGTTGCCTTGTTCATAACCATTTTCTTTCAAATGTTGCAATTTAAAGTGTTGGTATAGCTGAAATTGAATGTGTTTAATTAGCTATAGCAAACACCTTTAGAAACATTAATATAACTTAAACATCCGCCTTCAAAAGGTTATTTATGGTTTATAATTAAAAGTCAATAGCAAGAGTAGTTCAAGTGTGACTGTGAGAGATTAATTAAAGAAAAATGTTCTCAAAGGACATCTATTGTGTAGAGATGGGATGAATATTTGATATTCAGCTTGGCCCAGATACCGATAAGCTGTCATAGAATTTTAAATTCCAATGGCAAAATTAGTAACTGAAATATTAATATACTAAGTAAATGATCGACTTTGAGACCTGAAGGGAAAATGGAGTTAAATTCCAATACAATAAAAAAGAATGTTCTGTTTTAGGCATTGACAATTTTGACAGCATCTCAGATAACTTTTCTTTTTAAATGGGGACTTTTTCGGTTTGCTCATTTCCTTCTTCTTACTGGGTGTAAATATATGTGGGAATATATACCCCTTAAAAACATCTTTTAAAAAAGGTTATATATTAAAATCTATCAATTAAAAGTATTGATATCTGGAATATGATGAAGTTCAATGATAAATGACTACTGATGTTATAAAAATACAGGAATCATAACAAACTTGCGATTGCTATCTTTAGATTTAACAGTGTGTTCACTCTAGAAATGAACAGGAAAATGGTGTATCTTTAGAAAAAGAGCACTTCTATGATTGCCTCCTAATATGTAGTAAAATAATTTAAGAGGACCAACCTAATTAACTGTGAAAATCTTTAATTTTCCATATTTAAGATTGGAAAACCCATCATGATAAAATGCCAATTTTTGCTCAAACAGGTTAACTTCTGGTAACAAAATTAATTAATAAACACAATTAAAAGTGAAAAATAGGCATGAAATGCAAGAAAAACAACAATAAATCTACAAAAAGGTCATTCAGTTCTAAACATCAGAATAATCAGGACGTCAAATTGCTGATCCTTTAAAAAATTTATGTCATTGATTACCCGTTGACAATCAAATACCTAACAAATGTTAAAAAATCTAATTAAAGCTGAAAAATTGACCTAAAATCAAGCTTTTTTTCATCTAAAAAAAAAAGTAAAACCAGTTTCAATTAGAGCAGATTGCATTCTCGTAGGAAGGGAAAATTGTTTTTGCTATTGAAGTGAAAAGGATAATTGATATTTTTATAAAATGGTCAAGTAAATCGTGAAGTTTTGAGAAGAGGGGCAGTTCATGTATAAAAGAGCAAGAAGGTACAATTTTCAAGTTAAAAGGCAGTCAGCCATTCAAAACATGCACAGGGGATTTCTAGTTATCCAGTGTTTGTGTGACTTGACCATTGATTTCCTTAAACGACATACAGCTAATCATTATTACAAAAGGGAATTTGTTGCTAAATGTATTAAAGTTAGTTTGCTATGATTTCTTCTATATGAAGTTCATTTTAGAAAGCTGCAATCTCCATTGTCATTGAGGTTAATCTGCCTTTCACGGTCGCCCTGATTTTTCGTCAAATCTGGCAACCCGGCGCCAATCATGATACAGGGAGAAAATGGAGGAATTCTTTAATTAGCAACCAAACGGGTTTTTGTCGCCAAGCATTGTTTTATCGTTATGAATATAAGATTTTCAGAAAAGTCGCCAAGGGCGGACGTATAAAATAGATTAACTGTCATTGATTTTGGCTATATTGACATGCTACACATCTAACATAAAAAATGCAACAATGCTAATTTTAAAGAAAATGAAGGTTATTTTACAATAATTTTAACAAAATAGATTTTTTATGATCGTCTAGATTTTTTGCCAAATATGGCAAACCGGCTCCAAATGCAAGAAAATGGAGGGTTTTTTTATTGCAAATTTAAACTGTTTTTGTTGCCAAGCAACGTTTTCGTGTTGCGAATATAGGCTATTCAGAAATGTTGCCAAGGACATATTAACCAAATAATAACAGATTTTTTTTTCAAAATTTAAAACTTGTATAAAACGAGAGAGGTAAATTCTTTAGCCGGTTAATCTGTCTTATACGGTCGCCCTTGGCGACTTTTCTGAAAATCCTATATTCATACCGATAAAACATTGCTTGGCGACAAATACCAGTTTGGTTGCCAATCAAAGAATTCCTCCATTTTCTCCCTGCATCACAATTGGCGCCGGGTTGCTAAATTTAGCGTAAAATCAGAGCGACCATGAAAGACAGATTAACCCTTAAGCCTCCTTGGTGTGATTCTGGAAATTGATGCCGAGGCCTTGGCAGAACAATGTGAAACCATGCGAGATAATCATGATATTGGAGTTGCAATACATCATAATTGTGCTAAACACTTCTTGAAATGGGGTTGAAAAAATATAAAGTTTATCGCCAAATCACATTTAGAGTTTTGTATTTTCATACATAAAATCATAGAAGAAATAAAGTTTGGGTATTTTTCTTGTAAATGGACATTCAAGTCAAGAAATGAAAATCAAGAATTTGAAATAGCAGAAGGATATTATATCCAACTATTGCTACAATATGTGTTTATTCATAATTTCTAAATAGTTAGGACTAGATAATGGTTAAACTCACATTTCTACAACATCACATGCAAATGAACTTAAAAATTGTAATTAATCCCAGACATTTTATTACTAAAATTTGCAATAAAATATTTTGGCATTTTAATCACGTTTTTGTTTATCCAACCTTTTAATCAAAATATTCTTGTAGACTAACGTTAGCATTTACATATTTAGTACGAAAAAATACCCTAAAAGAACAAAATAAAACACAAATAAGACTACAATACAAAAACGAACATACATATATAAATATAAAATTATGCATTACATGAAAATTAAGGAATGGAGAAATATTCTAGATAAATAGGCTTAATATAATTTGTCTCATACTACTTGCGTGCAATAAATAAAAATACTCAGACTGTTAATAATAGTTACAAAATATTATATAGACAAATAAAAATGTTTTTCAGAATACAAGACACAGGTAAAATTACTTAAACAAGAATAACTTGTACTTGCCTCACAGCCTCACTATAACCTAAATTTTACATGCGCCGGCGCGCTTCGTAAACAATTTAAAAAGTATTAGTGTTGCCAAATTTAATTTTATCAAGTAATAGTTTGGTTGGTTTATAACATCGCACTAGAGCTACAGAGTGAGCTTTTGCGACTCGGGGTCTATCTCGAAGGAAAGAACCGGGAACACTGCCGCGTATTTTTAACTATGGTCAGATGGCGAGATCAACACCTGAGCTGGCACTCGATAAAGCCTCAACAGGCTTCAGGAGAATGACCATGCAGGCGCGGTTACCTGTAGGATTTAACAAACGCAAGGCTTTATGCATAAAACTAGCCGCCGGGTCTCATGTACTTTATAAGATATTTTTTAAATTTTATTTCTTAAGCTAAACCAGTTGGTAAGTTTGTGCTGTTTGCTGTTTAAAAAGTGGCAAAAATAAAAGAGTGAGTTAAATAAAAAAAAAGGGGGGGGGGGGAATGTTTGTCCCACTTTTTGTTCATCTTCTTTTCCTTATTTAAAATATTTTTAAAATTCAAAAACCTAGAAAAGAATTATAATCTAAGACAGTGGCGGCTCGTGAACTACAATAAGTACAGCCGGGCTGCACCTAAATTTATTGGTGTATTTTAAAACTAAAATCAGATATTTTACTAATTTTCTTAATGAAGATTAATAGAAAATGAAATTTCTACGGTAAGTAAACAAAATCACCGATAAATAGCAAGCCTGTTTCCGTAATGCGCAATTCAGGAGAGGAAAAAAGTCCATACAATCCAAACTGCAGCCAAAAAGTGAAGTTCGAAATCGGCTGCATCGTCCCATGGCAACCTCTACGTAGCATGGCGATTCCCCCCCTTCCCCCCCCCCGCCCCCTGCTAATGCACTGCATGTGTGACAAAAGTTACAGCCCGAAATAAATTTTTTGATAAACTCATTGGCTCATGCGTGAATCGCAGGGATAGGTGGGAGATCCGAGAATCTCACCAAACGCAAACGAAAATAGTTTTCGTGATAAATTTATTGTGTGCTGTTGTTTCGTTATTTAAGTTAATATTAAAATTGATCGTTTCGAAAGGAGGATTGCTTTAATTTTCAAAAAATAAGTAAGTGTTTTCTATTTTTTTCGCATGTTATCATTTCGTAAAAATTGAAAGGAAATTTTGATTTGAGTAGTAAATAATAAAGAATTTCCGTTCATGTATTGTTGTGGAAAATAGGAGGGGGGGGGGGGGATTCACATGATTTCGGCTGCACTAACATTTTCGACCACGGGGCGCCACTGATCTAAGAAGTCTATTTTTCTCAGAACTAAACTAGTTTTTTATTTAAAACGTGGAGCGCTGAAGTAAACAACTTAAAAATTTTATAATGCTGAGCACCCTACTTTTTTTTTATTTTTAGTCAATGTAAAACGTTAAAGAAGCGCTAAGTGTTGACATTGAGACGTTAATAAACACGTTAACACTTTGACGGATCAGGAAAATTTCGAATCTGTAAGTTTATTTTTACAGGTTTTCATTCAGGAAAGTTTCATTTATATTTCCATAACTTTTCACTTTTTACAAAAATATTTTTTAAAATTATATCAGTAAAGAAGGTTTTCAAAACTCCCCCTTAACACTTTAAATTCAAAAATTATTTCAAAAAAGATTTTTTATAAACTTTTATAATATGTGTACTAATGGAAAAACTGGTGATACACGAACGGATATCACGTTTGTATTCGTACGAAGGTTAAAGAAGCGTTCATTTATTACGTCAAGCTATTTTTATTAATTTTTACACCCTTTTCCGCCATGTCGTGGTCCATCACGCTTATCCCCCCCCCCCCCTCCCTCTCCTGGCCGCTTCCCAATATCACGTCACGTACAGTTTCAGTGTTCATGTTCACTCTAGAACTAAAAAGGGGCAGGGCGCTATTATCAGTAAAAGGGCAACCCGTTGTTGAAAAAGCACTTCTTGTTTTTAAAAGGGCACTTTAAAAAAAAAAAATCGGGGTGGGCGTGGCCACACATTGGCACATAGGACAAGTGCCCGGAGGAATGAATACTCAATTCTTAGCATGAGTATAGCGATCTTCTCTTTAAAATCTTAAAATATCTTTTCTTTAAAAAACACACACAAAAAAAACCCCTCAATTTTTCATATGCGGGCATAGGCAACCATTAGGATTCATGGAATGCCCTGTGCTTGAAATTAACGCGGAATCATCGCGATTGTTCAACACGCGTAGTTAAATAGAAGTTTGTGTTTCTACTGTCATAATTCACTTAATTCCAATTTACAAAAAAAATATCCATTACTTTTTTAAAGACAGTTAGGGAAACAAGGACGATTGTGCTTAACTGAAAAGGGCCAGAGGGGAGGAATTTTTTCAAAAGAGGGCGGAATTTTTCAAAAAAAGTCACGAGGGCGCTATTGAGATGAGAAAAGGGCGGGCAGGGCTGGCCGCCCTTCAAAAAAAGCCTAGATAGAACACTGCAGTTTCATGCACACATTTTATCGACAATGAGTTTTTTTTGTAGTTGTTATTTACAATAAAAAAAATAGTATAATATACTTAAATATCGTATACTGTTCCGTTTCCTATACAATATAATTCCCTGTTTTCATGTATAATTTTTCTCTCTTTTTTAGTAAAATAGAAGTGATTAAAATAAATTAATCATTATTATATGTAATAAAATTTGTATTTAATATTTTCGGGTTGGTATTTCCTCTCGTATTTTGGAGTCTTAGAAAATCGGATATTTTTCAAAAATTCACTTGATTAGTTTTTACTACCTATAGTCACAATACGTTTTAAGATAAAATTTTAAAAAATGTAACAGTATTTTTAAAATTATACTAAACTTTTTTTTTTTTTTGGGGGGGGGGGGGGGGGTAAATTGTGTGAAGATAATCTTATTTATAGGCTTTAAGTTGTGTGAAGGTAATCTTATTGATATGTGAAAAAATGAAATCTATGTCGAATTTACTGAGAATTTTAGATATTTTTGGCCTTTCTGGGAATAATATTGCAAAACAACCAAAGCGTTCAGATAGATTAGTATTTTTAAGTTAGTTTATGTAGTCTTGGCAACGACGTTGGATGATAGACCACACCAACAACTCAGTATTTTCTCAAATATTTTACTTTTTGATGCCTCTATTAAAATTTAGTCTCACAATGAACTCTGTGTCCGCCTGTAGATACATATGACACTATTATTCATTTTACCGCATGTATCAGCTGGAAGTCTGCTTAATGAGAGTTCATTGTAACGCGCTTGTAATCACGGTCTCGTATCACCTGCAAACGGGATCGAGACCCGGGTGCGACAGTGCGTGCCTCTCATCGATGATTGCATTAGAAAGTGACCATCTGTTCAAGAGGTACACCCACTGATAATAGTTATGCGTAGGCGGCAGATGGGTTTGGAAGGAGTGAGGCTTGGAATAGGGGTTTTATGGAAGGTTATTTCGCGTTTACATGGAAGCTAACAGTGGCACAGACAGTAAAAAATAAATGTGTTTCAAAATAAATGTTTCAAAATAATTTTAATTTTTTTTTGGGGGGGGGGGGGGGAGCAAACACCTTTATGAATGAAATACTTTTATATAGAGAAAATTAAGATCAATTGACGAAGAAATAAAAATCAGAAGACGGCCTTTACTGTCCATATTCTAAAAATAAACAGAAAGGAAGTCCCTAGCGTTGCCCTGACCTGAGTGGGCTCGTTGCCGGGGCCCCACCTCTTCTAACAGGGCGTAGAACGATGGAAGGCGAGAGAAACGAGGCTGCATGGGCGAGCTGGCAAGCAGCAAGGAATGCTGCAGGTGATTGGAAGCGCTTGAAATATATACCGTCTATACGCCAGTAGAGCCGGAACTTATTCCAAAAAGATGTCGCAGGAAAAAAAAAAAACCTTTTTTTCCTAAATAACATAGATACCCTTTTCTTGAATATTTCTTAAAACACATTATTGGAACGAGAGTAGGTTTGACAGAGGCCGTACCTGCCATACCGGTTCCAGTTCCAATGTTATACAACCGTGGGCACGATAATAAAGGATGATGATAATGATAATTTCGCTTTTCAATTCGAAACTCTTTATAAATGAGCTAAAAGGCACTGAATGTACATAAATCCTGCCTCCGAACTACAGTAATGTATCTATATTTTGAACAAATTCAAAAGGATTTAAAAATAATAGCCAAAAAAATTATAAAAGTTTATCAACAAAATACCTTGACAAAAGAAGGAAGATAAATAAGCTGTTCAGGCTGATGCAACGGGCCTCCATCCCAGATCAGAACATTATTTGCTTTGCTTCAAGATTTTACACCCATTGTTGCTTAATTTCCGATCAAATTTAGGGAATATTATTTATTAAGAAGTTCTAGAGTCAGAATGGTTCATCTAAAAAGCGTCAAACCTTTTTTATCTGGATACCCCAGCTATTTTTATAGACGTTTCATGTCGAAAGTCAACCGAAAAACATTAATTTCATATACATACTTCATTCTAGCTATTTTCCGCGGTTTCATACACGTTAAAAAAGAATGTTTCCCGTCTCCCTGTTTATTCCTTCACTTTTCTTTTCTCGAAGGCAAAATAACTGCTCTATTGTTCAGACATCTCTGGGTACATCTTGCAATTTTTGATCGCCAACTTTCAATTTGTTTAAAACAATAAATATACATAATTTATTTTCAAGTAATTCATTGTTGTCAATGTCTAATTATTATATAACAATGTAATTCTGTAACAGTGTAATTCTATAACAATATTATTCTATAACAATGTAATTCTATAACAATGTAATTCCATAACAATGTAGATACTATTTTTTTAAATGGCCATTAAAAAAATAGCTTCTTAACTTCTTTAACTTATAAACGGAAAACGAAAAGGAATTTTTTAAATTTCAAGCCCCAGTTGCGCAATTATATGTTGAATAGTAATCTATATATAAAATTTTAAACATGTCAGAAGTATCTTTACATACCACACACATAGACTCTTTCGTTATTATAGATCTGTCACCCGCGGTTGCACACGTGTTTAAAAAGAATGTTATCCCGTCTCCCTGTTTATTCCTTTCTGTTTTATTTTCTCGAAGGTTTGTTCTGACATCTCTGGGTCTATCTCCGAATGTTAGCTTTTCTGTTAAGTGTTGAAGTATAATTGTAAGAAAGAGTAATTTCGCCAAAACATTTTTTTATCGCCAACTTTCAATTTTTTAAAACAATAAATATATATTAATTTATTTTAAAGTATTTCATTATTGTCAACATCTTATATTTTATAACAATGGCAATACTATTCCTTTTAATATGGAAATTTTAAAACATGGCTTCTAAACCATTATAAATTCATTAAAAAAATTAAACGGAATTCTAAAATTCTGGCTCTCAATTGCACAGTCAAAGGATGAATAGAATTTCTCTCTATATATTCAGATATTTCCGTACAGTGGAAAATAGGGTTTTACGTGACACAGACACACATATTTTTTTTCTTTTATTATTATAGATAGAATATTAAAATTTAAAAACCTGACAAAGAGCAAAAATCGCAATAACAATCTCACTCTCCCCTTCCCTTCACTTGAAAAATCGCAATTCAAATAACAAAATGCATTTCGCGTACTACATTTAAACACGCAATACAGTGCATTCACTGCTAATACACTTACACAACAATATTCTCAGGGGTGACCGCCTAACGAGTCTGCATCACGCTTTATCGTAGACAGCTTCTGCTCGTATATGACAAAGCGTTGTGATTCATGGGTTTATACGTATTTCCATACCTTCCATATCGTACGCTCCCCTATTCAATGGATTATATGCACGCGACTGTTCTAATGGCCCCCCTATTCTTGCACCCCTCCGACAAAAATCGATCAAAAAGCATGCTCCCCCTCTTTTACTGGGGAAGGGTAGCCTTATTGAAAGGATATCGACTATTTGGCGGGATCATTATGTTTGCGAACTTTTCAATTTTATCATATATAATAATTATAGGGCCTTTTTGAGAGATAATAAATTAATTTTAACCCATTAGTGCTTGGAAACACAATATCCCCATTTTTATTGGAAACACAGTCCTTTATTTTTATTTAATTCTGAAGTTTATAAATATTTTATTAATTATTTTTTTTCTCTTGGATTTTTTTTTCAAAGTTGTGGAAAACGGGTAATTTTAAACTTTTTAATTTCTTCTGCACTTCTTTAAAATTAATTAAAACTTTTTTTAATGTTTATTAATTTTGGAAAAAACACTTGCTAATATAATTTGTTGTTTATTTTGATTCTGTAATCTATGTTGTATTCGCGTTATTTTTTAATTTGTTCCACAGACGATTTTTTAATCCATTTAAAATTTTTGATTTCAGTTATAACGGTCAAAGCAAATGGTGTTCATTTTGTTATCAAAATATGTTTTTCTTGTTGACAGTTTGTAAAAAAAAATGTATATAACTTAATTATATTAACAGTTCATTATTATTGCTTATAAGCTTAAAAATTCATTTATTTGTAGGGTATTGCACATTTTTAATAAATCGTTAACATTTTCCAAATTTCCTATTCTTTATCATTCGATTATAACTCTATGTATATGAATATGACGTCATCAATCGAATTAACAAAGCGCGTGTTAGTTACGTACACGGTGTATAAAAATATAGTCTACTAAATATCATACTACTTTTTTTTTACCAAATGCAAAACATATTCTTTATCCTATTCCATTTAATCTCGACACCAGTCCAGTCATCGAGTCTATATTAAGAAGTTAATAATATCGTTTGCAAATAGTTTGATATGTGAAATAGAAAGGTTATTTTTTATTAGTTGTTCGAACTTTCTGAAGACATGTTATACGAAAAAAATAAGTGAGTACGATTTTATTATTATTATAAAATGGACTTATGACAACGTTTTATTTTACATAATGTATGCCTTACTAATTACTACTTAGTAGTAAATACTAAATTAATCTTTTTGAAAATCAAATTTTGGAAATTAAATTTTTTTTTATTATTGGAATTTTAAAAAATGTGGAACATAACAATAATTAAGAATTCCAAATGGACATTCGAAATACAGTTTAAAAAAAACAATTAAAATATTTGTTATTAAATTGGTCGATGATATAATGCAAATACTTTAAGGGGCTCTAGTTTATATTATTTAAAATATTGCACAAAAGAATTTTTCTAAAATTGGATTTAGAGACCACTTATAAAACTACGACTGCCATTTTATACAAGCATAGAATTATGAATGAAAGAACGACGTCTGCAAACTTTCATTTTTTTATTAGTCAGTTTTTCAGAAATTTCTTCTCCCGCATATGCTGTTACACATTACGACAAGTCACGATTTTCATTTAAAGGACTTAACGTTATATTTTGCGTTGCCATAGTGATATGTTCTGCGCAAGTTGGCGAAATTTCACGTTCATGAGTCGCCAGTGCAACCCTGCATTGAGGCCCGAAATGGAAGAGCCGGCATAAATACACGTCTAGGGAGGCGTTAGTGGATCCGGCAATTTTTATACATCGAAATTAAACTATGAATTTAGTTTCTGAAGTTTTTGGAAAATTTTAATTTTTAATTCAATTTTTATATGTTGTTATAAAACCGCAATGCATATGTGACTTGGAAAGGAATTTGCTGTGGACTTTCTTTGCGAGGTAAGAGAGTACTGCTGGAAAGAGGGTTTTACAGAGTCGCCATTGAAAGACATGTCGGCGTTTTGTTAATTAGTAGTGATGATAACTTCTTTTTGTCAGAAATATGTGTTTAATTTCATCATGCATGAACATTTTTTAATTTTAGGTGATTTGTGTAAGATAATATTTTGTAGTCATTGATGTAAAATTTTCGAACGTTGCATGTATGAGTATACGATTTAATTAAATGCTATATATATTTCATGATTTAAAATGTGTTATATTTCTGCTTTAACGTTGTTATGAATGAATATAATTTCTAACATTACTGAGAGTAAAATTATGACTAACTCATTTAAACTAATTATTTGATAATTATATACATTTTTCATGTATTTAATGAAATTATTTTTTAATAAATAAATATTTTGTTGGAAAGAAGAAAAAAATTTAGATTTATTATTAAAAATTAATATAAAAAATAACCTATCATTCTTATATTTTATTTAAGCCATTGACGGTG
This sequence comes from Troglohyphantes excavatus, assembly GCA_963932185.1. Taxonomy (NCBI): domain Eukaryota; kingdom Metazoa; phylum Arthropoda; class Arachnida; order Araneae; family Linyphiidae; genus Troglohyphantes; species Troglohyphantes excavatus. Next base: position 37,658,367 of record OZ010677.1, read on the forward strand.
CAAGTTATTATAAAATAAGAAATGTTGTTATTACACATTCATAAAATATTTAACATTTATTCTTTAACTGTTTGAGTTTGTGAAAAATTCAGCTTTTATTATTTAACAAAACAGTGTATCTCACTGTTATTAATACCTATACTTGATTTTTCAGGAAATAGTTATTATAAAATAGAAAATGTTATTACACACATTCTTAAAATAGTTAACATTTATTCTTCGAGTTTGTGAAAACTCAGCCCTTTGCATTTAAAAATTATTTTATCTCTGTTATTAATACATATACTTGATTTTTCAGGAAAGGTAGCAGCAACATAAGCCTCTAAGAAATGCTTAACAAATTGATGAATATTACTAACCTGGATGGCTCATTATGGATTTGTGCTTCTTGAAGAAAGAACTTTGGAAAGCTATGCTACTACATTTTTTCTCATAAATAAATGAGATAATGGAAATTTCAGAGAGAACCTCAAAATGGCGGCGTGGGAAGAAAGGTAAATAAAAATTACTTTAAAATTCATTCCAGTGAATAAAGCTAAAATTAAATACCATGGTTACGCTAATGTCGTATCTCTGAAATCAGTCTGTTTAAATTCGCTCATATATGGAATAATATAAATCTCTCTCTCTGGATTATTTCCATACTTCACATTCTGTACTTATTTTTAAAAACCTATGTAACGTTATTATTTATATTTATGAGATGTACGAGTAACGGAAACATCATTTTCATTTCGAATTTCAATATTGAGGTTTTGTTGCTTCTACACACGTTCGTTTTAAAATCAGTCTTGCCTGAACTCCCGCCAAAAATATTTCTTCAAATTGGCACATGTATATATATATATATATATATATATATATATATATATATATATATATATATATAATGTGCTCGTACTCGCGCTGTCTGACGGAAGGCGGGGAAAGCAACTATTTGACGTCATAGTCACGCCTACCTTCGTTTTCTGTGGGCGTGTCTAATGCTCTCGTTTTTACAGTCGTTTTAGAGTCAACAGAGCAAATTTAATTTACCAAGAATTCTTGTTTGTAACTAATCATGAATTTATTTAAAAGAAAACAGTTAAAATTTGCTTGAAAAAACAATTTGAATCGATTTTCAGAGTAGTTCAGTTATTAAAATATCTCGATGTTAATTGCAGCAATTTGAACCAATGGTTCGTGACGTGCTGCCATCTATTCGTTTTTTACTGAACTATTTAAAATTGATATTCGCTATTTTAATTTAGATTGTACTGAATTTTAAGAGTTTAAATTATATTTTAAGGATTGCATTTAGTATGTAAAAATTGCGAAAGAGTTGCTTAATAAATTAAGCGTATTAAAAAAATATTAGCTGCCACGAGAGCATGTCCATGAATTTTGAAAGAGTAAAATGAGGTTAGGAACCATCAGGTCAATGCATTTGTATTGGACATATTAAATGAGTTACAATTTCAATCAAGTAAAATATGGGGACATAACAAAACAAGGAGAAATGAGTAGTGAAGCTACCTGAACACAACTATTTACAGATATTTACATTATTTTGCTAATTAAAAATTAAATCACCAGTTGTTACCCAACCGGGGATCGAACCTAAGTAGCAATGCTTGAAACACACAGCCAATGAGAATGATCAAAAACCCATAGTTAGGCGGAGCCAAAATGACGTCAAATAGTTGCCTTCCTTTTCCACTTTCAAAAAGCGAAAAACGAGCACACCTTCTCTATATAGTCTCCACTATCCTTGAATCTTGCTTTCTTAGGAACTCCGGTCTTGCCATCCAAAAACCTTTCTTAAAAATGGCACGTGAGTATAAAGAATTAAAAATTTTCTTAGAAATAACTTTAATAAATGAGTTACTTATGTCCATGGAATTTAAGAATAATATGAAAGAAGAAATAAAATATTTAAATAGAGGAAGGGTGTGCTAAAATAATATTTTCTATGTTTTATGTTTTGCGCAAAAACGGCTTTAATAGTTTTGTTTAAATTTCGAAATCTGTGTTAAACAGGTAGAATATTTCAAAGTAGTAAAACTCGTGCATGCAAAGTTACAGACCCGCGCGAATTACATATGTCATGTTTGAGTCAACAAAAAATTTACATGCTAAACCGATTTCTAAATTATTAAGAGTTTGTAAAAATGCGAATCCTATTCTTGCATATGGAATGCAATAAAAATTCAGTTATTAAAGTATGGATATAAGGGTCATTTTCAAAATCCAGTGACAAACAGAAAATAAAACTAAAAAAAATTAATTTAATTTTTTTAACAGTGTTTTTTCTAAAAACCATTCAATTGAATATTATTAACTATATTTTAACGTTTTTCATGCAGTTCTTTTAAATTTTTTAAAATTTATTAATTTTTATTATAAAAAAATTACAACGAATTGTCATGTCTGTTACCAAAGAAAGTAACAGACATGACTATTAACAGACATGACATTTCATAGAAGAAGAATTATTTACTTGAAATATCTAAACCAAAACATAAACAACACATTTATTTTGATAAATAACCTTGTTAGCTAAATAAATCAGTTGAGAAAATAAAAAAATATAAATGATTTATATAAAAAATTAAGGTAACAGACATGACATTTAATAAAAATACTTTCTACAAAAGATCTCTTCTTCATCTATTAACAACAAGAAATTCCAAATGGCTGCTTGTAATTACCTCTCTAATCCTGCTGCATTGATAAACAATTTTTACCTTTAAGAAAATGTAAATTTTGATTTAAAAATATGTTTTAAAGTGTATGGTAACAGACATGACATAAATTTCTGGACAAAAGAATTTAATATATTAAAAGCTTAATTTATCTTTAAATATTATTAAAACCTTCTTTACTGCAAAATACAGAATATTTAAGACAATTATAAATGCTACACAAAAAAAAAATCTGTCATTGGAATAATTCTATTGCAGAATTCAAATTATACTGTATGTTTCGGACAGTCATTTTTTTTATTCCCCCACCATATTTGTTTAAATACATAATTTTTATTAAAATATTGTAATCCAATTTTGTATTTCTTTAATAACAACTGTCTGACAACATCTGTACAAAAAAAAAAAAAAAAAAATTGAAAAGATAAATACACTGGAATTTGAAAATGACCCATAAAGGAAATGGAATGATTAAAGATTAATAAAAAAATGAAATATTATTACATTATATATTTTTTAAATCGTAGTGTCTGTGATATAGAAAAATACCTATTTTGTAGAATGCCACGTGCTTTCAAATTGAACTGAAATACTTTAAAAGATGGAAAATTATGCTTCATAGCACTAATATTTAATTTAAAATAGCATCTAATAGCTTTCTAATTTTGGAGAAAATTTAATAAAAAACTAAACACGAATATTGCATGTTGTTAATATAGTTGTATTTGTTATATATGCTGTCGGACATATATATATATATATATATATATATATATATATATATATATATATATATATATATATATATATATATATATATATATATATATATATATATATATATATATATATTGCACAATTATCCTTTAATTTAGTCGTATTAAATTAAAAAACATTGATTAATTCATTATATACCACTTCACACTTAACTACACTTGGTAAATAACTAAATACATACTAAAAAAACTCTGGCACAGTATATTTTATATATTTGAATGTCAACAGTTGGTTTAAAAAATGAAATACATTCTTCATTATTAATTTGAAAATTACTGATTATATATGCATGAATAAAAGCATAAATTCGCTGCATTTAAAGGAAGTTTTTAACAGAAAATATATTGTAAAAATGTAGTACTTTTTTTTTCTAAAAATTATCAATAAATATATGATGGTTAAAACTTGCCCAATAAATTGACTTTTCTCGACATTTTAGTTTTTTTTTATTTATGCATATAACGATTAAAATATGACTCATAAGTGAGCCGTCTACTTTCAAAACCAGATAAATCCACATTTTTCCGCAAAAAAAGTTTTTTTTTTTAATTTACAAGTTGTTAATGCACTGCATCACTCACACTGCAGAGCGATATCGACCAAAAGTGTCTGAATCCAGTCTAAAAAGGCATTCAAATTCATTGATTTAGATTCAAAAGTACGTGGCTGTCAATCGTTTTTGGCGTCTCCTGTTAATTTTATGAAAATGGGTCTATCTGGTTATTTTTATAGATTTGGAATATTACGAATATTTTGAACATGTGTGTGTTGTTTGGCGTTTCATTTTATTGATTGTAAAAGCAATAAATATCGCATTTTATTGATTATAAAATCAAACTACAGTTGTATGGTGAGTGCAAACACACCTTAATGAATTATTCAGTATTTAAGATAGCTTTGAGTGATATTAATATCGCTGAAAAGAAATGGTTAAAATGGTTTGTATATAGAGTACTGTATTAAAATTCATAAATAAAAATATTAAACTGATCAATAAAGAATTCTTTAAAGTGTGAGAGGAAATTGGAAATGCAAAAGAAGAATGGCAAGGCCATTAGTAGAAAATAATTACTTTAGTATAATAACGGTTGATTTATAGTTATTTCCTAGTTTTTAACACATGATTCCTACTTTTTAACACATGATTCCTAGTTTTTAACCCATGATTCCTACTTTTTAACACATGATTCCTAGTTTTTAACACATGATTCCTACTTTTTAACACATGATTCCTACTTTTTAACACATGATTCCTAGTTTTTAACACATGATTCCTAGTTTTTAACACATGATTTCTAGTTTTTAAAACAAGGTTTTTCATGTATTCTAATAGAAAATTTTAATACTAAGATAGACAGGTTAAAACATTTCCAAATTTTTATTTAAAAACATTCGTTTTTAATGACGTTTTGATTTAATCGATGTAATGGAAATGCTGTATGCTTATATTTTATTGTTTCACTGCGAAATTGAATCGGTCATTTCGAAAAGGGTCAACTCCACTTTTTCAAATTTTTCAGGAGTAAGAAAAAACATTATTTCTTCCTTAAATTTTTTTTTAATGAGAGATAAAACATACTTGAATTTTTCAGGATTCGAAAATTTTGCTGTAATAGTTGTTTAAAAAGATGGTTTTTCTTATCTGAAGGTGACTCGTTTTCAAAATGAACACTGTATTTTCAATATAGAAAACAATATTTTTTAATTAACAATGTTTATTTTTAAAAATATAATGTTAAGAGACTTGCACAAACAACGAGTGAATATAATATAAACAGGAAAAAGAGGAATTTAAAGGAAAAAAAATTAAGCTAAAATTCTTCAGCAGCTTCTTTATTAGTCGCTAGTCGTAAATTACCTATAATTCAAATTCAGGTCCTAGCTTCATATTTAAAGTATTACTAGCTGAAATACCCGTTCTGCTCATTAGGAGGTACTAACTTACAAAATAGATACAAATAACATATTTATAAGTGAAAGATAAGATATTCTTAATTATGACATTTTTTATCGTTTCCCTTAAGATATAGAATTCTGAATATTTTCAGCTTCATTTTGACATGATAAATAGGCTAAATATAAGTTTTATTGTTTAAATGAAAAATGACTTTTCCACCCTTTAAAATCGTCCAATCCGAAAATAAATAACTTACTCTGTGTATTTAAGGTACAAAGAATAACTTTTCCAAATTTCTTTTCCCGGTTAGGTGAAATAGGAGAATTAGTCATGAGTTAGTGAAGGAAGGCTTTCGCATTTATATATATATTGTTTGATAGTTTCTCACTTTGTTGTACTTTTGTTCGAAAAATAAAATAAAATAGCTGTAACTGTCATCACAGACTCTTATTGCGCACACTCAAACCTGTTTTTGTGCGGTCTTTTTTTGTGCGGTATATGAAAATTTCAATCAAATTGGAACATAATTGATTATTTGGCTACCGAGAGATATACAAGCGTCTAGTGAAACAACAGTCGTCGAAAAAACTGATCACTGACTACATGGTAACTGAAAAAAAGTCAACTCAAAACGAGTGCGAGGTAATATCTTCAAGTGACGAAAGCGATTTTGAACCAAGTTCGCGTATTGTCAGACTACGAAGGATAATGGTTATACGTTTTGAAAACTTTTGTATGTGTAAAATAAGTACATATGAAAATAAAATATTTAAAAATGTTCGCATGTGTATTTTCTAAATCAGATTCCAAAAGGTTTGGCGAGATTCCAAGTAGCTTTCAAGCCGCGGGTGTTGATTTCGTTTAAAAAAGTAATTCCTAGTTATTTCGTAAGGTTTTTGGAGTTATTTTCTATGTGAGACTTTTTTTATGCGGTCCCTATCCACCCCATAAAAAAAATATTTTTAATTGTGTTGCGAAAACTATTTTTTATAGCTACTCGTGAAGTTTTGTGCGAATTTTTTTTATGCGGTCCCTATCCACCCCATAAAAAATATTTTTTAATTGTGTTGCGAAAACTAATTTTTATAGCTACTCGTGAAGTTTTGTGCGAATTTTTTTTATGCGGTCCCTATCCACCCCATAAAAAAAATGTAATTGTGTTGCGAAAACTAGTTTTTATAGCTACTCGATGGTTATAATGTGCAAATTTTTTTTATGCGGTCCCTATCCACCGCACAAAAACAGGTTTGAGTGTATTTCTCTTTTTAGAATAGGTACAAAACCATTGCTGAGAATATAACTTGCCCCACGATCAAAACAATGAGCCCAAAGTAATAATTCGAAAAATCAATAAAATTTCAACTTTGGAATTCTTGATATAGGGGAGCACACTTCAAGGAAGCAGAGTGAGCCTAAAACATCTCATACGCATTCTTTTTTTTAAAGGGGAAACCCTTAAAAAATAACACAATCGGATATCAAAGTAGATAGGATACACCCCGATTGTTACGACACACAGGTCCCTCGATCCAAAGCATCACTTCCTATCCTAGGCGGTGCCTGTGGTAGGGTCCCCGAGGTTAAAAGTGTCACTTCCAACCTTCGCTCCGGTTGCACAAAGCGCGCAGCAGTGCGAGAGAAGCCACACTCGTCTGACCTCGGGCTTCCTTCTTCTCGCAAGGGTCGCCAAGTTTTTGCCTCCATCCGAACGGAAGCAGGGGATGCGGGAAGGATGAATGTGCCGCGGAGGAAGAGATGCGGGATTTGCAGGGTTGCCGCACGGATGGGGGGGGGGGGGGGGGAAAGCGACGAGAGCTTGAAGTTTATTTACTACTAGCAAAAGTACCCGTTCTTCGCACGGAGGTAAATAAAATAATGACAAATACCTAAAAATATATACATTTCCTCTCCTGCCTGGGATAATTGCATATACCATTTTAGAATTCCTCTTTAAAAAGTGATAAAGCTTTTTTTCATAATTTAAAATATTTTTATGTTTAATAAATTATAAGTTAAAAAATAAAAATATCTCTATACTACTTGGTTGCTCATACACCGATAAAAATCCTATAATTTCTAGTTTATCTCTCTTAAGGTATGGAGTTTTAAAAATTACACATTCCTGCGTCAAAATATTTTTATAAATTAATAAGAATTTCCTGTTTGTATGGGTATACATAATTGCATGAAATCCCATAATAAAAAACGACGTTTTAAAATCCTTAACTCATGTGGAATCAGCTGATGGGTATAAATAATATACTATCGTGGAGACGAAAGTCAGACGTTTCGTACATGTCGTTTTATAACCCTTCACCCCCCCCCCCCCCTTTTACGCTTGCACCAGGTGAAAATTAGTGTACCGCTGTTATTTATTCAACGTGGAATCAGCTTATATGGATAAATGACATACTATGACGTGTAAAGGAAGGAAGGCCGTTTCAACCATTGTAGGCCACTTATCCTCTCCCCCTCTCAACCTTGTACCGAATAGGGGCCCAGTACAGTATATGTATATTTGCGGTATGTACATAACCGATTTTTTTTAACCCGCATGCCGCAATTTATTAGGGAAATGACTATAATTATATTTTAGTTTTCAGTACTTCCTTTAATCGATGGAATTTTAATTACTGTTATCATCATCATTGAAATATAATATGCATTATAATAGGTAATTTATAGGAATAAGTATTTATATAAAACTGATGTTTTTATTTAAGGAAAAAAATATTAAATCAAGTAATAAACAAAGCGCTATAATTTTCATTTTTATATTAGTTTTTTAAAAAAAATCATCAAGGAGGGTTTCATTAAATTGCAGTTTTAAATCAATAACGTCAAACGTGAATTTTAATGAAACTTCTGAATTAATTTCGATATTGAAATGTTCTGAAGCCATATGGAAGTGAAAAAGGCAGCAAAAACAGATAACATAATTTTTAAAGATGACAAAATTAAGAAATGTGATAAAGAACTTTAATGATTTAACTTTCAAAACATTCCGAACTTCCCTTCTTACAGTATTGCAATTTTGATTTGACTATTTCCAAATACCCGTTCCAATGTATCGTTTAGGCTACATCTTTGCAATATCTTCGACCAACAACTTGTGTATCTAATAAGTAGTTTGCATTTTTGACCTCAGTAATGCAGAACAAAAAATTTAAATTGCAGACAGAATAAACCTAAATTTTTTTTGCAAATAAACTGCCTCAAATTCTTTATCAAATTGAGTACAGAATTAGCAGCCCGGCATAAATACTCAATAAAAAATAGTATGTTTTGAAATAGTACACAACTTTCTTTTACTACGCCCGAATTCCCATGTTTTAAACCATTCCCATGAATAATATTATTACAAAAGAATAATCACCTATTTTATTTTTAAGTTCATTTTTTTTATTTACGGATTAATGTATTAAAAATTCGGTATTTACTCATTTTGTTAAACTATTTTTCCTAAAATTTTGATTTTGTGATACTATTATTAAATTCGCATCAAAAAATACCTGTCATTCAAATATTTAGTAAGTTTCCACAGCAAATTACAGCCAAGACGCACTTTATCCAAACAATACACTGTTATAACTTGGCGATAGTTTAGCAAACGGTGCAGCATACTATAATCTCACCATGTACTTTGAATAATTCTATATTTAATTATTAATGATCGCCATTCAATGTTTTAAAAGGAAATATTCATTGGCACATTAAATAAAATATTTTCTAAATTATCAGTTGGTATCTGAAATTGTATCCTTTAATAACATTAAAAAGTCTAATAGAGTTGAAAATTCACAGTGAAACTAAGCTTTGTACAATTAAAAAAAATACTCGCATAACATATTTTTCAAATAAATAAAATGTACGTTCATACACAAATTACTCGCATTTTGGAAGAATTGCTCTAAAAGTTCGATTTAAGATAATTAAATATAGTTACAATGAACCTGTATACAAAAAAAAGTGATAAAACAATTATACAATTCTAAACCATTTGCCTAAGATAAAATACTGCTTGTTTAATTTTTTGAATGGTTCCGTATTGTAGCAAAAAGCTCAATGTGCTGACGTTTTTCAATAATTATTAAATCAAACAAAACCTATGACGTCATTTTTATATTGCCAATAACGAACAATTTTATTTTAAATTGCAAACGATATTTTCATCCATGTTAAGTCAATGGAATCCATTAAAATAGTTATAACATACGATTGAAACATCGTACAAACTTAAAAATTATCACAAAAAATGTCTAATTTTTTAAGTAAAGTATTCTGTAAATTTTATAAAGCTACGTTTTGTAATTATTGAGTATTCCGTGTAAAGATCGGCATTCTAAATGGTATATAATTTTTTATATTACATTTTCGCTTTTCTCCGTTGATTTTAACTGATTTTACTGTTGCCACTTCGTGAAACTTTGCCGACGTACGCTAAAAAATGTCATAACATTCGAATGGAACATCGTAGAGACTTGAAAATAGTCGCGTTAAAATTCTTATTTTTTGAACTAACTATTCTGTGAATTTCAAAGCTCTGCGTTTTGTAGTTACGGAACCTATAATATACTGACAAACCAACAAACACACATCCGGACAGATTTTGAAGATTTCTGCTTTATATATAAGATTAGCTGAAATACCCGTTCTACGCACGGAAAAGAAATAAATTATAAAATTGGCGAAAATTTTTTTATAAATTTGACGAATTCTTTTTTTTTTGTTCATTTGGCGACACATTAGCGATATTTAGTTATCAGCCAATCAGAATAGGTTATATAATATTAAAATATTCCATTGTTTCAATCTAGAAATATTGCATTGCTACATGTCCTAAATGTTAACACTATGGAAAGTGTTTTTAAAAAATGATTATTTTGGCAGTTCGAGTTCGAATTTTTAAAAATTCTTTATTAGTTCACCCCTATGGCCCCAAGATGAATATGGCTTCCAATATTCAGCAATTTAGGTCTTTTTGATCTGTAGATTCCAAAAGAAACGTTGCTACTAACATCGAAAAAGGGGTTTTACACCCCCTTAAATACGTTCGATCGGAACAAAAATAGCTTACTTTTCCTATTTAAGGTATAAGGAACACATTTGCCAAATTTCTTCTTCATAGGTATACGGGAAGTTGGAGAATTAGTGATGAGTGAATGAGTGGGGTTTTCGCATTTATATATATAGATATATAGATTAGTGATGTGCGAAGCCCGGCTTTCTTTTACGAAAGGAACGCTCATTTATTGCGTTATTTTTTTATAATTTCGTACGCCTCATTTCAAAATAGTCACAATAGTTTTATCCCCCCCCCCCCCCTCCTCCGTTTCCCTCGTGAAAACTTCGATTTTATGTGTTTTTCCCAGTAATAGTGAGTCACAAACATAGCGAGGAGCTCTATAAAAAGTGACTTTTATCAAAGTTCATGAAAGCAATTTCAACTTATTTTCTACAAAGTTGTGCTATGTCGCCCAATCGCTGATACCCCTCTCCCCGACTTCGCGTCACAGTCACGCTTGATATACCCTTCAACCTGTTTTATTCATGTAATAAATTAATTACTTCTATAGTATCAAAAATAATCTTTGTTTGCACGAGATTAAAACGACACACCAGAGAAATGAATTAACATATGCCTTTAATTAAATGAAAAAAAAAACTAATGATTTTCTGGAAAAACTCTGGATATTAATATGAAAATCTGTGGAACGAGATTTACATGGAATAGCATTTAGTAATTTAAAATATTAAAAAAAAATGAAGAAAAAAAATAGAAAACAAGTAGAGAAGAAAGTTGTAACAGCTCTGTTCGTGTTTAACATACAAAAAAAAAATAAAAAAAATAGGAAAGTTTCATCTGAACAATTATTTTAAGCATTTTAATCTTATCGAGTTTCGTTAAATTAGATGTAGAACGAAAAAAAAATTATACTTTCATGTCAATTGAAAAATTTCACATAATATTTTTTTTATAGTTATAATTAAAAAAAAACCTACTTTAAAACCATCTGAGTGAAAACTATGATTTACCAAGTCTCCCTACAAATCGGGTCATTTGTTTCCGATATATGAGTTAAAAAACAAAGATTAATGCTCATTAAAAAGAAGGAAAAATCAATAAATGATGCAGCGCTTTTTTGAGGGAATCTTACAAACTACACTCTTTCTTCTATATTGTGATTTTTATTATTTTTTTCAAAAACTTATATTCTAATGAATCATTTTAATTTAAAAATAAGTTTGCAAGAATCCTTAGAATAACTAATTTGTCTTTTTATTTTATCAATTCAATTAAAAACTTGTTTTGAAACGTCGGTTAGAAATAATTGCTGTGTCTCGTTAATTTATTGAATTTAAATAATAATGATAATTGCGAGACTAAACAATACATATAGTTGGGTTTTAAGGAAATAGACATTTATTCAAGAATGAACAACACCTATTAAACAAAAATATAATTATTTAATAAAAGAAATTAATAAACAATTCCGAATTCTGACGTATTGATTTCTGAATAAATTAACTTTTATTTTAACCTAATGGTGGCTAATAAATATCTAAAAAAATACTATTCGAATTGACCTTATTCAAAATAAATATTGTGACATTCTTTATTGTTTTTTTTTTTTTTGAATGAATACAGAATTAATTTTATATGGGACCCCTTTAATATCAAGGATATATTTGTAATTTGCAGTTTTCCTACTTGAAAACAAATATTTTTTTTAAATTTACACACAAAGTATCGCATTAGATCAAATTTGAAATAAAATTCCAAAGTAAACTGAAATAACTGTTGGCATTATTGAATTATACTTGCGATTAAATGGAAGAAATTTTAAAAAGTTGAATTGAAGTACCTATCGCATATCCACTTTTAATAGAGAAAAATATTTGCGAAAAGTGCATATATTAAAAATGATCAAACTCTAAATCCACATCCCGCACATGCCACTAACCTTCAACACTTATTATTTTTTTTTATCACGCAATATGATCACACCTAAAATCAATATTCCAAACAAATATCAACACAGGCGATAAACCAACCGAAAAGGAGATCCTGCCCCACTAGCATCTGCTGGCGCTAACTAGCAAAAAGCAGAGTATCCACAGCGATACGGGCATCCCCGGAGCAATCAGGTGGTCCCCCGGTGACGTCACCTTCTGATCGCACGCGCCGGCTGTCACCATCCGCCACGTGCCAGCTGGCCAATGGGGGGAGAGCAGCCGGTATTGCACGAGGGGGGGGGGGGGGCACGTGCCCCTTCCACAATAACCCCCCTCTCACCGTTATACTGTATTCAACAAAGGGTACGCTTTTCCGTTCCACAACAGCAGATGTTATATTTTTTAGTGTTGTAGAGGAGAGAAGTGTATCCCCCCCCCCCTGTGCTGTTCTTGAATCGGATCAGATTGAATGGTATCAGAAAGCTATGTAAAACCGTTAGTGACAGTCGTGTGTGCGTCGAGCGCTGTGTTCGGTGCGCTGCATCTGTGTTTTAGCGCACGTGTGTTCTGTTGATTAGTAGTGTATCAAAAGTATTCTGCATTTTAAGGATTTATATTTATTAGTTATTATTCAAAAAATGTCGCAGGGAGTTTAAAAGAGTAATGAACTAATCAGTTGGTGTCAAGAATATTTTGCCTCGCATACAACTGGACTACGTACAAAATGAGTAAGTGTTGATGCAATTTTAAATATTTCATATTAAGTCAATTTAAAATGTTCATTAACTGACCGAGAGTTAGCGAGGTCCTGTTTTAACCCGTCCTGTCGGACCTTCGTCTGTTTGTAAATTTGTCTGTTACGCAGTCACGACCAAACGCTTTGTTCGATTTTCTTAAAATTTGGTAAGAATGTTCCTTAAAGTCCTTAAAATCAACGTATATTTTCCTTTCCCTTTGGTTGCGAGTTAGTTATTGCTCTTTTCAAATTTCAAGTTCAGGTAACTGTTTATTGTTTTTCTTAAATATATTTAAAACTTTAATATATTTAAAGTTTATTTAAATTAACTGAATTAAAAGACAATTTTAAATTGTAATGTTAGCGCAATGTATTTCTAATAAATTTTGTCATTTACATTCTGAAAATTTATATTTAATATTTTGTACAGTACTTTCATTGATTACATTTATTAAAGTATGCATTACCTACTTAGACGGTCTAAGAATATATTTCTACATATAGCCATATACATGTTTAAAATATCTTTACTACGATAAAAATTATCTGCTATTTAATTGAGCTTAAACAGTCGTTTGTTTGAGTATAGAAAAATACTTATGATAATTTAATGCTTAAAAAAATTATATATAATATCCATCAAAATTCGAATTATTTATATTTTTTTCTATGTTCTGTACAAAAAAGAAATCTTTAAAAACATTCCAATGAATTTTTTTTTTTAATTTTACCTTATTTAGGTTTATATTCTGTGTTTTGCAAGTTGCGGGAAACATGTATTTTTATCATTAATAGTAAAGCATAACGAAACTCAAAAGAAAAATAAAAAAAAAACCATCTCCAGAAATTGTTCTACAAATAAACTTTTAAGCTTTCAAAATGAGAAGAATTAATTTCGATCTACTTAATACTTTCTATACATTGTTATAAGTTCTATAGCCGTTTCCTAAAACCAAAAAATTATATTAGTTTTTACTCACAAAATTTACATAGTCTAATAGTATAAAACAAAATATTTAAGCAGGATATTTACAATAAACCAGATTCTGTGAAACAAAAATTAAAAAGAACATTAATAAATTATGAATTTCTGACATAGGATAAAATCGCAAAGGTGACATTTATCGAAGAGTTGCTTTCTTCAAAATGTCGGATTATAACTTACTTTTTAAAAAGATTGATTCAAATCACAATCTAAACTACTAGCTTTTTAGTGTTAATGATTGCTAGTCGTTCTACATGCTTCAATTTATTAATTGGGTGGATATAACATGTGTTAAAAATGGACATCAATTTATTAAGTGAGTTTAAAAAAAAAAATTGAAAAAAATTCTAGCAATTTTTACATTTACATATAATTCCAACTGAGAACCGAAGAGGGTTACTTGGGGAAATTAATTATAAAATTATTTATATACCAAAGATTGAAATAAAAGTAACGGTTTGTTTTACCAAGGAATAAGGGATTTTTTATAAAATGAATAGTTATGTTACTGTTATTTCACACAATTGAATTAAACTAAACATATATCAAAAATACGCCTTTGAAGAAATTGATAAATAATAATTTAGAAAACAATGGAAAGATCATGTGCACTTATGTTACCAACATTAACAGTTCCAAACCGATTATGACACTACTGGAAAATGCAAAAAAACAAAAAAAATAGAGGGTTTTGTAGCTATGATAAATATAATTTACCGTTATCCCTCAACATTTAAACCTAATCACCCCTAGACTCCACCCATATATTTTTACAGCTAAACATTTTGTCTTTACGATAGTTTTGTCATTTAGTTAAACTCAATTTTGGGGAAATATGAAGTCTGAAAAAAATATCTAGCTTTTTTTTATTATAAAAAATTTGGAACCCGTAACTCATAAGTGTTGAAAATTATTTTTGAATGTGATCAACTTCAAATATATTAAAATCTGAGCATTTGGAAATATTAATTGCAATATTTCATTAAAATAAAGTCTGCATGAAAAATTTAGTTCCTTTCTTTACAAAATTAAAAAAAATTTCAATCCGCCGATAGGTCAAATATATATTTTTTAAAAAGTAGAGAACATTTTTAACGCTGAATTAAAATTAGTTAAAGTGAGACGTGATGCAATGAATTAAAATGCGTGATGCATTAAAATGTGAGACGTGTACAAATTATCACAGAAGAGGTTGTGCTAATCAATAGGAAGAACTTATAACGATCTTAATAATTTGACGATCTTAATAACTGGGGCATATATATTATCTCATGTCAATGTGGCTTGTCATTCATTGACGAAAGAAAAACAACATTAAAGTTTCGCATTAAGGAGCACCCCAATTACATACTGCCAAATAAGAAATAAAGAAGTCCTCCATTGCCAAGCACTCTTGAGAACATAATCATATATTTAATTTTTCTAACCCACACTTAATTTGCAAACCTAAATCTCAAACTTTATTTCCTAGAGACGTTTCACATTTTTATCGATATCGGTTGTTAATGAGACCTTTGCAGTTCCAATTTTTCCTGGCACCAAAATACTTAACTTCAACCGATTGAGATCCTTTTTGTTCTTTGGAAACACTTTCAATTCTTCGTTTTTGTTCATTTTGCTTTGCACACAGACTTTTTCATTTCTGCTGATGAAGTTAGATGTATCTCCCGAAACATAATTGGATTTTATGTATTTTTATTGCGTAGTTTTAACGTTGCAGTTGTATTTTAATATTTACTGATTGGTTGGATAGAATTTTCGTTTGTAATAGCACTCTCATTTTTGATAATTCTGCAATCGTCAAGGTTACTTTCATTATATTTGACAATCGTTTCGTCATTGAATCACATTACTTTTGACGATACAAGAAACCTCGAATTTTGAACGATAGTTATTCACTCAGATTCCTTCTCGATCCTTTTCTGGGTCATCAGCTCATCTTTGGTTCTTATTCTTATATTATTAGAATGCAATGGAAGAACCAGAATCACTCAGTCAGAATTCAATCAAAGAAGACTAGATTGAATTCTGACAATATAAGTATAAGAAAGAAACATGAGCTGGTGACCCAGAAAAGGGCTGAAAAGGAACCCGAGTGAATGACTTTCTTACAAAATTTGTTTCGTCAAAAGTCGCATGATTCAATGACGAAAATATTGTCAAATATAACGAAAGTAGCCTTGACGATCGCAGAATTCTTAAACATGAGAGCGTTATTTCTGAGCAGAGACTCCCTTAGAGGTGCGCGACGAATGTTATCGCACAGGGACACGCATCCGGCCAAATATATATATATATATATATATATATATATATATATATATATATATATATATATATATAAAATTAAGAGTATTACAGACAAACAATTCTTCCTTTTTCGAAATTTTATTCGATTTTTTTTTTAATTTATAGATATTTGTTGCATGAGTGAAATTTCGTCTAATTTCTTCAGAGTTAAACAATTAAATTTGCAAGAATACTCAAACATTTATTTAAAAAAGACATTTTTTAAATGAAAACTGTACATAAGGCATATTACATAAAAAGTGACTGTAAAGTTTTGCCCCGGGGATTCTAAATTAAAAATCGAGCTATTTCGCAAAATTAAAATTGGCGTGGGAAATTTGAGGGGGTACTTTAAAATTTGGATGGTGCGAAATAATACACTTCCACTCCTGGCTAAAAGAGCCTCGTAGTACCAGAATAGCACTGGGTCCTGCGACTGTAAGGCGGTCCTGTTTCTGAAAGTGTATAAATTTCATGTATAATTGATTTATTTCCTTTCCTCAACAGCCATGTCCCAAGATGACCCTCCCTTGCACAGCTTCGGCCCCCAAGACGGCCCCCCTCTGAACACCTTCTACGTGGACAACTGGACATGGAACAAGAGGGACAAGTCCCACGAGGTGAGGCTGCACGGGGAGAACATGAGGACGGCCCACTTCCACCCCAACTGGAGCAACGGGACGGCGGGGGTGCGGGGCACCAGGATACTCAACCGAGGACGATACTACTGGGAAATCAACGTCAGTCAGAGGATATTCGGAACCAGCATGATGTTTGGTGAGGGCGAAATTAAATTGGATAATCAAAGTTAAACTTGCTGGATTTACAGTCAGACTCTCGACGTAGTGACCTCTGACCGAATCGATATAAGTGGTTGTTATAACGAAAAGCTCGTAGTAACGAGCAAATACATTTATTGCATCATAAACTAATTATCCGACGATTGGGATTTTATGTATCAGTTGTTATGTGAGTATAAAGAAGGGTTTGCTATATAGAAGGGTGGCAAATGAGCTAAAATCAGTGTTTCCCAACCTTCAGGTGGCCGCGACACCGAGTTGAAAGTTAGACTTTGCGCGGACCACCATTTTCTTTAACAGTAAAAGAAAAATTCAGGAGCCAAATATACGTGTAATTCAGGTTTTAAATAATGTATGTTTCGATAAAGTTATTAATAAAAATATATTTAGCTCAATTTTTTTAATTAAATAGGTAGTTTTTGAATGTAGTCGTGAATTGATTTGATTTCAATTAATAAAACATTTTAAAATTGCATCATTTCACCAACTTCTATATTTTTAGGAAATGCAGCATATTTTTAAAATGTATTAAAAAACCCTTTAAAGATGCAAGTAGAAAGATCCCATTTACATTTTTCATTTCAAATATATATGTACAAAAAGTATAAAAATCGAGTAAAATACAATTTTTTTTAATCTATTTTGTATGAGAAATTTTTTATTTTCTCAATAGATTGTTTTGGCATACAAAGAATACATTATAGAACAATGCCCAACTTTATTTTTATTATTTATTTATTTTTAAAAGAAAAATGAAGCCATTTTAATTGTTCAAGAGTCCCACGGATCACTTCAGACCCTATAGCGGACCACGGGTTGGGAAGCTCTGTTCTAAATCGATACGATCTAAATTGATTTAGACCAGTACTTACCAACCGATGCTTGCAACATTTGTGGGATAAGACATATATTCTTTCAGACTATTTCTAACTATCGAATTTTGAAATTACGAAAGCGTTTGTATGCTGCAGATCAAACACATTAGAATGTTGATGATTCTGACTACATTTTAAATAATTTAATTACGGTGATTAAAATTACATGTAATTTAAATTAAAGACTTTATTTCCACAACCACGTAAGTCCATTTTTTAAAAAAAAGTGTTCTTGTATGAGATTCATACAATCTAAACTTATTTAAATAGATCATGCATATTCCCTTACCTTTAAATATTTTGCACAAGTGAATATCCCCCAACTGAAGATGAAGATACATTTTAAATCGATTTATACAAAAGTGACTTATGCAGTTTTGCATTATACTTTTAAAACTTCTTAACTTCAATTGATGTATAAAACGTTTTCATTTATCTGCTTTCAGGCATTGGTACTAAAAAGTCGCGACTACACACCAACGTCTTCGTGAACATGCTGGGTGAAGACGACCAAGGCTGGGGCCTATCCCACAAAGGCCTTTTATGGCATAACGGAAAGTTCAGACAATACGCGAAGCCCTTTCGCGAAAACGAGGCCACCACCGTGGGCCTTCTATTCGACGGCATAAAAGGCACCCTCGCCTACTACAAAGACGGCTGCAACCTAGGGGTGGCCTTCACCGATCTCCACCTAGTCCAGGACGACCTCTACCCAGTACTGTGTTCCACGGCGGCCAAGACAGAGATGACTCTGGGTGTGACCAAGAGGGCCTTTGGTAACCTGCAGGACCAGTGCAGAGTCGTCATCCTGAAGACGCTGAATGCCATTGGGGATGTGAAGGAGTTGAACTTGCCCAACATCTTGAAGCAGTATCTGGCGGATGGACCGACGGACGTTATGCCTCGAAAGGATACGGTGGTGAAGGGCTCCCCGAGACACGCCTACAATTTGAGGTCGAAGAGTTGTGGCCCGCATCGGAAAAACAACTTGAAGAGTTTCTCTTACTCCGAAGATAATTGTAAATATTATACGTGAGAATGTAGGGTGAAAATGATTTACCTGCCTGCAGCGTATCTACTTAAATTTTCAGTGTAAATATGTATGACAGTGTATTGTAAGTCCTATTTTATCCCTAAAAGATTTTCATTAGACAATATTATAAGTTTTTAATCGACTTATGTAACAAAAATGACTAATTAAATTTGTAGGAGCATAGATTATTTTATGGAAATGAGAATACATCATTTCGACTTCATATGCTTATTAAAGTTTAAATACAGGGTGATTACAAAAGAATACCACAACTGCCTATATCTCCGCAACCAAGCAATTTAGAACACCATTCTACATATTGTGAAAACGACATTCTGAAGTTCCATTTGGTTGGCCAGAGATGTCGCCAGTAACTTGCTTCATCGCACTTTCAATTAAAACTTTTGACTTTGCAAAGACACCGTTCTTTACTGAATTGATGAAACGTGTTGTGCGGTTGTCATTTCAACACGAATAGACAATAAAAAAAAAGCGACTCTTTTTTAGTGCAATAAAGAACGTCCTTAGAGAAATTTTTGCTATACAAATTAAAACTACGAAATGTCTTTTTCCCAGAGATATGTAAAAGGGCTTTCTAAGTTGTTTGGTTGCAGAGATATAACAAGTTATGATATTATTTTATAATCATCCTTTTTTATCTGAGTTTTGTATTAAACAGTTGAATGTTTTTCTGTGGCTGAAAGTGGACTTAAACATTCGAAATCATCCGCTTTTACCTAATTACTCATTTTGTAAATATATCATATAATTAGTATATCATACAAAACTTTGTAATGCTTTCTAAAAGCTTTGCTTAGAATCAGCTTTCCCTATGATCTCAACGATTCCCCTCTATATTTATAACTTAGATGTATTAAATAATTCGATACGATTAATTAGCTTTTTTTTATCTGATTGTAAAACACTAAATAACGAATGTAGCACCACCCTAGATCAGTGACACTCACGATAACTATAGTTCAGCTCTGGCTAAATGGACTCTGTGACGTCACTTTGTTTAAATAGTTTGGATAAGGCGATTGGTCAACTTGCTGAAACTCGTTTGTTGATTCGCTAATACCAGTATTGATGGGAGTTACCCAAACGCCAATTTACCGGACCCAGACTATAAAAACCATATTATTGTGTATAATACAAACACATGAATTTTATATTTATGTGAAAATTTTGTATATAGAAATTAAAAATTGTCGTAAACGTAATTCATTTTGCTATAAATATGTATTTTCTATTAGCATAAAAACTGAATGGATCATTTCCAAAAGGATGAGTACTTCTAGTCAAAGAATACAAAAGGCTAAATGCCTTGTACTCGTTGTATATAGATCTTTTTATATTTTCATAAATTATCGCTTCTACTTATATAAGTATATTTATTGCATTTTTGAACTTTAACCACAAAACTGAAATAATACCACAGGAAATGTTGATGAATTTCGGAAATATCTATTACAAACATTTTGGCAAACCAATCAATAAATGTTAAAATGCAAGTTCCGCGTATTTTGATACTATTTTGAAAAATATAATTGATTTTGTATAAGTAATTCAACTGGGTTAAAATAATTATTTTTTCTAACACGCAATTTAAAAATCTATGTGTAACTTCTAATTTAGTTTTTTGTGACAAACTTTTAGTACAATAATTTAAGATGAGATAGGATAATTTATGTTTTCCATAGAATAAAATTGATTGGTAGTTGACATTTCCTGTGTGCGTATTGATTGAAAGGGAGTGTATAAACATGTGGTTTGCTGCAAGCGTGCATGATGTAATTTAACTGTATGAATGAGTATTCTAGTCAAACATATATTAGAATACAAAATAAATATTATGGTTGTTGAATATATATGAATAAATAAAAAGTTGTTAAAGATGAAAGCAACTAAGTTTAAACGAGCACTAAATGTTATAAAACATAGGTTACACTTCATGTAACTTGTGAGATATTTGTCTAAAAATGTATCAGAAGTGAAAAAATAAAAAATTCGATCAAAATCGGAAAGTTTAGATTTGTTTTGCAGCCATTAAAATTCTTTTGTGAAATAAGTTACTCTTAAAGTGGTGAAATAAATTGTCCGAAACTCAGTAATTGGTAGTTTTCACAGATGTTTAAATTGTGTACAAGATTAGTTTATTTGTGAAATCTACTTTAACGAACTTAATACTTAATAAAATATTATAGATGTAAAAGCAATTCAGTGTTTTTAATGTCAAATAAGATTGTTGTTATAATTTTGTGTTTAATATATTTTCCAAAGTATGAAAAAAGAATATTATGTAATTTTATCACTGAAAAGTGCATATTGTGTATAATATTTATAGGTTTATTAAAATGGATTGCTTTCTGTAACCTTTCTGCTTTCTGTCAATACCAAATTATAAACTACAACATAAGTAGTGTAAAAAGGCCGCTACCAAGACGCGGAGTACGGCGGAGTAATGAGGAATAATGAGGCGTACGGGGAGGTGCGGCTGCACTTGAGGTGCGGATCAGGGAGGATCTCGTCTGTCAAGCCGTGATGCACCTGGCTCTAAGCCGAGGGGGCGTGGCCTAATGGAGATGACCTCAACCAATCAGGTGTCAGTAAGTGACGTCACATGCAGGGGACATGGGAACAGGTGTCGATGACTCATCGCAGCGCTGCCCGTGGGCATGTCGCCGATGGGCATGTCCCATCGTGTCTCAACGTGTTTGTACAGGAACGGACCAATCAGGTTCTTGTGTGAGGATGACCTCATGAACAACCAATCAGGTGTCAGTAAGTGACGTCACACGCAGGTGGGGGAAGGTTTTACTAGTTCTGCTTGTAACCGCAAGGCGGCGTTGCATGTAGGGGAACGGACCAATCAGATGCTTGTTTAAGAATGACATCATGAAGAACCAATCAGGTGTCAGTAAGTGATGTCTATGGAGTGTCATGTGACATGAAAGTTGCTTTTTTGTTATTTTGCGTTTTTATTTGGGTATTGGTGGAAATTTGCGACGCACAGCATCTACACATTTTTAATTATAAGCTGTGGGTTGTGACATCATAGGTATAATGTTAGGAATGGTTGGTTGTTGAAAAAACTGTGAGCTGTGAAAAAACTGTGAAAGTAAATAAAATATGATAGAATTAAACTAATATTCTTATTTTAATATTTATTATATTTTAATATTTATTTATATTTTGATATTTATTTGTATTTTATTATTTATATTTTTACATTTATTTTTAATATTTAATTATATTTTAACTTCTATATTTTATTATTCATTTATATTTTAACTTCTATATTTTATTATTCATTTATATTTTATATATATTTTAATATTTATATATATTTTATTATTCATATATTTCATACATATTTTAATATTTATTTATATTTTATTACTCATTTATATTTTACATATATTTTATTTACGTATACATCTGTGCCAAAAAAAAATTAACTCAGTGAGAGCAATTACGTCCCACTAGAGCTGCACAATGAACTTATGTTAAAGGGAATGACAGTAGTGTATATATTTTAACTATGGTTAGTACAAAAGAAAAGAATTTTGCAAGAATGGTTTTAGAAAAATATATTTTATGTGACCAACTCCAGCATATAATTTCGCAATATAACTCTATGAGGAATCATCCTATGGGGGTAAATAACATACCATCGTGTACAGGAAGGTAGACCAGATTAATAAGTAAAGCTTTTTTTACCTTTTGACATGTGTACTAAGGGTATAAAAAATGACAGTCTGGGGTTCTATGAAAATAATGTTTATAACAATATACGTTTAAATTACAATTTATATAACGGAAATCAGTCTCAGTGGATGAAAAAAAAAGTAATTAATATTAAAGCTGATACTTTGAAAAAGAACCTTGGGAACCAAAACCTTGTATTACGGTTAATTAAACTTTTTATAAAAGTAATGTGTTCTTTAAATGTTTTTCACATCATACGTAAAATTATTATTTTAAGAGGGAAAATATCATATCGTTATGACTAGAAGGAGGGATCTCACCTTGATCACAATTGGATGCATTAGAATTGCTTACTGTTTAGGAATATGATGTAAAAGTTACTCTATCGCACTGTTTGTTGTGCTGGGCTTGATAAGAGCAGATTTGGGGTTGGTATGTAAGATAATGGATCTATTACTTGTTCTAATACGTGTTGAATAAGGGAATTTGTCTTAGATGTTGCTGTTTTAGGGGTGTTTTATAATTGGTTGTTTGATTGAACGATACAGTGCAGCTATACAAAGGGGTTTATTTATACGCTTGGTACAAGTACACATTTTTTCTTATGTCATAAAATTACACTATAACAAAACGCATAGGTGGATGGTAGAAATGAAGTAGCACCATACAAGGGGAATTATTATGGCTGGCTGATTAAATTTTCAAAGACTAAGAGGCAACAAGTTCCCATATGAGTACAATTGAGGGTGAATGTGTAGAATTTGGCGACATCAAGTATCCACAAGGGGACAATTTGAGAGGTGTATTCGTAAAATTGGCGACATAAAGTACTCATAGGGAGACGTTTGTAGGCGTATACATAAAATTGGGGTGAAAGCGGGGTTTGTAGTTGTACATTAGACAAGAATAAATGAAAAAGTTTAAGTTTGAAATAAATTATAAAAAGAATAAATGTTAAAAAAAAAAAGTTAAAATACAATTTAAAAAGCAAAATGTAAAAAAAAAAAAAAAGTTTAAAAAGAAAAATGTAAAAATAAAAAAAAGTTTAAGTGTGAATTAAAAACTAAAAGGTTAAGTAAGAAAAAAAAATAACTAAAAGTGAAAAAAAAATTTTAAAAGTGAAAAAAAATATATATATATTTATATAAAAAATATTTGAAAAAAGTTTAAGTGTGAAATAAATTATAAAACTAATAAATGTAAAATAAAAAGTTTACGTGTGAAATAGATTATAAAAAGTATAAATGTAAAAAAATAAATAAAAAGTTTAAGTGAAAAATATAATGTAAAGATAAAAAAGTTAAAAAACAGTAACTGTAAAATAAAAAAAAAGTTTGTATAAAATGAACTTTTAAAAGAAAAATGAAAAAAAAAAGTAAAAACAATATATATAAAAAAAGTTTTAAGTGTAAAAATAAAATTTAAAAAAAAAAAATTAAAAAAAAAAAAAAAGACAAATGTAAAAAAGAAAAACGTAAAAAAAAATTTAAAATTTAAAAAAAAAAAATTACAAACGAAAAATATGAAAAAAAAAAAGAAACGTTAAAAGAAAATTGCTAAATGTAAAAAAGAAATGTGTTAAATGTGAAAGATTAACCATCATAAGTTTTTTACCCGAATCGACCCAAAGCCATATGGTGTTACGGAACGTACTAGCCCCATATAGGCACAGATGCCCGTGGTGAGTTCTATGAATGGTCTACCCACTAATCAAACGACAAGTACCACAATTACATTAAATAATTAGCAACAAAAAAAGCAGGAAATACTACTATAGATATAAAAAATATTAACAAAGTATCGAAAATAGAACCAAAGGTAACTAATAAATCTGTATAGAATGAGTGTCTATAAATGTATAAGAGAAACCAATGTATATATTTCTACTAAAATGTTGACACATATACTAAATTTTTAACAAATTAAGTCAAATATTTGCGAAATAGAGAAAATAATACATACTTTTTAAAATTGTATCAAATAGTCTATGAATGGATAAAAAAAAATATCATGACATGTATTAAAAAAAAAATTAAAATAATGGACTTACGTGTAACACATTAAGTTAAGAAATTTATACTTATCAAAGAAAGTAACGTAAGTCATATAAAAAAAAAAAAACTGTAGTTAAGTACAATTGTTAATTGAATATGCTACAAAATATTGTCAAATTACACCATTTTTAGTGATAGGACAAGCAAACTTGTTAAAATGTCATATAATTATCAAAAATATTATACAAAGTACGAATTTAAAAAAAAAAAAGTAAATGCAAAAAGAAAAAAAAGTTTAAGTGTAAAATAAAATGTAAAAAAAATAAATGTAAAAAATAAAAAAAAGTTTAATAAAAAAAAAGTTAAAAAATAATAAAAAAAAATTTAAGTGTAAAATACAATTTAAAAAAAAATGTAAAAAGAAAAAAGTTTAATAAAAATTACATGTAAAAAGAAAAAAGTAAAAAAAAAAAATAAAAGAAAAAAAGTTAAAAAAGAAAAAAAAAAGTTAAAAAAGAAATAAAAAGTTAAAAAAGAAAAAAAAGTTAAAAAAGAAAAAAAAAAGTTTAAAAAGAAAAAAAAAAAGTTTAAAAAGAAAAAAAAAAGTTTAAAAAGAAAAAAAAAATTAAAAAAGAAAAAAAAATTAAAAAAGAAAAAAAAAGAAAAAAAAAAGAAAAAAAATTTTAAAAAAAAAAAGTTAAAAAAGAAAAAAAAGAAAAAAAAAAAGTTTAAAAAAAATAGTTAAAGTGTAAAATACAATTTAAAAAAAAAAATGAAAACATAAAAATTTTTTAAAAAAATGTAAGTGTAAAATTACATTTTAAAAGAAAATGTGAAAATAGAAAAAAAAATAAAAAGAAAATTGCTAAAAGTAAAAAAAAAATAAAGGTGTAAAATGTTAAATAAAAAGACCTTAAGTGTAAAAAATAGAAGAAAAAAGTTTAAGTGTAAAATATTACTCATCATAAGCTTTTTTACTCGTATCCACCCAAAGTTATATGGCGTTACGGAGCGTACTAGTCCCATATAGGCGCAGATTCCTTGGTGAGTTGTGTGAATGGTCTACCCACTAATCAAACGATAAGTACAATAATTATATTAAAATATTAGCAAAAAAAAAAAGCAGAAAATACTAATATAGATATAAAAAATATTATCAAAGTATAGAAAATAGAACCAAGAATAACTAATAAATCTGTATAGAATGAGTGTCTATAAATGTATAAGAGAAACCAATGTATATATTTCTACTAAAATGTTGACACATATACTAAATTTTTAACAAATTAAGTCAAATATTTGCGAAATAGAGAAAATAATACATACTTTTTTAAAATTGTATCAAATAGTCTATGAATGGATAAAAAAAAAATATCATGACATGTATTAAAAAAAAAATTAAAATAATGGACTTACGTGTAACACATTAAGTTAAGAAATTTATACTTATCAAAGAAAGTAACGTAAGTCATATAAAAAAAAAAAACCTGTAGTTAAGTACAATTGTTAATTGAATATGCTACAAAATATTGTCAAATTACACCATTTTTAGTGATAGGACAAGCAAACTTGTTAAAATGTCATATAATTATCAAAAATAGTATACAAAGTACGAATTAAAAAAAAAAAGTAAATGCAAAAAGAAAAAAAAGTTTAAGTGTAAAATAAAATGTAAAAAAAAATAAATGTAAAAAATAAAAAAAAGTTTAATAAAAAAAAAGTTAAAAAATAATAAAAAGTATTAAAATAATGGACTTACGCGTGACAGTTTAAGTTAAAAAATTTATATTTACCAAAGAAATTAACATAAGTTATTATAAAAAAAAAAAACTGTAATTAAGTATAATTGTTAATTGAATATGCTACAAAATATTGCCAAGTTATTCCATGGTAGCGATTTAACAACCAAACACTTTGTCTTTAAAGATTACGATAACGCAGTTTTAGAAACTAACATAGGGGCAAATGTATATAATTATCATAAAATACTTCACATTACTGTTAAAATGTCATATAATTATCAAATATATTATACAAAGTAAGAAAAATATTACTTAATATGTTAAAATATTACCAATAGTACATGCCCAACAGATCAAAATGACCTTCAGCACCCTACGACACATGAAAACTTACGGAGATTAACAGCAATCTTGCCTCAAAAAATAAAACCAATAGTGTGCTGCTAAGGATAAAATGTCAAGTACACACCCAGTGTAGGAGATGTATACAAATAATATTGTTGAATTATTAACAAAGTGATTTCATTAATACTAAAATAAGGTCTTTGTTACAATAATATATATATATATATATGGAAATTAAGTTCTTATTAGTGAAATTTATGTAATATTTTTAGACTGCTTTGTTCAATTTATAATATGTAGGTAGAATTTTTACATAAAAAAAACCCCTTTGTGTTTATCAAAAATATTTCACAAATTAAGAAGAAGAATACCTAAGGAAGGTCTTTGCACATGATTATAGTACAAAACCATGTGGATTTACATCAATTTTACCAGGAACAAGGGGGTCAGTATACGGCTATGAGTCAAATAGTCAATTTTTCACCACATTCAGGCATTTGTGTTATTAATGCCTGAATGTGGTTTTAAAATTGACTATTTGACTCATAGCCGTATACTGACCCCCTTGTTCCTGGTAAAATTGATGTAAATCCACATGGTTTTGTACTATAATCATGTGCAAAGACCTTCCTTAGGTATTCTTCTTCTTAATTTGTGAAATATTTTTGATAAACACAAAGGGGTTTTTTTTTATGTAAAAATTCTACCTACATATTATAAATTGAACAAAGCAGTCTAAAAATATTACATAAATTTCACTAATAAGAACTTAATTTCCATATATATATATATATATTATTGTAACAAAGACCTTATTTTAGTATTAATGAAATCACTTTGTTAATAATTCAACAATATTATTTGTATACATCTCCTACACTGGGTGTGTACTTGACATTTTATCCTTAGCAGCACACTATTGGTTTTATTTTTTGAGGCAAGATTGCTGTTAATCTCCGTAAGTTTTCATGTGTCGTAGGGTGCTGAAGGTCATTTTGATCTGTTGGGCATGTACTATTGGTAATATTTTAACATATTAAGTAATATTTTTCTTACTTTGTATAATATATTTGATAATTATATGACATTTTAACAGTAATGTGAAGTATTTTATGATAATTATATACATTTGCCCCTATGTTAGTTTCTAAAACTGCGTTATCGTAATCTTTAAAGACAAAGTGTTTGGTTGTTAAATCGCTACCATGGAATAACTTGGCAATATTTTGTAGCATATTCAATTAACAATTATACTTAATTACAGTTTTTTTTTTTATAATAACTTATGTTAATTTCTTTGGTAAATATAAATTTTTTAACTTAAACTGTCACGCGTAAGTCCATTATTTTAATACTTTTTATTATTTTTTAACTTTTTTTTTATTAAACTTTTTTTTATTTTTTACATTTATTTTTTTTTACATTTTATTTTACACTTAAACTTTTTTTTCTTTTTGCATTTACTTTTTTTTTTTAATTCGTACTTTGTATACTATTTTTGATAATTATATGACATTTTAACAAGTTTGCTTGTCCTATCACTAAAAATGGTGTAATTTGACAATATTTTGTAGCATATTCAATTAACAATTGTACTTAACTACAGGTTTTTTTTTTTATATGACTTACGTTACTTTCTTTGATAAGTATAAATTTCTTAACTTAATGTGTTACACGTAAGTCCATTATTTTAATTTTTTTTTTAATACATGTCATGATATTTTTTTTTTATCCATTCATAGACTATTTGATACAATTTTAAAAAAGTATGTATTATTTTCTCTATTTCGCAAATATTTGACTTAATTTGTTAAAAATTTAGTATATGTGTCAACATTTTAGTAGAAATATATACATTGGTTTCTCTTATACATTTATAGACACTCATTCTATACAGATTTATTAGTTATTCTTGGTTCTATTTTCTATACTTTGATAATATTTTTTATATCTATATTAGTATTTTCTGCTTTTTTTTTTTGCTAATATTTTAATATAATTATTGTACTTATCGTTTGATTAGTGGGTAGACCATTCACACAACTCACCAAGGAATCTGCGCCTATATGGGACTAGTACGCTCCGTAACGCCATATAACTTTGGGTGGATACGAGTAAAAAAGCTTATGATGAGTAATATTTTACACTTAAACTTTTTTCTTCTATTTTTTACACTTAAGGTCTTTTTATTTAACATTTTACACCTTTATTTTTTTTTTACTTTTAGCAATTTTCTTTTTATTTTTTTTTCTATTTTCACATTTTCTTTTAAAATGTAATTTTACACTTACATTTTTTTAAAAAATTTTTATGTTTTCATTTTTTTTTTAAATTGTATTTTACACTTTAACTATTTTTTTTAAACTTTTTTTTTTTCTTTTTTTTCTTTTTTAACTTTTTTTTTTTTAAATTATTTTTCTTTTTTTTTTCTTTTTTAATTTTTTTTTCTTTTTTAATTTTTTTTTTCTTTTTAAACTTTTTTTTTTCTTTTTAAACTTTTTTTTTTTCTTTTTAAACTTTTTTTTTTCTTTTTTAACTTTTTTTTCTTTTTTAACTTTTTATTTCTTTTTTAACTTTTTTTTTTCTTTTTTAACTTTTTTTCTTTTATTTTTTTTTTTTACTTTTTTCTTTTTACATGTAATTTTTATTAAACTTTTTTCTTTTTACATTTTTTTTTAAATTGTATTTTACACTTAAATTTTTTTTTATTATTTTTTAACTTTTTTTTTATTAAACTTTTTTTTATTTTTTACATTTATTTTTTTTACATTTTATTTTACACTTAAACTTTTTTTTCTTTTTGCATTTACTTTTTTTTTTTTAAATTCGTACTTTGTATAATATTTTTGATAATTATATGACATTTTAACAAGTTTGCTTGTCCTATCACTAAAAATGGTGTAATTTGACAATATTTTGTAGCATATTCAATTAACAATTGTACTTAACTACAGTTTTTTTTTTTTTTATATGACTTACGTTACTTTCTTTGATAAGTATAAATTTCTTAACTTAATGTGTTACACGTAAGTCCATTATTTTAATTTTTTTTTTAATACATGTCATGATATTTTTTTTTATCCATTCATAGACTATTTGATACAATTTTAAAAAGTATGTATTATTTTCTCTATTTCGCAAATATTTGACTTAATTTGTTAAAAATTTAGTATATGTGTCAACATTTTAGTAGAAATATATACATTGGTTTCTCTTATACATTTATAGACACTCATTCTATACAGATTTATTAGTTACCTTTGGTTCTATTTTCGATACTTTGTTAATATTTTTTATATCTATAGTAGTATTTCCTGCTTTTTTTGTTGCTAATTATTTAATGTAATTGTGGTACTTGTCGTTTGATTAGTGGGTAGACCATTCATAGAACTCACCACGGGCATCTGTGCCTATATGGGGCTAGTACGTTCCGTAACACCATATGGCTTTGGGTCGATTCGGGTAAAAAACTTATGATGGTTAATCTTTCACATTTAACACATTTCTTTTTTACATTTAGCAATTTTCTTTTAACGTTTCTTTTTTTTTTTCATATTTTTCGTTTGTAATTTTTTTTTTTTAAATTTTAAATTTTTTTTTACGTTTTTCTTTTTTACATTTGTCTTTTTTTTTTTTTTTAATTTTTTTTTTTTAAATTTTATTTTTACACTTAAAACTTTTTTTATATATATTGTTTTTACTTTTTTTTTTCATTTTTCTTTTAAAAGTTCATTTTATACAAACTTTTTTTTTATTTTACAGTTACTGTTTTTTAACTTTTTTATCTTTACATTATATTTTTCACTTAAACTTTTTATTTATTTTTTTACATTTATACTTTTTATAATCTATTTCACACGTAAACTTTTTATTTTACATTTATTAGTTTTATAATTTATTTCACACTTAAACTTTTTTCAAATATTTTTTATATAAATATATATATATTTTTTTTCACTTTTAAAATTTTTTTTTCACTTTTAGTTATTTTTTTTTCTTACTTAACCTTTTAGTTTTTAATTCACACTTAAACTTTTTTTTATTTTTACATTTTTCTTTTTAAACTTTTTTTTTTTTTTTACATTTTGCTTTTTAAATTGTATTTTAACTTTTTTTTTTTAACATTTATTCTTTTTATAATTTATTTCAAACTTAAACTTTTTCATTTATTCTTGTCTAATGTACAACTACAAACCCCGCTTTCACCCCAATTTTATGTATACGCCTACAAACGTCTCCCTATGAGTACTTTATGTCGCCAATTTTACGAATACACCTCTCAAATTGTCCCCTTGTGGATACTTGATGTCGCCAAATTCTACACATTCACCCTCAATTGTACTCATATGGGAACTTGTTGCCTCTTAGTCTTTGAAAATTTAATCAGCCAGCCATAATAATTCCCCTTGTATGGTGCTACTTCATTTCTACCATCCACCTATGCGTTTTGTTATAGTGTAATTTTATGACATAAGAAAAAATGTGTACTTGTACCAAGCGTATAAATAAACCCCTTTGTATAGCTGCACTGTATCGTTCAATCAAACAACCAATTATAAAACACCCCTAAAACAGCAACATCTAAGACAAATTCCCTTATTCAACACGTATTAGAACAAGTAATAGATCCATTATCTTACATACCAACCCCAAATCTGCTCTTATCAAGCCCAGCACAACAAACAGTGCGATAGAGTAACTTTTACATCATATTCCTAAACAGTAAGCAATTCTAATGCATCCAATTGTGATCAAGGTGAGATCCCTCCTTCTAGTCATAACGATATGATATTTTCCCTCTTAAAATAATAATTTTACGTATGATGTGAAAAACATTTAAAGAACACATTACTTTTATAAAAAGTTTAATTAACCGTAATACAAGGTTTTGGTTCCCAAGGTTCTTTTTCAAAGTATCAGCTTTCATATTAATTACTTTTTTTTTCATCCACTGAGACTGATTTCCGTTATATAAATTGTAATTTAAACGTATATTGTTATAAACATTATTTTCATAGAACCCCAGACTGTCATTTTTTATACCCTTAGTACACATGTCAAAAGGTAAAAAAAGCTTTACTTATTAATCTGGTCTACCTTCCTGTACACGATGGTATGTTATTTACCCCCATAGGATGATTCCTCATAGAGTTATATTGCGAAATTATATGCTGGAGTTGGTCACATAAAATATATTTTTCTAAAACCATTCTTGCAAAATTCTTTTCTTTTGTACTAACCATAGTTAAAATATATACACTACTGTCATTCCCTTTAACATAAGTTCATTGTGCAGCTCTAGTGGGACGTAATTGCTCTCACTGAGTTAATTTTTTTTGGCACAGATGTATACGTAAATAAAATATATGTAAAATATAAATGAGTAATAAAATATAAATAAATATTAAAATATGTATGAAATATATGAATAATAAAATATATATAAATATTAAAATATATATAAAATATAAATGAATAATAAAATATAGAAGTTAAAATATAAATGAATAATAAAATATAGAAGTTAAAATATAATTAAATATTAAAAATAAATGTAAAAATATAAATAATAAAATACAAATAAATATCAAAATATAAATAAATATTAAAATATAATAAATATTAAAATAAGAATATTAGTTTAATTCTATCATATTTTATTTACTTTCACAGTTTTTTCACAGCTCACAGTTTTTTCAACAACCAACCATTCCTAACATTATACCTATGATGTCACAACCCACAGCTTATAATTAAAAATGTGTAGATGCTGTGCGTCGCAAATTTCCACCAATACCCAAATAAAAACGCAAAATAACAAAAAAGCAACTTTCATGTCACATGACACTCCATAGACATCACTTACTGACACCTGATTGGTTCTTCATGATGTCATTCTTAAACAAGCATCTGATTGGTCCGTTCCCCTACATGCAACGCCGCCTTGCGGTTACAAGCAGAACTAGTAAAACCTTCCCCCACCTGCGTGTGACGTCACTTACTGACACCTGATTGGTTGTTCATGAGGTCATCCTCACACAAGAACCTGATTGGTCCGTTCCTGTACAAACACGTTGAGACACGATGGGACATGCCCATCGGCGACATGCCCACGGGCAGCGCTGCGATGAGTCATCGACACCTGTTCCCATGTCCCCTGCATGTGACGTCACTTACTGACACCTGATTGGTTGAGGTCATCTCCATTAGGCCACGCCCCCTCGGCTTAGAGCCAGGTGCATCACGGCTTGACAGACGAGATCCTCCCTGATCCGCACCTCAAGTGCAGCCGCACCTCCCCGTACGCCTCATTATTCCTCATTACTCCGCCGTACTCCGCGTCTTGGTAGCGGCCTTTTTACACTACTAACATACACAAAGCCTAAAGATAAAATTTTCAGCATGAGAAAGTTTTTGTATTCTTTAAATATTTTAATTTCTTAATCATATAAGTTAAAATTACACGCTAGAAAAAATAAAGGAATAATCAACTTAAAAGTAATGCAAAAGCTTGTGTCATTGTTAGTGATGAAAATCAATTGAACTAAGTGAATTAAAAAATTTTGTGTCATGCTAATATCTCCTAAAATCAGCATTTAAGAAGGAGGGATATAGTTTATAACATTGTAGAATTAAAAATCATCAGTTTTCTTAAAGAAAAATATAAAGGGTCCATCATAGCTTTCATTCAAGCTCAAGTTGTTAAATTATAAATATTAATTATATTTTTTTACAAAGGTCTTTAAAAATTTGTTCGTTATTCACTAGAATTCTATAATATTCCATATTTAATCAATTGTGTTTAAACACAATTGACTAAAATTATAATAGAACAGTCGATAACGTTTTATTGTTTAAATAGTTGCTAAATTTGATTTTATTCCTGACTCTGTTTAAATTTGTAAAGCAAACATCCTAAAAACAACTTTCGAACAATTTAATTATCTGAGTAAAAACTTAAAATCATTTTTTAAAGAGAATTAAAATTCTTTATATTTTACAAAGTGATTTCTTTAATATTTGAATTGGTTAGTTGAGAAACCCCATAAGTCACTTTTTGGGCTAAACATTTTAAAATTTTTTTTTTTTTACAAATATAAGTCAATATGGTCAAGTCGCATCTTTAGGATGAGAAACAATATGAATCTGACCGGTGGTATAGGAACAATTCGCTATGATAACCCATTTCCTTGCCAGAGACAAACCTGCATATACAAATGGTAAAATATCTATCAATGTAAGCAAAATTGGTGATTTAGTGACAGCTAACGTTTCTACAATGAACTAACATAAAACGGGCATACCTTCTAAAATGGAAAACTACGTAGATGACTAACCAAACATTTCAGTTACCAACATTTCATACTCTTTAAGCATTTTTAATTTTACAAATGTCTTTTCAATCATCTTTATGATGTAATGCAAAATCAATATTTGACTTTAATTGTATTTTTTTTATTGCACAGATCCATGATTTTGAATAGAATTTTGGTGTATTTGAAAAACACCATAAGTCTTTTGATTTAAAAATTTTCTCAAAAATCAGATATCGAATTCCGAATTCGGCTACTATGCAAGAACATGTTTGTTTGACCTAGAATATTAGGCTACTACTGAATAAGGCAAAATTAAAACAAAATTTTCAGTGAGGGAGTTTTTTTTTTTTAATTTTACAAAAGTTGAGGTCATTTGACTTATGAGGTTTCTCAAACAACCGATTCATTTAATAATTCACTCAATTGTGAAATTGAAATAAAACATACCATGTTTTAAAGGAATACAAATTTATTTCTTAATCATTCTCCACTATAGTTTA
Source organism: Troglohyphantes excavatus (assembly GCA_963932185.1). Taxonomy (NCBI): domain Eukaryota; kingdom Metazoa; phylum Arthropoda; class Arachnida; order Araneae; family Linyphiidae; genus Troglohyphantes; species Troglohyphantes excavatus. The sequence continues at coordinate 37,693,008 of OZ010677.1, forward strand.
AGTAAAATGCTAATGTGAAAGAAAAAAAAATTCAGTGATATTTTAAAGTGCTAATTTTAGGTTAATGAAAAAAATAAAACTTTGAATACTAATTCAGACATAAATATTTTGCATTATAAGAATTATCTATATATTCTTAAATCAGGCCCATCAAAACTACGACGACGTTCTGGATAATGCCTGAAGTAGGCCTCTCTAATATCAAGGAATTCTTGGGTAACGTAGCAGTCCATTTCGTATGATGAATAAGACTCATATCCATGGGTTTCTTGCGCTACGTGGTAGTTTTGGTTAACAGTTGAATGTTCAGTGTTATTTGGTGCTGCTATATTTGTAGATATGTTTCTTTCACATGGCAGGAGCGTTTCAACTCTTCCTGTTAGTAGTAACTGCTTATTGATGCTCTCACAGGAAGAATAAGGTTCATATACTTGAGTTACTTGCGGTACATGATCGTTTTGGTTAATAGATGGATGTCCATTGCTATTTGATGCTGTTATATTTGTAGATATGTTTCTTACACATGGCTGGAGTGTTTCTACTCTTTCTCTCGGTAGTAATTGTTTACTGATGTGCCCATTCTGGATTTTTAATTCGGTTTTATAATTCTTACCCTTATCTACCAATGCAGTTGTGGGGTTAGTATAAGAATCTTCAATTCTCAGCATCACATGTTGGTTTTCATCCAACGTAGCTTTCATGTCCCTAGTAGTTGGTTTAGGATATGCCGGTACTAACGGCAATGGTTCTATCAACGCCTTGTTCGTGTTAAATATTTTCAACGGGAATCTTCCATCTCCATGTATTTGAGAGTAAAGCTCTGGTCTGGTTCCATTCCATCGCCATTGTATAGTAGGCTGTGTTGTGGGAACAAGGCCTTTAGGCATAGGAGCAATATTTTCCTGATTTGGAAGTCCGTAAATCGGCAATGCTCGTTGCTCCTGGTTTAGTGGGGCAAAGCCTTTAGAAAATGCTTCATTTCTATTTTGCCATGACATAAACTCATTACATTTCGATTCACAACAATCCTCTAAGCGGCGTTCCTCAACTTTTGCTTCTATAGCATTGCTTGCATTGGAAAATAATGTATTTGTAGTATCTTGTAACTTAGCAGGTTTACTTTGACTGTATGGATAAATGGAGCAACGTTTAAAAGGATTTTCCGTTTCGTGTTTTCTCGGACTAGGCATGGCTCTTGACGCTGACATAGGCCATGCTTGTAACTCTTTCCTTCCCAAGTAACCATTTTCACTTTTCTTTTCAAAACTATAGTCACTTTCAAGTAATTTTTTGTTTATATGTTTGGATTTTCGAGGCCTACCCTATAGAAAAACAAAAGGGAAAACTATAAAGCATCCATTTAACGCTACTTGCATAATATTATGATATAAAAATTACGATTTTAAAAAATTAGATGTATTTTTAAATGTTAACTAAAAATTTATAATTTTTAAAAATATTGATTGCTTTTGTTTTATGTATCAAAATTAATTAAGATTAATCACACTTACAATGAACATAAAGAAAATTCGTTTTTGTTAACCCGTTGTATTCCAAGAAGGTCTTTGACATTTGCGTTATTTTTACAGAGCAGTTAAAATCTTTCTTATTCTTTACCGTAATCTTTGGTAACTTTTGGACGACAAAAATAATATATTTTTGTGTCAAAATAAAAAATTATTCCCATGACAAGGCTGTTTTCGTTCATTTTAAGAACAGAGGAAAGCAAAAGAACATGGTCTTTGGAAAGGTCATGGTGTACTATAAAGGAAAAGGGTTACGGTTTATCTTATTACTCCATTTTCCCCCAAAAAGAAAATAACTTACTCTAAGTCTTCTTTTAAGAGCTGCTCTATTCACTCGTCTTTTCTGACGCGACTTTTTCTGCATACAGCTTTCACTTCTTTTTCTTCTCGTTGGTCCTTTTTTCTGAAATTTAATTTTTTAAAAAATAATAAAAAAAATATTAATAATAAGGTTCCACAAATAAAAAAATATTGGGAAAATTTAAATTTTGAGTGGAATGCCTTAATTATTCTGACTCTTTGTCGGTATGTGTAGCCTACGAATTACATTCTATGGTCAACTGCATTATTTGAAAAATGTCCCTCGTAACAAACATAATCTACGTTTACGAGTAAGTGTTATATAAAAAAAATCGGGTGTTGCTGTGTCGGAACACAGAATCTTCTTGGGCAGTTTCTACGCCTACCTAAATGACAAACATTTTAAGAGCACATAAAAAAAGAGGCTATGAAAATATTGAAGAAAATAAGTAATGGTAATGCCATTTTAGGGCAATTCCTAAAAACCCAAATTTGAACGATAACATTTATATCACATCCTATGGACATTATCCCGTTTCCAGATGGCTTTGTTATTATGGATCAATTTATAAGCAGGACCCGATTAAAAAAATAGTACTAGGCACAGTCTCCTTGATTGGACCTGTTTCTTAAAAATAATCTTGAAGACTAAAAAATATAATAAGTTGGCATTTATGTAATTGCTGTGCAGTTAAATAACAGTTTGAGAAACTACGTTTTGGACTCAACAGCCATAAAACGTGAAAAATACAAGAAATTAGATAAAAAAAGTTTTCACTTAAAAAATTATATTTACATTCTTGCATTTTATATACAAGAATAAGGAAAAAAGTGTTTATCTCAAAGAGAAAAATCAGTCCTTTTCCTATAATTCTATGGAGGAATTACGTCCTGTCCATGTATAACCTATGTTTAATATCTTTCCTCCATGTATAATCCTATTATTGAAATATGGATATATTATATACTAGTAAAAGTATTATTTTCAGATCGAAATTTCGATAACGGGTATTTGGAATTTCTACACTCTTAAAATCCTTGAGTAAAATAAATAAACTTGGTCCAGATCATGCTTCTGCAAAATTGTATCTGCCATTTGTTCTATCTTGTTTGAATATGATTTGCAATTTCTCGAAAATAACTCAAACTTATTTCCTTATTATTTTTTTTACATATCAATAGATTTTCTGGTGTTTTATGACTGTTATAAATGAAATATACCAAGAATAATAATAAAAAAAAAAAGATTAAAAAATTAGGAAATAAACTTTATTTATAAGCAACAAACAGGCTCTCCTTTTCCAAGGAATTTTTGTGATCCAAGCGAATAGGATTTTGGCGTCCCTAATAGAATAAATAATTTTTTAAAGCGATTTTGCAACTTGTTTTATATTTTTTAATATTAGAATTTCCTAACTTTGTCGACTAATAAACATATATTTGTTTTATTAAGGTGCGAAATTACAATTTTTTGAGGAGTTTACTGCTTTTACAGATAAGAAATGCAAGCTATATAATATCTACAAAGCAATGTAAATACTTTAAAAAATGAAAATCAGAGTATATTTAATGAATGTATTTAATTGTTATATAATATATATAATTTAATTAAAAATATTAACCTAAAATTTTTAAATGTTAAATTTTTTTTAAAACTAAATATCATAAATATTATCAATATTTCTCTAAAATTTAGCGCCCTGCCCTCCTTAGTTCGGCGTCCTAAGGTTCTTTTAGTAGCTCCAATAGTTTGCAATACATTTAATTTTCTATACAGTATTATTTTGTTTACGATAAATAAAACTATTCATAAACAAACATCAGATAATTTATGATAAGCGATCAAAATATTGTAGACATTCCAATAACTGCAATTTAAAAATATCCATAATAGAGTTTTAAGAATAGCAATTGATTTCCCAGGTTCAAAATCGCCGAGCTAACTTTATTTTAATTACTCTTATAATTGATGTAACTGAAAAACTAGTAGAAATTGATTAACGCGGTTGAAAGTAAATCTAGAAAAAAAAAACAATAAAACGCTCATTGTTGAAAGGGAAAGTTGTTGTTTTACGAAAATTAAGTAAACTACGTTCAGTACGGTGGTTAATGGAGAGTATTTTTTTTTCTGACGTTGCGTACAATTTCTAAATTTATGAACACAATTAAATTTAAACATAATATAAAGCTATAAAATTTAATAAAAGAAAATACTTACACCAATGTTTGGGATAATTGCATTCCTTGTAACATTTTGTAGCCAATCTTCTCTACCTCGCGCGAACCATGGATGTTTGAATTCGTGGACGTTACAAGATTTTCGTGAATTAGACACTTTTTTAAATCCATACAGATTTAATTGTCTTACGAAACTGGCTATCTTATTACTCTTGCAAAATTTTTGACTGGGGTCCAGAAATTCTTTCTTAAATAAAGTAAAATCAAAAACTATTACATCGCCAGTTCCATTCCATTGAACAGATCCATTTTTACAGGAATTCGCTAAATCCCAAAGCTTTCGCTCAAATCGCCGAGTGCCAGACATTTCATTCGAGATCTGTATTTCACAAGTTCGAAAAGAAGACTGATATTCAATTACGTAATCTATTCTTTTTCAATAGATCAAGCAGACGATTTTTATATACGCTTCGTTAAAAAATATATTTTTATTTTAATTATCGTCCACTTATCATAATAATCTAGAACAAAATTTAAAACATTATCGTTTGCCACATTAGACTACAGATATAACTCGTAATAAAAATTAAAATTTTAACAACTTTAACTAGAATGAAAAGATAAATATTTCTCCATGACTTTAAAATCAACTACATGGCATATCAGTATAGACATTGCCGGATTTACCACCAGGCAGTTGTCTAGGGGCGCAAGCTACAGATTTTTGTTTTTACAGAAGTATATATTCATTTAAAGAAGTTCGATATTTGTAAAATAACTCAAATTAACTAAATTCTTATGCATGGTTCTTAATATTTTTGAAAAAGTTTGATAAGTGGAATTACGCATTCTTTTTGTTCCTTACTGGTTTGAAATTTGTTAGTACTAATCTGACATAAAGTGACTACTGAAGCAGTGGCGTACGCAAGAAGGATGGTAGTTGAGGGGGTACGTTCGTAAAAATTTGCATAGGGCCGCAAAAATCTTAAATCCGTCACTGAGTATAGATATAAAATGTACGATAATCCATTCTGTCACTATAACTAAGAGGCAAACAGAACGACTGACAGGTTTGGTTAGTGAGCTACATACATTGGGTGTCTTTCGATAGTAAATTAGACGCTTTGAAAATCTTCAAATAAAGCAAAGTACATACGGAGCGTGGACTTGTTTGCAAAATCCTAACTCGATTGCCAGGGTTCGAAACACTTTTTACATATGTCCCTAGGGAAAAAGGGACCAAACATCTTTAACAAAAGACAAAAAGAAAGGGATCTACAAAATTTAAATCCTTATTACATTTTAAGTCATCAATGTGAGAGTGATAAAATTATAGGGAAAAAAAACAATAGAGCAAAAAGAGTTTGAAATTAAAAATATATATATATATATTTTTTCTATATAACAATACAGGCTAGCCGCGCACTGGCAACTATCGGACATCCAGCTGAATTATTAAGTTGCCTGCAACTCAAAAATTCAAATTGTGTCTGCTCATTTAGCAATTATCGGACATGTAACTACTGGACAAAATATCTTTTCGCTATATACCGCGCTTACAACTTTGTCAAATAATCGATAATTTGGCGATTTTGTATAGATTGTGAAAATGTGAGTTTGAACGATTTTTCATCTTACTTTGGCGATTTCGATATCTGAAACGCAGCACTGAGTTGAATGCAATTAAAATAATCTCCGGAGAGTTGCTGAGTGATTTTTCAGTACTCAGATGATTAAAAATTGCAGTGCAATTATTGTTTGTGCCAGGCAAATAATTTATAATCAGAGATTTGATTACATCAGTCACAAGTCCGTCACTTTTCCCTTACCAAATTCAAGAGCATAATAGCTAAGTGTACAGGTTATGCATTAAACATCCCTATTCCTAAATCATAGTAACATAACACCAGCTGACTGCAAAAATGTATAATTTCATTTCCAGTTTTATATCATCATTTCCATTCGAAACTATTCGAAGGCTGTATATATTGAGATGGTCTTGCATTGAGTATAACTCTTTACAAGTCGTTTCAAATATATTTTTTCCATGGTTGAATGCATTATAAGCTGTTAGTTACTTTTGGCAGAAATAGACATTTATCATATAAATCAATGAATGAACATATAACGGGCAGCACATGCATTTTGTTGTAGCAATGAAACTATGTTTAAGAACACACATTGAATCGTTTCGACTCCTGCTAAAAAAAAGGTACTTTCACTCGTTTTTCCCAGTAAACATTTGAAAGAAAAAAAGTAATAATTTGAGTTTTCTTGTGAATAAGCTGTATATATTGAGTATTCTATTCATTCATGCATTATTCCAACCATATTTTTGAAGAAAATCGGAGCATTAATAAAAAAGTTATTAAGTTTGCAAAAATAATTTTTTAATATTTTTGTAATAATCTCATGTTTTTTTTGTAACTTTTTAAATTATGGTCTGAATTGAAATTTAGAAGGGATGCCACTTACTGCAGAAGATATCTATTTTATAAATAAAATGTAAATCTAACAGTATTTTTCTAATTACAATACGAGATACTGGGAATATATATAATTACAATTTACACTTGCATCTGCTATTTATCGTTCTTCCCCTGAACAAGGCCATTTACATTTTGTTTTTGATACAATGTATAAACGAGATCCAGTGGTCCTGGAAGGACAGAAATTGTTTACACATAGGCCTACATTCTACACCAATGTGATTAAAATAAAAACAGCAAGCCTGCTCTAGCTAGTTTAATATGACATTTCGAGAGTTGCAACACCCTATTAGCAGACTCAACATAAATACGAACATGAATGGTGATTTTTGTAATGGCCATTACAAAATGAAAAAAAAATAATCTTTGGTTAAACAGGGAATGGAAAATGGCCAGAAATGTGTTATCATAGGCATGAAGGAGAAAAATAAATATTTTTGCTAAAATAAGGACCACATTCTGACAAAAAAAGGACTTTTAATACTTCAAGTAACAAAAAGCATTTTTAGGGAAAAAAGGGACCTGTTACAAGGCCTGGATTGCCTATAGCTGACCAGGGACCGTTCTTACGGCACCATGAGTAGACACTCTACATTCAACTTAATAATAATAGAATTTTGTCCACTCATTTTTATTCGAATTGAAATAATATTTATAAAATTAAGGTAGTTCTGTGTAAACCTCTGAACTGTTTACAGCTTTATGTATCACAAATAACTTACTAATTAATCGTTTTGCTTAATATTATTTAGACAACTCAATAAATAAAATAGACCAATTTATAATAGTCATATTACTGATATGAGTTTTTAGGTATATTTAAAAATGTCTTTATCTTGGAAAATAATGTTGTTTGGTACCTTTCTGAAACTACATCATGGATACGCCACTGAACAAAATCATTAAACAAATAATTTATAAACCATTGGGCAACTTTTTTAAAACATTTTACTACTGAGACTGGCTGAATACTTGAGTAATGTCATTAAATTTTTGTAATTATGTGATGATCTTGAAAATTTTATAATAACAATAATAAAAAAATCGGACAAGCAGTCCTCATTATACTGTAAGGTTTGATATGTGAATACTTTGTATACACGCCTATACATAATAATTAAACAGAATATAGAAAATTAAGTAATTGGCATCTTCAACAATATTTTTAAGACAAAAAGAAAATTTTGTTAAATTAATAATGTGACAAGTGTACACTTAGTAGTCCAAAATGCTTATTTTCCATTTTGATTGCACTTAAAAAGTATTTGAATATAAGCAGTCAATTAATGATGTTTCAGTCACAGCCAAAGTAAACCATGTAATAAAATTTTTAGCAATTTTCCTGATTTTCCAGTAACTGGACACCTTATCATATTTAATTAAGAATAAAGAGAAATAAAATAAAAGTGCAATTATGTCTTCTCTATACACAAGTTGAGTAGTTTAAAATTATAACTCTTATGCTCCCAACTAAAAAAGTTTGACAAAACAGCATTTAATATTAAATTCTATTATCTTGAAAGATAAAGTAATGGCTATAATTACAATGTTACCATTCCATATTAAGATCAAAATCCCCCTGATGTTTTCAAGATTACTAGTAGGTTTTCAAAATATTCTGGATATGCAAAAATAACTGTTTTACAATAAAAATAACTGTTTGCTAAAACAATATTTTTTTTAATCCCATAAAAGTGAAGTACATGTAAATAAAAACCTAACAATTTAGAAATGAGCAGTTTTACTAATTTTTTTTCACAACCAAGAGAAAATTAATTCAATGACTTTGAAAGAATATGACAAGGTCCAATTAATCAAACTTATAGAAAATTCGACTTCCAACTCTTTTACGCTCATGGAATGGATGAAAATATGTCCAGGAATTTCCATCAATGCACTCAATTTTTAGATTCCTAGAAATACTCAATTTAACAATATTTTTAAAATCTTATAGTTTGAGGTATAATTTAAAAGCTATATCTTTACATTTTTGATAAAGCATACACCTAGGAAATATTATGTAAACCTCCAAGCAGTGAAAGCAACCTTATAATTGTCAAAATTGTGTGAGCCACATGTGGGTTAAAAAACATTTTCTGACAATTGCAGGTGCATAGCAACCTTATAATTTATATGTTTGCGGATATTTTTTGATTGCCATAGAAATTCCATAAAAAAAAACCTTTTGCTGATAAAAAGGATTTATTTTTTATCATTAAGTATTATATACTAAATACATTATTTCTTTTGTAATGCTTCAGTCATAAACAGCTTAGCAAGATTTTGAGTTGAAAATTGTGATATTTGTTTACAGTAGCTATCGATTTGTCCGGATACTAATAAAGCGTCCAATCGTGATGGAGGCGGAATGGGCTTGAAGAGCTTGTTGACATCATCATCGGGAAGTACCGTTTCCCCTTTGGCAGTTCGAGCACTGTTTTCAGCCGCCTGCAAAAAACCAAAAATTTATATATATAAGTGATGTATTATTATATATTAATATTATAAATACTATTTCAGGGTGGCAACAAAATTCTGGAAAAAAAGTTCCCTGATATTTCCCTGACTTCCATGATGGTGCCACAAAATTTCCCTGACTTTAAAATAACATTAAGAAACGTTGAAATATATGCTTTGTATAAAAACAAAGTATCCACGCTACAATACAATAAATTTACTGCATTATAAATAAAAATTTATAAGCAATACTTATTGTCAGTTAAAATAATAATTTATGGATACACAAATTATACAATTGTGGCAGACATAATAGTAATTAATCATGTTCTCTGTAAGCAGAGAATGCAAATTTTTCCAACTATTTCTTTTGGAGATAATTTTAAATGTTTTATATGCTTAGTATTTCCTATTCCAATCTACAATAAATCACATTCATTAGCTCCTCGCACGTTGCTCACAATTTCAAGGTCCAATGCACTTTGCTGCTCCCTCAGCAGTGGTTCACGTTTTTACAAAAATAAAACTGAAAATATGAAAATGTGCATAACCATACTTTAAAAAAAAAAAAAAAAATTCAGAACTAAAAGGAAATATTGACAACTAAATTATCCAAAATAGAGTGCATAATAGAGGATAATTTCCGTTTTAATGATCAAAATTTGAAAATTTCCCTGATTTTTTGTGAAATTTCGAAAATTTCCCTGATATTTCCAGAATAAAAAATTTCCATGACAATTCCCTGATTTCCCAGTTTTCCAGGTTATGTTACCACCCTGTATTTCAAGAATGTTACTTTAAATGAAAAGCAAAGATTATTTGCTTTTTCAAGCAGCATTTAAGATGTTTTTTGTAAATTAATTTCAATATTTATAAAAAAAATCTCTTGGTTTTTGCAGAATATTTATATCCTTACAACCATACTATTTAGAGAATTAGAAATAGATACATTTGTTATGTCAATTACACAATTTGCAGAGAAAAAAAATTAATGTCCAATGTTTTCTGCAGTCATTAGTGCAAATGAAATACCACCATGAAGTGAGACAAACTTGAAGCTAAGAAAACAAAAAAAAATCTTTATGTATTACTATTAATATTGTTGATTAAAATTCACCGATTTTTCCAAGTTTTTTTTGTAGATTTTCAAAAATTTAAAAACTCAGAATTACATGAAAATTAACTGAAGATAAAGAAATACCTGCAAATAACCTTGCAAACTATAGTAAAACAAGAAAATTACATTGAAAATTATGAAAGGAATCTGATTGGAAACAAATCTCTACAACTTTTTATAAAAAATCTGATTTTCTGCGAAAGTGGTAATTTTCCTTGATTTTTTAGGACAATTTCTCTGATAATTCAAGGATTTCCAAGTTTTCTTGGTGCATCAATTTCTTTGATTTTAAATACAGGTAATTAACCATATCATTAACATTTTCAGTGACAATTTCAAGTTACCTAATAAAGCAGTTGGTTGCAATAGAAGAAAAGATATTAGCAAATTAAGACACAGTTATGCGAATTACATGACATTTATCTTATTATATCTGATCTGATTAATCTGAATGTCATTCTGATGTTATGAATTTGTAAATAGAAGTTAATAATGCATCACTGCTAACTTTTCAGTTAATTTCTGAAAGTAAATTTTATAGCTTTACAACACTCATGCAAGGGACAAACTAAAAATGTTTGCATATTTTTCCACATATGTTACATATTAAAAATGCATAACATCTTGAAGCAAAAGAAATAAAAATTTAACAAATATTTTTCTGCAATAGCTGATATTTGTAAATGTACATCATATTTTAAAAATCCATGGAAATGCTATCATGTATGATTTATAATGTACATTTATAAGAAGAAAATATTGAACAGAGGATATTTATAGATAACTACACACACAGAACCATATACATTAGCAAATTATGGTATTTCAACAGAGTAATCAGTATTATAAGAAATAAATTTTAATTTGCTACAAGTTAATATTTTGGTATTTGTTAATTATTCCCCAAAAATTTTTTAATGTGCAGAAAATTTAACTAATACCAATAAAAATATTTTCTTACTAACATCGAATGTATAAATCGTCACATACAACATATGGATGCATTTACATTTTCACAACTTTTGAAAGGAAGTAATTTTAAGTTTTCAGGTTCAAATATCACAAAATTCCTAAACAAATATTCACATCTTAATAATATTTTCATGTTAAATAGGCATGTATACAACCATTATAAATGTTGTAATTGAGCACAAAACATGTTTACCACATGTATAGAGATTTATGTTTTTGCTTTATTCAAAGTATTTTAATAAAACATATAACTATATATATAGTTCTGCCAGTTTGAGTGCGCTTTTCTCCCCCAATTAATTTTCATTATTACACTAAATTACATTGATACACATGTCCTATAGTCACCAAATGCTTCAACTCTAATACACAAGATAACATGCTTAATAAATTACAATCAAATCTTGTTAAAAAGAAGTCGAAGTTATTTGGGCTAACTGCCTCGGAGTTCACCGATTTAATAAATATTTTTTTTAAAAAAAGCCAACTGTTAGCAAATGAACTTAACCACACCAAGAAGGTAACTTCCAAGTCTTTTATCGTTTTAAGCCAGATTTCATGTTATATGGTTTTGTATTAAATGAACAATTTAGCATTAATTTCAAGCTTTATAAGATGGGAAATTGCTTTTTTTTTGTCAAAAGAAATTTTGTGACAACCAATTTCGCGTTAACAGGGTTTGATGCAGTAGTTTTTAACAGGCGGTCAGTATTACACAAAATTACATACCCGCTTCTGAACATACTGATTCTTGGCTTGTTGTTGTTTAATGACCTGCCTCTGGTGATTGGTCAGTTTGTTTGTTTCTTGACTTATGGTATCAACACATTCCATCATAGCTTGCAGGTTCTTTTCCAAAACGGAACTGAAAATAGTATTATTGTAAGCATCAATGAATGGTTCAGTTATTTTATGCTGTTATACATTTAAGAGAAGGTTTGGACTTGCATAACTGCCAACATATCCAAACTAAGATTCTTACAATTTGTTTTATGACAAATATGCATAAATTGTTTGGTGAAACATTAAAAAAAAGTTTGTCATTTTATCAGTGTCAAATATAAAAATTTAAACATTTATGTTACTTAATTACTGAATTTGTTTCCTTTATAAATTCAAAAGCAAGCTTGCTACAAAACATGTGTATGGTACTTTAGACATAACAACTAAACATTTACAAAAAAGTTTTGCTGTTTTTATAGTTCAAGAGACTTTTCAGCTTCCAAAATAAAAAAAGAAAAAAAAAAGTGAGAAATTTATAGTTAATTGTACATAAAAGTTCAAATCTGTAAATTGCATGATCAATCCCTACAAGTTGGCAGGTATTGTACTGTGACATGGATGTAGAAGTAGCTAAATAAATTTAAGGAAAGCATCCTTACGCAGTTCCCATATCCAAAAATTGATTGCTCTCTTGTTCAGGCATCCAATCAGCAATTTCACACATCAACAAGTTCACAAGGTGGGAATTCCTGATGATCACTTCGATCTCTTCGAACATTTTGGAATAAGAAACATGAAGATTCTTCAGCCTTCAAATAAAAATTAATATACATATAATAGCAATTAACACACAAATTATTACCAATTTCCTTTGAATCTGCAATTTTGATGAAAAATTTCATAGGTCTAAATTTTAATATTTTTGCTGCTTTAAATAAAAAAGTTTTTTTTATAAAATGATCCTTATTATACAACATAAAACCTATTTTTTTCCCCTTTGGTATATAAAAGCAGAAATTGCGAAGAGACTATATAATTTTATTGAATGGATTAAAGAATATCTTAGGGTTAAATGGGAAGTCATTCATCTACCTTTTAAAAAACGTAATATTATAGAGTGTATATACGAAATTAGGATCCCATAAAAAAAAGTTCCTTTTAACAGATTTTAATCAACAAATGTTATGATACTAAAAGTATTGATAAATGATTGCATGATTTACAAAATGAAAATTTTTCAATAATTTTTTTTATATTATAGGAAATTTTAGTTTTAGATTTCCAAAACTATTGAAAATTACCATTTTTTATATAACTAATGAAAAAAGTTAAAATTGATGAAACAAAAAATTGGATTTTTACAACAGGTGTTCTAGAAGTTGTTCTGAATATAGTTTAGAATTTCTATAATTGTTCTTTTGGCCCCCTCTTTCAAATACCACTACACTTTCAGTTCTTTGAAATTATTTAATTTATATACTTAGAGCTATACTACATTACTTAATTTTTTAAAAATAAATATATCATATTAAAATCTCATACCGCAACTCAGGAGAGTTAATCATAAGAGCTTACATATCAAGGGTAAATTCTCCTTCTTTATACAGCTTCATTGCAGTATTTGATAAACGATAAGCCCTCAGGGATAAGAATCCTCTGCTAGTTCTCATTGGATCTAGAATAAATAAGACATGTAATAAAATCTGAATAATTGGTTTTGCAATAAAAATGTTGACTTTAAACACAAAAAACGAAAATAATCACACAACATATTGTATATATTACACTTCAAGCAAAATGTAACATAAAAAAAAATATAGCTATTTTTTTTTTGTCTGTTTGAAATTAGCTCACTCAACTGAGTTCAAAATTCGACAACATTTTAAAGAATGAAATTTATGAACTTTAAGCAGAGCTTGTGGAAGGGCATTTTTTTTATATGGAAGGATAGGTCTGTCTCGCTTAGCAATAAGCCTGGTTTGTACTTCATATATACATATTACAATTTCAGCCTGAATATATTCAGGGACATTTATTCTGAAAATAAAATTTAAATACTGTATAAAACACATGATGAACATGTTTCAAAGTTTTTCTACTATAATCAAAAATCTTTGATCAGAAGGAAAAGGTATGAAATTTAAACAAAAAAATTAACATAAATTACCATAGATCAGGACAACTGACTCTTCAATCGAACTCTGATAGTTGAACTGCGATTCCAGAAGGGGCTTGTTGTAGAAGCTCCCAAAATGCGTACTCTGGTACCAACCTACATGCAGATGGTCCACATTGACATGTCGAAGATGCCTCATCATTTCCATCTGGTACTCCACTGAAATACAAAAAGAGGAATGAATTGTGAAGTCTAAACAGGATTTTAGAGCATTTTTAACCATTTATCAGATTTATCTAAATCTGAAGTTTAAAACGAAATTTATGAATGAAACTTACTGGTATCAGATGTTAACAGGAAATACACATTAACATAAAGCTTTGTAAAGCAAATAATTTAAGAAAGTCCAAATGAAATTCAATCACTATAAGTTTCCGATAATATTCTTTATAGGTAAAATATCAAGAAGAAAAACAGGTACAGTTCGAGTCAATTGACTAAAATTTATCATAATTTTATGATTTCTGTTGAAATGCTCGATGGAAGAAAAATGCATTAAAAAAAACTTTTATTTTTTACAAATAGAAAGAGCTATAAAAAGTTTGGTCAATGTAATTTCTTATTGCATTTTTTCAGAAATATTTTAGCAAGTATTTACATAACAATAATAGTTCCCAGCTATATTGGCGCCAACAGGGTCATTAGAAAAATTTAGTTTGATGGCTGTGATTTTACCTTCAGTTGCCATTTTTGACGCCCACCTTTTTATAAAAATTTAAGTTTGAATGGGCATATTTTTACATTATTATTTACGTCAATGTTCTCAAATTTTTGTCAGTAAGGTAGTGATATTTTTAGGGAACAAATGGAAACACCTTGTTTAATACAAAAGAAGCTTTAATGATTACAAAAAATATTGTATCAGTTGGCAGCTCTCTGTAAGCAGTTTGATTTATTTTCAAATTATGCCTAACTTTTATTTTCTAAGAACTCTTGTGTCTGTCTATAATTAAATTTAAAAAAAACCTACTCTCATCAAAGTCTTCCTCATCAGTATGTCTGGGGTATGGAAAGCAGTTTGTGATTTCCAAACGGTTGTCCACACCCAGCCCAAGCAAGACTCCTTGAGCAACATCAGAAACGCCAGCACCCTCCTCGTGGCAATGCTTGATTATTTTAAGAACCACCTATAGAGATTTAATGCATTTGATTAGATACTTAAAACATTCAAATGTAACCTAATAACATATTCAACTGACAAAAATAATCACAAAGTTATTTACGATTTGTTTTAATTTTTGCTTTAATGAAACAAATCTTAAAAATACTGTAATATAGGGTATTTTTTATCATTTTGAGAATAAATTTCACATCACACTTGCGTAGTTGCTTTTTGTAACATTTGAAAAGTTTGTAAAATGATGCTTTCTATTAAAAAAACCAAAAAACATTTTACTTTCTTGCTGTTTCCACAGTTCTTAAATGTGCAAGATCTTTGTATGGTATGGACAATCTGTGTATGTTGGCAGTTTTAACAAAGTATAATTATGTTAAGGGATTGTCAAGATCTTGATAGGTGAACAATTTGATAGAAACGAGCAAGAACATTTTGAATTATGATTACTGAAAGAATATTTCACATTGAGCAATGCAAGCACATTTATTAACAGAACTATAATTATAATTTATATATACTATACATATTGCGCACATGTAAATTCAAACATAAGGATCTACAATATATATGGATGGTTTATAGAACTTCACAAATTTTTATTATCAGAAAGACTCTTCTCAAAATAAATAAAAATGCTTTGAATACCTTTGGTGTCTGTTCTGAAAAAACAATAATTGTAATGCTAACCAGTTTTTCGCCACAAAAAACAGGTTAGTTGCCAAAAATGGTCACCTGATTTGGTGAGTAAAGTTTGACTATTCAATGCTCATTTTAACCTTAAAATGATGTACTTGAAACAGAACATACAAACAACGAAGAACCTTTCACAAAATATCAATAAAATGAATTAAAATGTGTTATATAATTCAAACTAAACCTAGAAGAAAGAGTGATAGTTGAGTGTACAACAAAGATTAACTGTAGTTGTATAACAATAATGAATTACTTTTTTTTTATAAAGGGCTTAATTTTTAAATATATTGCATGAAGTTCAATTGCCTGCCATCTAGGTACTATTAAGCTGTAGCACAATATCAATTGATGATGATAGAGCTATGTTTAATAGTTTGCAATATTCCTGTAACATTGTTTAAAAACCCACACTTTCAAATGGGCATCACTTGATTTTTTAAAAATATGACTTGGAAAAAACACTTGCAAATTCAGCAAATAATAAAAATTAAGTATGAATCTGATTATCTACAACTCTTAAAGTACAGATTATACATTTCATCTATAAAAGCTGTTGATGTTCACCCTAAATTTCTGATGTGGCAAGTGTACAAATGAGAAAGAACATGAGGTTTCAGAGCGTAATTTCATGTATTTTATCATAAAGTATTCAAATCGAAAACAGAAATCAAAGAGAACGCTATTAAGAATAATTTAATATTTCAAAAAGATATAAATATTTTGTAATACTGATTACATACAATGTATATTTTTTATAGTACATATGGGGGTCAAGAATACCAACTTTTACATAGAAATAAGATCATACCAGTCCATCAATTTGCACATAATCGATGGGACTTTCAGAGTCGGGATCGTGCCTTGCATTACGAATTGCAGCCATTTTAATTTATTTTTATTAAATTAAAGTGAAAATAAGAACGAAGTTTGTCAGTGAAGCAAGGAAATAAACAGGCACAATTGCAAGCACAGTTTGTATCTTTGAGGCGGTAAATAATAAAGAAGTGGCTTGACGTAAGCAATGTCATAAAAAAAAGCATAAAAATTTACAATCATGCATATTTATTTTATTTAATTCGTAATAAAAAGTTAATTTCAAACTTTTAAAATTGACTATTTGTATTACTATTGCCATTTTATTTTTTAGATGAAATATTTGTCATACAAGAAATGGCAGTATTACACCATGCCTAAAAATTTATATTATGAAGTTGTTTGCAGTCGGCATTTTGTGTTTATATTTCTGCTTGTAAAAATATTTTAAACTTATTTATACTTTCCAAACGTTGAGATTTTTCTAACTTTAAAGGAAATGTCTCGCAAAAGACAGCGAATTGACCTCGAAGATACTCATGTAGTAAAGAAGTAAATAAAATGTTTATTGGAATTTACTTTATAATAGGCTTAGTTGTAATTTATTATATTTCTATGTATTTTATAATAAACTTGGCAGATTTTATATTTTTATTTACATTAAAAAATATTCTACCTAAAATTTTCGAATTGGAGCTTGATTTCTAATTAAGGTTTTAATTCAATTTCAAAATTACGCATGTTCAAAGTGGTTTTAGATATTTTGATAAACGACGTTATATATCTTTAACTTTTTAACACAATAGCGTGAACAATAAATTAAATATTCTGTTCGATTAAACTGAAAAATTATAAAACTACTCAATATCTACAAAGATCATACTTGTTTATGCTGTTGTTCTGATGATAGCATTGATCATTACATGTGGAGATTGAAACTGTTTATCTATGACTCAGCAAGTTTGAACGAGAGTGTAAATAAATCCTGGCACCTTTGTATTCAATCCAGTGATTGTGGAATAAGTGCACTAGGAAATGTAATTGCCAGATAAATTCCTAGTGTACGGTGGTGCCCTGTTGTCACCAAGGCCAAAAATGAAGTTTTTTATGTCGCCAAATCAAAATGGCGGACATTGCATTGGTCGCACTTGAGCTCCACAATGGGCTAATGGCAACGGTTTAGAATTGATTCCGAAGCTTTGCTTTGGTTAATTAACATTGCACTAGAGTTTATATTGGGTTGTTGGCGGCAGTTCGGCGCCTATCTCGAAGGTAACAATGTCCCACCGGGCAGTTGATCATGGTGCTTACAGGCAATCCTTCGGGCACTTCAACAGCACTCTTAAGCTAGTTAAAATGCAGTGTACTGTCCCTTGGCGACTTTTTTGAAAAGTGATATTTACAACGCTAACATGTCCTTGGCGAAAAAAGTGATTTTAAGAACTCCCTTTCCTGCAGTGTTTTCGAAAATGGTGACTAGATTCGACAAAAAATCAGGTCGACTGATCCCAAAACTTCAATAATCAAGACACCCCCCATCACCTTTAATGCAATGTTGCACCATTTTAAAATTTAAATTTGAGTTAAAATGTAAAATATAATTATTATATATTTTTATAATATATATATAATTTTATTTAATTTATTGTAGGGAGGATTCAAACCGAAAAATACAAAAAAACGAATCTGGAAATGATTTTAAAAGGTATTTCAGATGTTCTAGTATTAATTTTATTATTACTTTTTCTAGTTAGCTTTTAGTTTTTTTTTTTCAATTTTATAGATTTATCTGTGGTATACTGGTCACTCTTGGCAACTTTTCCGAAAATCCTATATTCGCAAAGCTAAAATGTTGATTGGCGACAAAAACTGGTTTGGCGGACAATCAAAGAACTCCATTTCCCCCCTACCCTGCATTGGCGTTTGGAGCCGTGTTGCCAGATTTGGCAAAGAAATCAGGCTGACTGTAAAAAAGATAGATTAATCATTTTATAGTTTAATCCAAATTATTCCAAATGTATTTATTTATTGTTGTACCCTCAGGTACCAACTGGGAATTCCTGCTCATTAATTTAATATACAATATATTAAGCAGAAATTTTTCTTTATTATTATTTTTATTGTTAATTAAAGAGTTCATTCTAGAAAGAGGCAGAGCAATATTTTCAGTAAAAAGCTGCTTTTTATCCTGAGGTGACTTAGAAATTATGCGAAATTCATTAAAAGTTTTCAGAAAAAGTTATATATTGTCAAAGATAGGCCCTACTGCATGTGCCGTAGCTCACAAAAGAAACCCGGTAAATTCCTAGTGTACGGTGCCCCGTTGTCGCCAAGGCCAAAAATGAAGTTTTTTTTTTCTCCAAATCAAAATAGCGGACATTGTGTTGGTTGCAATTGAGCTTCACAATGGGCTAATGGCGACGGTTTAGAATTGATCCCGAAGTTTCGTTTTGGTTAATTAACATAGCACAGACTCCTTATGTCGATTTTGTGGTCTCCAGCCTCCGACTATTCATGATCACATCCATGACTCACTCCGGGCAGTCGATCATGGTGCTTACAGACAATCCTCCGGGCAGTCGTTTGGGGCATTTCGACAGCACTCTTTCGCACACGCGTACCGCGCGCTAAAACCACAGACTTCGGACGTCGATTTTGTGGTCTTCGGCCTCCGACTACTCAGGATCACATCCATGACACGCTCCGGGCAGTCGATCATTTGCTGCATAATGTATCCATGGTTCGACCCATAAACCCATTCCACAGTGAATTGCAGCGTGGCCCTTCCATGCACGTTCGCTTGTTAGACAACACTTGCACGTTCGCTTGTTACACAACAATCCGGCATCCATCACAGCACATTTACCTTTCATTTCCAACTCCCACAAATACCTACTATTTAAATAAACGTCGTCCGCGTATACCTCGTTAGCTCAGAAAAATCAAATTCACAACCACGCGAGCCGACAACAATTCAAAAATGGCAGAAATACGTGAAACCAAGGCTAAACTAGATGCGGACGTGTAGCGTCAACACGCGCACATCTAGTTTAGTGTCATCTAACTAGATGCATCTTGCGTCGTCTAGCCAAAATATAAACTTTATCGCCAAATCCCATTTGGCGAAGGCACCGGACACTAGGAATAAACCAGAAGCCCTCAGCGCAATGTATTTTAGGATACTGACAGCAGTTTTGTTATGCACAGAAGAAAACCAGTCAGAGTGCACAAAAGAACTCATCGGCACAATGCATCTTGGGATGTAGATCGCTGCTTGGAATCCGTCGGCTATACTTCTTATTCTGGCACTTCATGGGCTTTTTCTTTCCCCTCTCACCTCCCTGTATATTTTATTTCATTATGAAATTGAAGGAATTGCAAAACACAGTGTCTTTTTTCCTAAATAGACTTCTTTGATTATTAGTTATATGATAGGGGAATTAAAATGAAGGATTGCCATTGCTGATTGGATGTTTGCAGTGAATTTGTTAGAAATCTTCATCTTCAAAATCTGAGGAAATATTCTAGCATGGAAATTTTTAATAAATTAAGTGTTCCTTATTACCTGATAATAATAAAATATCTTCAAAGAATCTAATAAAAATTGAAAATATGTGTTTGATTTGATAAATTAACATCGCACTAGAGCTGCAGAGTGTACTATTGGCAACGGTTAGGGGCCTATCTCGTAGGAAAGACCTGGGAACGATGCCTTGTATTTTTTACCATGGTCAGATGACGAGGAAACACCTGAATTGGCACCCAACGCCTTCAATAGACATCGAAACTTTAGACCCCGATCAGATTTATCGTGCACCAGTTCCGTCCGTATTCACGAGATCCCAATATATGTGGAACTAGAAATTATTTGCAATACATTATGTTATTAAAATGCTGATTTTGGTGGATCAATAGTTTTTGCTGGTAAATGAATATGTAATACATTTTATTTCATTTATGAAAAAGTTGGTTTTAAATTTTTGTAGAGGAGAAAAGTCGTAACGTAAGACAACCAATATTTTAAGTAATACTTTGTTGTCAAAAAGTTGCAATTGTAATTTATATAATAATGTGTGAGCTGAGGTACAAAAAATTAGTTACCTCAGTTCATTTTTTAACATGATTGTAAAGAATCCAGTGCAAGTTATAGGTAATATGTACTGCATTTTCTGATCCTGCAGTGGTTTGGTTTTATTGTAAAGGACTTATATATTTTATTTCTTTACTAATAATTTTATTTTTATAGGCCAGATAATAATGGAGATGAACCTGTCAGGAAAAAAGACAAAGAAAATGTGAGCAATGCATTGTACCTGGAGCCAACACCAGCCCCAGTTTCAACAGGAACTGTAAAGGTAAGTATTTAACTGACTGATATTGCAAAAATGCATTGTTTCTATTTTTTAAAAATATTTTATTAAAAATATTTCCTTTTTTTTTTAGTCGATAAACCAGTTCAATGGCTTACCACACACTGCTCATTATTATGAGCTCTTTAAGAAGCGGATCATGTTGCCTGTCTGGGAGTATAAACCAAAGTTTTTTGAGATGCTCAAAAAGAATCAAATTGTGGTACTTGTTGGTGAAACTGGATCTGGTAAAACAACACAAGTGAGTAAATGCTAAATATATTGATTATATATATAGTGACTTTCATACTAACTTTAAATAATACTTTTCATTTTAAATACTTTCACAACAAGTTCATGCATACTAATTTTAAATTGATCTGGTTACTGGTAATAAAGTAATTATCAATGGATGTGTGTGGTGTGTGTATTCAAGGTGGTTATTATTATATAATTGACAACTTGTATGGATTGAAATGATAACATACTGATTTGAATTGTACAATGCACGAATATGAAATGCAGATACAATGTAAAATATACAATTAAAAACATTTTACAATCTGAACGTGTTTTGAGACACCATGCAGGGTTCCCACGTACCTGGAAAACCTGGAATTGTCAGTGAAAATGACTTAAAAAGTCGAGAAATTGTTAGCTATAAGTGCCGATTATATATTCTATTTTTATTGTTATTGGTGTAAAATCATAAAAATAAATGCTAAATTTTCAATTTGGCATACTTTGCTAGTTTATTATTTATAAGCACTTTATTTTTCTCAGCTTCAAGATTAATATGTGAAATATTAATTCTTTTATCACGAATTTTTTGAAAATCTTCCAGGAAAACTGGAAAAGTCAGGGAATTTTGATCTAAATATTGAGTGGGAACGCTGGCCATGTCTCTTCATCAGTAAAGCAGAATGAAAATAAATCCAGTAATGATAGTGTTGCCAAAGAACAAACACGTTGTTCAAGTTGGTTGGAGTTAACTATTGTGTGTCAGCAAGCAGGGAAAATTGGAATGGCAAAAGTCTCATTAATCAATGAATCAATACTACTAAAAATGGGAAAAGCCTCAAAGAAGTCTAGTTCAACTGATGTGGGTATGCAAATTAAATATGTGATTGTGTTCCCAAGAGTGTTTTTTCCTCTTGCACACAGTTTAAAGTGTTTGTTCTTTGGCAACACTTTTATTTCTGAATTAATTTTCATTCTGCTTTGCACACAGACTTCTTCTTGCTCTGGTGAGAGGAGATGGTTTCTGTAAAAACATGTTCAGATTGTATAATGTTATTATTTGGGTATTTTTGCTTTGTATCTGTATTTTATATTCTTAATCAATATTGCAATGTTCTACAGGGTGGTAACATAACCTGGGAAATCAGGGAATTATAGAAATTTTTAATTCTAGAAATATCAGGGAAAAGTCAGGGATTTTTCAAAATTTCACAAAAAATCAGGGAAAATTTTCAAATTTGGATCATTAAAACGGCAATATCGTCTATTATGCTCTTTATTTTAGGTAGCTTAGTTGTCAATATTTCCTTTTAGTTCTGAAAAAGAATTTAAAAAAGCATAGTTATGTGTATTTTCATATTCATATTTTCAGTTTTATTTTTGTATAAATATGAATCACTGCTAGAAGGAAAAGCAAAGTGTGTTGGACTTTGGATTGTAAACAACATGTTAGGGGCTAATTAATGTGCGATTTATTGTAGATTGGAATAGGAAACAGAAAGCATAAAACATTTAAAATTATCTCCAAAAGAAATAATTGGAAAACAGTTTTTTTTTTTTGTATTATCTGCTTCCAGAGAACATGTTTAATTACTACTATGCCTGTTGCATTTGCATCATTTGTGTTGTATTCATAAATTATTCTTTTAACTGTCGATAAGTATTGCTTATAATTTTTCATTTATAATGCAATATATTGCATATATTTATTGTAGCATGGATACTTTGTTTATACAAAGCATGTATTGCAACGTTTCTTAATGTAATTGTAAAATCAGGGAAATTTTTGTGACTCCATCAGGGAAATATCAGGGAACTTTTTTTCCAGAATGTTGTTGCCATCCTGTTTTATATGTCAAGTCTTTATCTTATCAATGTTAGTATGTTAACCATGAGGTGGAACCTGCACTGTAACGGTTAAGAATTTTGTATACTTGTAAGTTAGCTTTTGAAATTGTAGGATTTCTTCTGATGTCCTGAAATATGCTTTTTTTATAACTTAAAATATTCTAATGTGAAACAACATAATCCGTTCTATTTACTTAGTAAGTAGTATTATTTAATTAAATTTCAGTTTTCTTGAAATGCTTTTCTAAAGTTAAGATTAGTTTTAGTAAAAAGTTGTTTCACATATTTGACACCAAATAAACCACAAACTTTTGTTAGTGTCCTTTCCTACAAAACAATATAAATTTGTAATTTCCAAAATTGTAAGCAATTAGTAGAAAAAGTAGAGTAATTGTTTATAAGCAAAAATACTTGTTTTCAGTTCTAGAATATTGAGTAGTATTAGCTTTCAATGCTAATACCGCCTTTACGGATTTAAAAATGTTCGGCATTTGTGAATATAACTGAAATGTTGAATTTCCATTCTGCGATTTTTACCAATTTTTACTCGTGAATTTACAAATTTGTCTTGAAATTGAATCACATAATCTCAAACATGTATTTTTATTGCGTTTGATAAATTCTAATGTTTCGTGTTTAATTAGTATAATTATATCAAAAGTTTACTTTTTATGTATGCAGGCTTGGCTTTAAAAATCTTGTTGGTATAGTTTTTAGAAAAAATTATTAAATCGTTAAACATTTCTCTTGAAATTTTAGGTGATTTAGACAAGCAGTATATAATTATTTTATTACATATCACTAATCTTTTATTTTGGATGTCTATGCTGTAGCGATAAGCATGCAACTTATTGATGTCTTGTTTCATATTTATTTTTAGATCCCTCAGTGGTGTGTGGAGTACCTTAGTGAGCAGGGCTTAAAACGCAGTGTTGCATGCACCCAGCCGCGTAGGGTGGCCGCAATGAGCGTGGCTGCTCGTGTAGCAGAGGAGATGGACGTGCTTCTGGGACAAGAAGTGGGTTACAGCATTCGATTCGAAGACTGTTCTTCTGGAAAGACAATACTCAAGTAAGAGTTCGTTTCTTGTTCGATATTTTATGCTTTTGTCCCGAAAATAATCGTCACAAAGGAATTATAAGAAATGAGAATCTTTTGCAGATTTTCACTTTTTTTGTGTTATACTTTTTTTTAAAAATGTTTTTTTTCTTTTCTTAAATATTTTTTTATTTATCCTGTTTTTCAAACAATAACATATTTCTGTAATTTTGTTTGAAGTTGGTCTTTTATACATAAATCTGATGCAGCATTTTGAAACATTTGATTCTGTATGAAGGATTTAAGTCAGACTAGAACAGAATAAACAAAACATTAATTTACACATTTTTTGCATTTTGGAAGGCTTGCGTTTATTGTTTATTTTATGCTTTTAACAAGGATATTCATTTTGTGACAATTCATTTAAAAATAACTGTAAACTTTTTAAAGCGGATTCGTCAAGTAGGAATTTTCCATGTGCAAAAATTATATAAATTTGTTTTCTATGCAAGTTTTCTTAAAATTAAAGGTTTTAAATACAATTGTTCCAAATGTGGAGTATATACAGTGTGTATTATATGTAAAGCTCAATGTTATATGAAAATTCTAAAATATTTGGACAAATTATACTTACTGTTCACACATTATTACATGCAAGGGTGTAGTATTTTGATTTTCCTCTTTAAAAAAAATTGTATTCTCATGCCTGAATTATATGTGTAATATTATATTTTCCTTTATGCTTTTTTTAATACTATGTATGGTTTATGGTTTGGCCTTGTATAATTAGGGATCCATCAAGGTGTAGTCACCTGCATTCTCCACTGTAATTAATTAATGTTTTTATGAGTATAATATTATACTAATATTGCGATTATGTTATTTAATTTCTTTTTATTCTCCACCGCACATGAGTTGTATCATGTGAAGTAAAAAAGTTCACAGGTGTACATTATCTAAAAAAAAAAGAAATAGTAAATCTTTGGAAATGTAAATATTAATAAACATCAAATAACTAAACTTCTTAATATTTTGTTAAAAAAATTGTTTACAACATAATAATTTAACCTTTTTTATCTGTTTTAGATACATGACAGATGGTATGTTGCTGCGAGAAGCAATGAGTGACCCTCTCTTGGAGACATATGGCGTCATACTTCTTGATGAGGCCCACGAACGTACTCTAGCCACAGATATACTCATGGGTGTCTTAAAACAAGTTGTCTCCAAACGTGCAGATATGAAGATAGTTGTCATGAGTGCGACATTAGATGCTGGAAAGTTTCAGGTAACGTGAATGCAATGAATCACTATTATGAAAAATATTTAATAAATATTTATGTTGCTGTTTTTGGTAACTTTTTAAGTTATATTTTATGCAGCTGCCTTTAACATTATTATTTAGGAATTTTTCTTGGTTCCTTATCTATATAAGTTATTTATTGCTTTTTTGATAATTATATCATGTTTTTATATTGCGGTTGACAAAATATAAATTAAAATATGCTCTCTTGGTTGATCCCCTATGTTAAATTAATATAAAAACTGGAGTGAGGACTCTCATTGAGCCACAATGTACTTTACTGTGCCTCATGGATGTATACTATTCAGATACATACCAATAGTCTTGTTTCGTCGTTGCTGTTTGTCTTATTTTTCTTATTAGTAGGTATAAAAAACCATAAATGTGTAACATTTAATGTATTTTTGAAAGCTAGATAAGGGTTTTTAAATAAATGCAAACCTATGCAAAAAGGTGTAAAGTGGTCGCACACGCTTAGTCCTCTGTCCAGTGTCTATATTATTTTAGTTCAATGGGTTTACAATGAATCGTGCATTTTTTTTTTGTGTAGTTAAAAAATTTGAAATTTATTGACTTCTACGGAGTTGTTTAGAAGAATACTTAAAACAAATGTATTTAACCTTTTGAACTCAGCTGTCGCCTTTGAGGGGACATTGTAATATAAGCTGGTGAGTCCGTCGGCGCTGCTGTTGCGACATCCATAAACAAATTTGTTGTTTTATACATGAAGATATTTCGAGACTCTTCTGCTAAATGGACTGAACACCAACTGTGCGAAAATGCGCCAATATTGTTTACACATCTCAATGTTTACCATCCACAGCAAATCAAGCTTTAGTTGAGTGCCTCATAATTGTACCATTGTAAATATTCCTGGAGTAACTGGTACCTCATAGTAATAAAATTGACTTGGAGTTACTGAAAGGTGTTATTAAAATTTGCTTGAAATGCAAAGGGTTAAATAAACTACATAACAAACCTTAGTTGTGAATGTGCTCACTTTTGACAAATTGTTTGTCTTTTTAATAATATAGTAAAAAATTAATTCTAAATGCTTAATAACAATAAATTAAAAAAAAAAGTATTTAGAAATTTATTGATACTTAGTTTCTTTGTTATTTCTTTCTGAAAGTTGTATGTATCTTACGATGTATTTTTCTCCATCCTTGTAGCACTATTTTGACAATGCTCCACTGATGACTGTTCCTGGAAGAACACATCCTGTTGAGATATTTTACACTCCAGAGCCTGAAAGAGACTACTTGGAAGCTGCAATCAGGACTGTGATCCAGATTCACATGTGTGAAGAAGCCGAGGGAGATATTCTTCTTTTTCTAACAGGACAAGAAGTATGTGCTTAATTTTATCTTTGAAAGATTTACTTTAACTTTTTTTTTTCCTAAGTGTGCTATTTTGCCTGTCTCAATAACCATTAAAAATGCAACAACCTTAAGAAAGATGTTGCTTAATTAAATGACATTTTTGTTTGTTGAAAATGCCTTTATGTTAAAAGTCATGTGCCTTTATTTAAGCAGTGCATTTGTTTATATTTATACGACAAGCGGAGAGTAAAAAACTTAGTAAAAAAACAATTATGAAAAATATTTATAAAGTTTTTTTAAAAAAATACTATTTTGTATACGACACTAATTATAAATTAGACTTGTGTAATGTTATATAAAACATTTGGTTCAAATTTGTTGTATACATACTTAATCGTTAACAAAATACTTACAAATATTTAAAAGATATTTTATTGTAAATATTTCAACTTATAAACTTAAAAAAATTACAGGAAATTGAAGAAGCTTGCAAGAGAATAAAGCGGGAACTTGATTCTCTGGGACCAGAAGTTGGAGAGCTCAAATGCATTCCCCTGTATTCAACACTGCCCCCGAATCTCCAGCAAAAGATTTTTGAGGCTCCCCCACCGAATAAACCAAATGGAGCGATTGGGCGCAAAGTAGTTGTCTCGACCAACATTGCCGAAACCTCACTGACAATCGATGGTGTTGTGTTTGTGATTGATCCAGGATTTGCTAAACAGAAGGTATTTTTTAAAAAAAATTTTAATTGCGATTTAAAAAATTATCTATTTCTAAGAATTTATGGCTCTTTTCAGATAGGTTTTTGTTTGTTTGGTAATTTTAACTCTTAGACACAACACTGAATAAAATCTATGTGAGGCTATTATAACTTGAAGTTCAAAGTACATGAAATGAAAGATGCAGTTATAAGATTTTTTTATTTATTTATATTGTTATGGTAGCTGAGGAATCTATTTTATATGTATCGATAATATCAATATTGTGTTGATTTTATGAGTAATAATAATATCAATATTTACTTATATTTTGGCATCCCAATAAACATGTGATAATCGGTTTGAATTCAAAATACCAAATATTTTTTAATTTATATATATAGAGTTAACTATCTGACGGATAAGCAAAATTTCGAATCTGTAGGTTTGTTTTCACTGCAGGAAAGTTTCATTTATATTTCCAACACATTCCTCTTTTTACAAATTTTTTTAAAAATTATATCGGAGAGAAGGTTTTCAAAAGTCATACTAATACTTTAAATTTGAAAATTATTTCAAAAAGATTTTTTATCAATTTTTTTAGAATGTGCACTACTGAACAAACACTTGATACTTGAGCTGATATACTAGTTTGTATATGTCATGTGGTTAACAAGTTCACAACAAAACCCTCAATTTTACAAATAACATTTCATGTTCTAAGTACCTAAGTAATATTTTTTTAATAGAATTAATGAAGTTCATGTAGCAGAATATAATTTCTGGAAAGATGATGTTCCTTAAAGAATAAAGTATTAAAATAACTGTAGCGCTTGATGCTTTTTTTTTTGTTGCATGACAAAAGCCGTAAGAATACAACATCATCAACATTTTTATTTATTCATATTAAAAAAAAGTATTCGTATTAAAATATTTATATTTTTTTATAGTTTATTGTATTGTCCTTGGGAAATATGTTTTGTGTTTTCGTATAGTGAATTGATAACTGGTATTGATGCATTAGGATTGACGTGTAAGTTTTGTTTGGACTTGCAAGTGAAACATAACACTGTTTATATTACTAGTTTGTATTCAATACTTCAATAACCAATATTTTTTATAATCAGGAAGAATTCCAAATGTTCTTATCTAATTAAGTATGCCCTTGTTAAATGGTCATATTAAGAGATATTCTTTTGTGTTTAATATATATGTATATAAAGTTAATTTTGAAGTAGATTTAATAATAATAAAAAAAAAACATTGTATACCTTATGTAAACAAGTATTGTCAGTTTAGTATTTAATTTATTTGTTATATTTTATCTCTGTGTTTAGGTATATAATCCCAGGATTCGTGTGGAATCCCTGTTAGTTTCTCCTATAAGTAAAGCGAGTGCCCAGCAGAGAGCTGGCAGGGCTGGCCGAACAAGGCCTGGAAAGTGTTTTCGGCTGTACACAGAAAAGGCATACAAGACTGAAATGCAAGATAATACTTACCCTGAGATTTTACGATCAAATTTGGGAACAGTTGTATTGCAGTTAAAGAAACTTGGAATTGATGACCTGGTACATTTCGATTTCATGGATCCACCAGGTAAATTTAGGTGTTAGTTTATTTTTTACTGTAGTGTGGTAGTCAGAAATATCACAGAAGGCATAAAAAATGTTGTTAAGCTTATAATTTTTTTTAGCCATGTTCTTAAAGAGTATACAAAATTTAGATCATGATTTTTTTTATAAATTAAAAAAATAAATTATGTATTTATAAAAATTTACATAATTTTTTTTTTATTTGTATGTCTGATGTTTTACCATTTAAAGATACGTATTCAAACAGGGGCATGCATTTTTTTTGGCCCTACAAAAGTTTCTAGAACTGAAATTCAAAATCTTACTATAATTTTTTTTACGGTAGTTTCTTTCTTAAAAATATATATTATTGATTTTTAAAATACTTTTGAACTACATATGGAATAGCTTTGTTAACATTATTAACAGTTTTATAAAAAGGCTTCACATAATTAATTGTGCAACTAACCGGAAATCTAATATTATATACAAATCATAATATTTCATAATGTTGTGTTCATACATTTTAAACAATTAAAAAAATTATACTTTTTGGCATTAAATATTTCAATTAACAAATTTTTAATTATTAATTAATTGAAAAATTGTACTTTGTTCTCATTACACACTTCAATTCACAAATTTCACTTGAATTAATTTAATTACTGTTCTTACAATGTTCACTCTAGAAATAAAAAAGGGCAGGGCACTGTTAGCAGAAAAAATGCACCCCGTTTTTGGAAAGGCTCTTCTTGTTTTTAAAAGGGCACTTTCGAAAAAAAAATTGGGGTGGACGTGGCCACCCGTTGACACATCGGACCCGTGACCAAACAAAAAAAATTCTGATTTATTGCATATTGTGCTATTGGTGACAGCTCGGGGCTTATCTCGAAAGAAAAAACAGTCGAAAATTGATGTCACTTTGTGGAAATAGTACTTGAAATCCAAAATTTGACATTTTAAATTTAATGTTTTAGCTGAAAACCAAATCGGTAATTAGCCCGAATTAGGCCCTTTACAAAACTGATGAAAAGGTTACTGAAATTCAAATTTGGTAATAAAATGTCTGATCTTGTAATCTCTCCTCAAACCATCTTACAGGCAACCAATTGGATTAGTGCAATGCCCCATGCTCGAAATTAGCGAGGAATCATCGCGATTTCACAACACGCTTAGTTAAAAAGAAGTTTGTTTTCTATTGTCATAATTCACTTGATTCCAATTTACACACAAAAATTCAATCAATACCTTTTTTAAAGACGGCTAGGAAAGGCAAGGATGCTTGTGCTTGACTAAAAAGGACAATAGGGGCAGATTTTTTTTCAAAAGTGGGCAGCATTTTTGAAAAAGGGGCATGAGGGCGCCATTGAGATGAAAAAAGGGCGGAGACCGCCCTTCAAAAAACGCCTAAAGTGAACACTGGTTCATAGTTATTATTACAAATATTCAATTTACAAATGCTAATTATTGCATATTTTAAAATTTATTTTAGCTCCTGAAACGCTCATGAGAGCTTTGGAATTGTTGAATTACTTACAAAGCTTAAATGATGAAGGTGACATCACAGATCTGGGAGCAGTGATGGCTGAGTTCCCCCTAGATCCACAGTTGGGCAAGATGCTTATCACGTCCTGTGACTACAATTGCTCCAACGAGATTCTCTCAATAACTGCAATGTTATCAGGTATTATGAAAATTCATTTGATGAATCGGTATTTTTCTTATACCGATTCTTCACAAGTAGACTTTAGTATTTCAATTTTGTTGGGGTAACGTAAAAATATTTCTGTAGGGCATTTTTATAATAAATTGATAATCGAGTTTAGTTGTTTAAAATGATAACTGAAAGTTATTAAACGTTAGTAGTTTCGAATGGAACAACAATTAAAATAAAAAACTAATGGTGAAAATATAAGGGTTCCTTTGCACATCTGTATGGAAAGCTGAATGTAAAAACAAACTTAAAGACTTAAAATGTCATGCGCTGTTTTTATTATTCATAGATGTTGTAATTCTATGTGGAAATCGTAGTATTCCACTAAGTCAATATTTACATTGTACGTACATGCTTCAATAATAATACGTAAACATTATTTTTAAAAAACCAATAATTTGCATTTCCATTTAATATTAGAGTGAAAACCTTTGTTGTTTCCTGGACATATTATGGCTACATGAGATCTTAATTTAATTGTTGAAATTATTCCTGAAACTTTAAAAAAGTTTTCAAACTATTAGATATTTAGTAAATTTTTATATTGAAACACTTATGACAATTATAATTTCTGTACAGACGTTATGTTCAAGAAATTTTAGTTTATCCTACACAGGTTTTGAATGTTCATATTTATTGTCATTAAACTGATGCTAAACTAATATTTCATATATATGATGAGTCACTTATTATTGATCTCTGTTAAAGTTTCTACAACTAAAAAGAATATACTAGCTTTTATCCTGAATATTTCTCAATATTCTAAAAGAGAATGGTTCATGCAAAGCAATATATTCATGTCATTTGTTTAATATTCTGAAAAGTAAAGAAACAAAATTCTGCTCTTGAGTTTCAAACATTAATTTAATATAAAAATAACTAAAAAAAACTATAGTAAAATTATTGTTAGCATAATTTGCTTTTAAACTCCTTACAAAGGGTTTTCAGCATGCTATAAAATCCTCAACAATCTAGTTAAAAAAAGCTTCATTTATAAAGTTAAGATTTTTCTTTCTCAGAAATTTTAATAATTTATTGCTACATCATAAAATTAAAAAAAAAAAAAAAAAAAAAAAGAGTTTAACAGATGTTGGCAGTTTAGGAAAAGGCAAAAGAGACATAATTATTTAGCAAGTTGCAGCAAATACCTAAAATATTTAATTACTTTTATGTATTATTCAAATATGAAAGGATGTGAAATATGAGATAACAAAATATTTAGACTGCACAGGCTTTGCATAAATCACTTAAACACTATGTCGCATATGCTAAGATTTCCTCTAAAATGCCATAATTAATTTAAAAAAATAAAACTTTCGGAAAAGCATTTTAAGCGTGTAAAAATTTGGCTGCTTATCTTAAGTCTTTTAACCACAATTAAAATTCACTGTTTCACATGTTTGGAAGTGATTAAAATAGTTACCAGTTAGCTAAAGAAATACATTATTTCTCTATGCCAGTTTCCAGTCAGAGTTATTGCTCATTCATTTATCAGATGAATTTGTATGTTTATTTAGAAAAATAAGCTTTCCACTGCCTATTTTTCTAGAAACCTTAAGCAAGTTATCTTGTTTAGGGAGAGTGCATTACTTTACATTCACATTAAGTTTAGTGGATGCGGGGTTGCCTATGTTTTTGCGGCCCCCCCACCCAACACTATTTAGTTCCACAGTGCTTTGTGAGACCAAATGAAGCCAAGAAAGCCGCTGACGATGCCAAGATGAGGTTTGCGCACATCGACGGGGATCATTTGACTCTTCTTAATGTATACCACGCTTTCAAACAAAGTAAGAATCTTTCACATTTTCTTCTTTGATTTACTATTCTTTTTTTGTTAAATAAAAATATTTGTCATAGTATTTTTCCTGATTGTGATTATATTTCTTGCTGTCTAGTATTAATGTAATACTTTAACTCTTATTTTTTTAATTCAGACAAACATTGTAAACACATTTTATATACACATTTTTTTTTTTTACAAATTTTGTACTTTATAAAATGTATTAATATTAAAATAATAAGAAAAAAAAAGTAGGCTTTTTATTGTAATGATTGCTTTAGTATTTTGATTTTGACTGTACAATAACTGATTTCCATATTACAAAGTTTGTTGATGTAACATATTCTACACTTTTCAAACGCATTTTCTTTGATACCTTCATATAATAAATTTTTAATTTTATTTACTTTTTTTTAATGTAATTATTGTATTTCTACAAATTCTGCTTTGACTTCATTCTTTCTTTTACTTAATTTGAGTTTAATTGCTTTTTTGCCAAGTTGAAAGACTTGTATACAATTGAATCTGTAAGTTAGACTAGTTGTTAAGTATTTCCACAATTCTGAACAAGACACCATTGAATGCACATACTTTCATAACGCCAAAAAATTAATTGTATGATGTTAATTAAAATTTTTATGGAATTAGTTTTTTAAATACACGTTTAGGTAAATATTCCAAATTTTGTTTTTAATATCTGAAATTTGTATCAAAGAGGTCGTTTTGAGGAAGTATGCTTCTATTAAAAATGTTTCTGAATTTACAATCTATAAATTTTATTGTGTTATATCAGAATAAATAATTTTTATAATTATCACTTACAGTTAGAAAAAAAAACATTTGGCTGTTTTTAAACTTGTAATAAAAGCAAAATGTTAATTTGCATGTTTTTATTATTGTATGTTATTTATTTGTACTATTTTCTTTTCGCTTCATTTTATATATGTATCTGCAAAATGTTGATTGCATGACTAAAAATTCAAATACTATAAGGTTTAATTATTTAAGGAGTATTTGTAGAAAAATGCTAAAGCAGAATATTTTTATAAATTTCCATTGAAAAGTAACAGTTTTCCTTTGGAGAATTCTACCTTGACAGCAGAAAAGCTATGACGGGTCACATACATTAGATTTTTTTAATCCCTATGTATATTTTTTGCTTATTCAATAAAGGGTGAGAGCATTCTTATAGCATTTTTTAAAGAATCTTTTGCAGTTAAATTTAACCATAACATGATCGTTGCAGGTTGGCTAAAACTATTCTTCCAAATCTTTTATGGTTAATATTTGTTGTATAAAGATTTATAGGTTATGTTAGCTTTATATTTATTGTTTACAGAACATGAGAACTGCATATTTATTGATATATTTAGGAAATGATTACGTAATTATCAAATTAGTTTAAATTCAGCAGCAACTTATACACAATTTAAATGGAGCAGGTATAGTATGCCCATTAATTTAAAATGATTTAAAAGATTGTAACTAAGATGCCTTTTTTATCGTTAATAGATCAAGAAGATCCGCAGTGGTGTTACGACAACTTTGTCAATTATCGCTCGCTGAAAAGTGCAGACAACGTGAGGCAACAACTTTCCAGGATTATGGACAGGTTTAGTTTGAAGAGAACATCCACCGAGTTCAGCAGTAAAGACTACTACTTGAACATACGAAAAGCATTGGTAGCCGGCTTTTTCATGCAGGTAATCTATGTTAAAATTCAGAGATTTGTAAAAGCAGATTTTTAAATTGAATAGTTAGTTTTGTAATGAGAATAATTCTAGAGAATCAAGTGTTTTAGTAAAGAATTCATGCATGTTGTATAAAATTGATAATGAAATAATACAGGAATTTTGGGAAATCATTCTGGAATTTTTTTTAAATCCTCCGGAAAAGTCATGGAATTTTAGTACAGGCAACTCTTGCTATCTCGAACTCGAAGGAAAGTGTATAAAAATTCGAAATATCGAAAATTCGAGTTATCGAAAATCCTATAAAAAAAGCTCTTTTGGTAAAAATAAATACAAGTATACTTACCCTACTTTATTTAAAATATCTATCCAAAAATTTTTGGTGAGTATTTCTATTTATTTCGGAATCAATTATATTTTCCAAATGCACGATTGCTTGAAATATCACTTGTTTTTATTTCCGGCCATGATTCACTGATGCACGCATAGTTTTTATGGAAGATAGAGCCACTTTCTCAGTTATCTTTAGAAGAGGTTCGTATTCTTTTTCCGAAAGCGATCTCTCATTCATCAAAAGCTGCTATAGTGTATTACATTTTTGTTTTGTCGCCATTATTTGCAGCGACAAATCAACACCACGACAATTGCATATTTGCTAAAGTTTCTTCAAAATCCGTAGTTTTGAGAGGAAAACCAAATTTTGAGTTGTGTGGAAACTTCGAGTTATCAAAAATAAGGAAGAAAAGCTTTGAATTAACGAGATAAAATTACATTAAATAAGTGCAGGGAAATCGATTTTTTTCGAGATATCGAAAAATTCAAGTTATTGAAGTTTGAGTTATCGAGAGTCTACTGTATTAATGTAGAGTAATATAAAGGATCCAGAGTAAGAATGATAACAGTCCACCTAAAGTGATTGTGAAGCATACAAAAAAATAAAGTATAATTTTTAAGTTAAATACATATGCCTGTGTACAGTGTTCACTCTAGAAAGGAATAGGGACAGAACACTATTTTAAGCTTAAGTTAACTCATTAAGGATGTAAAATGTCATATCATTGGGTGTGGGTCTACTCTGCATTTCGTAAATAAAGTTTTAATAATTGACTTTAATGTTATCAGTTCTTACACAATTAAACTTCATTGTAGGCTATTTTTGTGCATAGAAGTATTTCATTTAAAGTATATTTCAAGATATTTAGTTCAAAACTTAAATGCTTTTCAAACCTTACACTAAACATTAACAGGAGGGCTATTTTCTTGTTGTTGCTTTGTTTACTATGTCGTTTCTTTTTGCTTTGAAAGTATAACAATATTTTTTTTTTAGGTCGCTCACCTGGAGCGCACAGGTCATTATCTCACTATAAAAGACAACCAGGTTGTACAGCTCCACCCTTCCACTTGTTTAGACCACAAGCCTGAGTGGGTCGTCTACAACGAGTTCGTGCTCACTACCAAAAACTACATTCGAACTGTCACAGATATCAAGCCAGAATGGTAAGTTAATCTTTTAAACAAATTTATTGATTTTTTATAAATGTTTATAACGGGCATTATTTGATATCAGATTTTAAGGTGTTCATGTTGTGGGTAACAGAGACTATTCTTCTCTGGGTTCTACCAGGTTTGAATCTTGGAATTCGTTGTGGTTTAAAGTTTTTATGTGGAGGTTTTGTTCCATTAAGGTTAGCTGCTCACTAGAAACTATTATATTGTATCTCTTAATCAACTGGGAACTAAAAAATCACATTTTAATTGCTGTTGATTATTTAATCGCATCCAACTCAGGGCTGCCATGTCTCAGATTTTGTAATTGCCAAAGTGAAGACCAAAAATTACCACTTGTATTACCATAATCCATACAATATTGCCAAATCTGTTGGAACGTACAGAGCAGAAGGATATTTTATCTAACTGAAAAGTTGTTCAGTGAGCCGATACAATTTGAGTTTTCCAATTGTGTGCAGCTAAACAGTTTAATGACATGTCCAATAGTTGCCAGTATGTGGCTATCCGTAGATACTACATTGTAATTAACAATTAGTTTTTAATTTTATATATGGTATATTCTGGTTGTGAATCGATTTAATTAAATCTATACTAGTAAAATTACAAATGCATTTGATATATTGGAAACGATGGATTCAGTTTTGATGAGACTAGAAAAAATCATAGGAAAGTTCACACTCTGAAAGTTTTTAGTGGAGTTTATCTTAATTGGAAGACAAGTTAGATGTTAAGAAATTTTCAATATATATTTTTTCAATTGCATAAAAGTTAATTTTTTGTTAGCACTAATCTCTGAATCTGTTGGACTTCTTAATTTAATTACTAAAGTTCACAAGTTTAAAATAACTTGTATGGAACGAAGCCATTTTAAACGCGAGTTCGTAATAGTGTTATTATTAGGTCGTTTAATTTATTTAGGACTGGTTCCCAACCTTTTTTCTCACATGTACCCCTTGATGAAACTTTTCATTTATGGGTAACCTCTTCTTGCTTATCCCTCTACACACAAAAAAGTTTATTTTTGATATGCAAATGTTCTTAGGTTAACTGGCAAATTAACCACACGACTCAAATTCATGAAACTTATGCTTTTAATTGACTTATTCCAATTGTTATTTCAGTTATTTTCCCCCATTACTAATATTAATTTTTGCGTACCCCTAGGGGTACGCGTGACAAAGGTTGGGATCAACCGATTTAGGACACAAGACTTATTTATATGGTGCATTGTTTTAAATAACACTGTGCAAAGAATTTGCTAGTGTTTTTACTAAAAAGGGATTTATTGTTTACTTGGGAGTTGATTTTACTTCAGGTAGAACAAAAATAGGCAGCTAATTGGTAAATTAATTTTAAAGAACTACTAATAATTGTAAACTGTATTTTACATAGCAGATATATTTGTGTCTATCCTATTGTATATCTTGTATTCCGTGTTTGCAATGATTAATGTATTTCAATTTGATTTATTTAATAGGCTACTGAGAATTGCAACCTCATACTATGACATCAGCAACTTCCCTTCCTGTGAAGCTAAAAGGCAATTAGAATTACTGGTGAACAAAATGCAGACCCGCCAGTATCAAGAAGGATTTTAAGTTCTGTTCATTTATCAATGTTTTTAATTGATACTCATTTATGTAACCAATCAGTGAGCCATTCTCATAAAAATTCCGTTTGTATATTACCCCCACCATCTATTTTGTTTTTTATGTCAATGGGAACATTTTGCTTATGATAATAAATGCCAATAAATTATATTCTTGGGTCAGTTTCGTTTTTATTTAGTCTTCCTATTCTTTACAGAAAAAAAAAACACTTGAATTTGTATATTGATTATTTTTTAAGTGACCAAGTGGATAAAGAAAGCATACAACTGGATTTATCAACTTGTGTGGTGGATTAATGCTTTTTTCTCATTTCCCTCTGAAAACCCTAGTTAAAACTGTTATAGACGTATGCATACTTTTCAAAATATTCGCTTTAAAAATGTTTTCTTATAGGGATATATTTTTACTGGAATAATCTGCCTGCATATCAACAAATAAATCTAAAATTGATAATGCATTTTATTTACAATGGAAGTACTTGAGAGCAATATATACAGAATATTTCGTACCTCTAAATTTTGTTGCTGTAATTTATTGACACATTTTGGGTCTGCAAGATGTTTGGAAGTTGAACTAAAAGTTGACCACAAAAATATTTATACTTTTTTTGGAGGGGTGGGGTGATTTGTACTCTTTTCATAAATACATTTATGAAACTGCTTTTTGCTCCTTATTCGCATATAAAAACATTTTATTTTATTCAGTGGCGGCGCTTAGGTGCTAAAAGTGAGGGGGCAAGGTCAAAACTAGAAAGGTCTATTTAAATAATTTTTTTTTTGTTTTGAAAAATTTTCAATGCATAATTAGCAATCAAGGTTGCAAACTTTATTTCTAAATATTCGAGGGTTAATTTTTTTTTTTGCTACTTCAATTTTTGAAAAAAAAAAAATTCCACAATTTTGTTTTTATTGTTACATTTTGTAATAAGACTTATTTTTTTTATAAAGATTTAGATTAAATAAGAAAATCTGGAAGTATTATTCAACTTACTGTTGCCTTGTTTAAAAACTTTTGCATAGTTTGGGTCCACAGCTAAACCTTCATTTTCAAACTATCCTTGGTTTTCTCAGAAATTGTACTGCATTGTCTAAATCAAATTCAGTACATATACAGGGATATAGGTTCATTTTGATATGGAGGGGGCTGGGATACGAATTTTTACCATGTTTTGGCAATGCAGTAAAAAATTGTACTTATAATTACTTTTTAAAAAGTGAATTTCGAAAAAGTGTGAGGGCCCCCTGATTTTATTTATACTACATTAAGAAAAGAGGTAAGCCTAACTTGATGGGGATAAAATTGAAGGAAATGGGTATAAAAGAATCAAAAATAGCATCAGCGAGAAATAAACGAATCAATATATTTAGCATATATGTACCAATTTTAATTATGTTGGTTAGAGTTTTAATGTGTTTGTAACTAATGAATACGTAAGTGGCAATTTTTTATAAATTTTATTTTAAAATATAACTAAGTGGCCAATTCTTCTGCCATTTTGCTGTTCATCAGATCCCATTGTGATGCAGGAATCAGCAAGACTCGACGCTTCCTCTTTCCCTCAATGTCGTCATCAGTCCAGTTACCTGCCAAGCCAGAATCTAGCTCCGATGAGACTGAGAAATCATAAGAAAGTGTGGCAACCTAGAAATTAAAATAAATAATAAGTTGCATTCAATACATGAACTGAACAAAAATTCTATACTATTACTTAGCAAATTAAACATATAAATTATTCAAATGCTGACATGAATTTACCTAAAAATCAACAAAAATATGAATTTTTAATTAATTTGTTAATAGATTTCAATCATTTGTTAGTTTTTTTTTTACCCATTTCTCCCTTTTCCTGCAAAATTCATAATTAGAGTATTTTTTAAAGTTTGGAATTTTTTTTTGAGATAATTTAAGCACATTGTTTTAATGATGATAAATGATTCTGGAATTACTGAAAAGTCATTGACTAATTTTTCCCTTTATGTCAGTTCTTATTTACCAGATATAAAATAAACAATTTAGCAACAATTAAAGCAAGAATGTAATGGAATAATATATTTAAAAAATACTAACAAATAACACTTCATGTGTTGCTGTTACATGTACAAGCAACATAACTTGGCTACCTTTTATTTACATGTTATAGTGTGTCAAAGTTGTAAAAATACCCCTTCTCATTCACCCTGTATAAAGAGTGTATTGTACAACCACTAAAAATCGTCATTTTAAATATACATTTTATAAGATAAAAACTCGTCTTATAGAACATTGCGTTAAGAATATTAAAATACAAATGCAATGTTAAAATACGCAATAAAAGTCCGTAATAATCCGGACATGTTTCGGGAGATACATCACCCTTCATCAGCGGAAAATGCAAAGTCTGTGTGTAATGAAATATAAATAAACCCAAGCAATCTAAAATGTTGCCAAAGACCAAAAAACTATTACAATCGGTTGGAGTTAACTATTGTGTGCCAACAAGCGGGAAACATTGGGACCGCAAATGTTTCATTGACAACCAAATCAATATTGCTAAAAATATGAAACGCCTCCAGGAAGTCAAGTTCAACTGGAGATTTAGGTTTGCAAATTAAATGTGAGTTAGAAAAATTAAATATATGACCATGTTCCCAAGAGTGCTTGGCAATGGAGGACTTCTTTATTTCTTGTTTAACAAGGTTATCGAGGTTTCTCACCCAACGTCGTTGATAAGGCCCTACATAAACTTAAAAATCCATTTAAAAATTCTAGTCTATCTGAACGTTCTAAGTCTTTAGTTGTTTTACCATATTATCCCCAGATCAGCCATCAAATTTCTAAAATTCTCGGTAGGTTCGACATACGTTCCATTTTTTCACCTATCAATAAGATCACGTTCACACAACTTAAAGACCCTATTGACGATCTTAATAACTGGGGCATTTACAGTATTTCATGTCAATGTGGCATGTCATATATTGGTCAAACAAAGAGAGCATTAAGATTTCGTATCAAGGAGCACCAAGCACATACTGTTAAACAAGAAATAAAGAAGTCCTCCATTGCCAAGCACTCTTGGGAACATGGTCATATATTTAATTTTTCTAACTCACATTTAATTTGCAAACCTAAATCTCCAGTTGAACTTGACTTCCTGGAGGCGTTTCATATTTTTAGCAATATTGATTCGGTTGTCAATGAAACGTTTGCGGTCTCAATGTTTCCCGCTTGTTGGCACACAATAGTTAACTCCAACCGATTGTAATAGTTTTTTGGTCTTTGGCAACATTTTAGATTGCTTGGGTTTATTTATATTTCATTACACACAGACTTTGCATTTTCTGCTAATGAAGGGTGATGTATCTCCCGAAACATGTCTGGATTATTACGGACTTTTATTGCGTATTTTAACGTTGCATTTGTATTTTAATTAATTATACATTTTATAGTTCAACAAGCTTTCTTCTTTTTGATTGCATTTTGAAAGTATTTGAATATATACAGTCAACCAATGATATTTCATTCCCAGAAATCGACTTACAAATATTTGTTGTTGTTAATTTTACAGTTTTCCTTGTTCTGTGGACACCCTGTTAGTAAACTATAATTTGCAAATATGTTCAAGAAAATTTGCTTATAACTAGAATACAAACCTCAGCGATAAGTTCTTCTTCAGCATTAGTGTAAACGATAGTCTCTTGTTTGGAACCTTCTTTGAAGACAACAATTTTACAGATCAGCATAAAGTACTCAAAATCAAAAGCTTCACCTTTCGCTTTAGCCTTTGACATATCATAACTGAAAAAGAAATATCTAGTATTATATTTCAAAAATAAATAAACAACGGAGAAGAATTTCTGGGCTTTGGTTATACGTTAAAAAGCATTGCTCTACCATATATAACGTCACATATTGAGTATGATTAGATTGAAATAAATAACTAAAATAATAAACTTAAAATTACCAATTATAAGTTTTAACTCTTGTGAATAACAATTTAGGCAAACATTATATGCAAATAACTATTTTTACTACAATTTTTGTGTTGTTGAGTTTATTTACATTTATAAAATCTAATGATCCTTTTGAACACATTCAGGACCATTCTACACAGACGTGATAAACGAGAGCACGCTTTTGCAGATGGCTCTACGATTGGCGAATACAAAAGTTGTGGTTTGTATTCTCCAATCGCAGAGCCATCTGCAATAAGTAATATCAAAGGATATGATTATACAAAATACATATAATCAAAAACAGTTGACAATCCAATATAATATCTTCCCTACTATAAATGTTACTAAAGACATAGTGCAAATTTTAAAAATCTGTTTTTTTTTAATATTTTTTACAAGTTCTCAATGTGCTAACATCACCTTGCAAAGCGGTATTGACCAAAAGTGTCTGAATATGTCCAGTCTAAAAATTAGGGATGAACCGGATAGTGGTTTTGCCGGATATCCGGCGCACATTACAAACCGGATATCGGGCAGTTTCTTTTTTATGAAAATATCTTCTCATACACAGTAGAAAATACGGAAATCGGTCAAAAATTACGAAATATTTTTTTTTCTATAATATTCCCCAATTACTTACCCTTAAGGTGATACCAAGAATCGAAGATTGAATAAATATTCAAAAAACTTTTTTATTTACAAAGGGTTAGTCTAGGGGGCTGCTTAGCAATGGGCGTATGTTTTGTACACTTTAAACTCAATTTCTGAATAATTGTATTTTTACCATATGCTCTTTCATTCCAAACATAAAAACTCAAGTTTGCTTAAACTTTTGAGAAATTTATTTTTATTTTAACTTTATATTAGTTGTGAGATGTTATGACCCTCCACCATAACGATTCATCAAAAAAAATAAAAAAATTTAAAGTTAAAAACGAGAAAAATTCAAGGGAGAATCTGCACACTGTTAATACATTGGTAGAATTTTCAGGAAAATACTTAAATACCATATTCTTAGCAAAGATAATTGACCGCCACAAAAAAAATCTTCGATTGTTTTATTCATCCGGATATCCGGCTTGGAAAATCGGATATCCGGCACTTTACTTCCGGATATCGGATAATTACCGGATAGTTAACAGTCAGCCGGATACCGGTTAGTTACCGGATATCCGTTTCATCCCTACTAAAAATGCATTCAAAGTCATGGGTTTAGACCCAAAAGTATGTGGCCGTCAATCGTTATTTGCATCTCCTGTAAAATTTATAAAAAAAATTTATCATATCAAAATAATATTAACTATTTTAATTTTTAAAACCTATCATTTCTTGGGACATTTTGAAGATGACTATCAGTAATTTGAACATTTAAAAAAGATTTACCTTAAACTTGAGTACAAAGGTACAGCAATTTTTGGAGGAATGTTGACCATACGTTCACTGATAATAAGACCAACTTGCTTTTTCTTATCTTCAAGAATTCTTCTCAGAGTTTGAAACTTATCATCATCAGTTGCTTTTTTACCATGACTCAGAAGGTATGTGTGTATTTGATTTATACATTCTTTATCCTGAAAATAAGAATTTATATAAATTAGCAGGGATATCCAATTAAGTTAACATCAATAAAAATTATAAAGCATTTAAAATCAATAATAAAATGTTGAAGAATTGACTGAAATAAATTAAAATATACAATAGATAATCGGTAAGTATATTGGATATGAAAAAGCTATATACTTGCTAATTATTTTAAATTATATAATTTATAAGCAGTAAGATAAAATCGCATAAACTAAATTTTTATTGAATTAATACATTTTATTTAGACTAGTTACTATTTGCTGTGTTCATTCATTCTAAGCATTTTTTGAGGGTCGGCTTGCACTTCTGCTCTCTTATAGAAATTGGACCAACATTCCAAAATTTCACCTGGACATTTTATGAAAACCTCTTTTTTTTCAGTTCAGAAACAAAAACGTTTTTCTTTCTTTTGAGAACACGACACAGTGAGTACTCCAATTTTGATTATAGAAAAGGAATTTTTTGCAGATTTATTACCGTTTCTTCAGCGTTAATGCTTTTTAAATTTTTTTTTAATTGAGTTTATTAGGTATTTGGTCACTACCAGCTAACAGTGTTGCTGGTTTTATTGAAAATTGACACTTTAGCGTGGATTTTTTTTTACGATTTTAGACATGGAAAATGTCAAATTTTCTCAGTTTTAATTAGGTTCTACACTAATTGACTACATGTGACAAGTCAATCAGTTAGGCTAAGAAAAAGAGCAATTAAAAAAATTACGATTTCATGCCACAAAAATAGATTGTGTACTTAAGCATATATTAACCATAAAATTAAAACAATAAAATGGTATGCAAAAGTATTGATTAAATACAGACTTTAAGCCCAGCAAGGTTGGTCTTGTTTAAAACATTTTTACAATCTCCATTGCTGATCTAACAACCTTTGAAAGCTGCCTGCTCCTAACCAATTGACCTACTTATAGAATAGCTGAATACGGCCCCTTTTTAGCCCTTTCCTTGAATGTATATTTCAAGTTCTAAGTCTGTCTACACAGCTTCTTCCCAATGTACCCTGAACTATTTCCATAGTCCTATATTGAACATTTTCTAACAAATCAAAAGAACAGAATGGCATTTCTAAAAAATCTAAAGAATAAAAAACTGAGAGACAATACCAATACCCACAAATTAAAAAAAAAAAAATCCATAGGTAAATAAATAACATTGTATTTACGAGATAGATATACAGCACTTACTGTTTCTTCACTAAGATTTATAACTGAAAACACACCAAAAGAGACATCTAAGTCTTCAGGGTCTTCAGCTTCCATATCCTGATCATTATCATCTTCAGCTTGCTAAAAATACAATTTAATTTTTAAATAGGATTATTTAAAAAAAAAAGAAATTACATTTGTCCACCTGAATTATTTCTCATATGCTTATCGCATAATTTAACAATTAAGAGATAGTCAAATAAATAGCAACAATACCAACTTAAGGAATAAACCTACAAGAGCTTCTTTATATAAAAGTTTAATTATTGTTAGTAAAAAGCATTTTAATTAAAAATACTGAATATACCTTAATTACTCCAGTGATCTTCCTCTGGTCAATGAGCAAGTCAGTCAATTCAGATGTATTGATGTGCGCTTTCAAAAAGAGCTGAAAAAGAAAGACACATTTAATGCATATAATGAGGATGTACAAGAACAAACACATTTTGACAATACAAAGTAATTGAGACTCTAAACTAAAAGTTGAAAGTATTTTTTAAAATCAAGTTTAGATGCATGTCTAAGACTTTTGACTTTGTGAATTCAAAATTAAATAATGTATAATATATTTAAAATTATTGTTAAAATAATAGAATTCATGCTTTGAATTTATT
Source organism: Troglohyphantes excavatus (assembly GCA_963932185.1). Taxonomy (NCBI): domain Eukaryota; kingdom Metazoa; phylum Arthropoda; class Arachnida; order Araneae; family Linyphiidae; genus Troglohyphantes; species Troglohyphantes excavatus. The sequence continues at coordinate 37,737,594 of OZ010677.1, forward strand.
GCGTTCTTATGTCTTAGATAAATTGATGCAATATTTTGCAACAGTATATTATTGACATCCATCAACAAATGACCTTTTGTTTAATTTTTCTTTATAATATATACTGTGTCATACAAAAGAATATTTTTTTAGGCGAGACAATTCTTTCAACGGACAGGGTGTCCAGATTTCCCTGACAATTCTTTATCATCAAGTTTTTTTTAGTGTGATAGAAACAATCCAATTCACACAAGTTAAGTATAGCAGGAACATTGTCTATACAATATTTAGTACTACTTATTGTTTTACAAGTTTCAAAAATAAATATTTAAAAAAAAAATTAGAATTTTTAAAATTAATTTGTAAATTTGAAGATTTTTTTATCTATTATTTAACTTTCCTCCAGCTTTTTAAATGTCAGGTGTTCATTTTTTAATAAGACCGTTCAAGCATCTAGTACATCAAAAAAATTGAGTGGCCATTTTTTGAAAAACAAATTGCTTATTACTCTGAAGTCCCATGTGCTATAGACTAAGCTACAAAGGCATGCTTTAACATTTTTTAAATATTTTTAAAAGACATTTCTTTATGCAATATTTCTAAATAATATTTTTAAAGAATAAAAGTCTAGTGCAATTGCTAACAGCAGTTAGTATTTTTTAAACATCCTTTATGAAAATTGCTGGGGTAGACAAGTATTTAGCTGTAGATTGTATATAAAAATAAGTATCCAACCAACAATGTTCCCTAGTCAGAAATCAATTAAAAAATACTTTTTTTTGCTAATTTCCCTGATTTTTTTAAAAAAAATTCCCAAATCCCTGATTTTTTCAGAATGACTAAATTATCTGATATTTCCTTGTTCTACGGACACCTTGAAATGAGCAAAATATCTAGCATTGTTAAATATTTATTTTTGTTTGTGAGGCAAGATAATTTAACATAGAAAAAGCTGCATAGAAAGCATATTAAAGCCGACACATCCTTTTTAATATGGTAAAAAAAATTATGGTAATAAACACTTGCAAAATTAATATTCAGCAAGGATATTAATGATAATGCTAATTTACATGAAGAAAAAAAATTGTTAAAATGTAGAAATTTTACTCACATTTAAACATATACACAATCAAATCATTCTCAAATCTAAAAATTTATCATTATCATAATTGCAAGAAAGTTAAAATTACACTATTGAAACATAATTTTAAAATATAACTGGATCAAAACAATTTACTTGATGCAAAAGATTCTTTATTCCATGGAAATCGGATGGTTCTGGCATTTTGACATCAAAGTCCACTTGAATAGTTTCCTAAAAATAATATTTATGATTTAATGGTACAAAAGTATATACAAGAAGACGTACAAAATAACAATGCACTTTATATATACATATATAGAAAAATAAAATTTTGAAATTAAATGACTAATTTTCAAATTACCATGTAACCAAAGTAATTACAATGAAAAAATATACAAATTTAATGGTTCAGAATTATTTATAATTTTTTTTATGGCAGTACTCATTTTAAATAATTATAAAAGTTTTAAATTGATATTTAGTCTTTGAAAAAGGGCTTCCATTACATATATAATTTGGATAAATTAATATTCCAGACTTTTTGTCAATAAAGTTGGCAATATGAAAACATTTTGAGAAGTTTTCATACTTAAGTTTTGTTATAAAAATTTATACCTGTTCTAACACTTCCTTAGTTTTACTGGGAGTATTACACCCCTCAACTGTAATTTGGCTAGGGCCCACTGATTCTAAATCCGGCTTTGTTTCTGGGAGTGTATTTTAAGTCACAACCCCTTTGAAGTTAGAATATAAAGCTTATTATACTTCTTCGAACACCACTTACTTTGGAATAGAAAAAGTGTAAATACTATACTAGTGTTCACATTTTTTAGCAACAAAATAAGTCAGAAAAGATGAAATTCCAAATAATTTCAATACTGAAAATGTGAATTATTCAGAAGACGAGCTCAAAAAACACACAGAACACACCCACATGGATTTATAAAAAAGTTGGGTTCCTTTCTTTTATACGGCCTCATATTCCAACCAGCGAAAATGTGCCAAAGTTGTTTACCTTAGGGATTACCATACACAAAAGATCACATTACATTTGATTGTGTGATTGAGGGTAAAAAAAACTAGTTTAGATATGAATTTCTGTATTGCCTATAAAGGAATTTTTTCATATTCCCGAAAGTTATTGTGGCTCGGGTTTATTCCTAGTGTCCGGTGCCCACCCCAAATGGGATTTGGAGATAAAGTTTATATTTGCCCTAAAATACAATTCTTCAGACTTTAAGCGCGCGGAACGCGTGTGCGCTTAAGAGTGCCTTTGAAATGCCCCAAACGACGGCCCGAAGGATTGCCTGTAAGCACCATGATCGACAACCCGGAGGGGTTAATTAACCAAAGCAAAGCGTCGAAATCAATTTTAAACCGTCGCCATTAGCCCATTGTGGAGCTCAAGTGCGACGTTATTTCATTCAATCTTGCAGACGCAATAGAAATCCTTTGAAATGAGTTTTAAACCGTCACCGATAGCCCATTACACAGAAGTTATCCGATCAATCAATCATCCGAAAATAAAGCTTCGAAATCAATTTTAAACCTATTTCTGAATTCACATACACCTACAATTTCGAACACGGTTATGGGCCGCCAGCCACGTATGTTGAATTGACCATGAACTAGTACAGTTTTTTAGGCATTTTTAAATTGCGTTTAAAATAAAAACTAAAAATAAAATTTGGCATTTTTGATGAAATAATTTTCACTGCAATGTGCTTCACGACGGGAGCCGCCTACCGCTACCGATGTGTTTCATGCCGCCATATTTTCAACTGGAAGACGTGTTCGACGGGGGCCGCCGCCTGCTAATAGCCACTGCATTCCATGGTTATTCCGGATCAATTGAACCGTGCTACGGTGATTGCCACGTGTGTGCTGTAAGTCAAAACCGCCCACAAGATGGATTCTTCTAGTGAAAAGATTGAAAAGCTGAATGGCCAGAATTGGTCTACATGGAAAGAAGATGCAAAGGTTCTACTCATGGAAAGGGGTCTCTGGAACTTCGTATCCGGAACCGAGCCTGCACTGGAAGAATCCGCGTCAACTAAAGACAAGAGGGATTTCAACTTAAGAAAAGACCGTGCATATTCAACGATATATTTGTGTTTGGATCAGCAGTTCCGAATACTAATAGCCGATACAACTGACGGGGAAAAAGCGTGGAATACGCTAAAAGAACATTTTGAGCCAAAATCCTGTGCCCGTGTGATTCATCTATTGGATTTGTTTTTTGAAATAGTCGGCGTTTTTAGTCGGCGATAATATCGGATTATACGCAGCCCGTATTAAGAAGGTTGTTGGACAACTAAAAGATGCAGGACACCCAATTGAGGACTTATATCAAGGTTTCCAGTTAATCAGGTATTTACCTCAATGTTATCAAAGTATAGTTCAAACTATTTATAGGTGGTCCGATAAAGAATATAAATTCGATGCAGTCCTTCAAGAACTGATACAAGAGGAAAGTAGACTTAAGCAATGTGAGCATGATTTTGAAAATAATGCTAGTGCATCTAATATGTATGATTCTACTGTTGCTTATAGTCATGTATTAAAAAGGGATAATTTTAATAAGAATGTGAAACCTAGTAATGTATATAATGTAAATACTAAAAGTGTAAATCCTAATTATAAAGGGGATAAATCGGGGTCAAAAACCTGTTACCGATGTCACAAAGTCGGCCATATCTCGTCCGAGTGTAAATTACAAAAGCCTAAACCAAATAGAGGCAAAGGGTATTCTAGGAGCAATAATCAGTCAGATGATAGTGGCTCTTATAATATTGAAGTTTTGATAAATCAGATCAATGAATCCCATGATAATAGCACATGGGTCATTGATACTGCGGCTTCAAATCATTTCTGTAACAACCTAAACCTTTTTACAGAATATGAACCTGTTAAGGATTTAAATATGTCTTTGGCCATCGGAAACTTAGAAAGCCCAATTGAAGGTGTAGGTAAAGTTAAATTTCATGTTACCTTAAATAAGAAAACCCAGAATGTCACTTTAAATAATGTGATGTATTCTCCGAAACTTGATATCTGGCTCTATTATAGAAAAAGCTGGTGGTTCGTTTATTGGGGAAAAAGGAAAAATTTGGGTATATAATGTTAAGGGTGAAAAACATTTCTATGCAAGACGCGTAAATGGGCTATATCACTTTAAACCACATGGTTATGAAAGGGGTAATGCAAAATCTAATCATAATCCAGCTAACTTTTCTCTGGAATCCAGTGGGGATATTAAACTTTGGCATAATAGGTTCTGTCATGTAAACCAAGATTATATAATACATACTAGTAAAAATTCTAGCGTAAATGGTTTACCTGCGTTAAAACCCTCTAAAGAAGAGTGTGTTGATTGTAAACTTGCCAAATCTAAAAGAGTTTCATTTAAATCTCTGGGTAATATTAGATCCACCGAACCACTGGAATTGTTGCATTTAGATGTTTGCGGACCTTCACCTGTCGAATCCCATGATGGTAAAAGATATTTTTTGCCAATAACTGACGACTATTCGCGTAAGGTTGTAACTTATTCAATGAAAAATAAGTCTGACGTGTTTGATATTTTTTAAAAGATTTCAAACGAGGGCCGAACGGCATTTAAACCTTAAGATTTTGAACGTCAGGACGGATAACGGTTTAGAGTTTTGCCACAAAGAATTCTGTGCTTATTTGGATAAACAGGGGATGGTTGCCGAAAGGACAAACACGTCTGGACAAAATGGCGTGAGTGAGCGATTCAATCTCACTGCTGTGGACAATGGGAAAAGCATGTTAAGTTCTAGTGATTTAGAAGAAAAGTTTTGGAACGAGGCACTAATGTGTTTTACTTATGTGTGGAATCGAGTTTGTCACAAACCCCCAAATAAAACTCCCTTTGAGCTTTATACCGGAAGAAAACCATCAGTATCCCATTTAAGAACGTTTGGAAGCCTAACTTACGTAGGTGTACCTAAACAACTAAGAAATAAATTAAATTTGAGGTCGAAATCGGGAATCATGGTTGGTTATGCTCAAAAGACCAAGGGGTATAGGATTTGGTTAAAAGGGGAAAATAAACTCGTTGAAACGATAAATGTTAGATTTAATGAAAATGTTAAAGGGGTGGAAGCTGTCCTGGACCCAAAACGAAATTTTCCTGAACAAGCAAACAATCCTACTAAAAGTTACGTTTCTTTTAAAACTGAGAATCCTTATGATTATGAAAGTGATAATGACATTTTGGAATTAATACCATGTGCAAATGTTCCATGGATTAGAACTGTAAATCCCAGATCAGATGGTTCGCGTAATGACATTTATTACAATATTGAGGACACTAACACTCGGTTTAGATCGTGTAACGATATTGAAAAATATTGTAACTCTAGAAATATTGAATTTAAACGGGAATTGTTTAACTTTAGTGGGAAAAACTTAATATCGGGGAAAATTTCAAAACAAACTATTGACTTTCAGCCAGAGGCTAACCACACTGAAATTTTAATACCTAAAAACTATAAAGAATGTTTAAAATCGCCCCAATCCGAAAACTGGATGTCTGCTATGAAGGAAGAAATTAATACAATGGATGAGAGGGAAGTGTGGACTGTAGTTCCTCCCCCCAAAAATAAAAAGGTTCTAGGTAGCAGATGGGTGTACACTGTCAAGAAAAATGACAAAGATGAAATCATTAGGTATATAGCACGTCTAGTGGCTCAGGGGTTCAACCAACAAAAAGGGGACACTTATGATGAGGTATTTAGCCCTGTTGTAAATTTTACTACTATTAGATTATTTTTTACAATTCTTGTGTGTATGTTTAAATGGTTGCACTGCCAAATAGATGTAAAATGTGCTTATTTATATGCACCTCTGGATGAAGATGTATACATGTACCAGCCAAAAGGATTCATAAATACTCGTAATCCTGATCATGTATGTCATTTGAAAAGGCCTTATATGGACTTCACCAAAGTGGCCGAAATTGGTTTTATGAATTTGATTCTGTAGTCGAATCATTAAATTTCAAACGTCAGAGTGGTGTAATTGTGCATATATTTTTAATAATAATATTTTGCTTCTCATTTATGTGGATGATATTATTATTTTTGGAAAAGATCAAAAGGATATTGATTATGTAATAAATTTGATTAAAAATAAGTTTGACATAAAATTATTGGGCAAGACCAAAAAGCTTTTGGGTGTAGAATTTATTGAAGAAGATGGTAATTTATTTATTGGTCAACAAAATTACATTCAAAGGATTTGTACAAATTTTTCTATGTATAACTTTCCTGTATCTTCTTTGCCAATTGCTAAAGGCATTGTATTGTCAAAAATTGATTGTCCTTCAACTGAAATTATCGAAATGTCTAAATTACCATATAGAAATTTAATTGGTTGTTTATCTTACCTTGCAAATCGCACAAGGCCAGACATTTCTTATGCCGTAAATGTATTGTCACAATTCCAAGAAAATCCCGGATTTGTCCATTGGAATACTTTATTAAAACTTCTAGGTTACGTTAAAAGCACTCAAAATTTAATGCTAGATTTATCAAATATTTCTCAGTTGGAAATTAACTGTTTTAGCGATTCGGATTTTGTGGCTAACCGCGACGATCGTATATCCATGGGTGGTATTATTTTGCTGATTGACAAAGCTCCTATATATTGGAGAACTTTCAAGCAGAAATGTGTCACTTTGTCCACCATGGAAGCGGAATATGTAACTCTTACCGAATCTGCAAAGGAATTAATCTGGATTAAAAATGTAATAAAAGAGTGTTTGGATGTTGGTTTAAAAGACTTAAAATCTGTTAAAAGTAACTTATTTTGTGATAATAGAGCGGCAATAGACTTCTCGAATTCGCCCATCGAGAACAATAGAACGAAACACATCGATATACGTTATCATTTTTTAAGAAACTTAATTTCTGAAAAACAATTTAAATTGAATCATATAAATAGTAAAAATAACTTGGCTGATATATTTACAAAACCTTTACCTAAATGTGATCTCAAGAGTTTTTGTGCCAAGATTTTTGTAAACTAATGTTAAAATGATATGTATTATTGATAATATTTTTATTTATGTCCAAAGTATGGAATTGTAAAATATTCTCAACGTTTGAAGTTGTGTTTTTCTTTAGGATGAATTTTTATATTGTTCATTGATAATGTAAAGATGATTTTGCATGAGGGGGCCGAATGTTAGACTACAGCTCCGTTTTCAGGTTAGAAAACGTAAACAACGTTTTTCATGCAAATCATCCTGTCCGTTTTGACCGACGCGGTGTGACGTCACCGACGTTACTCACGTTTACGTCACGCGGCGCCGGCCAATCAGAACGTGCCAACCTCCCATTGGATGTATATATACAGCTAGGTTAGCTGTACATTTTGCCTTTGGGTGTCTTTAGGTTCTTATTGTCTTACCTGTATTGGTTACTCGTCCCTTTTTCTTTTAGTCATGTGTTTTTAATATGCTGATATGCTTTAAATAAAAGTTCATATTTATCTGTACTGTCATGGTTATTTCTGAATTCACATACGCCTACAATTTCGAACAAAACCGTCGCCATTAGCCCATTGTGGAGCTCGAGTGCGACGTTATTTCATTCAATCGTGCAGACGTAATAGAAATCCTTTGAAATGAGTTTTGAAAAGTCATCGATAGCCCATTACACAGTAGAAGTCATCCGAAAATATGACGCAACTCTCGAGTTGTTAACTGTAATTCTGTGTTTACCACCGGAAGCAACCATAAAGTTCAGAAAAAAATACGCGTGCGCAACCACTGTGCGCAACGCATCGGGTCGTTTGGCGACCATTTCAAAACACAGCCAAACCCGCTATCGAAAGCAAGTCTTTACCAGGAACTTTTTTATAATCCAGAAAGTTATTATAGCTCGATTGTGTTTATAATAGGAAATTTCAATGTACATTTTAACCAAAATTGTTTTTTTAAAGAAGGGGGGTTGGGGGGTATCATGTTCAATACCTTTACATTTTCAGCTCATGGTCACCCCATTGAAGAAATATTAATCTTAACTAAAAATTGGCCGAAGTGCCACTGTATGTCATCAACCACTTCTTACATAACTTCATTGTTTATCTTCAACACACGTGGCGAAACATCGTTGTTTGTTTATATATCAAATAAAATAAGAATGAACTTACTGAGTTAGAACTAATAGCTTAGAAATAGCCTAAAATGTAAATAGCTTTTTGGTAACAAAAATAATAAGATAAACGTATGAAAATCTTGGGGATTGAAAAACGTGAACATTTTATAAAAATAAACTAAGCTGTGTCCACCTACCATTTCCTCTTCGTCATCTTGATTAACGTTTTCTTCAGATTCACTTGACGATTCTTTTTCCCCTAATCTTCTCTGTTTTCTTGGGCCAGCCATGATTTAATTTTTAATAATTCGAGATATATTTAATTACAATTCTCGTCTTTCTGTTTATATTTTGTAGATGTAAAAAGTTGCGGTTTTAGTTAACTATAATGCTGAGTTGAGCTGATAATTTTTGTTTTCAGAAATAGTTATCCGAATTGTATTTATTAAAACTAAATGCTACAAATTTTCTAAGCAAAAATTTTTTATTATAATTTTATGATTGATTCTTTTTATATTCAAGGTTAGATTTGAAATATCGGATGAAAATATTAAAATGAACTGAGTGGAGTTGTTTTCCGGTACCGCGCGGTTCCTGTAAAATATAAATATTTTCTTATTTCTTGTATTTGTGTACTTTCATTATCCGTTTATTTAAAAAAATTAACTGGTAATTCCTTGATAAAATCTTGTACTGAAGACTATGTTTTGTGTGGAAGATAAATTATCGTCGTTTTCTTTCTAATTATCGAACAGTAACTAATCATGTGAGTAGTTTCTCTAACTATTGACTCCACAAAATAAATTTGAAGTTGGTTGAAAAAATAAATATTTATATGTTTTAATGGTAGAGGTTTCCACAAGTATATTTTAACTCACCCATCATGGTGGTTTTTAAAATTTATATAAAGTTACTTTTAAGTACTTGTTCTGCAACAATTACAAGTTTTAAAGTTTAGTTATATTAATGTTCCATTTGAACATGGATATACAGTTAAACTGTAAAAACCGCTTATTAACATAACGCATATGAAAAAAAGAGTGGGTGGTTGGTATCTCAAAACTCATTCATCTGCAGGATTATGCAATGTGGAACTAACGGGTTTTTTACACAATAAAATAGTTTTGTTTGTTAATACAATGTCGGAAGTTTTTTATCTGTTCGATTCCAAGGCAAATATAATAAATTGTTTAGGAATTAAATAATAACTTGTGGAGAAATAATCACTACTTTTTTATTCATCAATAGTTCACATGTCACAAAGTGCTTTTTTAGGTTTGGCATTTTATTATAAAGTATTAAAAAATATTGTACTTTTTCCTATCTTTTAACATTCCTTAGAATATTTAAAGAATCCTATTTTAACCTCTTATACGTTTAAAATAGTAGACATTAAGTTATTTTAACAGTACAGTTACCATATTTATGTCCTTTTTCTTAAAATCTTTGTAGTTTCTTAAAGACAAAAATAATCTATTCAATTTATTGAAATATGAAGCTAACAAAATAAAAACTTTTTAAAGGTAAAAAACATGCTGAAGTTTATTTTGAAGAACGTTGAAATAGTATATTTAAAGGATGGTGGTCTATATAAGTGTTGCACATTTAAAATTATATTAGTTTGTTCGCAAAGACCGACAATGCTATGCAAATCCGTATAAATGTAGTGTTACTTATGTAGCCATTATGTCATTTTAAATGAAAAGACCCTCACTTGAGGAGTCGTTCGCTACACCTTTAAAATTACAACTTGCTAAACTGCTGTATTGGTTGAAAGCATAAAAAATTACATGCAAATTCTTTTTTGATTTATTTGTCTACTTCCTTACTTTTAAATGTTTTAAAGATTAATATTTTTTATTTAAAACATTATTTTAGGGACGACCAATATGCACATCTATTGGCTGAAAGAACACCCCAGCGAAGTACTGTCAAGTCATCTTTTATCCAGAAATGTATCAGCTTCGGAAGCACTAAAAAAGGTTGCCTTCAATTTTAATGAAATAATTTTTTTTTTGTTAAACGTCAGATATTTTTGTGAATTAACTATTGTAAGAAAATTGCATTTTATTATTCTATGAAAATGCAACATTTTCTGCAACACACATAAAACATTCGATGAGGAATTTTTATGATTTTTATTTTTGTATCAAAGACGAGAAAAAACTATTTTATGTTATTAGCATACCTACTATTTTTTAATGGCGAGTTAAATTATATATACTTTGTAACCACTTAATATTATTTTAACCTTTAATATAAAAGGTTATGTTAATTAAAAACAAATATTCAGTAGTAAGGAAACTGCTTGGATAAAAAAAAAATGTAATGACAGTTTTATTACTTTTGAAATTAATTTAATTAAATTATTCGTTTGTGACTAATGCCTTATTAATTACAAATTCTATATTTATTCCTTGTGTAAAATGTGTAAATTAAATAAGTCGGTATATTAAGATGTTTGAATAAAACAGTTGACAGACCTTTTCTGTATTATCACATTTGCTCCTGGGGCTAAAATTTTAATTTTAAGACTTAGTATCGTTATGAACTTATTTTTATTTAAAAACAAAATTATATAAGGAAATCTGTTTAGTTAAAAAATGTAGGGACAACGTTTATTTAAATATATTCTCATTTAAAACAAACCAAATACTTTTGCATTGCTATCAAAAGTCATTTTGCTGCTTAAAATTTTACAAATTCTCCGTAAATGTGATGAAAGTTTAAACGAGAGTGTACAATATAGCAGACAGTGCTTCTATATGAACAATGTCATTACAACCAATCACATGATTTTTTACTATTGCACATGACTGTTTAATTTTAAACTAATTTTAAATTTTAGCTTATTTAAATTTCATATGTTAATTCTGGAATCAGATTCATTAAAAACAACTTTGAAAATACAAGACCTTTTGGCATTTCCCCCAACTTTGAAAATTTTCTGTCCATTATCATTTCAATTTATGGTGCATGTTAATTTTTTTTTCACTCTATTTCCTTATTGAACTATGTATAAAAGGTTCATATTTATAAACCATTCATCCTTTTCTAGGTATAGAAATTTGTAAAGTCATTTAAAATATCTAATTTTATTTTTAATATCTATCTAATTATATGTTAAAATATTTTTTTTTAACTTTAAAAATATAATGAACTAATACTAAGTATTATGTAGTTGATTTATATTCATAACCTTAAAAATTATAGAGAAAATTAGTGATTTAGTAGAAACTCAGTAGTAAGGTTTGTACGGTGTTGCTCTTTAAAATCATATATGAATTACACGGTTGGAATAACACACATCTTGCAAGACAGCTGAAAACATACACATTACTTAAATTTTTAATATTATTTAACAAAAAAAAATTAACGTAATTTTCAATTATAAAGTATTTAGTTTCTTGAAATTAATAAGGACATTATTAACACCTTTCTAAGGATGTTTTTTAAGGTTATTTTCTAAAATATACTATTCTAAATTTTGCTACTCTTTTAGGGTTGTCGTTTGAAGACTCTAGTATTGATGGTACTTTTCCTGCTTCTGGTAAGTTGTGTGGCATTTATAATTTTTATCTTGAAGTATTGAGACGGTTACCTAAATTTATATTATGTATTGTATTAAATGTAAGATATTAAAAAGTAGGATATTTAATTATTGCCTTTATAATATGTGTTGATAATCACCTTTGTAATTTTGTTTATTCTAAGTTCTGATAAAAGGTTCTTATCTCTTTTGTTATAGGGGAACCTTCCATGTCTTTCAGCCAAGGAAATGATACAAACTTTGGCGTGAGTGGGGTTTTTGAGGTATAAAATTAATTTTCTGTATTTATAGTTTGTTAGATATGTATTTTTGATAATTGTAGTAATTGAATTATTTTGTCTTACTTTTAAGCAGTTTTCATTAATAATGTTTATATACATATATATACAAGGCTCGATTTGAGCCGGAACGCATCAGAGCGGCGTTCCGGTACCTCTCTTTAGGAAAAAAAATTGCGATACCAGACTTGGGTTTGATGACTGATGCATTGCACTCCCACACCCCACGGAAGGTTACAGTTCCGGTACCTGTATTTCTAGAAATCGAGCACTGTATATATATATACCTATTATGTTGTAAAGATTGTACATGTATGTGCAGATGTTATCTATTTCATATGCTTTATGAGTATATTACGGAAATTGTATTGATTTCGAGGGAATTGTTTTCTTAACAAATAATAACCTATTTTAACAATAAAAAAGCTTCAAAAACCATTAAAACTACAATCCCCTTTGAAAAATATGTATTGTTGTTAAATTGCGCTTTTTCCTTACAATTTTATTTTTAAAAATATCGCATTTTTTATGCAAGTTTATAGCAAAAATGAAACAAATTTAGTTATTAAAATTGTAGTTAAAAAAATAATATTCAACAACAACTAAATTATTAACATGTGTAATGTTTTATAAAACGGTTTGAAGATTTGTTGTGAAAAAATACTGCTGCTTTGATTTTCAAATGTTTAGAATGGCTGCAACATTACTTTTAAAATTTTTTAAAGTTATATTCCTAGAATCAATCAATATTAACCAACTTCTGTAAGAATGTTTTTAAAGTTACATTAGTATACATTAAAAATGTACCTAGAAAATGTTTTTATTACAATCTCTCTAAACTAGTTTTAAAATCTTACTATATTTTTCTGAATAAAAGATTATTTTATTATGTATTTCTGTCAGCATGTCACTATGCGATTTTACCTAAAATTAATATATTAATTATATTCAAACGGAGAATTACATTAATTTTAATAGGGAGTAAAGTTGATTTATTCACTACAAAGAGTTATAATATTTTGATTAGCATGATTTTTACATAGAGTTTTCTGATTGTTTTTCTACTTATGAATCTATAAATATGTTTCCTAGCAATTTTTCAAAAAATTATTACAGCTGTTTTCTAGAAATACCTAAGACCAAAACAAGCAATCCATGTTTCAAATGCTAGATTTGTGCAGCACTCTTGTTGTTTCTTCACACAAACGTTAGAAATTTGTGAACCATATCATCAATTGTCTTTGAAATATTTTATTCATACAAAATATTTCAACAACCTGGCACATCAATAAAAAAAAACACTATTTTGGTCAGATCGAATCTTAAAATGGGTACAGTGAAAAACCTTACATAAAAATTTTGATATAAAATCTGTATTCAAATTTATAAATCTGTTTTTCTTTTTTTTAGTTAGGTCACTGTACAGTTACCGCTCATTATTTATTTTAACACTGCGTGACACCTGTTTGTCATAAAATGTTAAGGTGTATTAAAAATATTTTTTAAATTTTGTTTAAAGTTGTATATTTTTATCTTGAAAATGCGTTCATTTTACAGAATTCATACTTGAAAATCAATTTCACACTGTTCATGCACACATGTTCTGAGACATAAAATATAACCCTCTTTATTGAAGGTTATTAGTTAACACTCTTGTGATGTTCTGCAGACAATCAATCACATTGATTTATATCTTCCATTTACAAAAAGTTGTCAGTGAAAAAAAATCCGTACTAATTTTTTTAGATCTATAATCAAATTCGTCTTCTATTTCAGTGTTAATTTTTAAAACTGACTTGTTATTTAAATACAGTATTTTCAGGTGCTCAATGGTTTTGGATTAGCAAATGACACTGAATAATTTTAAAATATATATATTTTTGAGAACAAATATTTCAAATTTATATAAATTGAATATTTAAAGTAAAATGCTCAATTTTTTTCGCTAGGGCTTTCAATCATACAGTAACTTCTTAAATTCGGTTTAGAAACTTGTATTCTTTCATCACTTACTACTAGATCCCACAAGTGACTATTGATATTTGTGAATTTTTCCATCTTAGTAACTTTTATCAAATTATTTTTAGGATGACTTCTCAAGTATGTCCAGAATGCATTTTACGAATATGTCCAAAGGAGACTTCACAAATATCTCCAAGGGAGATTTCACAAATATGTCCAAAGAAGATTTCTCAAATACTTCCAAGATGGACTTCACAAATATCTCGAAAATGAATTTTACAAATATGTCAAAAATGAATTTCACGAGTGCACACAAGTCGGAATTCAACACTACAAATCTGGTTGCTATTACCAGACCTTCAAGTAAGTTAAAAGGATTCTAATTCTGATTACAAGGATAATTCACCAAATCACATTATATATTTTTTTCAATTTTCAACGACCTTCCTCTCATAATGTCAGTGACAGTTTTGTCATTTTTCATGCAAGCAGTAACATTCTTCATTGTGCTACTGCGGATCCCTTCTTATGTGCATTACGTGTTTTTAAATAAAACATCAGTGGTGTTTTAATTTTTATTTATCTTATTATAAAAAGTATCTTTAATAAATACTTTTTAAATAATGTACTTAATGTACATGATTTCACCAACTTCAATATTTCTATTTACAGAATTTGTTTAAATTTTAGGAAGACATAATTTAACAGGGTTCCCAAAGGTCCATTAAAGTCCTTAAGAACTCCTTATTTCTTATTTTCATTTATAAGAGTCTTTTCAAGCCCGTATTTTTGACTAAGAATCCTTAGAAACTCCTTATTTTCCGTAGCCACAGTAAGGTTGTGGTTTTCCGATAGTCAATTTCTAACAGATTGTCAATTTAGAGTTAAATGTAGCATCTGACAATAGTTATTTGATGAACTGTTTACATTTTTGGCCAAAAATATGAATATTTAAATTATAAAGTTTGTAAACACAGTATTGCATTTAGAAAGTAATTTTTTATTTAATATGAAAGATGACTAGAGCCATTTGTCTTTAAATTTCTCCTGCTTACGGAAGCAACACGATAAAAAAAGGTCCTTTAAAGCATTTTTTGGCCCTTAGAAAGTCATTAAAACCCCTTATTTAATTTTTTTCAAAAAATTAGTGGGAACCCTGTTTAAATCTGTTTTCTCAACCTTTAGATGGCCACAGATAAACCGAATTAAAAGTTAGACGTTATGTGGATCACTAATTAAAAGACGTTGCGTTACGAGGATCACACATTAAACATTGCGTGAACCACCATTCTTCATTCATAGTAAAAAAATATTCAAATACAAAATATATACGTAATTTGGATAATTAAAATTAATGTAATTAAAATATTAATTACTATATATTTCAATACAGTTATTAATTAATAAATTTAACTATTAAACTTAATTTTTTCTCTTTATTTAGATAAAATAGCTTTTAAAATTAATGAAAACATTTGTATTAAAACATTTGCCTTCGTTTATTCTTAAGGGTCACTATATTAAGGGGCAGTTTTAGTTAATCATACATACGTTTTAGTTAAAACTAATGCAGTTTTAGGTAAACATATTCTATTCTCTTCAAACCTATCTGGTTTGGGACATTTATTATTGAAAAACAATAATGACTTGTTTAGATTAGTGTTTCTTCACTCATGGTCCCTGTACTATAGGCGGTATGATGTTTTCATTTTGTTTTTAAAAAAGCAGACATTTCTTTTTACATATATTCTTTTTAAAACAAAATATATGTCTAGGAATTAACATTTATTTTCTAATAAAAAAATAAAGTATTATGCGACGGAACTGCCTTTTCAGCTTTCATATATCAGCTTTGAGATTTTCTATAATTTGTTGGAGAAATACTTTTTTTTTATAGTTTCATTGTCAGTCTATTGGTATATAAATTTAAAATGTGTTCATGGAAAGAAAAATGAAAGTGGAATCGTTCTTGCAGCTTTGAAGAAGTATTTACTTTTAATTAGTTATTGGTTTTACAAAATAAATAGGTACTTCAATTATATTTAGTATATGAATTTTATTTAGTGTTATTAAAAAATGGTAGGTGGTTTAATAGAATTTTAGAGCAATTAATCTGAGGTTATCTAAAGGTTGTGAATTATTGATTTAGATGCTTATTTCAAAGACTATTTTTGAAACTTTTAATTATCTTAATTTTTTTTTCATTTAAGAAGAAATATATGTATAATTTGAATATTAGAAACTAAACTAAAGTATGTATTATTATTTACTTAAATTATTCTGCTTTATATCAATTTGCTTTAATCATATTAATTTAAAATTAAAGTGTTTGTCAACGATTTGTTGAATATCAAGTAGAATAATTAATATTCAATATTTTAGTTTATTTGAAATTTTTACCTCTTTAATTTTAACTGTAAAATTTTAATACTCATTGTTATATATGTTTTTTTTATAGTTACCGACTCACTATATGACGATTTCCTGGAGTTTTTTCTTAGTTATTCAGCAGAACATGAAATATTTAATCTTCTGTTAAACTATGAAGAGGTAAGATGTCAGAATAATGGAAACTTTTGAATAAAACTTTGATGTTTGTTTCATTCAGATTTTTTTAAATTAGAGATTAATTGGAGTATTTTAAATATCTTTCAGATTTGTTGTAGAGGTTTTGAAACTGTTTCGAAGATGCTAATGAATAACACCAGCACAGATGCAAGGTATATGATCTAGCTTCTCTTCTCTTATAAAACACCTTTATTTTTATTTTTTAAATACATTTCTTCCTCTTTTCAATAACACATAAAAACAAATATAACATTGCTCTTTATTGAAAATTCTTATGAATTTAGTTAAACCTATTTTATAAAGTTTGTCCATTACAACATTTACTTTGAAGCAATGTGCACTGGGTTTGATCTTAGGTTCTTTTATGTGCTTGGCGTTTAAGCTAACCGCTAGACTATGATGACTACTGACAATACAAGTATTAGTATATTGGCTATTTCGTCACCACACCAATTCTTTTTTTTAAAAAAGATAATGTTAACAGTATTTCTCATGCACCCTGTCGAAATTATTCTGAAGATTTTCAGAAATGTTTGAATGTACATAGAGCAATATATTTTTCCTGTTCTGTTAAATGCCTTGCATTTAACATACCAAATTGGTTTTGATCTCCCCCTATTTTTTTATCGTTAAGTAGGAAACCACAATTAATTTTAAACACTCATAAAATTTTATGTATTAAACGATTCCTTTCTATTTATTGGGTTGTGTAATTTATTTCATTTGTACATTTTCAGTTTGTCTAAAGTATCTGATATGCTGATGTCCCTGCAATTGGAACGTAATACTTGGCGGCTACTTCGAATTCTTTTTCATGATCGTTTAGAAGCTGATGCGGTTGATGAGGGAGAAATGTTAATGTCTACCTTGGTAAAGGATATTGATTTTTTTATATTTCTGTACATTAATTTTTAAGTGCATCAAAATCGTGTTTTTAAGGTTTATTTAACCTTTCAAGAGTAATGTTGCATATGTTCAAATTAAATTTTTTTATAGTGCCAAATTTTTTTAAAAAAATACATACTTGCCAACATGTGGATGGTCCATATAATGTACATATATTAACCATTTTGTATGATTAAATGTTTAAGTTTAAAGAAATATTCCTTTTTTACAAAATATGCTATTTTGACTGCCAGAAAAACAAGTGTCATTAACAAAAATTCTTTGAGGACAGTCCATTTTAACCGTTTCTTTTTTGTAAGACTGGGCTTGCTTGAAAAAGGCTTGCTTTTAATCAATACAAGAATGGGTATTTCAAAATAGCCTTCGAAATGTTGGAAGGGTGCAGTTAAAAAAAATTGATAAATACAGCAAAATGCTTCATAACACTTGAAAATTTTAATTGAAACACCCTGTACTGATTGTGTGTCCAGTATTGCTAAGAAACTTAAGCTCCTTAATGATCAGAACTAAAATTAAACTTCCATGCAATGTACTTTAATTATATAACCTGTATTGTGTTCACATTTCTTTTAAAATGAGTGGGGTAGATTTAACGAAAAGGGAACTTTTCTTACCTTCCACTGGATTATTTGTGCCTTGCCCTTAAAAAGGGCAAGGCATATTTTCACTTCTAAAAAAAGTCAGGGCACATAACAAGTAAAGAGCAGGATGCAACGATCTTTGAAAAACATCTAACACAAGAACACTGAACCTGTGAAATAAAAATAATTTGTCATTAATTTCACTTGTAATGCTTATATAACTTGAAATAAAAGCTTGCTTGATTAATCCATGACAGTAAATATTTAATTAATTTAGTTTTATCTTGTGTTAAAATCCATTCAATTGCGAACAAAAATAGTTATTTAGCAAACAAAAAGTATATGGAGTATAAATTTTGACTACTAAGAATACCTCGAGAGTAGTAACTTGTTATTTAAATGATAATAATAGTAATTAAAAGTCAGTATGAATGAGGTCCTCAAGATAGACAAAAAGAAATAGCTTATTTTGAAACAAACTAAGTAATTGTAATTGTTTTAAATTTTATGTGTTTCTTTTTAGGGTAAAACATCAGATAAACAAATTGTAGACAATTTGTATCAAAAAGATGCCTACATACGGCAAAGTCAGGTTGGTACTTTTGAGTTAATTTTCCCTTCTTATTAAACTTTTAATTAGATAGATATTATTGTAGACATTGAAAATAAATTAATTGCATATTTTTATTTATAACTATTGTTAATAATCGGAAAGAAAAATATATTTATATTGCTACTAATTTTTTGAATGTTTGCATTGGCCTTAACTTTATTTTGTTAGATTTTTAAAAAGTTTCTTATAAATGTATAAATTTTTCATATTTTTGTACTATAGATGTTTGACATTTAACACATTAATCCAAGTATACTTGGGTCTGAAAAAGTGAACACAACTTTATACATGGAAGCTAGAAATTTGGAATAACTTAATTGGAGAGAAAAGGGACCACTTTCTAATTTTTAATTGTTTCATTAAGGTATTAATTTTAAATGTTCCCACACATACAAACTCTAGAAAGGTGCATTTTGAATAGCATTTATATAGCAAGGGTCGAAATTCACTTTTCAAGTGAGGTGTACCAGTGCACCATCGTGCAAGTTCATTCACTTTTCTGGTTTTAAAACTTAGTTGTACTGCATATTATTTGTGAGCAAAAAAAAAATCATGTATCAGAAAGTAAAATTTATAAGTTATTTTTATTTATATTATTTTGACATCTAAATTGTTTTTTAAAATATTTTATTTTTTAATTAATTATAACAAGTTTTATGATTTTATGAAAATAATTTTTTTTTTTACCTTTAGTTTCGTTTTTGGATAAAGTTTTCATTCTTTACCTAACTTGTTTTTATTTAAAAAGACTAGCATTTGGAATTTATTTCATGTTCTTGAAATTAATTTATGTCTTATAGCTTATTGTCGATTGGCTGGAAAAAAATAATGAAGAAGACATCCAATCTACATTCTTTGACCGATTTGAGCACTTTACAGATAAATGCATTGCATTGTAAGAATTATTTTAAAGTTATGTATAATATATAAATATGCAGGAACTTAATTTCCTTATCTAATTTTGAAATCATTTTGTTGTTAAATTTGATCTACTGACTTGTTTGACGCAGGGAGCACTCATTGAACGATTTGACCACTTGCAACTTCAGTCGAAACCATAGAAGTATCCGTGAAATGGATCCGGATGCTCCCTTCCGACAAGAAAGCTACCCATTGCATGAAACAGATAAAGTATGGTTATGCTAAATGTTTTAGAATTTTACTGATTAACAAGTTTTCAAAATGATATTAATATTCCGTTTTTTCTCGTAATAGAAACAACCAGTTTACTGATAATAAATGGTCTTAAAAACTATTATTTTGTATGATTTCCAATATTAGAGCATACAAATTCAATTAACAGAACTCTTTAGTAGGAATGAACCGGATAGTGGTTTTGCCGGATGTCGGATATCCGACGCACATTACAAACCGGATATCGGATATCCGAACTGGATTTTGCCGGATATCCGACAGTTTATTTTTTATGAAAATAACTTCTCATACACACTAAAAAAATCGGAAATCAGTCAAAAATTGAAAAATATTTTTTTATTCTGTAATATTTCCAAATTCCTTATCTTTAAAGTGATACCAAAATTGAATAAACATTAAAAAAAAAAGAAAAAATTACAAAGGGTTATTCTAGGGTGCTACTAGCAATGGTCGTATGTTTTGTACATTTTACACTTGATTTCTGAATAATTGTAATTTTACCATATGCCCTTTCATTCCAAACAAGAAAACTCAAATTTGCTTAAACTTTTGAGAAATTTATTTTTTAATTCAACTTTATATTAGTTGTGAGATGTGATGACCCTCCACCATAACGATTCGTTAAAAATATAATTTTAAAGTTAAAAATTTGAGAAAAAAAAAGTGGTTTTTTTTAAAGTCTCTGTTGGTTAAAGGGAGAATCTGCACACTGTGAATACATTGGTAGAATTTTCAGGAAAATACTTAAAGCAAGAACAAAGAAAATTCATCGCCACAAAAAAAAATCTTCGATGTTTTATTCAGCCGGATATCCGGCATGGAAAATCGGATATCCGGCACTTTACTTCCGGATATCGGATAGTTACCGGATAGTTAAAAAGCAGCCGGATAGGCCGGATATCCGTTTCATCCCTACTCTTTAGCTACATTTTTTTTTGCCAAATTGCATGTTAGTGAAAGTAAATAAATTCATTATTACCTATTAGAAAATAGAATCAGCAAAGAACCAGTTAAGTGCAAATTGCAAGGGAATTGTTTTAACTGGTGTCCTAAACCTTTACAGGGCGGGTGGCCAATGTTTCGGCCAGAATCCCATGTAATAATAAAACCTTCTAAAGGTTAAAGTTAAATGTACCATACATATTTCAATATTTGGTAAAATTAAAAAAATAAATAAATTGGCTATATTTTAAATTAAGCTATACAATATAAAGCATATTATATTATTTCCATACAATTTTTTTCCTTATACGAATTTAATTTTCAACAGTGTATTATTTTAAGTATAGCATCAACAATATGTTATTTTTTAACATCATGTGTTTTGTGCTTGATTAATCTTGTATTTTGTATTGATTAAGTGAATAGCATAAAAAGTCCAATTTTCTTTTCCTATTTTTTTGTGCAAAGTTAAATGCAGAAAATGTTGTGACATAATTTCTTAACTTAAACTAATGAATAAAACTAGAAATATAATGCTCACCGCTATATGATTTATAACGAAAGTTTAAAAATAATATTAAATTGATTTTTTTTCATACAGGAAAATGAAAGACGTCTTTTTAAATTCATGTTTATCTGCATAAGGGCTGGAAAATTAGATGAAGTAAGTATTTATTTAAATCTTTTAACTATATTTACTTATAAAGATAACAATCGCTGCTAGCCTGGAATATATTTATCTCTACTTTCTCTAGGTTTTTTTCCTCTAAATAAAATATTGTGTGATGCAGTTTTGATTTTTCCAACTACAGAATTATTTGCTCAAAATAAATTTCAGTTAACATTATGTGCCCCACAAACTGTTTTGCAACAGGTTATTATATTTCTTATTGAAAGAATATCGTTTATTAATGTTTAAAAGTTCTACATATACTAAACAAGGTTTTAATTTGCGCTTTTTGATTGATTCATTTATTAAGAATTATTTTATTTTAATTGATTTTATGATGATTAATTCATTTGAAGATATTAAGAATTCAATTAAAAAGATTTAAAACTGAAAAAAAAAGTCTTTGAGAGGAGCCGTATTTAAGAAATTAAGAGTTTTAACTTTTGATACTTATAAATATAAAACTTAATAAGTTTAATTTAAGTATAATGGTTTGCATATATCATTGCTTTGGATATGTTAAGAATATAGAAAAAAGCACATACACTTCACACATATCTGCACTTATATATCCATTTATAGTATTAAGAAACTAAGTATTAAGTACAAATTCAAAAACAATTAAAGTTTGCAGTTGATTGTTTATGTTAAGAAATATCACTAATTTTTTTCCTTCAGCTTAATTTAACAAAATGTTACTATAATTGAATAAAAATGTCAGCATGGCCTTGTAATTAGAGGGTTTTGAGTTTGGTCCTTGTTGTCCAAGCAATCACTGAGTAAAGGGTTGAGTGTACCTTAAGTTTGTCATGGTCCAAATGTTCAAGCATTGGTATGGAAATTTGGTGATTGGGGTTACCGGCAGGGATGTTGTCCTCGATCATGGTTGAAAATTATGAGTCGGAGTTAACAGATATTTCCTTTCGAACTGATCCCAAACATTTGCCAATGGCCCAGTGTGTGGCTCTGGTGCTATTTAAATGCAACTAACCCACTGAGCTAAAATAATATAGACACTGGAGTGAGGATAACGCATGCATGGCCACATTACACCTTTTTGGCCGAAGTTAGTAGAAAAAATAGTCCTTTTGCATAGGTTTACGTAGATTTAAAATAACTTTTCTGGTTTTAAAAATACACATTATATGTTACACATTAACCCTCTAATGGATAAGCACATTTTCGAATGTTTAGGTTTGTTTTCACTGCAGAAAGTTTGTTATATTTCCAACACATTAATCTCATTACAAAAATACTTTTTAATATTATATCAGTAAAGAAGGTTTTCAAAAGTCCTCCTAATGCTTTAAATGTGAAAATTATTTAAAAAAAGAGATTTTTTGTTAACTTTTATATTATGTGTACTACTGGAGATACTCGAATGGATATACACGTTTGTATCCATCAGGTGTTTAAATGTTTTGACATATTTACTTTTTTACTTACAAGGAAAAGAAGATAAAAATATTAATTAATCAAATACTCAAGTGTCCGCTGTGACACGACTAAATGTGCAATAGCCAAAGTAGAATGTTTTCTCAACCTTTCTCCCAAATAGCATGCATCCGTGAGGCACAGTAAAGTACATTGTTGCTTAAAGGGAATCCTCACTCCAGTGTTTATACTATTTTAGCTCAGTGAACTAACGCAAATTACTTTAATTGCAGGCTCAGCAAATAGCAGAAAGGTTTGGGGAGCCATGGTTAGCCGCCGCATTAGAAGGCTGGCGGTTGCATCATGATCCTAATTATGAGGCTGGGGTGTCGGAGGGGCAGGAGTTGCAAACAATCGAAGGAAATAAATACAGAGATTTATGGAAGGCAGCTTGTTGGGAAGCAAGTCAATCGGTAAGTAACTGCAATATTGTGATGATTTTTTTTTTAAGAAAAGGAAGAGTTTTTGTCTTGAAATGATATTTCATTATAAACTAATTCTATATTCATATCTGCTACCTTAAATGAATTGACTGCACGTTGTTCAGATCTTATCCTTTAGTTAGGTATACAGTGAGCATTATGAAATTGAGCTTAACGCTAAGACATTAGATAAACTTATGAGGATTTATGGAGTAAGAAAATCTAAAACATAATATGATTAGCAATTTATTTTTCATTAATCTGGTAATGATTCTCTAGTTAGGTATATCTATATATTATCAGTCTTTAAAATTATCACCCATTGTGTTTAAATTTCTGTATTTTGTACAATATGTAATTATTAATATTACAATAGATTTTATGGAGTTTTTATTAAAGCATGTGTGCTCTTATAGAATAAAAAAATTTATATCACACAAAGTAAGTTATGTATTTAAAAAAAAGTTATCTAATATTCAATAATTGAATGATGATAACTGCTTTATAGACCTATTTTTTCGTGATATTGATGTCAAATAATTTGAGTATAATTTAAATGACTTTAGCCTGTGGTTCCCATTTATGAGCAAGCAATCTATGGATCGTTATGTGGAAACTTAAAAGCTGTGCTGTCAGTCTGCAAGACATGGGAAGATTTCCTTTGGGCTTATGCAAGGACATCCCTGGACAAGCTGATCGAGAGAGAGATTCGGAACTTAACACAGCAAGATAGAAGTTTAGAGGAATTGCCCATGGAGTATTGGGATAAAGTGTGAGTTTAATTGATTTGAAAATATACTCTTTTGGTATATAGGTATAGTTTAAAAAACGTAGGATTTATCCATGTTTCTAAGAAATTCTGGGTATTGGGGAAGAGAGAGAGTTTGCAGAACCTTTGGACACAGCCTGGAACTTATGATTGGTAATTCTCATGTTTGATTGACAATCGGGTCATCCAAAGATTCACCTCTTTGACTGTATTTCCACACTACAACTAACTTTAGGACATTTAGACCCCCCCCCCCTCCTCCAATATGGGTAAATTCCTGGAGACTTGAAAAAATTACAAACTTAGTTGGTAAATTTGTGAAACATTTAGTTTTGTTTTCAAAATAAAACTAAGAATTTTCACTTAAAAAAAAAGAGCCAATGTTTCACAAGTTTGCCAACTAGGTTTGTGATTTTGCCAAGTCTACAGGAATTTACAAATATTCTTACAGTCCTCGTAGGCATAAAAAATGTTGGGGAAATCATTGCAAAATTTTACTTCTGATCGGGTTTCAATTTCCCATCTAAAGCAGGGAAAAACAGGTAAATTGCCAGATTAAAAAAAAAGCTAATAATTTGACTCTAAAAAAGTTGGGAAAAACTTATATTTATTTGATTTTGTAATTATAAGGTTCCTTCCCAAATCAATCTTGAAAAGCAAATAGCCAAGGACAATCGTTTTTCTCGTCGGTCTCAAGTTTGATTAAGAGAAGGCCATTTGTAGAGTAGACTTGTAGAGTAGAGTAGGCTGGTATGCATTAAAGCTTTTATGGTTCAACTGCCCTGAGGTTGGTTGTGATTTTGGAGAGTGGGGTGCCAATGACGATGTTGTCCTCGTCCTCTAATCAGCTTGAGAATTTCATACTTTGTGTGGAGTGAACTCTGGTTTCATTAATAAAAATCATTGTGTGGTAATAAATGTCTTCCCTGGGTTATATATGTCCATGTTAAATTTTGAAAAATCGAGGGGAAAGATATTCTATTTACTCCATAAAAATGAATAAAATTGTCTTAAAAACTAAAATAAAGAATTTGAAGCATATGGGTTTAAAGATCAGTTTACGAATATTTAATTTCAAAGTTTTTCTGTTTTTAAATAAAAAGTTTTGCATTTATATTTTTGTGACTTATCTAGAACGTTCATGTTTTTATAGATTGGATGTTGAAGAAATATTTCAAGAGCTGGAGGCTAGTGTAAGTTTGCATAAATTTGATTACTTTTATGGTTCTGCTATGTTTGGTAACTTTTTTAGAGTATTCTAATGTTTAATAATCTCAATAGGCTGTGAAATCTTACTCCAAATTGCCTCACCATGTCATTCAGAAGTACATTATTCTTGATGATCTAGGTGGTAAGTTTCCTTTTATGAGATATTTATTTTCTAATAAATAATATGGCATCACCATGGATAGACGATAAATTGAAAATTAAAATAAAGGTTGTATAAATAAAATTTTTAATAGTATTTTAAAGAAAATGATGCAAATAAAGGAGTTTTTTTGGGGGAGTTTCTAATTAAGAACTATTTGGTCACATGCATATAAAATACAAGCATATAAACACATACAAGCACATAAAGCATACAAAAGCACATACAAGCATATAAAATCTCGAAAATGTAATTTACTAAATTTATTGCTTTAACCATATGAGGAATAGTGACATTTGTATGTGTCTGGGTATTTCCTGTTTTGTTTACATAAATTTTAAATATATAAAATTACTCATTTAAAGCGTTTTTCAAATCTCCTAATTAAACGAAAAGTATTGATGAAAATATAAATTCTTTTTACAAAAATAAAGAAAAGTAAATTGATAATTTTTATATTTTGCTTTTCTGTAAAATCTTCATTCATAGAGAAAATTGTAAGTTACATTTTAATACATTTTTTAAAAATTGTGAGAATTCTATATGGTGTTATTTTATTTGTACTATATATGAGTTTATGTTACCAAAAATGTGAGAGAATCATAGACTTGGAAATAAATTGTCGTAGTTTTTGAGAATTACAATTTTGTTTCAAAAATGTATTTTATTTTTTGGCTAGTACTTTAACACGTAGAAAGTTTAGTTTTCAGACTATATCAGGGTGGTAAACATAACCTGGAAAACCGGGAAATCAGGGAATTGTCATGGAATTTTTTTTTTTTTTGGAAAAGTCAGGGAATTTTTCGAAATTTCACAAAAAATCAGGGAAATTTTCAAATTTGGATCATTAAAACGGCAATTATCCTCCATTATGCACTCATCCTGGGTAATTTAGTTGTCAATATTTCCTTTTAGTTCTGAAAAAGATTTAAAAAAAAAAAAAGTATGGTTATGCACATTTTTATATTTTCAGTTTTATTTTTGTAAAAACGTGAACCACTGCTGATGGAGCAGCAAAAGCAAAGTGCATTGGACCTTGAAATTGTGAGCAACATGTGAGGGGCTAATGAATGCGATTTATTGAAGATTGGAATAGGAAAAATTAAGCATATAAAACATTTAAAATTATCTCCAAAAGAAATAGTTGGAAAAATTTGCATTATCTGCTTACAGAAAACATGATTAATTACTAATATGCCTGCCACAATTGTATAATTTGTGTATCCATAAATTATTATTTTAACTGACAATAAGTATTGCTTATAAATTTTTATTTATATTAATGCAGTAAATTTATTGTATTGTAGCGTGGATACTTTGTTTTTATACAAAGCAAATATTTCAACGTTTCTTAATGTAATTTTAAAGTCAGGGAAATTTTGTGGCATCATCATGGAAGTCAGGGAAATATCAGGGAACTTTTTTTCCAGAATTTTGTTGCCACCCTGTATATGCATCAAATTTAATGATAATATTCGGTATTTTTTTGTTTAATCATGCAATCATTTTTTTAATACAAAGGCCTCATTGAAGAAATGTATAGTTGGTTGAACAGCAACAACAACCTTGATGGTCAAACTCTAAGATGTATGGCCCATATTATTCTGTTCTTGAGAGTTGTTGGTCGTTCAACTAAAGAAGAGTTGTGTGTTCCCATTTTAGAAGCTTACGTACAGGTAATAATTTGAGTTTTTTATAGTTTTATTGTGCCAATAAACAAATACAAAAGCATTTGCAATTTTTTAAAAATAACTAAGAATTTTGTAAATATATACATTAATATTGTTTTTATTTTTAAACATTTTAGTCGGACATTTGGAGTTTTTCATATATCTAGTGTATATAAAGCGAATCGAAAACAATACCAGAAAATTTCAATCCTATACATAAATGGATTTATATATGTAGTGCCAGTTATTGACATTTTCAAGTTGTCTTCCCTTACACAAAGTAATCGATAAATGACATTTGACTAAGAGGTGTTACTTCAATAATTTCTTTTGGTATAATTCAAAGCAGGTTCTGCACTAGTATAATAAGTGAATTAGAACTTTGCAAAACATTGGAACATGGAAATTGCCTTTATTTATAACAGTTATAAGTCAAACTAAATTTATTATAATGCACTACACTTTTGAACAATTGAACACACAATATATATTTTATGTCCCTCTGCTGTCACAAAATTTCCATTTTGTTAACAACATAAAACTTTTGCAAATCACACTTTTTATTGGTTATTTAAAAAAAATATTTCTTGTTTTTGTTTCGTTGCACCTAACAGAGTAAATATTTTTATTTATGGCTTAGGAGTTGATCAAAGCACACAAAGTTTCTCTTGTTGCCCCATATACTTCAACTCTTCCAAAGGAACAGCAAATTATTTGGTATGCTAGGTTTTTGGAAGGTAAGTTTTATTTTGGATTATCAATATATTGCTTCTTAAGCCTTTATTTTTTTTTGTAAATTTTATTTGTTTAAAATGTAAATTGCATCCAAATAACAATGTTCAGTGCTTCAAAGAGTTAATTTTGATCCTTGTTAAAGTAAGTGTCAAAAGTATCACAAAAGGGCATTTTCCCTTAATATTTATTATTATAAAATATCGTGAACAACATTTGATGTATGGAAAGGAGGAAATAACTCTTTTGTTTAACCTATTTTGTTTAGAAAATGTTCAACCAACTTTATGACTCCCTTTGTTTCTGTGACTTCCTATAATTAACATACATGAAATCCAAATAAAAATAGCTAAAAGTGTTCAAAAGATAGAAATAAGACTTTATTCCAATGTAAACTACCTTAAAAATAAATATGCGAGTTTATCATCTGTACCACATTAAAGACTAAAACCAAATTGAGGTAAATTGACTTTGTATTTTGAGATAACCTAATTAAATTGGAATATTGTTTTAGAAAAAAAAAGTATTCTTGACTTTTGTAGGTTTTGGTTATAGGCAATTGTTTGTTGCAAATAAAATGTTATATATATATATATATATATCAGTGTTCACTCTAGAAATAAAAAAGGGCAGGGCGCTGTTGGCGGTAAAAGGGCACCCCGTTTTTGAAAAGGTGCTTCTTGTTTTTTAAAAAAAGTTTGAGGTGGGCGTGGTCAACCGTTGATATATTGGACCCAACAAAAAAAGTTCCGATTTGTTGATTGATATTGCGCTAGAGCTGCATATTGGGCTATTGGTGACGATTCGGGGCTTATTTTGAAGGAAAGACTCGTACAAAATTGATATCCCTTTATGAAGATACTACTTAAAATCCAAAATTTGACACTTAAAAATTAATGTTTTTGCTAAAAACCAAATCTGTAAGTTGCCCTAATCAGACCCCTTACAAAACTGATGAAAAGGCTACTTAAATTTAAAATTTGGTAAGGCTGGTAATAAAAGGCCTAATATTGTAACCAAACCATATCTTCACTTTGCGACTATGCCAGTCCTATAATTTAATTTGAGTGCCAAATGGGAAGAATAAAGTATTTAAGATTTGGAAATTGTTGGATGTTTCATTTACTTTGCATATGCTTATTAACAGTTATGATTATATATATTTTCTATCTTTAAAGGGATCACAGATAATGATGAACGGCAGAAGTGCTTGCAATTTGCTGAAGACGCTGGTCTCGATGTTCCTCAAATTACAAAGACGGTTGTTAAAAATATTCGTGAGAAGGATCCCATAAAGATGGAAGAAACAGATTTGTCAGTTGTTACTACTCAGGTGGGGTCATAATATTTTTTAGTAATTATCTTGTTACTTCTTATTTAATTTTGGGCAATATTCTAAGTTTATACCTAAATTTATGAACATTGTTTGTGAACAGGTATTAATTTTCCTTATTTTGATTGTATTCATTTGCATAAAAATACAGAAAGTTACTATTTTACATTCTGTATATTTTTTATGAGCCATATAAAGATGAACAAAATTAAATATTCAAGTATAAAACTTTATTTCTGATAAATTTGCGAATGTGTGCTGTTTGGACAAGTTTAACATGCCTTTTGTTTTCTTTTAATTGTAATTATATAAATCTAACCAATTGTAATTTATAAACTTTTACACAAAGATGGTTTTTCTCTGGTTCTTGTAATAACATATTTTATTAAATTGTAGCAGACTATCAAAATAATTTTCTACGCAGGAAAATTTAGATAAGCGTAATTATAATGTGAAAAAAATATTTTACTTGTAGAAGAATCTATTAACTTTTCTAACATGTCACTAGTTACTTAAAGCTGGACATTTAAGACTTGAATTACACTGAGGAATTGACAAAGTTATATTAGAAAATCATATATGTAGATACATTCTTTGAGTCTTTATATATATAAAATATCTTTATGGTTTTTTTCCCTTTAAGGTTATCAATAGCAAATTTCATTGTTTCTCTATTGGTAGCCCTGTTTACTTATTATTTCTTAACTTATTATTATGATCAATTTTTTTACTTTCACATTTCAGGATGATTTTGAAAAGATTCATGCCATAGACTGGTTAATATTCAATCCCTCTCAGAGATCAGAAGCTGTGAAACAGGCCAATGCACTACTGAGAATATTTGTCGGTAAACTATCCAATAATGTTTAATTATTAGTTTAAGTTCTGTTTGCAATTTAGTTTCTAAAACAATATAAAAGACTGAAAATGTATTATGGTATTTGTGCACTATTTTTAATTGTGCAAAGTTTTTTCATTTCAATATAACAAAAATTACTTGTTTTTCAAACTAGTACTAAATCTGTAACTTTTTCATTTGGTACTTACTTACATGATTGTGTTTGATAAGTTCAAGAAAGTGTCTATTTTGTACATATACCTATCTATAACTTTTATTTTATGAAATGAGTTTTGTGTGAAGAGTTACACAAAAATTGGTTTGATTAAACTTTATTGTGTTAACATGAATAAATGTATTTTTTTTTTGTAGCCCAAAGGAAAATGGATGCAGCTAAAACACTCTTTAATAAAATGCCCCAAGATTCTGTTGCTGTGATGATCCAGTTATCTAAAGTAGTGAGTATATGGATTTTATTTTTGCTTGGTTGTTTGATCAAATTTATATTTGTTAAAATGAGTATGATTTTCTTAATTTCTGATAAACTCCTGTCTCTCTCCGTAATTTGACTTAAAGCAGCTAATATATCAGAAGTGTTTTCAATTGTGGAAAAAGTTAGTTATTCATTTTCCCAACTTTAAATATCATGTTTTTATATTTAATAAATTTAAAAGTTTTGGTCAGTTAAAAATACTAATTAGTAGTCAATATGTATTAAAGTTAAAGCTCTTTGTTTATCAGGGGAAAATAAATGTTAATATTTAATGTTGTACTGCAGTTTCGTAGAGATTAAAAACTTCCCTATTCCATATCACAAAAGGAGGCAAAAAGTTAAACTCTTTGAAAATAATAAATAAAAAAAATTTAAGTTATAAAAACCTACCACAACTTCAATTATATAAAAAAATTACATTACCTATCAATTATTTCAAATTTGTCTAAACATTTATAGAATGGATTTGAAGAATTGTCGGCTGATGATGATAACACTACTCGTGAATATTTATGCTTTAAAGCTTATTTGGTAAGTAAATTTAATTTATAATACCAAATATATATATATTATATGCATGAGTAAATTTTATTGCAATTTATTTGTAAACGGATTAGATTAAAGTTAATTCACATTTTAATAAAAATATTATTCCATTTGATGTTCACACAATAGTTTGTTATTGCAAAGGCATAAGGGCACATTGAGAAAATAATGTTTGATTACTTTTGGCCCAAAATGATTGTTTCTTTGCTCCAAATGAAAGTTGATTGTTTCTTGCGATGCAACACTTTTCATTAACATCAGGTTTTGAATAAAGGAATTTTATTTAGTTTTTCCCAATCTAATATATACAAATGCCCTTCATTTTCATGAAGTGCCTTACAAAGTTTTCCTTAACTCATTATTTTGACAATCTTAACAAATTGCTTTTATTTCAAGCTTTGTTCAGTTATATGTTTGTACTATGAAACAAAAACCTTAAAAAATAATGCAAGAACCTGTTTATAACGATGTCATATTTTCATAGAAAGTAATCTTGATATAACTCGTACTTATTGAATTATTACTTTGAACGATGTAAAATCGAAATAAACATTCAGTTAATTAAACTATTGAATTGCAATTAAGTTCCCATAGACTTGGTAGTCATGTGTAATGGTGACTCATCCGAAATCTAAGAGTGGGATATTGCCTCTTGAGATTAAATATGTTGGGTGCTTTGGTACTGGGAAAAGGGGTTGATATCTAAAGTTAATTAAAGTAATGGTATAATTTTATAGTAAGGAGACAAGTTATAAAATATCTTACATATATATATATATTCTTTATAAAATTCAATATTTCACACTAATAACAAAAAAATAAAAATATATTTTAAAGAAAGTGATAATGAAATATGACATTTTTTTTTTTGACAAAATTTATTTTGTTTCTACAAAACCAATGTGTCTAGTAAAAAATGTGACTACTATAATTTAATTTGTATGCCAAATGTGAAGAATAAAGTATTCAAGATTTGGAAAATCTTGGAGCTTCATTTACTTTGCAAATGCTTATTAACAGTTAGATTATATTTTTATATCTTTTAAGGAATCACTGATAATGATGAACGGCAGAAGTGCTTGCAATTGAATAACTATAACTGAACCTTAATAACTATAACTGAACATTAGTTACAGCATTTCAGTACTTGCTTTTTGTTTTCTAATAGGAAGCAATGGATGCATTTAATAACTGGTTTCATCACTCCATCCATGGAAAACCCAAGCAACCCCCTGGCCCATCTGGGGAGCATGTCACTTTCAAAGAAAAAGTCGCCCATGAGCACGAGTTGCAGCAGTTCCAGAAGGATTTGGACAGGTGGCAGAGTGTCGTAACCATGCTTGGTTCTGTAAGTATTCTAATGCAGTGGTTCCAAATTAGCATTTAACCACAATCCCTCTAGGTAAAACTAAAATACGACCGGTGACCCCTTTTTTCATATATGCTCATGGAAGTCCCCTTGCTTTCTGGCCATGTATATGTTTAAATTTTGTTTGAACATGAAAATGAAGGAAAAGAAAAATTCTTAAATGAATTTTATAATTTCTTTTAATTTTACACAGTTTTTGCTATGGATATGAACAAACATTTATCCAACAAATACATAGAAAAGATAACGCCACAATCATGTTTAATTAATTTTAGTCTTATATTTGTACATTAACCGGTGATTTTAAATTCATGAAAATATTGTAATTACTGCACTGAGTTAGTTACTGCACCGATGTTCGAACTGTATTGAATAAGTGATTTTTGGTTCATAATCTTGTTGTACCACTACAAGTATTCCGATATATTTCTAATTCGATGGACGTAATAAATTCTCCATTGCCTAATAATTTTGGGAACATACAGGTTCGACTTCACCTCTGCTATGTGTTTGTTTTCTATACAAATTTCCAATTTCATTACAAGCTTAATGAAATTTTGCACACTTGACCTTCAAAACAGGAAAGTCACTGTCTACATGAGATTTTGAAAAACCACCTCCATCCCTCTTTCCAACCCCTTAAAGCAGAAATGACTTAACACCGCCAGATGGCCCCACTGTGAAGAAATCGCCTAACAGAGTCGGTAGTACTTCATTAGTTCGCTAATATAGGTGAATTCGATTGCATAGAAGTTTTTACAATATTCATAAAAAAAACTCCCAAAATTTATAATGTATGGAAATACCGCCTGTAATACGTACAGTGCAATACAAATTTAGATTTGTCTCCCGTTTCTCAGTTTGTTCACCCTCAACTTCCGTTGTTAATATCTTTCTCTCTTTTCATACCCATTTGTCTCTTTTTTTCCTGATGAAGGGGCTTTTATTTCCTTTTGAAATTAAAATCTATGTTTTTTTAAAATTGATGTCTTACATTTAGGTCGGTTTGTTGCGATTTTATAAACATATTTTATTTTTTCCCTACTATGCACAATGTAGGATAATACAATTTGATGAGGAGTGCAGCAAAATGTTTCTGTATATTTTATAGTCTTTCTATATGTTTTGAGTATTGTTTAAAAAAATGTCCTATAAGAAGGGGCATAGAGGTATTTTGTCAAAGCTTTGCCAGGGATGAATTTTTTTAAAACTTCATTGAATTTGGTTCAGCTATTTAATTTTACACATATTTAAGTGATTGTTAATATTGAAATTACTATATCATTTAATGAAAACTATAATGTTTTGCATTTATGTACCTATTTATATCAAAGAAATAGATGGAATAATTTTTTAATGGATTCTGAGGATTTACATATGGTATGAAATAGTATTTTCTTTTAATCTTCTATGAAAGTGGGTATAGCTATAATTTGCTAATTTCAAAATAAAAATAATTAAGCAATTATGGTTGTCTATTTCAAAGTTTTATGTATGAAATTAGTAGAATACTTTACAATTTATTGCAATATTTTTATTGTATTTTATATATGAAAAATATTTGATATAACATTCAATATTTGAATTCTTCTAATATATATATTTTTAATTCAATGTTATTATTTAACATGGCATATTATTTTACAGACTGCTTGTGAATGCCTGTATAATGTTTTGCTGTTTGTAAATGGAGGGTGGATGATAGATCAAAGATCAGTAAGTGCTTTTTGAACGAAATCATAAATTCTTTATATATATTTTAAATCAATAAAGTATGATTTTTTTTTTAACATAAAGGTAAATTGGGTCAGGATTATATTGTATTTTTATTTAAATGAACAGTTTTGAAATTTTATTAGAGAAATTAAAATTATTTTTACTTTTTAAAATAATCTTAAAATTGTAAATATGAAGAGCAAATAAAATATATTTAAAATAAAAAGTACATATACAAGGCCTTTTTGAAATAATTTTTTTAGTCTTAACAAAATTTGTTGATGTTTTCAAATATAATATAATACATATTTATAACTATACCTGTATTTAAAAAAAAAAGTAATTTTCTTGCATGTTTTCAATGAACGATCATTGCCCGTAGCTGTTCGATAAACAGTAATAATTTTGTTCATTTTAAGTGGGGATATCATCCTAAGATTCAACACAAAAGTTTTCTTGGAAATTTACTCTAATTATTAAATAAAATAAATTTTAAATCTTTAAAAAATGCTTTTTACACACATTAAAAAAAAGACCGATTTATAATGTTTGGTTTGAATGAATTTAATAGTGTACCAGTGGATACTATCTCCAGAAAAAAAATACTTGTTAAAAATAATTCAATGCTTAAATTTAAAAAAAAAAAAATAGCTAAATTACATCAATTATGAATAACAATACTATGTTTATATACTTATATTTTAATGGTACATTTCTATCATATCCTGACAAGTTAAAATTTTAGTAATTCAAATTGGGTTTATTATTGACATCTTGTAATTGTAGGATGGAACTTCTGATGCAAATCGTCAACAGCAAATGGCACATTTGCGTAAACTATGCATCCCACATGTTGCACGATTGTTGCATGATGTTTTACTAACTGAAGAGAAATACAAGGAATCCATTCAACTAGCTGATTTTATATCTTCTGAAAGATATCAATTATACAAGGTACAGTTGAAATTCTTACATGAACTCTGTTGAATTTGACGACATAAACTAGTTTGCGATTTAAGCATATAGTTTAACGTTTTAGGTCCTCTGTAGTAAATGCCTAATCTTTAAAGTCATTTTTGTATTAATTTATAAAAATGTAGTTTAATATTTGTCATAATTCCAAAATAGAAAAATTGCTAATGCCAGAAAATGTTGTAAACTGCAATAATTGAAAATAGTTAAAAATGTCTTGTTAAACTTCGCGAGACCATTTCAATGAATAAAACCATTTGCACTCCAATATTATCTCTCAGGCGACAACATAAAAACCAGTTCTTTTGGTTCCCATTCTTTAAAAATATATATTTTCTCAACTTGTTGTTTTGCAGATTCAAAACAGATAGTTTTTTTCTCTCTCTCTACGAGCATAAAAATTCTGGGAAAAAGAACCGAAAGAGTTCTGTAGAAAGAACGCAAATGACAAAGGTGTACTTGGAGTGCAAGGGGTTAATCAAATTTTCACACTTGAAATAGAGAATTTAATTGTTAAAGTAATATTGAGAATGTTTTTAATTAAAAGTAAAAACTGTCTTTTTCTATTTTTAGGAATTTTCTACGGATGATATTAAACAATTTCTGAAAGTAACATTAGATTCATCATTTGCCTTGCTAGATAAAAATATGGACCCTCTTGGATATAGCTCGTGATAAGAAAAACATCCTCAGTCATTTTTTTTGTAATATTTTGTAACAGGACATGTTAATAAAGTTCACTTTTCACCTGCATATACTTTCAAGTTATCTTTACAATTATACTCACAGAAGAAACAAAAGTTAACATTTAATGTGAAACTCTGATAATTATAATTTCTTTTCAACTTTTTTTATCAAAGTATTTTTTATATTTAATAGATTTTGTGTTGTAAAAAACTAACTACAATCAATGAAAATTTAATACATTTTTAATGAGATAATTAACAGTAAAAATACAAGCTCATTCTGTCATACATAAAACAGCTCGTAAGTAATTACTAAATATTTAAAATATTTCCCATTCTAAATATATAGACCACTATAAATGGCCTTAACAACAATTTTCTTGGGGGCTTTGACTAACCACGAGTCATTATCTAACCTGCAAACTTTAGCTCCATTTTCTAACTCAGTAAAATTAGAGTAACTTACGACCCCCTCTTCGTTCGCTGCTAACTGCATCAAATTTTTTAATTTCTTTCTATTGCTTTCAATTTCCTGATTTTCCTCCTGTAGGTCATCTACACCCCAAACTTTTTTTCCGATAGCTAGCTGCATACTGCTGCAGCTTGCAATTTTTAATTCTTCTTCGTCACCCCAATCTTCTTCTGTTGCGGTGACATTCTCCGCGGATCTGCTGACCTCTTTAAGCTCGGTCGTCTTACTATGGTGAAACATATTGGGGTTGATTTCCAGTTCGTTCATATATTCACTGATATCATAACTTCTCTTCTTCGGTTTTTCCCCCCCATTGTAAATAAGATGCTGCATTTCGTCATCGACATGCACTATGGCATAAACTCCAGAAGTGTCGATGTGGTAACCCAAGATGGTTATTGAAAAACATTTCCCGTAAAAATACTGGACCTAAAAATATAATTGAAAATTTTACTTGCGAGGCTAAATGGATATTCAAAATACAATATCTGACTTGTTAAAATGATATCTTTGGGATACTGAATGTCCACTAGTTAGTTTATCATAAAAACAATGTCACTTTTTAATATCCTTTTAATGGCCAATATGTTTTTAGTTTTTGCATACAACAACCATCATAATGCTTAGCAGTGCACAGATGTGTTAAGTGCATTTTTGAGGTTGTAATTTATTTGGTGAATTAAGAGCTTATTTCAATCTTTATAGTGTAATATATATAGCACTTAATTGTGTTATTTGAAAAACACTTACTACAATTGGTAGCAACCTCGGACGATTACTGTTCACACTCTTTGTAATAACACAACAAACTTTTAAATGGCTACCCTAAAAATTTAGTGAAATGCCCGTTACATCTGTGCACTAATATTTCTTCAATATATTTTCTTGTAAAAACAGCTTTCCACTAACAGTAATCAGTTTTTGAAATTCTCATTAGAAGTTAGTCTGTCCAAGCTGAACTTAAAACAAAATAATTCTAAAAGGTGTCGGGAACTGCTAAGTTTCCAAAATTCGACCCTCGTTATAAAAAGGACCGTCTGCTTTCGTCACCTTATGAGCAAAGTAACAATGGTAAAAAACAAACCTACACGCAGGCGAAAGTTGGTAAAAATCGCAGAGTGAAGTTCAAAATTTTGGTTATATTTACAAGCTTACAATATTTTTAAATTAGAAAAGGCGGGATTAGCATTAAAAGTTTTTGATGCGTCTCAATTTTCTAAAACCGACAATAATTGCTTTATAAACAATTATTGTACTTTTTTACTAATTATTAAAATTCAGGCCTGAAAATATACCACATACCATACGTATTCGAACGTTCTTCAAACTTAAAATTTTAATAAAGATACACTTTATGAAAAATTTAAATTCTTGAACTATCAAGGTAAAGGATATGACAATAATATTCCTTCAGCTACAAACGCAACTACTACGGCTCTTTGTATTACAATCATGATCACAAATTCATCGGATAAGGGTGAAAAATATTCTTAATTGTGCAACTTCACTTTCTAACATTCAACAAGAGAACGAATTGTTGGGTAAGTTTACTTATTTTTTGGGTTTGACCAATTTTCAGCCACATTAATTATGTAAATTTTTTCCGTCCTGGACAAAAATCAAAAAGACAGAAATCCATTTTAGCACAGAAAACTGTCACCCATAAACCTTCATGAGAAAAGCATTTCCCTATAGTGTCTTTTGCTGAATTAATGGATTATGCTCTTCAGGCTTGTTAAAATGTTCTAAAGGTAAGAAGCTAAATGTGCTTAATAAATAAAATTGATGAACTAAATGATTCTGATAATGTTCGAGAATAATCTCTTAATAGCTGTTCAGAGTATATCTTGTGTATGTTTAAAAATAATAATCTAGTACATATAATGGCACTAATTTAGTATTCAGAAAGCCAACTTACAACATCAGATAAATAATGTCTCTTCATTTCAGTACGATCATTTGTATATCCTGCTATACAAAAAAACACTTTCTTGGCCCTGAAGTATTTCACAACATTTTCTATTGAAAAGAAACAACAAAAAATTGTTATGTTGTATATGAATAAAACAAATATCAGATTTTATAAGAAAATAAACTGAAGTAGAATTTTTATTTCTGTAAAACAAATAAAAAAGTAAACATTAAAAAAAATACAAAAAGTTACTTTAAACACTTAAATTTTTTTTATCTGCATAGTACTGTGTACTTGGGAACTTTCAAGATTTATACAATTGCTCAGTTATAATAGGATAACAGTTAATTGATTAGAAGTTTTGAGAACTAACTACATAATTCCGACCCAATGACGGACGGGCCCACAAGTATATTGGGGTCTATAGGGTCACTGAATAAATTATTTATGTATATGTCAATCCAAAAAGTTTACTAAATCAAGAGGTAGATTTTGTCTGGAATCGAAAATTTAGCAAATTGAACCAATATCGTAATCATTATCATTAATTTTTTTAATTTCTAAGTATTCTTAAAAACGTATAAATTTTTATCTTAAATTACCATTTTATAGGGAGTTTCGACATGACAGACTTATGCAATATAACAGTGTAAAACTAAAGATAACTAGAGCCAATATTATTTTTTTGTTAATATTTTGGAGGGTGCCATAGATTATTTTTTGCAGGACTGCCCTGACTAGAATCATTATGCCACTGCCCCAAATAATTTTTATTTGTTGATAAAAAAAGCCTTGGTCTGAAACTTGGATTCAATTACTTGTTTATTTTCTCTGTTGGGGACAGTGAAAGTTCTGCATTTGCACAAATTTATTTTTAAGTTATTAAAAGAAAAATATTATAAAATGGAATACATTTGTCACTGGGCATTTTTTAATTTCTGTTGAATGTTTTCTTAAAATTTACAATTCCTTAGTAGCATTCAGTACTGCGATTTTCCCAACAAGCCGACACTGTCCAAAGTGCTTCATTACTTGGCGATTTCAAAGCATTGGTTTACAATATTTTTGATTTTGGGAAAATATAAAATACATAGTTCATTGCATTTATTAATTGTGTATTTTACCTTGTTTTCAATTCAGAGATTCAGTATTTTTGAGTTATTATTTAAAGTACACATATCATGGAAGGGTTCAAATATTCCACTTACCGTAATCGTACACATCAAAAACCCTGCAAAACTTTCCATCTCCAGTTAATTCTTTAATAGATTCCAGAAGAGACGAGAGAACAAATGATGAATCTCTGGGGCCCAAGAACCATCCAGTAACAACAGCTGGCACATCAACCCACTGTCTGAGTCGATTACGAAAATAACCTAGGTCCAAACCGTCAGTATTATTTGCAAGGAGAGCCTGAAACAGTAATCGAAACATAACTTTAAATCTGATATAGAAATAATTCACTAGCCTTAATTTTTATTTTTAGAAAAATTTAATGTCATTCAATAGTATACTATTTTATGGACAGAATAAAGGAAGTAAACTTGCATTGGACTTTTTAACATAAAACTGGAATTTTAAGCAATGACTTTGATGGCATTTGAATAATTTATTTCAGAAATTAGTAAACAGACATTTTTTTAAAATTTGATTTCTTATGGAATCAGAATCTCATATGGTAAACAAATATATTTGTCCACAATCTATCCAAATTTAATTATATTTTATGGGTTTCTCACAGTGAATATTGCACATAATGCAGAGATCAGATAGAGACATAAGGTAGCTTGTTGAGTGTGAATAAAAAATTAAATAGTCTGTTGATAGTTTTTGAAATACAAAAAAAAAAAAAAAAAATTGGTACAGAATCAGATTTTTATATGGAAAATATATATTTTTGTGCACAATCCTGTCAACTGCCAAATTAATTTTCAAAAAGTGTATTTTCACATTAAAAAGTATTTTATTGCAGAAACCAACTCATTACATTTTTTTTTTAAGTAAGGAACAAATATTATAATTTAATTTTAAGCAACATCCACTTCGAGAAGATGTTAACTAATACTCTAAATTTTTTAAAGCCAAAATTTATATATTAATCTCAAAGACAGAATTTTTATTTTGTTTCCCGAAAATTTTAAAAAGTATAGTTAGTTGGTTTCTGTAATAAACGGTTCATTTATAGTCGGGGTTCAGTGTCTTAAAATAAACCTCAAGAACTTTTTATAAACTCTTCCCAAAGCTATTAAGTTTTTATACGGGGCTTTTGAAAATAAATAAAATATTAAGAGTTTAAGTATTATTAAAAACCTAAATCACCTTGGTTTGATTAGAAGGTGTGTCAATTGAGTACACACATATTTCTAAGAGGCAGAAGTACAAAATAATTAACATGCACATTTTGAATATTTACCTCGGGTGTGACATCAAATCGGTACAAAGTAATTGCCATTATTACAGTGTAATTGAACTCTGCTGCAAAGTTTAAATAAGGCTGCATTTCCCATTTCCTGATGTGGGTATTTTGTACGATAATTGTTTTGGCATTACTCATACAAGCTTCTTTAGCTCTGAAAATAAAAATTTAAAAAATGGAACAGCATTAAAAGTGGTTAATAAATAACTGACAACTTGTATTAAAAGTTATCAAATGCTTTAAATGTTGGATTTCTAATTTATTAAAAGCAGATTTAAAAAAAAAATTTCAGAAAAATTAAACAAGTTTTAAGCAAAAATAGAAGTTGTACTAATGTCAAACGTGGCCCTAGTCTTGTATAGTATTTCATTTTGGCGGCCCCAAAGGCAACATATCACCCTATGGCTGATCCTGTGAAGGTCATTAAACACCAAAGGGAGTGGGTATAAAATAGGATTGAAGACATTCCATAAAGCTAAGGCTATGCAATATTCTCTTTGGTATTTTAACATATAAAAGCAACGCCAAATACGCCTTAATGCAATGGTCCTATAAATCATTATAATATATATATATATTGCATAAAATTATTGTTTAAAACATTGTGATATTGGGAGGACTATATTAAGTCACACAGGCATAGTCTTGAAACTAATGAAAATGCATTAAAGGGTTTTTCAATGGCCCAATAGTTTTATAATTGACAACTATTCAT
This sequence comes from Troglohyphantes excavatus, assembly GCA_963932185.1. Taxonomy (NCBI): domain Eukaryota; kingdom Metazoa; phylum Arthropoda; class Arachnida; order Araneae; family Linyphiidae; genus Troglohyphantes; species Troglohyphantes excavatus. Next base: position 37,778,873 of record OZ010677.1, read on the forward strand.
TTTGATTATTGGTGCATCATAATTAAATATTGAAAATAATCTGGATGTTCTATAGGTTATCCGTAGATGAAGCAAATCAAGTGTTCCGAGATAACAAAATTTAAAACTATTTTTTCTAGTATTTTAACGATTTTAATTGTAAATTGCTTTGAAAAGAACCAAGATACTTTGAAACTGCAAGGTTTACAAGAAACAATAATAGATAAATAAAAGTATCTATAAATTTTTTAAAAAATAAATCATAATTTTTTCTTCGAAATCAAATTGTATTGACTATAAAAAGAACATACTTTAATAGACGCTTTAGTCTAGCAAAAATTATATATTTTTAATTTAGAATTTAAAATAAAGTGAAAAATTCATTAACTTATGTCTAATCCTCAGATTATTAAGAAATAACATATTATCTTTCTCTTGATGTAGATCTTTGATATAACACTTGTCATGGTAAATGATCATTATAAGTAAAGATGAGTGAAACCTTAAGTGTTGGTCGTTAAGAACTGGTCACTATATTAAGGGGTTGTTATAAGGAGAATCAACTGCACTAAGCATATAACTATTAAGTTTCATAATCTAAAGGGCATAAATAAAACGTAATACATACTTTTTTTCACAAAATTCATGCGAGGCCATAGTAGTAGCTTTTGTACGTACAGGAGAAGTAAATGAATTTTTGAAGAATGAATCAGCACAGCAAAAGGCAGCATCAGGATAAGTGGATGTTAACATCTCACTCAAAGTAGCCTTCCCTGTACTTGGCGGGCCACGAAGTATAAACATGACTTTTCCATGCTCCTTGATATAGGAAACTGTATCCTCTTGTAAAAGAAAATGGAAATCGAACACAACTTCCTTGTCTACATCAGAACCAAGACTGTATTTTTTTCTGGCTCCGATACGTCCTTCCATGATTATTTCTAGTTTTCAGTTCCTTAAACAGTATTAGAGTTGCTTTTCACCTAAAATATACAAAAGAACTCAATTCCTAGTAGGGATGAAACGGATATCCGGTAACTATCTGGTATCCGGCTGTTTTTTAACTATCCGATATCCGGAAGTAAAGTGCCGGATATCCGATTTTCCATGCCGGATATCCGGATGAATAAAACAGCGAAGATTTTTTTTTTGTGGCAATCAATTTTCCTTGTTCTTGCTTTAACTATTTTCCTGAAAATTCAACCAATGTATTCACAGTATGCAGATTCTCCCTTTAACCAATAGAGACTTTTAAAAAAACCACTTTTTTTCAAATTTTTAACTTTAAAATTATATTTTTAACGAATCGTTATGGTGCAGGGTCATCACATCTCATAACTAATATAAAGTTGAATTAAAACATAAATTTCTCAAAAGTTTAAGCAAACTTGAGTTTTTATGTTTGGAATGAAAGGGCATATGGTAAAATTACAATTATTCAGAAATTAAGTGTAAAATGTACAAAACATACGACCATTGCTAGCAGTACCCTAGAATAACCCTTTGTAAATAAAAAAGTTTTTTGAATGTTTATTCAATTTTGGTATCACTTTAAAGATAAGGAATTGGGAAATATTACAGAATAAAAAAATATTTTAAAATTTTTGACCGATTTCCGTTTTTTCTATAGTGTATGAAAAGTTATTTTCATAAAAAATAAACTGCCGGATATCCGGCAAAATCCAGTTCGGATATCCGATTTGTAATGTGCGCCGGATATCCGATATCCGGCAAAACCACTATCCGGTTCATCCTTAATTCCTAGTTATTAAAACTTTCATATTAGAATCATTGATGAAAAAAAAGCAACTTTCTTATGAATTCCTCAAAAAGAATCATGTAATAAAATCAAAGGTTTCACCAAATAGCGATAGTAAAAAAAATCATAAATCTTTTTAGGATTGTTTCCAAGAAGTTAGTGCCAATTCCACTGCAGTTAAAGTTGGATGTAGATAATAATGATAATGTTGATGAATCGGTTCTCCTTTAAGAGTTAGATAATTATCTTTCGAAACTAGTTATTGAAAGCAAAACATCTTCATTCAAATGGTGAAAAATCAATAATTTTTTACTTTATAAAAATTAGTGCAAAAATATCCTTCTTCACTGGCTAGCAGTATATAGACTACACCCAGAGGAAGGGTTAATTTATGAAAAGAAACTCTACCAAAAAATGCAAAACACTTACAGTTTTTACACAGTAATACCAATCTTAAAGAAAGACAAAAGGTTTAATTTGTTTTTTAACTTTCTTTACATGGTGAAAAATAAACCAAATCTTTTGATTAAACTGTTTTTTTTAAACATTTTTTAATATTACAATTTTTAGTTATTTATTATATATATTTATCTTATTTCTCAGTATATAATTTCAGGCCAGATGTACTGCTGGATAATTACAAAATCCGGCTCCTGCCAATTTTCATAAATATTTAAGTGCCAGAATATTAGTTATTTAAAACCTAAGGATATATTGCCACAGAGGGTTCAGCATAAAACTAATAAAATTGTTCAGTTTTTTTCAGCATGGATGTTGAAGATAGATTAATAATTTTTAATATATATAGCATATTCTGGAAGAGATGTATCAAGAGGTCATATTTTCAAATAATAAAAATTTAATTTTAATTAGAAATGGTGAAAGCACTATTTTTTTTTAGACGAAGATAATTGACAAATGAAAAAAAATTCCAGTTAATATTGTTAATTTTCAAAAGTGAGGTTTTTTTTTTTATAAACAAGTGGATCTGCATTGGAGAATAGTTAAAATATAGTAAACCAATCTTTCTGAGCATTTGCTGGTTGTCAAAATTAATATTTGGATTAACTTGAAATAAAAAATAAAAAAAAGAAGTTTGGAATGTACCTAGAATCAATTACTAGACTAGAACAACCTTGTCGGGTCTTGATCTTACGCTTGTCTATCAACATTTGTATTTGCATTATTTTAAAAAATAAACTATTTGGAATACTTTGAAAAGTTCCAGAAACTTATCTTAATTTAAGAGATAACTCTGAGTATAATTTTGATAGCACAAGGATTGGAATGGGACTTCTAATGTGGAAATATATAGTTGTATCTATTAATAGTTAAAATCAGTCATTCAATTAAATAAAATTCGTGGATTTACCTAATTTGTGGTAAAATCACGTCTGCTATTAGCGCAAGATAAATCTTCAAAAAAAATTTATATGAAAAATTATGTTAGGTTTTTTATTATATTTTTTAGATATATAGATAGAAGATAAATCCAAAAAGAAATCCGGTACTTCCCCATAAACCGGGATTCATCCTCAATTTACTTTGCACAATATATAAAAACATATATTATCTTTGCATTAAATATTTCTCTTACATGAAATTCACATCAGTTGAAGGACTGTTTACTTGGTCTTCAGTAATTTATACTATAAAATCTTCCTTAGTGACTTTGAGATTCTGACAAACAAATTAGTCAAAAAGTATAAAATTACCTTATCAAACATAAACCGAAACTTTTCATTTGTTAAGAGTTGAGTAGTTGGGCTGGATCACTCAAAGCTGTAACAAAATTGGAAAGTTTTTTTTTGTTTGGTTTTGGTTTAAAACGTCCCACAAGAGCTACACAATAGGCTATTGGCGACGGGTCGGGGCCTATCTTGAAGGAAAGACCCGTGAACGATGCCTCGTATTTTTGAACCATGGTCAGATGACGAGGACAACACCTGAGCTGGCACCCAACGCCTTCAATTGACGTCGGGACTTTGGACCCCGATCAGATTTATCGTGCACCAGTCCCGTATACACGCCAGTAAAATTTGTTGGATGTTCTGGACAACTTTCTAGTATTTTTGTACCAAAGCTGGCAACCCTCCGAACGCAAGATCACTACTTTTTTTTCCTTTTCTTTGTCAAGTCCATCGCACGGATTCGAACCACACCAATCCTCTGATTAGTAACTGAGCGCCTTATCCACTATGAGCAACTGGAGCTCAACTAAAACATGTAATTCAGTAATGAAAAAGAGACCTCCGTGGTCTAACGGTTAAAGGCGTCAGCTGCGAATACCAAAATTCGTGGTTCGATGCCAGGCGATGGACTTGACAAAGAAAATTAAAAAGTAGTGATCTTGTGATCGGAGGGTTGCCAGCTTCGCTACAAAAATACTAGAAAAGTCGTCCAGAACATACACAAAAATTAACGGCGTGTATACGGGACTGGTGCACGATAAATCTGATCGGAGTCCAAAGTCCCGACGTCTATTGTAGGCGTTGGGTGCCAGTTTAGGTGTTTCCTCGTCATCTGACCATGGTTCTGGAATAACGATGAGGCATCGTTCCCGGGTCTTTCCTTCGAGTTAGACCCCGAACCGTTGCCAATAGCCCACTGTACAGCTCTAGTGCGACGTTAATTAAACAAAACTAAACTAAAACCCAGTAATGAAAATATTATTCATTTTCAATATAAATTTCGTTTATAATAGAGCTGCACAGTGGGCTATTGGGCCTATCTCGAAGGAAAGACCCGGGAACGATAACTTGTATTTCTGAACCATGGTCAGATGACGAAGACAACACCCGACGCAACCTTAATAGGCGTCAGGACATTGGACCCTGATCAAATTTATCGTGCACCAGTCCCGTATACACGCCAGTATAATTTGTTGGATGTTCTGGACGACTTTCTAGTATTTTTGTAGCGAAGCTTACAACCCCCTCCGATCGCAAGATCACTATACTTTTTACTTTTCTTTGTCAAGTCCATCGCACGGATTTGAACCACCAATCTTCTGATTAGTAGCTGAACGCCGAGCCTCAGTTGCTCAGTGGATAAAGGCATTCAGCTACTAATCAGAGGATTGGTGGTTCGAATCCGTGCGACGGACTTAACAGAGAAAAGTAAAAAAGTAGTGATTTTGCGATCGGGTTACCAACTTCGATACAAAAATACTAGAAAGTCGTCCAGAACATATAACAAATTATACTGGCGTGTATACGGGACTGGTGCACGATAAATTTGATCGGGGTCCAATGTCCTGACGCCTATTAAGGTTGCGTCGGGTGCCAGCTCGGGTGTTGACCTTGTCATCTGACCATGGTTCAAAAATACAAGGTATCGTTCCCGGGTCTTTCCTTCGAGATATTCCCCGAACCGTCGCCAATAGCCCACTGTGCAGCTCTGTTATAAACGAAATTTATATTGAAAATGAATAATATTTTTATTACTGGGTTTGGTTTTGTTTAATTAAGTCGCACTGGAGCTGCAGAGTGGGCAATTGGTGACGGTTCGGGGTCTATCTCGAAGAAAAGACTCGGGAACGATGCCTATCGTTATTTCAGAACCTTGGTCAGATGACGAAGAAATACCTGAACTGGAACCCAACGCATACAATAGACGTCGGGACTTTGGACCCTGATCAGATTTATCGTGCACCAGTCCCGTATACACGCCAACACGCCGTTAATTTTTGTGAATGTTCTGGACAACTTTTCTAGTATTTTTGTAGCGAAGCTGGCGACCCTCCGATCACAAGATCACTACTTTTTACGCCTATTGAGGTTGCGTCGGGTGCCAGTTCAGATGTTGTCCTCGTCATCTGACCATCGTTCAAAAATACGAGGCATCGTTCCCGGGTCTTTCCTGCGAGATAGGCCACGAACCGTCGCCAATAGCCCACTGTGCAGCTCTAGTGCGACTTTTATTAACCAAACCAACCATTTATAATATTTAAATACAAATAATTGATATATGGCAACAGTATTATTTTCAGTAAGTTTCAGTTTTGATTTTAATTCTACGGAACAAACTCGTCAAAGTAAACTTAAAGTAATTTTAAATTATGAATCGAAAGTAACAATCAAAGTCATTCAATTATTTTGATAAAAGTTGCATTGGCTTTGTTGGAAAAGGGTTCTGTAGAGGTTCATATTAAAATTTTTTTAATAGAATATAATTTTTTTTAATTTCTACAATAAGGTAAGATACTCCCCTTTTGTAAATAAAAGTTTGAAAAATAAACATTCCGATAGAAATATTTCTATCGGATTGTTTACTTTTCAAACTTTGATTGTTTTAAAATATATCGGTTTCCTATTGTACACTTAGGCGCATGTTACAAAAATGGATTTTTTACACGAAATACATTTAAACCAAAATATTTAGTGAAAGGGTTGTCAGCAGTATATTCTTGATTTAGTATTATCATAGTTTACCAAAAGTTCTTTTATCTTAAAATAGTTTAGTTTTAAATAAACATCTTTGAGAGCATTGTACAACAAAACTAACAATTTGTACAGTCCATGCAAATTTTTACTGTATTATGAAATGTTTAATTATTACAAAACTTTAACAATATTTTTTATTGTATTTTCTTGCAGTTTTATTAAATTAAAAAAATTATCTTTATAAGATTTACAAACCAGTAAATAAATAACTGTTGACAAAGATCATAATCATCTTCTGTGTAAAACATGTTCTGTACAAGAACATGTACAAAAATTGGTAAAGACTTTGCAAAAGTATATTTTGGTAGGTTTATGACAACTTTCAAATATATGTTTATGCATCATAGATATTTGTTTCTACCCTTGAACATTCAGGGTTTATTTAAAACATACCTTTAAAAAATTAAATTTGTATTTATTTTTTAAAAAAATTTATTTAATATAATTTAAATATTTTATTGTTAAAACACAGATAATATTACTAAATTTGAAACTGTATAAAACCATTAAAAAGTTTCAATATGTATAAATAAACCTGTCTTGCTAAAATTTTAGATATGTTGGAATAATTTTTGAACGTTCCAACACAGGCAATGTGCAGTTTGTGTTCCACATATTTTGCAAAATGTATCAATCTATGCTCTGTTATTGGGACGTCACTTACTTGAGCCTTGGGAGCTCCAGGATATTCCTGTTAGATCATTGCTGAATTTTGCTTCAGCTACAGATCTCTTTTCTTAAGTGATCAATGATTTATCTCAGGGGAAAGTACAATAGACCTCCGGTCGCAGTGCTTGCTCCAATTTGGAGCCCCCATCCTTAAGTCATGCTTTGTTATCACATTGTCTTCTAATTTATCATAACGAATACATACAAATAATCTGACTTAAGGTTCATTTATAGAACATGGTGCCTTCACCAAATGTGATATTTGGCAACAATTTCTGAGCGATAAAAGTTTATATTTGGTTAACTGTACTTGATAACGTGCATAGCAATATCATGAATTTTATCATGGTTTAATGTTGTTCCTCCTTTTGACTGTCTTGGCGTCAAATGAAAAACACATGTAACTTTTGGCCTTGGCAACAATATTTCAGAGTTACTCCAAGGGGCATCGTGTTCTAGTAATTTACCTGACTACATAATAAATAAAAATTGTGGGTGCATAGGGGGTTACATTTTTATAATGAAGACATATATTATCAGAGTTGTCACTCAACATCATGATTAAAATTTCTTGACTTTTCCAGGAGGGTTTTTGTATTATGATTACGTAATAATAAAAGTTTGGATGGCTAAAATGTTTATGTTTTCTCTTACTAGAACATGAATGCTAAACGAGAATCAACCAAGCAAAAATTCATACCTGGCTCACTGTCCGAGTCCTCGGAGATATTCAACTTTCCTTTCACTGCAGATGATTGCACAATGGATTTCCTCAAAGACCATGGCAGAATAATGTTTATTATACGTGGGCCACCTGGCACTGGAAAGGATTCTCTGACTAAAATACTAACAGACCAATACCCTGGTGCAACCATGTGCTCAGCTGATTCCTACTTTGGCAATACTTTTTCATCGTCTCAAAGAAATCCCCAGAGTTTAAGGCTGTCACATGAGTACTGCCATACTAAGTAAGTTTGATTGTTTTAACTCTCAATATGTTGTTGTTGTGGCATTAAATCTAATTCAAATTAAACCACCCATCCAAATGTCAAAATTTTAATTTTGGCACAGCATCTTGATGACAATACAAAATGCACTTATAATAATTAGTAATTTAATATTGAAGAATTCGATTTGACAAGATTTGATCCTATGCTAAATTCAGAGTGCTTTTAACTGGTGTGTGTTAAAAAGATTCACTGTGAATAAGCTTCACCAAATAGTTTTTTGGCATTATATCATATTACTTTACACCAAAATAAAGGGTTTACTTTGTATTTGAATTTAAGTATTAAATGAAAACTGGTTTTTAGTATTGTTCTAAAAGTAAATAAGCATGAATCTTGCTAAAATAAAATATAGTTTAATAACCCTAAGAATGGGGATTTTTCACATTGAAAATAAAACTAATTCACATGGTCTGAAGAAAACCACCAATATATGTAATAAATTATACACAACTAAAATAGCTTATAATTGTAAAATTAAATTCTTTTAAATTTGAATAGCTTTTAATCAAGTTTTACCTGTATGAAATATGACATGGACCGTCCCCACAATAAAATCTTATGCATGTCCTATTTGGGCAAGTAAATATATTATTGTTAATAGATTTATAAATAAGTTTAAAAATTAAATTATTAAAAAACATATTTTTTCAAAAAAATTGTATAACAAGAAACTTTTTCATGTTCCTTTACAATATGTCCTTTAATTTAATTATATTAATTTGTATTAGGGTCAAATCTGCCTGCCAAAGAAATAACCATCCAATCATTGTGAAGAATACTCACATGAAGAAATTTGAATTACAAAAATATTTGGACTTTGCTGCAGAATACAACTACACTGTTATTATGGCTGTGACAATACATAAATTCGAAGTAACCCCAGAGGTAATTGAAACTTGTTCATTAGTTTTCTTTAGCCTTCATTATAGTTTTATTATTGTAATAGTAGTTTCAGAAATGCTTTTATGTTTCTGTGTTAATTTAAAAATGCTTTTTTAACCAGTGTAAATTATTCATGATTATCAGTCTTTATCATTTTCAGCTTATCTATAAGCATCCCTAGCACTAAGGCATTGTTATATTGTCTTTTTAAGTAATGATTCGTAATTTCCAAGTCTTTTATTCTGTAAATTTATGTTCATAATTAATGGATAAATGTTTAACATAGTTTTAAGTTTGTACCACATACCCATCTGAGTATCATTGTGTTTTTTAAAATATCCATAACTTAAAATTTTTTTGTGAATTGACGATTTTGTTGTACCTATAGATCCTTGCACGCAGCAACACCAAAGGCCTGAGTGTGGAATATTTTCAGCGTCGCTTGAAGCAATGGGAGGAAGTCGTTCCATTACTAGTCGGTTGGTTCCTGAACCCCGAGGATTCGCTTTATCTTCTGAATGAATTGCAGGAAGCGTTCGATTCCTTGCTTGGAGATGGAAAGTTTTGCAGAATTTTAAATGTATTTGATAAAGGTATGGTGTGTTTGAATTCCTTATGGGAAACAGTTTATGAGTAATAGTTTCGATGAAATAAAGTGCAGAAACATCAACTTTTGATTATTTTATAATTCTATATGTTGGTAAGGTACAAAGGTACCTATTTTTAAGAAATTAAAAGTATTGAGATAGACCCAAAATGTTTTTTGATTAGAAAATCATAGTTACTGTTTTTTTTTTTCTTTTTAAAGTTTAATAAGTATTTGGATAACTCATCATCACAGCAATAATATTAATATTGGACAAAGAGGTAAATAGTAATTTTTTCATAGTGTAAAATTAATAAAAAAATATCAAAACAAGATTTAAAAAAAAATTTAATGGTGTTTTAAGTTTTACCAAATCATAAATTATCTATTGTTGTTCATGTATTAATGATCAAATGCACTTTAAAATGTACTATTAACGTGACCAAGAATTGGTTGTAAAATTAGAACAGAAAGTATTCATAGTTTTGAATATATTTACTTATCCCTAATTTCCCTTAGTGTAGGATCGAAGATTTCCTTGCTCTGGTATTTTGAGTGGTATTGTCTGATCATATTTTTATTATGCAATTTGGTCTTTGATTGTGATTATTTAATTTTAAAATTACAATACCACATAAATATATTTTTATTGTAGTGAATCGCAAGCTTTTAGTACATGCTTCTCTCACGATTCCGCATACTAAAGTTTTGAATTATTGTTATCGAGATACTTACGTTTTTTTGTCAACAATAACTTATAAAACAATATAAAGTTTTATATTACATTTACACTTTTCCTTTTAATAAGTATCAGATTATTTTATTTTTGTATACGAATAAATTTAACTCTTTTAATTTCTCTTAAATCATGTACTTTATACAAAATTTAACTGTTGCTATATAAAACTTCATTTATAATAAGTAATTAAAATATCTTAGAGTAAATACCTTAAAAACTGGGTTGGCAGAGCAACCTGATTGTAATATAACAGAATGTTCCGAATGTTTTAGAATAAATGAATTTTTCTACTATGTTTGGTCCCAGCTTTTCATTTGAGCAATAATTTATTAAAATTGGTTCAGTAGACTTTGCTAAACTTAAAAATAAACTACACAATTTTTAAATTGGATGTAGAAGAAGGCTTTTAGTATATGTGCATCTTCCCTCAAAATTGTATTGTTCTTCTTTATTTTTATTTAAGCAGATACAGAGCAGCAAAAAGTATATGTTTAATTTATAATGGTTCCATTTTATTAAGCGAACCTACATGCCAAATGTGCGAAAACGCACCAAATTTGTTAACCTATCTCTAATTATGCTCAGAAACGATTAAAAGGAAAAAGTATTGTGCCAAGCTTTTCCTTGATGACAAATAGTGGATGTTCAATGGAAAGCGACCCTTTTAACCTCTTCTTCCACTGGCCTCTTCAATTTATATTCAATGTATCATAATGTATTCAATGTATCATATCAATGTATATAATTTAAGTATAATCAATTTATTAAGATGCTTTGCTCTCTTGGGAGTCAAGTTCTACAGTTTGAGAATAGATACTTTAGTAGTGCATGCAAAATAAACTTTATATTGATGCCTTCCAAAAAAATAATTATTACACCATCTTTATATTACTACCTTGTATGTTATTAATTTATCCTCACTTGCTTTTGACAGGTGGTCTTTTTAAACACTATAAAGCAAGGAAGCTGCTTTACTGCACTGCTGCTTGTGGAGAAAATAGAAGTAATGAGATTAAAAACTATTATCTGTCTAAGAATGTGAGTAAAACTTTTTTTGAACAAAATTATTACAGTGGAATATTGCCAATTTATTAGACTAAATATGTTAAAATATTATCTATACTTTAGTTTACCTTAGACTTCTGTTAAATATAAATTTATTAATTTTGACTAAATATGCAATACTAATAAGTGTTAAAACTGGTTTTTTATTAAACTTCCAAAATATTTAACCAAAGTACCAAAACAAATTTTAGCTTTCAAAAAACATTATTATAGATAATTGCACTTTATTACATTAGATTGCATTTTTCTGCATGTTTTTATTACCATATTTAAAATTTAAAAGCAGCATGCAAAATAAAAATTGTCTCTAAATGTGCTTTAATTTTATAAATTATTTATAATATATGCACATTTTTGATGAGAAAGAAGTTGTTTCGATAATTTTGTTTAAATGAATTAAAAGATTTTATAGATTTACTTAATTCATTTTTGTGCATTTTAGAAAGCAAAGTTAGCTTTTTTAAAATCCATTTTGATAAAAAAGTAAACATATATTTAAAAAAAACTCTTATTGCTTAAACATTATTTATTTGTATTGTTGTTGCTCTAAGATTTCCAATTAGCACCAATTTAGTGCTTTGACATTTAGGATATCCTTTAACTTTTTATAGGTCCAAGAAAATTATGGCAAGTGTTCCACTATTACTATTATAGGATATCTAGTCACACCGTCATCTGTCTCTGCTGTAGTATATTTAAACGAGAATCAGAAAAATCTTCGGTACATACGAGAAAGTAGCAAACACAGGAATGATGGCATATATTCCTTGATCAAGGGATTTAGTTCACTTGACCTCGAAGGCAACCTCAAAAAGCACAGCGTTACCATTGATTTTGATGTTAATTTCAAAAGCACCAAAACCACTGCCAAACGAGAGAAGAAATGTGAAGATGAAGTTATTAACATAAGTCACTGTAGCTCAATGCTACTTGCTGAAAGTGATGAGGTTTATTCTCCAATAAGATCTGTCCATTCCTTTTTCAAATTGCTGAATGGAGCCGCCAATGCAAATGGGGTTATCAGATCTGACCAGCTTATAGAGCTGGATGAACATATGAAGGTGTACAGACTTTCTGAAAATGCGTGGTTGATAAAACCGCCTTATGGATTGTCTTTCAAGAGCATTTACACTGGGCTCTATGTGTAAATTTTGTTTATTGAGAAGTTTAAATTTTAAGATGCAAAGTTCATGTATATTCTCTTCTACAATTTTAGCTTTATTACTTGTGTAGAAATATGCTATTAGTTTATTTAATATATGTTGTTTACAAGCATTTTTACTAAAATAAATTCTGTTTAGCTCTTTTTGTTTATTTTTTAATGAAAAAGAATGCTTACCTAATCAAAAATACTATCGTTCACAAGACATAACTAATAAACATATTTTTGGTTGTCTGCAAATTAATACTAATTTTGATTAATAGCTATTGTTTCAGAGATTTACATTTCTCCTCTACAAATAATCGAAATGTGACCTTTTGCTTTTTACAATTAATAATGTGTAATTAGGAAACCCTAAAATGACCTTTTTTGAAAACATTTGGAAATGTTTTGAGAACAATGGTATGTCAGATTAAGAGTTATCAAATGAGATATACAATTGGTATAAAGAAATTGAGAGACGAATGGAAAAAAAATTAAATACCACATTTTTTTAATTATAAATTAGAATACTATCACATCTATGCATATAGCCAATACAGATTAGGGAAAAATTATTGACATAAACGGAAGTTTCGGAGTTGCAAGGTGAAATATTAAATGTTTTCTTACTAAACATCACTGATGTCCATGTTGTTAAACTCTGATCTGAAAAAAAATATATATATATATAAGTTTTTTTTTACTTGGACAGAGCAGAATATCAAAATTAATAGTTGGATTAGTTTTTTATTAGGTAATGATTGTATGGTTTCAGATTTTTTTCCATGTACGTAATACATGTAACATTTTACTTCCACTTCTGGAAAACTGAAAAAAATATATAGTTGTTATGGTTGAGTTTAGTAGTTAATTTAAAAGAATGGCAGTATAAAATATTTGGTTGGTTCGAGTTGATTTGTGTTTTTTATTGTTAATAGGTTTGAATTTCTCCGATACCCGAAATGCTGACTACAAAAACAAAATACATGGTTGAATGCATGGAAATGAAGTATTCTATCCAATTGCTGTAGCAAATTTAACATATGAAATGGCTATCACCCATTTTTTAATAGTTCAAAGCAAACGACTTGCTTCAAATATCGAGAATAAAGTTTATTTGCCACAACAACCACCAACCAAAGCGATATCAAATCCGACACAGAGAAAATAACGAAGGTTGGTGGTTTTCAGCGGTCAAGGCCACAGCGCAGAATACTTCAACATGCATCTTTTGTAAAATTTTAAAACAGGAAGCTAACTGTTATAAAAGATTTTTTGACAAAGCACGTATTTTATCAAAATTGGCCATTACACAATCCTATCTCTTTGTCAAACTTATTTTATAAAAGATCTTTGTCAAAGAATTTTACTAGTGTAATTTCAGGCTAAAACTACATATGTACATTAAATTTCCATTGAAATATGTATATAATAAAGGTATTCCACAGCAGAATTAGCAATGAAAATAAACATTTTAGATTTTATTTACATTGAATATCCCAGAACTACATTGACTTCAAACATTCCAAATAAATTAATCCCAAATGCGACTTTTTCTGCACTTTGTTGTCAAAGGATGTCTGTAATTTAAACAAAATACCTTCTCCCCCCTTAACACAAGATGTAAAGAAAACCTTTTCAAAAATATAACTTTATCATTAAAATAAATGGTAACTATTGCTCTAGAACAGCAGTTTTCAACCTGTCGTACGCCTACCACTGGGGGCACATGACGATCTGCTTGGGGATACACGAAAATATTACTAGTAATGTCGGAAAACACCCAAACTAAATATAGGCACGAAACGGTGGTGGGCATTCGGTACCGCGACCAAAACCTGCAAGTGTCATCAATTTGAGTAGTTTGATTAACTCAATGACAACTCCCAGTCTATTTATAGTTTTGCCGGTTAACTCAAGAACTTTATTGCCTAACAAAAACAAAACTTTTTTTTGCATAGGTGGACGAGTGAGAAGGGTAATGAGTGAAGGAGGTACTCATAAATGAAAAGTTTTATAAAGGAGTAGGCAAGAGAAAAATATTTTGAGACAATTGTTTTAGAAGAACTGTAAATATGTAAATTTTCAGAAACTCCTTTTTTTTTCTCAATTAAATAAGAATGTTTCAAAATAATGAAGCAATAATGTATTGATTATAACATATACATTTCAATCTTATTGTTCTGTACACCCTTTTTAAGTAATAACAAGCAGTGAGTATCATTAGGTGGATGTGTGCATTTTTCGTCCTATAAATTGTTTTTTTAATAATTGAAACATCTAAAAAATAAGCTTACCTTTTTTAAGTCTGCAAAACATTTTCACTATTTTTTTTATAAAAATGTAGTTAACGTTGCATTAGAGCTTGTTGCAATTGATGACAGTTCAGTATCTACCCTGAAAATCTGGTAACGAAGTCTTGTAACTTGAACCAGAGATGATAATAAGACTTCATGCTCCAAACTTCCACATCACAATAAACATGGAAATTATTTTCCACCTGTTTAATGGAAACAGTCCCTGTACACCGTCGCTCAGTGGTGTTGCCAGGGGTAGGACTATCAGGCCCCCTCCGAAATTTTTACACATACAAGAGCAATGTAGATTTGTGCTTACATTTTACTTCATAATATTTTTAGCCATATTTAATCAATTTTCATTAAATTTTTCTTAGAAAATAAAAATGCTGATGCCCAACTAAGGCTCATGGTCCAGCAAGGTTAACCCAGTCTATTTATAGTTTTAAAGTACCTAATTTATTTTATTGCCTCCATAATACTACAACAAGATAGGAAGATTAATAAATTACATTTCAGTTACCTAGTTGTAGTGTTCACACCATATTATATATGTATCTGTCTAACTATCTAGTTATGCATATGGATAGACAGTCAGAGATATATTGTGGCATAAGTACTACAGAACTAGGTAGCTAAACTGATATGTATAATCTTCGTATGAAGTTATCTAATTGTAGTATTAGGGAGACAATATAGTAACTCAATAAAATTTATTAGACAGGTTAATGATATATATATATTAAAATTAATTTGTGCTTTCACCAAAATTTCCTTGTGGTCCTAAATCCCGGCTATGCCACTGGTGTCCGCGATTTGAGATCAGACTTGCTGTCACTGTGCTCTTCAAATTCACTAATCGTGCGGTTTTTTTTCTCAATGGACAAACATGTTTTGTTAGATTGCACCTATAACTTAAAGCTTTGTAGCATAAATTACACACATGTGGCTTTTCCCTTGTATGAGGTAGTGGAATTTCAGTCTGTATTTATTACTTAGAGCCTTATTGCAAAGAACACAAACATGAGATTTTTCATCCCCATGCATCAAGAGATGGGTTTTGAGGTGGCTTTTACTAGTAAGTACTTTGCAGCAAACATGACACACATGTTATCCGTATGAGTATGGTAGTGTCAGTTTAGGAGATGTTCTTCTGTGTGTGTACGCTCTGTTGCAGACATCACAAACATCCTCAACGTGGATGTTTTCTCCTCAATGTGGATAAGGCAATGATTTTGCAATTGGCCCTTTTGCGAAAATGCTCTGTTGCACAGTTCACAAAAATGAGATTTTACCCCAGTGTGAATGTGTAGATGGGTCTCGAGAGCGTTTGTAAACGAAGGCTTTGTTACACACGTTTTCCCTCGCCTGCGTGGATAAGGGAATGTTTGAGGTTGCATTTTAGAGTACATGCTTTGTTGCATACATGACACACATGCGGTTTCTTACCTGTGTGAGTTAGAAGGTGGGCTTTGAGATTGGCTTTTGTATGTGTGTGAAGTGCTTTGTTGCATATTTTGCTTTGAGGGAAACCAATGGGGATGTTGTTCCCTCATGTTTAGGCTAATAGTGTTTTTACCAATTCCCAGAAATGGCAACACTGTTTAAAAGTCCTAGTTTTGAAGTATAGATTAATTGAGATGCCATCAGTGTTTATATTAAGAAACATTCCTTTTTATTTACAGTACATATATGAAATGAAATAACATTAGGAGTCCATTAAAACGGTGAAAAATGATTTATATTTTTTAAAGAAAAAAAAATTATCACTCACATTATTGTAGACTTTATTTACACTAAACATGCAGAATTTGAAATAATAAATTACTAACTTTGATTGTGAAGATTTTGAGATCATTGCTCGCTAGAGACGGTGTTTTATCTCATACTAACTTTCGTCAAGTTGAAAGTTTCATTTTAATATTTTTAGAAGAAATAGATTGTCCTGACCCGACGAAATTGGTAGGCACTTGAAATAAAGTTATTACTTCACCCAACTTTAATAGAGGAGATAACAGTGAACCACAATGAATGTAACATAACTTTGAGATTTGTCTCTAAGTTTATACACGGAAAAAAACTAACTCGTATTTTTGAATTATAGTCAGACGACGAAACCAATATCTGAATGGGCACCCGACTCAACCTCAACAAGTCAAAATCAGGAAATACGAGATGGAACCAATTTTGTTGATTTGAACCTGTTGTTGGTCTCCAAAAGTTGTATTTGCATCTGCAGTTTAATGATTTTGCGACTTTTAAAAACTAAAACATCAGTAATAAAGAGATATTTATAAGCATAAGAAAGGTCCGTGTTACCTTTTCCCGAATTTCACATGCCGCATGTCCCTCATGAGATGCGTGGATCTGTTGTTGTCGGAGCAGCCGACGGACGTGTCGAAGGTGGAGGTCTGCGATGCTCGAGTGTTGCGGCACTTCCAAGTGTACCGGTGGTTGGGGTTGCGACGCAGGGCGGCCCGCACGTACGCCTTGCGTACAACCGTTTGCACCTGCAACGCACACAGGTGAAATACGAGAAATTTATACACGCTTTTATGTTGTTCTCATTCTGTTTAGTTGTAGCGTTCAATCTTGCAACTTCATTTTAAACTCCATCAGAAGATAAAAAAAAATTCTGTTTATTTTTCTCTTGGTATACAAACATTGTTATATTATTCTTAGTAACTAAATAAAAAAAAATTCGTTATAATTCATTTTTAACCTGCTTAAAAGCGCGCCAACCCAAACCGCCAATAAACGACAAGGAGAGAGGTAATCAATTCCACTTTTATTTTTATATATGATTCGTGCAAGATTTCTGTTCTAATTAAGATATTTGGAAAATTCTTTTTTTTGTTGGATATGGAATGTATCACTTGGGCACCTTTCAAAAACATATCCGGTTATCCGGCATTTTTAACTATCCGGAATTCTCATTTAACCGGACAGAATGAGAAAATATATTGTCGGATTTCGAACATATTATTTTTGGGGTAGATAAAAATCCACATAAGGAATTTTTTTTTAAAAAAGGGTTATCCGGCTTTTATTTATCCGGAAATATCGATTAACTGGACTTTTTTTTCTTCGATTTAAAAATATTTTTAGTGTTGGTTAGAGACTGTCCAAAAATGAAACTTCCTTTATTTTTTTTTGGATAGGGGTTGTTATAACAGTATTGTTGGCACACTCTTTTTTCCCCGGAAAGAATTTTATTGAACTGGATTATCTCAAAATATACTTATCCGGGGCGTGGGAAAAAGTCTTGGTGAATAATAGCAGCGGGAGAATCCCCTTGTAAATTAAAAACTAAAAAGGGGAAAGTATAATAATCTTTAAAAAAAAAGTAAAACCGACTAAGAAAAAATCGTTAAAAAGTAAAAAAATAGTTTTTAATGAAGTTGAGCAAATTTAAATATTTAATATTAATTTTATACTTATTTCAACGTTTGGAAATCGGTTCTAATTCATAAAAACCATACCTACCTTTTAGCGTCGATATCAAAACGTTGAAATAAGTATAAAATTAATATTAAATAATTAAATTTGCTCAACTTGTTCGAAAAATGAAAAATTATTTTATACTTTTAAGTGCTTTTTTCTTAGTCGGTTTTACTTGTTTTTTTTTTGTCGTTTGTTTTTTAAAAAAAAAAGAAGATTATTTTATTTCTATTTGAAATTAAGCATTTGGTCCTTAAGATGATTGCATGATACTTTAAAGCAGTAGTTCCCGAACTTCTTCAAATGGCAAATGGGCCATTAAAAGCTGAGTTCGACAATTTGCGGAATACCACTTCCTAAAAACACTAAAAAGTTTTATACTGAATATAATTATGATATTACATATGAGGGCTAATAATATGGTCTGTTTGTTTTATAATGTTTTACTGTTTTCGGGTTCGATTGACCCAAAGTCTATTTACTTTGCAATAGAACTCGTCAAACTGCATTCATAAATATTAATAAATTAAATAAGAAAAAAAACTGCTTTTGGTCTCCTTGTATTTTCTGTCCTCCATATAGATTTGGTGTTAAATAATGTATTTTGTAAAAATAAATTTTAAAGTTTACTATTTTTAAATTAAATTGTCAAGGTGATGTTTCAAATTCTTGATCATATATATGTTTACCGTACTTCAAATAATGAATCAAATACTTGAGAGCTTGCATTTTGTTTATTAATTTCAATATTCTTGGCCACAACAGTATATTCCAGAAATTTAATATAAGTAAATATTACACTATTTACTTACATTAACTTACAAGGTACTTTTGGTTTATGTAGCTTAATGTATTATACGTTATACTCACATATATGTTTTTTTTAAACACTTTTCGCAGCGATACATAAATAGAAAGCTTGTGTAACTCTAACGGTTTTTTTCTACAACCATAAGTAATTTTAACTATTTTGAAATAAATATACTTTTAAATCGACAAAAACTTTTTTTTGCTTTTAAACTTTTTCAACGTTTTCAGAGGGAAAATAATTATAAGATTAAGCCTTACATATCTACAGGCTTTTTAGCGGATGTTTACTTGGTCAATTTAAAAGCATAAAAATGAAATGATCCTAATGCCTTGAAATGGCTTATCGATAATGGCTTATCGGTAAAAAAAATTATCATTAAAACTAATGATATAAAAAGGATACAGTAGTTTACTAATTCTATGTTGTAATAAATTGTTGCAAAACACTCATTACAACCGTCTGAAAAACGTGTAGATAGGGAAAAAACTTTTAAAACGTAAAGGCAAATAAAATGAATTGACCGAGTGTTATCGAGGTCCTGTTTTAACTTGAATGTTCAGATTTCCGTCTGTTTGTCTATCTGTTAGTTACGCAGTCACGACCAAACGCGTTGTTCAATTTTTTTAAAATTTAAATGTCTTTTTATTCCGTTTTATGATGGTTGCCGTTTTATTATTCGATTCTGTTTCAAGATGGTGGTCGTTTCAGTGGTTCTATTTCGTGTAAAATTCAGTTTCTTCTTCTTTTTTTTTTATTTTTTTGGTCGCGAGGTCTACTGTTTCCAGAACTACTAGTATATAAACATACATGGTAAATTTTAAACATCTTTAAAGATTTACATTTCTTTTTAGTAACGTCCGTCCGTTTGTTTGAAATACAACCTCACATCTAGTAATGTTTCTCAATTGTAATATTAGTCAATAGGAATACTGATCTTTATTATTAATCGAGGTGCTGAACATCTTGAGTAAGATGTTCCGTGAATGATTCAGCCAATCTAAACAAATTTCACCCTGTAAAAGTGTTTTACTTCGACTATAGTTTTCGTGCCAAGTAAGCATCAATATCTTTTTTTGTGGTGAAATATTGTTTATTACAACGGTTTTAATCGACTTCAGGAGACAACACAGAGACGGGATTAGCAATTCCGCAAGTATAATATTAAGTACCAGTATTTTCCTCTTAATTTTTTTTAAAAAAGAAGACATTTTTGTTGGTTAAGGATTGTAATTAAACGGACATGTGGACAATTTTTTCTAATTACGAAAATTCTTTTTGGTTGGATAGAGAATATCTCAAAATAAAATGCAACGAATTTTCAATTATCCATAATTCAGAAATCTCAATTAACTGGACATTTTTATCAATCGATCAGTTACTTGGATTTTGAATATTAATTGTTTTTATGCGTACAGGAATGAACCTCTCCCCTATGGCTTGAACAGAAGCTGAGATTAGCAATATTAAATAACGCTGCTCACTTTTGAGAAAGTACGATTACTTAAATTTGAGTACGTCATCGGTCATTTATGGTGCAATTGTACTAAAAGAAAAACGTGTAGGTTCAGGTACTCATTTTTAAGTACCTTTTTTTTACAGTGTAGATTACTAAACAACAGAATGTCGATTCGTCTACAATAAGTTAAACAGATAACTTTTATAGTATTTCTGAAAATATCGTAATATGTATTTATCAGTAAAGAAAAATTCAACTATTTTAAAACTGAATCGATGAAACGAAGTTTAAGGAAAGACAGTTAAATGCGCTGACATCTATTTTGATAATACTATTTCTGTTAAAAAAAATAATGACTTTTTAACAATTTTCTATACGGTTTTCAAAGCAGCTAATGTTATGATCTTTTTAATACGATTCTGAAACGCATTCTTCATCCTTAATCAAATTTTCTGTTTCTAAACAAACATTTTCCTCAAAAATTAAATTTGAAAATTATCCTAATTTGTTATTTTATTATACTTTAAATAAAAAGAAATTTATAGAACTATATATTTTAAACACATGCATTGTATCAAAAATATATTTTTTTTTGTTTTTAATTTAATTTAATTTATTTCATGATCATGTACCGATAGTTTGGTCATTCGTCAACAAACAAAACCACAAAAAATTTTGCTACGTAATTATTTTTCTCTTGAAATATTTATATAACCGCGAATATTCATTCGTACTTACATTAGGAATTATCGTTCTAAAAAAAATGTCCTGACAAAAACATGGAGCGTGGGCAAAATTTAATTGAATTTCGCCCCCATTTTTTTTTAATCTTACGTTATCTTTGCTCAAATATTTTGGAATCTTCAACAAAAAATATATAAAGTAATTTTTGAAGTAAGAATTTAGATTTTAGAACATATTCTTATAAGATTTTTTTTTTTTAACAACAGAATTTATGACAGCTTGCTTGTTCAGGTTATCTTCATTGCAATCAGACGATATATTTTCAGTTATTTTTATATTAGTGGTGTAACAGAGATGTTGACTTTAGAGCAAGTTAAAAAAATGATGGAATGGTTAAATTGAGAATGTTTTTTAATTTAATATAATAAAAAAAAATTCAGTTTAAATCTCTATATTAATTTATAATTAAATATAAATTAATTTTTGGAAATAATAATACATATTTCTCAATAATTAAAACTATGTTCGAATATCAAACAAACAAGCAATTAAAAAAAATTAAATCGATAACTTTGTAATAATTTTAAAATGCACTAATTTTATATTTCATTAAATGGTTGACAAACAATTTTTTGTTTGATTTGTTAAAACTAAAATATTGGTATTTTAATTATAAATCTAAGTGGTTTTAAGACACACATTTTAAAAATTTCTAATTTCAGAGATAAACTTCAGACTTTTTCAAAAATACATTGTATTTTATAGTAACACACACTATTTTACAGTAAAAATGTTATACGTTACATTTTATTAAATTTAAGAGTAGTTCTGAGTGGTCTTTTAGCACTTTTAAAACTCAAATCAAATATTAATTTAAGCTAGCCTATAAAAAATATAAAACATAAATAGTTTTCATGGAATTTTGTTTTTATACAAAAGTTGTCTAACTGAAAATTTATACAAAAGTCCATTTTTTTTTCTAAATTCATTAACGCAAAAATTCCTAATATCAAAAGAAAGTTGAAGAATACTTTAATATCTGTAGTATATTTTAACATTGTAAAAAACAGTTCTCATGTTATTTCGATTTAAAGTCTGAAAAACGGAAGAAAAACTACATTTAAAAGAAAAGTAAACAAATATTCAGAGTAAAGTTATTGTTATAATAATATGCAAATGTTGCGCGTTGTATATAACAATAGGAATTAAAATGTTTGTGCTGTTTTTTTTCAGGACCATAAACATTAATTGAAGGGGAAAATAGAAAAAGGAGATAACTAACATTTAAAAAAAAATCAATTTTAATGTGGATGAAGACGTTACGCTTTTTGCCACAAATTTGTATAGCTCTGATTCTTTTATTTAATCAAATACAGATAAGTTAAAATGGATAAGTTTTATTTATATTGATTTACTTTTATTTACCTTTCCAGGGACACTGATACATATATCTACGTTTAGTATTTATTTGCTTATAATTTTTCTAATAAAATTAAATTCTAGTAATGCAGTGCCACAGGGTCTGGGTTCGATTCCTTATAAGTCTTGGTTGTAATTGTTGGTATTTATTGAAAGTGATTTATGAAGGCAGTCAATGTAGGCAAAATACAGCTCTTTTAATTTATTTTTACTCATTTTTGAGTACAAGTATTTTTCAAAAATGAGACATGTATTCGGAGTTATAGTAAACATCAAATGTACTCAAAAATGTAAATTTTAAATATGTATGAGTACTTATTTTTAACTGTGTAGAAGAATTTAAATTATTAGATGCAGAAGATGTAGATGACCCAGGCAAAACATCTATGATTGAGGAAGAATGTACCGATTCTGATGAGAGCATTCATTATCGCCTTCAGAAAAAACAACGGAGATTTGTTTTAGAAAATGATGTCAGTGATAAAGAAAATCTGGTGAATCAACGTCCTGCGATTTATTACTCTGAAAATATAATGAATTTACTAGAACCCCACCAGATTGTGTATACCCTCAAGACATAAAAATAACTGGTGATTCTTCATGCGCATATTTCAAACAAATATTTAAAGACGAAATCTTTGATCATATTGCGCAGGAAACTATTCAGTACGCTGTTGTTTTGGAAAAGATCCATTCTATGTGAATGTTTCTGAAATAAAAAAAGTTTTCGTAATAAATATCATAATGACATATATAAAATATCCAAATTCCAGGTTATATTGGATATCAGACACAGATTCAAATGGGTGAACAGGTGAAAAAACGAAATAGGCCCAGCTATCCAAAAAATAAATGGAACTAAAAAATCCTGCATGCTGCATGACAAAAATTGTGCTAGACACGTAAAGAACGTGTATGCCCTGAATGCATTTTTTGTCTGTGTAAATTTATTATTGTTTAATTTTTTTCTGATTCATCCAATTGCTGTCGAATGAAACCTGATGAAACAAAAAATTAAAGACAATTTTTGGTATTCCGAAAATTTGTCCTGAAGTGGTTAAGAGCCGAATGAGTGAAAATGCAGTAATTTTGTTAATCTTCCACACCTCAATCACGCTACACTCTGCGATGAATGGAGAAAAAGATATCGTGTCATTTTATTGCTTGGCGGCAGACACGCGCTCTTAATTTCAAAATTGTTGCGAATTAAATAATTGTTATTCTTGGAAACTGAATTTTTTTAAATTTAATTTTTTTTTCCATTTGCGCCTTTAATTTTAGAAGCGATCAATAAATATCTCGATATTTTTAAAGATTTTTAGTAGCTGACTTTCTTGTAAAAATATTGCAATCAGATTTTTTTGTATAGTAGAGAAATACGATTGAAGTTATTTGATAAACTTACCTCTATATTCATGAAGCAATACAGAACAGAGACGAATATGCCCTGCAAAAAGTATACATAAATTTCAAGTTAAAACCATAGAGCTTTTATTATTTATAGTAAGTGACTATAGCTAATGACGTGATCAGTTTTTTCCCGTCATAAACACAGTATAACAAAGGGCTTGTTTGTCGAACGTAAAACCACTACTTCTTCAACACATAGAAAACTGAAACCTTATATATAGGTGCGATCTAATTTCAAGATTTCCATCTCAAAGCCCAAATATTAAAATTTAAGTTAGATATTTTAAATGAGTTTTTAAGATTGTTGAGTTTGGAAGATTTTTTAAAATTTCTATTCGAAAAGAGATCATCAGCATTGTTATAGGCTGTTCGCAAAAATTTAAAATACTTTAGAATAAATAATTAATATATATATATTTTTATATATATTTGTTTTTATTTTTATACATCGCGGTTACTAAGAACGGGGGTATTTGCTAGTTTCTAATAAAATCATTAGCATTTACAGGAAGGTTAATAGTTACAATAGCGCATTTACAGGATTACCCACGATTGGCAAATTTAAGGAGCTTTACGTTAAACAAATATTTTATTCCTTTATAGCTTAAATAAAAAAAATAATGCATAAATGAATGTTTTAAAATTTGAAAATATAATTCTTCCTATTCTGGGTTAGTAAAGCAGCATTAATATGAATGGTTAATAACTCAGGAATACCAATATTTGAAGAGAAGGTAAAATCTGAGTAGCCCCCAGGAGACAAAACCACAAATTAGCTTAAGATTTCCCGGAGCAGTGACGAATCGTACTTTTCTTTCATAAATATTAACGTTTTTTTTTTTAGCGCGTTTAAAAATAATTAGTTTCTAAGTAGTTTTTGAACGAGCCGTCGGTAGTGCTGCCATCTATTGGGAGAATTCTTTTATCGGTGTGTCATCTAGTCATCTATGAGTAGTTACAATGAATGTGTGTGGGGGGGGGGGGGAATAATTCATGCGATAATTATCGTACCGGCAGGCTAGCATATATTATGTCTGTAGAAAAGATATCTTTTACGCCCTCTTATGCACAACGGATCTTAACAAATGAGATATCAAAAGAAAAAGAATTTCGCGAACCAATGGCGAATCATATTTTTATTTAATAAATATCAACGTTTTTTTTTAAATGCGTTTAAAATAATTTATTTTAACGTTTTCATTTTAAACAAGCCGTTGATAAAGTTGTCGTCTATGAAAAAATCTTTAAACTTTTTTGTTCGGCCATGAAAGGTTCGCTAATTTCTTTAAACTGAACGGGGGGGGGGGGGGGGGGTTGTTCATGTGATAATAATCGCAAGGGCATGCTAGTCCCATGATTACTTGAGAAGACTGCAGAGTAGCGTTGGTGATCATGTAGGCTTCTTCCAGACTGCTGTCGTCCCTCGGGTTCACGCAGAACAGCAGGTGGGTAATGCCGAGGAGCGGGAACAAGAGGGCGGTGGCTTTCATGGCACGCCTGGAACGAAGGGGCATACGATGTAACAGAAAGAACTTCGGATGAAATGAACGAATTGAACATCAGAACGTGTCTTATGTGTTTACTTAACCCTCTGACGGATATGAACGATCTAAGTCGTCCATGGATTTCCAGTTTTTCTAGCATTACACATAAACGTTGAATTCATAGAAATATTCTATGTTGAAATATTTTTTTTTTAAATCCAAAGCGTTGGGGGTGTTTTAATGGAGCTATATCTATTAAAATAATAATAATAATAATAATAAAATATATGACATATACATACATGCATTGGAAATATACAGTAAAACTATTTTGACGAAAAACCAACTTTACAATTTTGCCCTTTTTCTAATCGTTCAACCTGGGTATATTTTTAAATCGAAAACCCCGTTAACTGATGTCTTGTTCGTTGATCTCTTTCAAGTCTTCATGCACTGAAGGGCTACATGATTGCCACTCTAATCCTATAATAAAAATTCTTTAAGTGTTATGTAATATTAGCTACGTATGCCATGTCAAAATTTAGAAAAAAAAATATTATAAAGTTGCATTAATTTATGTGAATTATTCTACGTTTGCTTTTAAATTTAGTGTTATGTTTTTTGACGTGAATACGTCATTAAACAGTGGTCATCGGCAGGAACTTGAGAAACACGAAAGTGTTATTATTTCAAAGTCCTATAACTCGAAAGAGAGTCAGTTTATGTAAATAAATGACCTGACATTGTTTCGGGGAAGGTTTGCCGAGTCGACCAGGTTAGCAATTAATACATTTCTCTGACCTTTGTACCGATTGGGAGGAATGAGTCAACATTCGGGTATACGCTGACCTGTTCAATCACTGTAACTTCAGTTATAATATATAGACCGTAACACGAAAATTGCGTGCTTGAATTATACAAATATAAATACCGATGACCAACAACAGGCTCAAGGGCCAACAAGATTGGTCCAGTTAGTATCTAGCTTGAAGGCACACGAATGGGTGGAGGTATAACTGTAAACTGGGGATGTTATAGTCATCTGAAATATGCTATCGGTCTCTGAGACTGCATGTCTCTACTTCGAGGTTAATGATATTCACTGGCAAGTTGTTCCATTTGTCTATTACCCTAATATAAAAATAGTGTTTTCTTCCATCCCGAGTAAAATGGGATTTGTTTAATTTCAAACCATGATTTCCCGCTCTATCCCTCATATTAAAATCCAAATCCTCGACATCCCCCTGTTTAATAAATTTGAACAGTGGAATCATATCTTCTCCAACCCTTCTCTCTTCCAGAGTATACAAATTTAAAAATATGTAAGAAAAGTATACATATTCAAAGAATATACAAGAAAAGTATACATATTCAAAGAATATATAAGAAAAGTATGCATATTCAAAGAATATGTAAGAAAAGTATACATATTCTAAAAATATGTAAGAAAAGTATACATATTCAAAGAATATGTAAGAAATTTATATATATTAAAATATTATGTAGGACAAGTATATATATTAAAAAAATATGTCAGAAAGTATAGATATTCAAATATGTAAAATAGTATATATATTAAAAGAATATATAAGAAAAGTATACACATTCAAAGAACATGTAAAAAAAATATACATATTCAAAGAATGTGACGAGTTTTACAATTCCATCTGACAAGTTGACAGTTTCAGTACGTTACATTTTGTACGAAAATTGTGCGGTGTGGAAAGGGACAATGGAGATTCCCCTATGAAGCCAAATTATCTCTCTAAAATTCTATTACGGAAAAGGAAACTTAAAAAAGTTGAAAAAGCCCGTGAAGACGAACGAAATATATCAAAATGTAGAAATTTATGACAAGTGCGAAGAGATCTAGAGCTTACCGAAGTCGTAATGAGGAGAAGGCCGAGCATGCGGGTGTAAAATATTCACAAATTAACTCTTACGGTACAATGATGACTGAGCCTGTCCGATTTTTTGCATATAATTAACTACTACTTTATTCATTAAGAATTTTAAGAAACGTGTATTTGATAGGATGTGACTACATGTTCTTACCTGACTTGAATGATTTCAAAAGTTGAGCTTGTTTTCATCTTGGTGACGAGAATGCGTATGATATTCACCAAGAAAATAAGATTAATCTGTAAAGAAAATGATGATGACACCAAAATTAAATTTCTACAAGCATTTTACATTAAAAAGAGTATAGCAAAATACTATCAACTTCTGCAGGCTTTTTAATACAAACATAGTAATTCTGAGCAATGTTTGGGCTACAGAAATAAGGGGAGTTATCGCGGGTATTTTAATTAAAATGTAGTTTAAAATCAACCCATTGCTTTAATTACTTTATCAATTAATAGTTTAAAAATAAAAAATATTGAGCTTAAAAGGATAAGGAAGAATTTAAAAATAATTTGCATTCATGCGGTACGTTCAAGTACATTGTCGCTCAATGAGAGTCCTCCGTCTACAGTAAATATAATTTTAGCTCTGTGACAAAGATGAATTTTTTTTTTACACATATACAAAGTTAAGAATTGATTTCATTGGACACAACGCATAAGTACGTACTCCAAGGGCGCCGATCATTGGTCCAGTGATAATCCAAACGTACGGAGATCGACCGTATCCCTCCCAGCAGTCGCCTTTCAATTCAGAACTCATGGTGAAGGCCCAGCTGCCTATTAGAATCAGTGGAATACCTAGAAATGCATGTAACACGACTATAGAAACATATCAAATAAAGGTATAACTTTGTGATCGCACTGCCGAAATAAATATCACATTTGCAAAATGGAATAATTATGATAATAATGCGTACAATTCTGTCCATATATTAAAGAAAAATTATCTCTCTCTTCCAGAGGATTCTCATTCTCGTATTTTCATTCAACAGATAAGAATGCCTATTCTTTTAAATCTATTTCTAATAATTTTCATATTTTACAAAGTAGTGTTTTTATTAGTATTATTCAGGAGAAAACATTCAAAACGTCTTTTGTCTAACATTAAAAAAAAAATAGAATATTACGTCACTGAATTCGCCTTCGAATTTTCTGTGGAACAAACCTATTCTATTCGTCCATAACACTTTTTACCTTATTGAAATTAACTTGCAAAGGTTAGAATCTGTATAAAATCATTTTACACAGATTGCATTCAGGATAAGTCATTTGGATAAGCATTGGGGACAAGACATTTGCGTATTCTTACGAATCCTCTTATTGTTACAAATCACGTTTTAATGTTTGACTCCTCAATTTTTGTCGGAAGCGATGTATAGTCCGAACCTTCTCTTAAAAAATAAAATCACTCCCTATATAAAAGTTGATTGTTTTGTATGTAGAAGTTTCCATATATTTATATTTGTGAAGGAAATTAAATTTTTTACAAGATAAATATGATGCAAATTAAAAAAAAAAACTGAAAATAAACAAGAAACTTGTCTGTTTTAAAATTGTTAGTTTTATTGAAATATCATATCTTAATTTTCTTTTTTCAAAATTTATGGGCCAGGGGGTAGTTGAACGGTAGAGTATCGGACTCATAACTGGAGGGTTGTGGTTCAAATATCAACTTTAAGATTGCAGCAAGTTAATAACCAAAGGGTTTCAATTTTGTTTTTCCTCACCAGCAAAATACATTCGTCCTGAATCAGGGAGTGATGCACAATAAATCTGTTGTGGTTCAAACGCCATCAAGCCTATTTCAGATGCGTGGGATTCCAGCTAAAATGTTATAACCGTCATCTAACCATGGTTGAAAATTACGATGTAGCGTTCGACGTTAATTTAACTAACCAACCAACCAAAATTTGTTCAGAACGGAAAACTTAAAAAAATTAAACTATTGCCCAATAATTTTTTTTATGTATCCTACATATTTAATATGTAATATGTTTTTTTTAAAAGTTATTTATGCTATAATAATTAATTTTCTTAGTTTGATGGTGTAACAATCCTAGAAAAGCCTTACACATACATTCAATTTTACAGTAAAATTATAGAGTCCTAGAATGCAGCGGACATCTTTCACTTGAAGGGGATATGTAAATGTTTATTTGAAAAATTGAAGTTAAAATTAATGATTATAACAAAAGAATAAATGTGTTTCAACTTTAAGTTACAAAGTCCGGTAGAAAAGTCCAAAGTTTCGTCAATTGTTAAAAAAATTATAACTTCAAAACTAAACTGAATTTTCAAAAAAGCTCTGGATCATTTGTAGCCAATAGTTTAAACTATATCGTAAATTTATTATATTTCTGTTAAAAATTGGAAAAGAAGTATTCAAAAATGTATGATTTTTTTTTCGAAATTTTATTAAATTATTACTTACACATTAAATAACGTCTAAAATACAGATCATATTGAAAAAAAAATATATTCACCTTATTCCTAAAACATTTCTTAATAAACTGGCACAATTTCATCCTTTAAGACATTTACTTTTTGATGTGCAAACGGAACGGCGAGAAAAATTGTTGCAAATTAAAATTTACTCGAAATATCTGAAAAAACTTTGCTTCTCCACTATTTTTAATACGTAGCTTAATTAACTATATCAAATTTAATTGTAAAGATAGAAATATAATCTTTATGACATCGAAAAGATTAAGTTTTAACGAACATTAATATATTTTTGCCCTTCTGAACAGCACGCCAACCAAAACTTTAAAATAAAACTGCCAAAAACTTTAAATTAAAACCGCCAAATTTCGCGCTAAGGAGAGAAGTTATCAATTAGACTGTTATGTATTTTTTATGTATCTTTGCGCCAGATTTCTGTTCTAATTCAGATATTTGGAATTCTTTTTAGATAGGGGGTGTTTCACTTGCACATTTTTAAAAAAAAATCTGGTTATCCGTCATTTAACTATCTGGAATTCTCATATAATAGGACCGTTTAAAAAAAATATTGTCCCATTTCTAAAATTCTTTTTTTTATGTCGGATAAAAAAAATCCACTTTGGCAAATAATGCAAAAAAAAAAAAAATCGTTTATTCGGCTGGTATATATCCAGAAATATCGATTAACCGGACTTTTGTTTAACAGTTTCTCCAATTTCAAAATGTTTTCATTATTTGATAGAAGTTGTACAACAATGACATTTCGTTTATTGAGCATTTGATAGGGATTGTTTTACAGTATACATTGTTACGAAATGCGAGCGTAAGTTGTTACTTGGAATTGTTGGTGAATAATAGTATTGCGGCCTAACAATAAAAACACATTAATATCACACAAAAACTTATATTTCCAATAATATGAAAATATCTGCTATTGCAATAATGGTTTTCCATATTGTTTTGTCAACAATGTAGATTTCAATCTCCTTCTTTCAATACTCTATTGTTAACAATGAAATTCAAACGACTGTTTAAACTTTGTTTAATCTGAAGCAATTTTACGAAGATTGTAGACGCAACCACATCTCTTGCTATGACATTGGAGCATTTGTAAGTTAAAATACTTTAAATTCTTTTTCTTTAGGTAAATGTTTACTTGTTTAATTTTTTTATTTGGTAAATAACCCCTTAGAAATCACCTAGAACGATATTTCAGAATCGAAACGAAATGCTCCTATTCACCCGTACTTGCAAGTGAATAGAAGGAATGTACATATATATATATATATATATATATATATATATATATATATATATATATATATATATATATATATATATATATATATATATATATATATATATATATATATATTTTGCCGTCACAGAATTTTTTTTTAAACATTTTGAAAATGGGGGCATGAAGGCTTATATTACAGGCCGACGCCGATATTTTAAGGTTTTACTGATAATTTTAAGTGTATAAGAAAAGGCTTAATATGGGGTGTGAAGTTTAAATCTCTAGTGCATGATATTTTTTTTTTTGATGAAATAATATTTTTCGTTTTCTTTTTGCCTCTGGACCGCTGAAAAAAAATATACAAAAATTCCTAAGAGTTTATTTAATTAAATAATTAATTAAAACCATTGTGTAGCATATATGCAACATCATGCATAATTACTAAACTAATTTTCAAAAAGTATGAAAATATAGTTAAATACAATCTATACACCTCTATCAGCTACACCTCTATCAGCTATGATTTTTTAAAGAGCCATATTATACATATAAGTAATAAAACAATCTTCGAAAACTTCACCTTCACGAGCAAGTTTTAGAACAACAGACCTCGCAGCAACTGATTGCCTTTATCACAACCATTTTAGAAATATACGGGACCTAGCGGTGGTTATAAGAACTAGGTACATGGTTACCTATGTGACAATACTATAATACTTAAAATAAAACATATTACCATAGCCATGCGATTGAACGTATTTGTGTCGGCAATTTAGCCTTACAATATCTATGTGACATGGTGTCTTCTTGCTGTGCATGTGCATCTGCTTGTTCCGAAAGGCAAATGTGAAAAGAGGGTTTGTAATTTACACATAATCAGTAATTATTAGAATATTTTAAGTTGATATACAAATGGTAATGCTTGTTAGTCGATACTTATCTAACTTTAACTCTCGATTTTTATCACAATAAATCACATTATCTTGCTAATTTTTGGACAATTTTATACGAATAACATATATATTTATGACGTTTGTTATATTTTGTCATAAATATGCTACAGTATTGTTCAGTGGCGGATTTACATAGGGGCTAAATAGGGCTATAGCCCCCCCCCCCCCCCCTTGGGCTGTGGCCAAATTTTTTTTTTAAAAATCAAGATTTTTTTTTCTTAAAAATGTTTTTTTTGGAAGATAATGGTTATGAATTAAGAGGGCCATAGCCCCTCATATATTTCAGACAAAGTTTTCCTAAGGAGTTTTCAGGGAGTTGAGGAAAAGAGCAAGTTTTATGGTTCTCTTTTGGAGTGGGAAGTAGGGGGGGGGGGGGGAGGCTACGCGCGTCTTGTCGCACTATCAAGATCAAGATAATCTTGGACACTGCAACCGACCAGAAACACATTGCCTAGAGCAGTGGCGGATTTATATAGGGGCTAAAAGGGGGTATAGCCCCCTCCTTAGCTTATGACTAAAAAAAAATCTCAAGAAATAATGTTTTTTCTTTAAAAATTGTTCTTCAAAATTAGCTATGAGCTTTCGCTTTGAGACCCACAGTTTGAGTCGGGGAGTCCAGGGAGTCGGGGAAGGTCGTTTTATGACCCTCTCTTTGGGGGTGAAGGGGGGTTACGCGTCTTTACGCCTTATCAAGATGACCTTCAAATGACCATCAGCAAAAGTGAAACCCTTTGTTGTATCATCCGAGTACGGTCATTCGTTAAAAGTTTTAAGGGAGGCGGGAGATTTTTTGTAGAAATGAGGGGTCAGGGGATCAGAGTGAAAGAGGGAAATAAAAATTTGCGTCGCCATGGTTAGTTTTGATGAGCGAAAACATCGGAAAAGGCGAAATCTATGCTATTGCTTCATGAATAGCTGAGTTAGATAGTCAGGTAATTTTTCTTTCTTTTGTGTTTTTATTCGTGTAATTTTATATATTTTAAGTGATGCAAAAAGCGAGACTGCAGTTGTAAATACTATTGGGTTTCATTCAAGTATTTTGATGAAGTAGTGATACCGGAATCACATTATCCTTGACAATCAATTCTTAACCTTTTATATGATAGTTGCTCAGCTTAAATTAGGAAAACCGAACGAAATACCTTTTTGAACCGTATTTTTTTAAAAACATAAATTTTATGTAAATTGAAAAAAAAATTCAAAGAACTGAACATGCTTAATGATGATATTTTTAAACTTTAATTTGACATGGTCATAAGAAACATTGTACCATATATGAAAAGCAAACAATCAAAACGTATTTTGTTCAAAAAAAATCAAAAAATTATATTTTACGTCAATGATTTCGCCATCGAATTTTCTATCTAACTAAGGTATTTTATTCGTCCAAAATACGTTTTGTCACATTGAAATTAACTTGCAAAATTAAAATCTGTCTATGCGAATTATAAAAATTAATTTGCGTTTTCCCAAGATTCGTTTTAAGTGACAAAACCATTTTGAATTTTTTCTATTCGTATGTCAAGCATTTGTCTGAGTTTGTGTGGCTTGAAGCAAGTACTATTAACTGCTAGTTTGTATTCTTATTAAAAGGGTAAAGTCTTCCTTTTGCAAAGTTTAAAGTAATTTATTATTTTGACCAATCTAACTAACTATTTCAGTTCTAACATCATTTATCAAACTTTAAGTACAATGGTGATATTTCACATATCATCATTGTACTTAAATTTTCCTAAACTACGAAATTTAATATTCTTCGAGAGATTTGGTGAGATATTGTTTGTTTCTTGCTCTGTCAATTAAACCATGAATATGTATATTTATATGACTTCCACAATCCACAACAATACTAATTCATTGATTGAAGCATATTACTCATCAGTGGCGAAGACTGCTGCATATAATTTTAAATGGAGCCGAAGCCAATTTTAATTAAAGAAAAAATCATATGGGCTGGACAAAAAAAAATCTGGAACAAATTATTGAATATATATTTCCGAAATTAAAACCTCTATTATATTAAAATTCAAATAAAAATAATTGATTGCACTGTTAGGGATCATTCTTTTATTATGTCATAATCCCCCTACTCCCTATGATACTTCATTTTAAATTTATGTGGTTAAAAAATAGTAAATAAAACTTTCATTCCGTGTATTTTAACCCATTAGAAAGATATAGTGATTTCTATAAAAAGTTTTTTATCTCAAAGTTTGTGAAAAGAATGTTTTAGGAACTTTTGCTACGTCACGCAATAACCGAGACCCTTTTCCCTTATGTCACACCACAGTTACGCATGATGGACCCCCTTCTTCAAGAATGTGAGTCGTAATAAATAAACGACCTCTTAAGATTAAAATAAGAGCAAATTAGACTTAAACAATAATTTTTGTAACATTTAATTTTATATTTTAAAACACAAAATTCGATTTATATGTAAACGTTAGTCAACATTTTTCCATATTTGTTATTCTCTTCGTGCACATTTTCAACTGAAACTATTTTTGGTGTGCTTTTTTTTAATGTTGTACTACTAAATTTTTATTGTATCTTACGTTTGCTTAAGAAATAAAAATATTCTCAATAAATCGGTATAGGAATTTCCGGCGCAAATTTGTTCGTTTTTCTAAATCGATAGGTAAATTCAGCTGCAAACATTATCTGTCCTTTCACGCAATACATATTATAGCCAAATAGCCAACTTTGACAACCCTGTAAGTTGTTGTGATGCAAATACTAAGTAAAATACATTGTTTAACCTTGTATATAAAATTATATGTGATTTTTTTTGTTGCGAAATTAGAGCAAGTTTTTTTTTGTTGTTAAATTTAGGTTACATTCATTTAAAAATTTTGTTATGATACGAGAATCCCAAAACGACTACCCAAAAGGGAGTTGAGATGACAAAATTAAATGCTCGGTGCAGATCCGGATTTAGGCATAGGCTACAGCCTAGGGGCCAGCACAACTCACCAATAATAATATAGATTACTGAAAAAATGGGTGTCTCAACACTTCAAAATTTTGACAACGACTGGTTTGAAAATAAATCACTTAGACAAAAAAAATTATAAGTACCAAACGAATTTCTAAATAACTAATAAATCAAACTAAATCCTAATGAAAATAATATTCTACAAAATTTTTATGACACAGAAAAATTCTATTTTTCTTAATGGATTTGTACAACGCAAATATAACATAACACTTTTATATTCTTTTAAAATATGCGTTTAATTTGTGATAATTTAAAATGGCATTGTGTTACTATTTTTGGAAATCAGTTGTTTTTATTCTACACCGTTATTCTGTTTATAGTAATTTGAGAATAATACGGAGACTAGTACAATATGTTATTGTAATTTTCATAAATTCCATTGAAATCCCTTGAAATTGTTCAACATAGTATTGAAAATTTACACACACAAAAAATAGTGCATCCCAATTTTATTAAAACTGGAAAAATTATTTATTTTGCAAATTTTTAATTATTGCATGTTAAAAAATTTCCCATCTCCCCTCCCCATTTCGATTTACGGAGGGGTATTCCATACCACCAAGTAGTTTAGGGCTCGCACCACATATTTAATCTAGGGGTCCACTAACTCTAAATCTGGCTCTGGCTTGGTGGGAATACCCCAAACAACTGCCCCAAGAGTGAACCAGTTGTTTATGAGCAGCGTGGTGGGCCAAAAAATTCCCTTTTTTAATATCAGAAGGCGTCGAGACAAAATTTATTCTTATACAAAAAAAAGTACATTGCACCAGAATAAAACAAAAAAAAAGTTGCTTCTTCACATTGGAGGCATTTATCTCGCCAAGGTATCAAAATAAGGATTTTTAGGCGGAATTTACACATACCGTTTAACGGCAATCGTCGAAAATAGAAATTTATATATTCCCTCCGCCACCAAAAAAATAATAATTAGCCCCCCCCTTTGGATGACCCTAAATCCGCCACTGGTATTGTTCAATTAGTTTAAATCCTTGTTTATGCCTGTGTTGGGTTTGGTATCACATTTTGTCGCCAAAATTTTGAAGATGTTTACGAAAGATTATTAGATTTAGTTATTTAATATATATAATAATTTTAAAGTATGCATATAAAACCACATATTATTTTAATTTAAAATATATTTTTAATGAAAAACACACGTTTCAAAAAGATAAAGTTTTAATATTTTAAATTTAAATCAATTATTACATAGAATACTTATTATAAAAAATTAAGTATTAATGAAAGATATTTTTATAAAATGCATGGAGTTTTGTAAATTAAACTTTCCAAATTGATAAATAGTGGGACAATTCAGTTTATTAGCAACTATTTTCATAAAACGTTGTGTTTTTTTAAAAATCTTATATTAATATATGTGTATGTGTTTGTTTCAGGGACAGCGTTTGGGGGTCGGATTTGGGGATGGGTTTCGAAGGTGGGATTCGGAGGTAGGTTTCGGAGGTGGGTTTTGAGGGTGGGAACTTGGGGTGGGTTTCGGGGGTGTATTAGGGGTAGGTACTTGAGTGGGGTTTGGGGGTGGGTTTTTGGATTTTTCTGGGGGGGGGGGTTTCGGGGATGAGTGGGATCTGGGGGTGTTTTTTTTTGGGTGGGTTTTGGGGGTGGGTTTCGGGGGTAGGTGGGATCTGGGGGTGGGTTTTGGGGGTGGGTGGGATCTGGGGGTGGGTTTTGGGGGGGGGTTTTGGGGGTGGGTTTTGGGGGTGGGTTTTGGGGGTGGGTTTTGGGGGTGG
Source organism: Troglohyphantes excavatus (assembly GCA_963932185.1). NCBI lineage: Eukaryota > Metazoa > Arthropoda > Arachnida > Araneae > Linyphiidae > Troglohyphantes > Troglohyphantes excavatus. The sequence goes on from OZ010677.1 coordinate 37,815,441, forward strand.
GTTTTGGGGGTGGGTGCGATTTGGGGGTGGGTTTTGGGTTTTTTTGGGGTGGGTTTTGGGGGTGGGTGTTTGGGAGATTTTTGGGGTGGGTTTTGGGGGTGGGTTTCGGGGATGGGTGGGATTTGGGGGTGGGTTTCGTTTTTTTTTGGGGAGGGTTTCGGGGGTGGGTGGGATCTGGGGGTGGATTTTTGGTTTTTTTGGGGGGTTTGTTTTGGGTGGGTGGGATCTGGGGGTGGTTTTTTTTGGGTGGGTTTTGGGGGTGGGTTTCGGGGGTGGGTGGGATCTGGGGGTGGTTTTTTTTGGAGTAAGTGGGATCTGAGGGTGCGTTTTTTTTTGGGGTGGGTTTTGGGAGTGGGTGGGATCTGGGGATGGGTTTTTTTTTTTTTTTTTGGGGTGGGTGGGATCTGGGGGTGGGTTTTGGTTTTTTTTGGGGTGGGTTTCGGGGGTCGGTGGGATCTGGGGGTGGGTTTTTGGGTGGGTTTTTTCTTGCGGTGGGTTTTGGGGGTTTTTTAGGTTGGGTTTTGGCGTGAGTTTTGGGGGTGGGTGGGATCTGAGGGTGCGTTTCGGGGGTGGGTGGGATTTGGGGGTGGGTTTCGGGGGTGGGTGGGATCTGGGGGTGTTTTTTTTTTGGGGGGGGTGGGTTTCATGGGTCGGTGGGATCTGGGGGGTTTTTTTTGGTTGGGTTTTGGGGTGAGTTTTGGGGGTGGGTGGGATCTGAGGATGCGTTTCGGGGGTGGGTGGGATTTGGGGGTGGGTTTCGGGGATGGATGGGATCTGGGGGTGGGTTTTGGTTTTTTTGGGAATGGGTTTTTCTTGGGGTGGGTTTTGGGGTTTTTTGGGGGTGGGTGGGTATTTGGGGTTGGGTATTTGAAGGTGGGGTTTTTCTGGGGGTGGGTTTTTGGTTTTTTTAGGGGTGGGTTTTTGGTTTTTTTTTGGGGTGGGTGGGATTTGGAGGTGTTTTTTTTTTTTTTTTTTTTAGGGTGGGTTTTGGGGGTGGGTGGGATCTGGGGGTGGGTTTTTGGTTTTCTTGGCTATGGGTTTTGGGGTTTTTTTAGGTTGGGTTTTGGGGTGAGTTTTGCGGGTGGGTTTCGGGGGTGGATGGGATCTGGGGGTGGGTTTAGGGTTTTATTTGAGGTGGGTTTCGGGGGTGGGTGGGATCTGGGGGTGGGTGTTTGGGTTTTTTTGGGGTGGGTTTTGGGGGTGAGTGGGATCTGGGGGTGGGTTTTTAGTTTTTTTTTGGGGTGGGTTTCGGGGGTGGGTGGGATTTGGGGGTGGGTTTTGGGTTTTTTTAGGGTGGGTTTCGGGGGTGGGTGGGATCTGGGGGGCGATTTTTGGGTGGGTTTTGGGGGTTTGTTTCGGGGGTTTGTTTCGGGGGTGGGTTTTGGGTTTTTTTTGGGATGGGTTTTGGGGGTGGGTTTAGGGGGTGGGTGGGATCTGGGGGTGGGTTTTTGGGTTTTTTTTAGGGTGGGTTTGGGGGGTGGGTGGGATCTGGGGGTGGTTACTGGTTTTTTTAGGGAGTTTTGGGAGTTTGTTTTGGGGGTGGGTAGGATCTGGGGGTGGGTGTTTGGGTTTTTTTTGGGGGTGGGTTTTTGGGGGTTTTTTGGGGTGGGTTTTTGGGGTGGGTTTTTGAGGTGGGTTTTTGGGGTGGGTTTTGGGGTGGGTGGGATCTGGGGGTGGTTACTGTGTTTTTTTGAGGGTGGGTTTTGGGGATGGGTGGGATCTGGGGGTAGGATTTGGGGGTGGGTTTCGGTATTGGGTGGGATCTGGGGGTGGGTTTTGGGGGTGGGTTTTGGGGGTGGGTTTTGGGGGTGGGTTTCGGGTGTGGGGGGATCTGGGTTTTTTTGCGGGGTGTTTTTTTGGGGTGGGTTTTGGTGACGGTTTCAGGGATGGGTGGGATCTGGGGGTGGGTTTTGGTTTTTTTGGGAATGGGTTTTTGGGTTTTTCTTGTTGTGGGTTTTGGGTTTTTTTTGGGGTGAATTTTGGGGGTGGGGTTTGGGGGTGGCTATTTGGAGGTGGGGTTTGGGGGTGGGATCTGGGGGCGGGTTTTTGGGTTTTCCTTGGAGTGGGGTTTGGGGTTTTTCTGGGGGTGGGTTTTGGTTTTTTTTTGGGGGGGGTGGGTTTCGGGGGTGGGTGGGATCTGGGGGTGGTTTTTTTGGGGTGGGTTTTGGGTTTTTTTAGGGTGTGTTTCGGGGGTGGGTGGGATCTGGGGGGCGATTTTTGGGTGGGTTTTGGGGGTTTGTTTCGGGGGTGGGTGGGAGCTGGGGGTGGGTTTTGGGTTTTTTTTGGGATGGGTTTTGGGGGTGGGTTTAGGGGGTGGGTGGGATCTGGGGGTGGGTTTTTGGGTTTTTTTTGGGGTGGGTTTTGGGGGTGGGTGGGATCTGGGGGTGGTTACTGGTTTGTTTTAGGGAGTTTTGGGAGTTTGTTTTGGGGGTGGGTAGGATCTGGGGGTGGGTGTTTGGTTTTTTTTTGGGGTGGGTTTTTGGGGTGGGTTTTGGGGTTGGGTGGGATCTGGGGGTGGTTACTGTGTTTTTTTGAGGGTGGGTTTTGGGGGTGGGTGGGATCTGGGGGTGGGTTTCGGGTGTGGGGGGATCTGGGTTTTTTTGCGGGGTGTTTTTTTGGGGTGGGTTTTGGTGACGGTTTCAGGGATGGGTGGGATCTGGGGGTGGGTTTTGGTTTTTTTGGGAATGGGTTTTTGGGTTTTTCTTGTTGTGGGTTTTGGGGTTTTTTTGGGGTGAATTTTGGGGGTGGGGTTTGGGGGTGGCTATTTGGAGGTGGGGTTTGGGGGTGGGATCTGGGGGCGGGTTTTTGGGTTTTCCTTGGAGTGGGGTTTGGGGTTTTTCTGGGGGTGGGTTTTGGTTTTTTTTTGGGGGGGTGGGTTTCGGGGATGGGTGGGATCTGGGGGTGGTTTTTTTGGGGTGGGTTTTGGGTTTTTTTAGGGTGGGTTTTGGGGGTTTGTTTCGGGGGTGGGTGGGAGCTGGGGGTGGGTTTTGGGTTTTTTTTGGGATGGGTTTTGGGGGTGGGTTTAGGGGGTGGGTGGGATCTGGGGGTGGGTTTTTGGGTTTTTTTTGGGGTGGGTTTTCGGGGTGGGTGGGATCTGGGGGTGGTTACTGGTTTTTTTAGGGAGTTTTGGAGTTTGTTTTGGGGGTGGGTAGGATCTGGGGGTGGGTGTTTGGGTTTTTTTTGGGGTGGGTTTTTGGGGTGGGTTTTGGGGGTGGGTGGGATCTGGGGGTGGTTACTGTGTTTTTTTGAGGGTGGGTTTTGGGGGTGGGTGGGATCTGGGGGTGGGTTTCGGTATTGGGTGGGATCTGGGGGTGGGTTTTGGGGGTGGGTTTCGGGTGTGGGGGGATCTGGGTTTTTTTGCGGGGTGTTTTTTTGGGGTGGGTTTTGGTGACGGTTTCAGGGATGGGTGGGATCTGGGGGTGGGTTTTGGTTTTTTTGGGAATGGGTTTTTGGGTTTTTCTTGTTGTGGGTTTTGGGGTTTTTTTGGGGTGAATTTTGGGGGTGGGGTTTGAGGGTGGCTATTTGGAGGTGGGGTTTGGGGGTGGGATCTGGGGGCGGGTTTGTGGGTTTTCCTTGGAGTGGGGTTTGGGGTTTTTCTGGGTTTTTTTTTTTTTTTTTGGGGGTGGGTTTCGGGGGTGGTGGGATCTGGGGGTGGTTTTTTTGGGGTGGGTTTTGGGTTTTTTTTGGGGGGGGTTATGTTTTTTTTGGGGGGGGTTATGTTTTTTTTGGGGTGGGTTTTGGGGTTTTTTGGGTTGGGTTTTGAGGTGAGTTTTGGCGTTGGTTGGAATCTGGGGGTGAGTTTTGGTTTTTTTTTGGGTGGGCTTCGGGAGTGGATGGGATTTGGGGGTGGGTGGGTATTTGGGGGAGGGGTTTTCTCGGGGTGGGTTTTTTTTGGGTGGGTGTCGGGGGTGGGTGGGACCCGGGGGTGGGTTGTTGGTTTTTTTTTGGGTGGGTTTCAGGGGTGGGTGGGATCTGGGGGTGGATTTTTGGGTTTCTTTTGGGGATGGGTTTCGGTGGGTGGGAACTGGGGGTGGGATCTGGGGGTGTTTTTTTTTTGGGTGTGATTTGGTTTTTTTTGGTGGTGGGTTTTGGTTTTTTTTTGTGGTGGGTTTTGGGGGTTTGTGTTGGGGGAGGTATTCGGGGGTGTGTGAGATCTGGGGGTGGATTTTTGGGTTTCTTTTGAAGATGGGTTTCGGTGTGTGGGAACTGGGGGTGTTTTTTTTTGGGTGGGTTTTGGTTTTTTTGGTGGTGGGTTTTTGGTTTTTTTGGGGTGGGTTTTGGGGGTTTGTGTTGGGGGAGGTATTCGGGGTGTGTGAGATCTGGGGGTGGGTTTTTTGGGGTGAATTTTGGGGGTGGGTGGGCATTTGGGGGTGGGGTTTGGGGGTGGGTATTTGGAGGTGGGGTTTGGGGGTGGGATCTGGGGGCCGGTTTTTGGGTTTTCCTTGGAGTGGGGTTTGGGGTTTTTCTGGGGGTGGGTTTTGGTTCTTTTTTTTGGGGGTGGGTTTCGGGGGTGGGTGAGATCTGGGGGTGGGGTTTGGGATTTTTTTGGGGTGGTTTTTTTTTTTGGGGGGGGGGGGTGTTTTTATGTTTTTTTGGGGTGTTTTTTTTGCGAGGGGGGGGGGGTGTTTTTGGGTTTTTCTTGGGGTGGGTTTTGGGGGTTTCTTGGGTTGGGTTTTGGGGTGAGTTTTGGCGTAGGATGGAATCTGGGGGTGTTTTTTTTTTTTTTTGGGTGGGCTTCGGGAGTGGATGGGATCCGGGGGTGGGTGGGTATTTGGGAGAGGGGTTTTCTCGTGGTAGGTTTTTTTATTTATAATATTTATAAATTCAAAACTAATTCGAATTATAAAAACGCTTATTGAATTTCCAGTCAAACCTATTTTTACATTCCTTAAAAAAAATTAGATCTCTGTTCTTAATAGTGAGTGAAACACTCGACGGACAAAATTACTTCTAGGCGAAATTTTAGCGACGACAACTTTAATATTAAATAACTTCTAAACTAATAATTGTATTGAAACAAAAATATATTCGACTTCTTTATCTAACATTTCTTAACAAATTCACTTAATTTCGTAATTTTTAATTTTCGAGATACGATCTGAATAACAGTGAAAGAATTGAAAATTCCCCAGGGCTGACTTTTTTTTTAAATAGAGATATTAAAAAAAATTTCAATTTAATTGCGACTTCGACACATTAATACATATTTTGATATTGCCTACAAGCACAATTACATTAAAACACACTTGCCATTTTTAGTAAAGAGTTTAATAATTTTTTTTAATTAGTAGTTTAACATATTTTCTTCTGTTCCATACGCCATAGGGCCTCCGATTCTAAAGTACACCTGCCATTTTGGATATACGAGATATTCGAGAACGACCGGGATTGTGTCATAATGGGGGGAGGGGGGTGGGGAGATTCACAACTCGGAAAAGTAATTTCGGAGTGGTCGCTGCGAAAATTCTGTTAGCAGAAACTGTTTCCATTTCCGAGCAAAAGCCTTAATAGACTTGAAGCGCCTTCATCGCCCCAAAAGAGTTTAGTTGTTCTTCCGCTTCTGGAATGTTCGTGTAATCCCATTTCGCTCTGGAACTATTTAAAACCATTTGCACTTACTTCGGGAAGATTTCTCTTTTATAAGTTTATTATATGTTTAAGGAAGTCGTTTTTTGACCCGCTGCAATATCACGTCGAAGAAAAGTTCACGTCGGAGAAGCCTCTGTGATTGGTGAATAAAAATCAAGGGGTTTTTGCTCGCCAATCGCATAGGTATCTACTGGATGCGCTTTTGTTTATTCATAAGCCTTTTAAACACTACACCGCCCATAAATAATTGAATCAATTGAAGATTTATGTGGAAGAACCAGGCAGCTCCAGTTTTAAAAATTGTTCAGGAAAGACAAAAAATATTTTAAAAATACGATTTATACAACTTATTAAATTTGGGTAAAATATAAAAAAAATCTTCAACTGTCACAGACCGGTTTTAGTTTTACCAATTTTTTCCCTGTTTTTTTTTATTGAAAAAAAAAATAATGGAGGTGTCTCGTTTTTTACACCTAATACTGGAATTTTGTGCCCAGGTTTACCTATAAAATCCTTATAGATTTTTCGAAATCGTCAATGCAACTGTGAATATCAAACAGCAAAAAAATATTCGTTTCATTTAAGGTTTGCATAATATACTATATATATATATATATATATATATATATATATATATATATATATATATATATATATATATATATATATAGTCTAGTTCTGAATTACACATTTTTGAATAAATTTCGGATGTGTAATACAACTTTTAGCTGTTTCAACAATCAACACACCTTTACCAAACGAGTTTGGAAAACGACTGGCCGATGCTACGCAGAAAACGACCCAATAAAGCGACCGAATGTTGAACTAATTCGGGGCAAAAACAGGACATCTCCTGGAGTTGTACGTTTCTCGCACCGTATGAGACAACAGTACAGACCCTTTTCCATCGTATCTATAGCTATTACTTACAGCTGTATGGTTCTTGCATGTGTGTGTTTTAGCAAAGAAAAGAATACACGATTGTAGACATGACATTATTGAAATAGTTCAAGCTAAGATAATGTTTAAAACGGAACATTTAAGTGGGTGCCTACGAGATTGACCCACTGGGACGACACAGGACTGATCATATGAATATTGTAAACACGAATGAATAGGGTGTTGCCACCACTGAGTTACAAGTTTATATGCATGGGTTGTAACAAACAAGCAGGGGTGATGGGAAAATGGGCATTGATATCCTACATTGCACCAATCGATAGAGGATTTTTTCTTTATTGGAATAACCGAAAAATTTTAAATCAGAAAAAAATGGGGCCGTCTGGTTCTTCCACACACGTCTTCAATTAAACTTTCCAAAATTTTAATGACTGTGTTAAACCTAAGTGACTGAACTAAAATCAAGTTTCTAAACTAAAATTAAGTATCAAACTAAGACGAATCAACAAAACTGAAATCAATAATTCTATTGTGAAGTTATTGTGAAAGACAACACACCTATGACAATTATTGATTTTTAACTTTCATTGTTTTCCCATTATCTTTTATTCAAGTGTGGAAGAAGGTTTCCTTTTATCAAAGATAAACTCACAGGAGTTCAGAGTTGAAGTTAATCACAATTAGCATACGTTTGTTGATTGAATTATTCTATTTGTTCAAAGAGAAACAAAGTGAATGATTGTGGCACCTTCAAGTAGATTGATTGAATTTACGTGTTTCGTGCTTTATCATTTTGTTTACTGAATATGCAAGGAATGCCAATGAAGCGATTTCTATTAAAGTATATTTTAAATAGGACAAATTAACACGCATGGTATTTTATTTTTCTCCTAATTCCTTTAACAATGCACATGTATTGTTTAGAACAGAAGTATTGGAGACATTAGTTTGTATCATCCCGTATTTGGATAACAATTGTCAGTGATAAAGTAAACAAAAATAATTAGTTTTATTTTTTATGTTTTGTCTTGTAATAAAATAATCTTTTAAAAAAAGGAAAAACCAAATTAAAAAAAAAAGCGCTAAAAATTAAAAAAAATATTTTTAATTTTACGATAAATTTGAATTTAATTATTTAATATTAATTTTTTACTTATTACAAATTTTTGAAATCTTCATCAAAATTTAGGTATAGATTTTGTAAATTAGCACCAACTTAAAAATATTTTAATTGGTATAAAATTCATATAAAAAATTTAATTTTTTTCAATTTGTTCGTAAAATTTAAAATTATTTTTTACCTTTGAGCCCTTTCTCTTAAGATTTTATTTTTCCCTGTATAGTTCTCAATTCAGCAAGGGGATTCGCCCCCTGCTATTCACCATGAAATTCAAGTTGTTGCTAACTATTAACACATCCCGGATCCAGTTTAATAAACTCTGGATAAAAACTGTATTGTCTCAAGAATGCATATTGTTATAAACAATCCCTATCCAACAATGAAAATATTTTGAAATCAGAGAACATGTTTTTAAAAAAGTCCGATCAATCGATATTTCCAAATAAATAAAAACCATACAGCCAGTTTTTTTAAACATTTTTTGCATAAGTATATTTTTGCCTATCTAACAAAAAACGAAATTTTCGAAATCGGATAATTTTTTAACGATACGGTTAATCAAGAATTACGGATAATTAATAACGGATAACATGGTAATTTTTACAAAAGGTGCCCAAGTGACACATCTCCTATCCCCCCCCCCTCCCCCAAAAAATATCAAAGTATCCGAATTAGTACAGAAATCATGTGTGAACATACATTAAAAAAATACTTACTAGTCGAATTGATAACCAGTTCCTTGGTCCGCTTTTCTGAATTGGTTAGCATGCTTAAGTTATTTAAATACTATATACGCCCTAAAAATAATCTAAATATAAATTTTCGTTAATTTCCTACATTTATATGCAGAGATATTAAACAATATGTATTGATCTTATTTGAGGGGCTACCTCCACATTGAACAACGTATTAGTTGGAATATTGGAATACGAAATGAAGGACGCTGGTAGAAAATGTTTTGGCGTTCTTATTCGTGGTCATACTCGCCTGGAATTGTTCTAATAATATGATACAGTATGTTTTATACTTAAAGATATGTTACTACTTTAATGTGATTTTATATAGTATTTCTGATGACGTCAAATTTTATTATTTGTATTCTTAGGATGTTCTGAAATTATGTAGGCAAATGACAATTATTGACTAAATATCGAGTCAAAATTGGGTGTTGCTATTGGAAATTTTAAAGTTGGTGCGGATTTTAATATGAAGATAGTCCCTTATGCAGATTTTTGATATATCAATGTGTAGTAGACTTTATTCCTTACCAAATGGTATATTAAGTTTAGCTCTATAATAGTTAGTGGCCGAGAAACCTGGGGTGGTTCATTTTTTTCTCCCGGCACCTTTCACACATCAGTTTGCCAAAATAGTAAAAAAAAAATTTAATGAAACTTCATTGGAAGCGTAAGAATGTCTTATAGTGATAACACGGGAATAGACCCATACCCCATCCTATGAGGTAGTACAGCTTGAAAGGGGCGTCCTTCTGGAAGATGTTGGTGGTGATGCGACTGTGCAGAAGCATTCCCTCCACGAACATCCAGTTGATGCTGGACAGGGCTGCATACATCTTCAGCGACACCACCGCCTTGCACAGCCAGCTCTGGAAAAAGCATTACAGTGTACGCGTGAAAGCACTGTCAAAAAATGTACTAAAACCGGATGAATTTTTTTTAAGTTAGCTCCGATTAACTATTTCTTCAAATTTTAATTCATCGTTTCCAATTGAAATTTATGAAAAGACGAAATAAATGTTAACAGTTATTCTCATTCAAACAGACATTTCGTCATTTTCATGAAACCTTTTACTGTAACATAGTTTAAAAAAAATCGGCAATTTAACTCTGTTTATGATATAGAATTAAAGAAATGCTTACTATGTCTCGGTAGGATGGCATGCTGGTTCCCCCCACAACTGGCAGCGAGATGGCAACCAGCATTAAAGAATGGATAATAAGCGCCAGCACCAGATTCCTGTGCACCCTCAGCCTTGAACACTGCAAAGATCTGTGCAAAGAAAATATTCTATTAATTGCCATGTGTATTTCCAATAATTTTATTTATCCTCATGTAAATTTATAAATAAAATTAATTTGTTTACAAAAAAAATTTACATAAAATACTTTATAGTTCAAAAGACAGTATTATTTCAGATTATAATGAAAGTTTTCTTTATGGTTTTAACTTCTCTAGTCACAAGTGAAAAGTTTGCTAAAGTATAAAAATGAATACTTTTAAGCAGTGGTTGAAGTGAGGGTTGAGCAACAGTTGGGGGTACGTGCAACCCCCTTCCCCTATAACTTAATACATTATAATAGTAATATTAACTTGTAAGGAAATAATCTACACTTTCTAACACTAATATTGCTCAAAGTTGTATGTACAAGATTTATTTCTGGTTTTAATGAATATTCGGCACAGTTGACAGCTTTCAGTTGTTTCTGTTTTCATTTCATATACAAATATTTAAATTTACTTGTGATGCAGAACTGATGTGTATACAATAAATACACTGCATACAGTAAATTAAGTATACATATTACCATGTACTTGTAGCCTTATCGTCATTTGCAATTCACTTTAAAGAAGATGCCACAGAGCTTTGTAATCATGTGCAATTTCAACTATCTTCCGAGTCGATCACTGTGAATATTCAGCACTAAGCCTCTGCTATTCCATTACTGAGTCATGATATTACATATGAAAATGCATTAAACGTAAGAAACGCTAGTCCCACACGCTTTATGAACACATATGGCCTGAAATGGTGCTGACTTTCGTGCTATAGTAGTTTTTAGAAGTGTGGGGTGGATGCTTTCTTGATAAGTGGGAGGACACGTCACCCCACGTTTACCCCACTTTCATCACTGCTTTTAAGCTCACCTAACCTATCAGAAGTTTAATATAATTGTACTCAAAATTGATTCTATACGAACTTCAATTTGAATGGATATGGAATACATATATCTAAAATTTGAAACTATTGCGGAGGCCGATGTAAGTTTATCAGCCACGCCATCGTTGATTTCATTTAGTTTAGATTCAGAAGGTTAGGTTTAAAGATAATAAATAAATTGATGAATGCCAAAGTATTTAGAAAACAAATAAAATTTAATGATGAAAGTATAACAGTTAAAGATTTACATTTAAAGGTAAATTAAAGGCAATACAATTATGAAAAGAAGCACGCGAGAAGCGCGTGTGGTTTTGTTTGCTGCCAGTCTAGGAATGTTTCTGTTGGGTAAGTGTTTATCGGAATCGGCCGCTCCTTTCAGAGGGCCTCAATGTTGATGATCTCGCCATTGGTTCTGGGGAATAAACACTGACTAAGTGGAAACGCTTTCTGTGAATTACTTGAGAGAGAAAGAAAGGTGAACGAACTACAGTGGCGCCGTACTATACTTAAGTAACCTATATGTGGGTTTATGGGAAACCTCTGAACTCCCATGCGAATAATCCGTGTACTAAACTTGTCATTGAGAATCTTCAGAAGTAACACGAACGTCCATAAATCATTTAAGATCTCTCTGGGACATCACATATGTAAGGGCCTTTCTACAAGGACGCTATTAACGCGCGTTGCGTTTTGCAGAAGCCGCTGTAATTGGTGATTATGAACCACGTGGTCTGAATGCACCAACCACAGAGGTTTCTACAAAAGGTAACACGCATTAATAGCGTTAGTGTAGAAATACCCTAAGGATTTGTTCTTGATGTAAGCAAGAACAACCTTACCGTGTAGAAAGACCCTAAGGATTCTTGATACCCAAGCGGTAAGGATACTACCTATTAACCTGAGTGGTATTAACGCTGGGCACTCTACTGTAATTGAGTTTTTTTTTTAGAAAGTAGGAAGAAACTGAAAAAATAGGAATTCGAGGCAAAAGCTTCAGACGCCATATTCCACGTTGTATGTAGTTTTAAAATACTATATAAATATTACAATAAACCCTTAACTGTCTAATGTAGCTCAACAGTTACATAAATGATTTTAACGATTTTGAGATTATTATTAATTAGTATTGGAATTAATTGAATTACTTGGTTGATACAAATGTACATTTGCGGCTCTGGAACATCTTTAACTGATTGAGTTGAAATTCTCAAGTCCCTAATTTAAAATAAATTATTTTTAAAAAAATACTAACTCTGGATAATTTTAATATTGTTTTTTTAATTCTTACAGATTGAAAGTTTAAAATATATTTTTAATTAAGAATCATGCATTTAAGGGTCAAACATTAATTACAATTTTATTATTTCAAAACATCTTGAAAAAATGCACACAACGTTCAATTTCTATATATTTATTCATCTATGCATACTGAGGTGCACTGTAAAAAATACTTCCTTAAATACGACGAAAGTTTCGTTAAACATGCTCGAATTAAATTATTTCGTTAAAAATATGAAGTATATTCGTAAATTTTTTTTTAATATTTCGTCGTTTGGGAAAAACTAACAAAATATTTTGTCATATTTGACGAAATATTTAATTTGAAGAGAATTGACGAAATCATTTTAAACAGTGTGTATTTAAATCTTGAAATTCAGTGACAAGTTTGAACAAGTTTCACTTCCAAACAGGCAAAGAAAACTTTTCTACATGGTTTTTTATTAACTGCTCATACCAGAAATGGGGGTCTTTATATAATTTTAAGCGGTTAAAGTATGTTTGCTATTTTTAACCGATTGCAAAGCGCGTTAACCCAAACCACCAAAGCCTCGCCAAAAGGAGAGAGGTTATCAATTCGACTGTTATGGATTTTTTTTATGTATATTCGTGCACGGTTTCTGTTCTAATTCAGATATTTGGAAAGTTTTTGTTTTGTTAGATAGGGGATGTCTCACTTGGGCACCTTTATAAAAAATATCCGGCATTTAACTATCCGGAATTCCCAATAAATCAGACCGTTTAAAAAAAAAATATTGTCCGATTTCGTAAATTCTTTTTTTTTGTTAAATAGAGAAAAATCCACTTATGCAATTTTTTTTAATCGATTATCCAGCTGTTATTTATTTGAAAACATCGATTAACCGGACTTTATTTAACACTTTCTGCGATTTTAATATATTTTCATTGTTGAATAACGGTTATACAGCTATGACATTTCATTCACCGGTATTTATTAGCATGGATTGGGATTGTTTATAATATATATTGTTCAGATAATACAGTTTTGTTTACCAGGCATTTATTAAACCGGAACCGAGACGTGAAAAAAAGGGAGCAACAATTTGAATTTCTTGAAGGTTAATGACAGGAGGCGAATTAAATTATAAACTAAGCAGGAAAAAATAAAATAATCTTTAATAAAAAAAGGACTTTAAGAAAAATGCGTTGAAAAGAAAAAAATAATTTTGCGAACAAGTTGAAAGTTTTGAATTATTTAATATGAATTTTATACTTTTTACAACTTTTTATAGTTTGTGCCAATTTACAAAAAAAACAAAACATACATAAATTTTGGGGTCGATTTAAAAAAGTTGTAAAAAGTATAAAATTGAAATACGTCTATTTTTTCAACTTGTTCGTAAAATTAAAAATTATTTTTAAATTTTTAGCGCATTTTTTCTTAAAATCGGTTTTCTTTCTTTTTAAAAAAGATTATTTGTCTAAGCCTTTATTTTAGAATGTTCTCAAGAAATGAAGTATAGAAAGGAAATGATATCGAAATTGAGAGATAAGATGCTCACTTGAAGTAAAAGAAGATGAAGATGGTGACAGTGAGGAAGAAGAGGGAGATGAGGGAGCACACCAGGAGGATGAGGCTCACCGTCAGCGGAACTTTCGGCACGTCCTTTTGTTGCGTGTGAATAACAAGAAAAACCACACATTAGTCTAATCTACTTGTAATCATATTTTCTTCATTTCCCATGAGATCCCCATACCTTCTTTTTGGGGACTAAATATATGCATAAACTAAATATATGAAAATCTCCTCCCTAGATAAAAATTAAAATGTCACATTCGTAGTTAATTTTCAATTTTTAGAATTCCATCGCCAAGACGGTGACAACTCGGCGTCCGTAAAAATACCTTCTCAAAAATGACTTTAACCACAGAATTTGATGACGTGTTATTTGTATCACGCGGTGTTAACTTTTAATTTTATATTTTTCAAATACACAAAGAAATTTCCATGACAACTGGTAAATTTCTAAAGATTAAAACTATTGCCAATAAATGCTTTTAACCCGTAAAATTCTATTAAAAAACTATCTTTCTGTAGCCACAGCGTTCTGAAAATACAGAAAATTCTCTGTCTTTTGATACGTCACTTGTAAGGATGTAACAGCCGCAGAGGGGATCTTTATTACAAAAATAATCTCTAAGATAGATTCCTAATTGGAGGGTTTGCTGCAAAAAGGATGTAGCTCCAACCTAGAGGAATTTGGAGTTACATGTACTATCTTGTGGAAAAAAAATTGTTCATTTGGTGCCAGAAAGATGTAGCTCCAATCGTTAGTTCTCGCGTTACTCAATAGATGGCAACGCGATGATTAAAATATAATTTTCTGTTTTTAAAGCCAAGTTATATGCTATATTTCAATTGAAGTTTTCTTTAAATAAAATAATATTATAATAAATTGTATTTTTTTGTGAAATATTTTTCATAGAGATAGACAGAACATCTATTTGGTTGCAAGAAAGAGGTAGCTCCAACAATCCAGCATGTGCCACGTCATCTGGAAGATATATTTTTGAGTGAATATACTGTCATAATATGTAGGAACAATTAAGAAGATTGATCAAAAAGAATATCTTCCCACAACTTGGAATTTTGAATTTTCGAACGTTTTTTACGGCTTTCTGCAAAATTGAAAAAATTGGAGCTACCTTCTTTTTACAGCAAACCCCTCAATTGGGGAATAGGATGGTGACGATAAATGATCAATTAATGTAATTTGAAAACTTTGTAAGCCTCATATATTTTAGTGTTCATTGTTATTTTATAATCAATCACAAAACATGGTGTGTAAAAAAAAAATTTGTATACTAATCTGCGGAATTTTTTTTTTGTTAATTTGTTTCCATAGAAGTACTACATAATAACACAGAAAATAATTAAAATTGTAAAATAAAAATGCGAAAAAAATATATTTAAATATAACAGTGTTGTAAAATTAATAATTTTATCAAAATATATGGATTCAAATGTCCACTTTGCGAAAATCTAAATTAAACCTGATAGTGATGAATGATAAAGTGTAATCTCTTCGACAATAAATTATACAAAAAATAGGACTTTTACGCAGTATAACATGGTCATGCTCTTTTACATTTATAACATTTCTTGATATAGATTAAAAGTTTTGTTTTAAAAGTTATTTTACAAAGGCAATATTTGTCCATATTTTATATAAATGATTCTTTTGATTATTTATCTTAGCAGAGATAATGATATTATTTTTGTAAACTTTCTGTGGATACACTTTAAATAACGGCTGCCAATATTTTATTTTCTACCATTGAATATCGTATTAAGAAACTGGAACGAATTTACATACACGTTGACTGAATGTACGATCCGGACGATTTCCTTAATAAAGCAACAGCAGCTGTAAGTTATTATTAAAATTCTGAAAAAATCTCAGACATTTCGAATGATGTACACCAATAATTTAGACAGTACGTCACCACTAAAGAGAGTTGTTCCCAAACTAACCCTGTTATAAATGGATTCGGAATCTTAAAAACGTTTATGCACGATTTGCGTTTGGGTACTTACACAGTTTCACATTTACAAAATCGAATACGTCATATATATATATTAATAAGAAAGTTTATAAAAGAAGGTAATGATGGAACACAAAATCGTTTACTCTATAGCTTACATAAAGTTCTTATAAATCTTTATTTCAATGATTTAGTTCCTATTGGTAAAATGGAAATAAGATATCTGTGGTCGATGTTTATTGAGCGTTCTAAATATTTCTTGAAGAAATGATGAATGAAAATAAATAGTTTTTTTATTCTTTTTAATATTTTTTAGCGAACTTTCTTTTTTTATTTTTGAGTTAAAAAATGTACATTTCATTCGATTTAGTGATGCATGTCTTTTGAGCCAGGGCACGTAGTTTGGTTATATGTTTATTTTCATCCACAACCCCGATAAGGTATAAATAAAAACTTAAACGTTTATTTTGCTTAATAAAAGGATTTAACAAACAGTAGTATTTAAATACTTTACCACCAATTAAAAAAAATTATGCTTTATAAATAATCCGAAATCAGATTGAGTAAGAGACTATTGGTAAAATGGAAATAAGATATCTGTGGTCGATGTTTATTAAACTTCTAAATATTTCTTGACGAAATGATGATTGAAAAGAGGTTCTTTCTTCTTTTTAATATCTTTTAGTGATCTTTCTTTTATATTTTGAGTTAAGAAATGTACATTTCATTCGACTTAGTGATGCATGTATTTTGAGCCAGGGCACGGAGTTTGGTTGTATGCTTATTTTCATCCACATCCACGATAAAGTATAAATAAAATCTTAAACGTTTATTTTGCTTAATAAAAGGATTTAGCAAACAGTAGTATTTAAATATCTTACCACCAATTAAAAAAAATTATGTTTTATAAATAATCCGAAATCAGATTGAGTAAGAGACTATTGGTAAAATGGAAATAAGATATCTGTGGTCGATGTTTGTTGAACGTTCTAAATATTTCTTGACGAAATGATGATTGAAAAGAGGTTCGTTCTTCTTTTTAATATCTTTTAGTGAACTTTCTTTTTTATTTTGAGTTAAGAAATGTACATTTCATTCGACTTAGTGATGCATGTATTTTGAGCCAGGGCACGTAGTTTGCTTGTATGCTTATTTTCATCCACATCCACGATAAAGTATAAATAAAATCTTAAACGTTTATTTTGCTTAATAAAAGGATTTAGCAAACAGTAGTATTTAAATATCTTACCACCAATTAAAAAAAATTATGTTTTATAAATAATCCGAAATCAGATTGAGTAAGAGACTATTGGTAAAATGGAAATAAGATATCTGTGGTCGATGTTTGTTGAACGTTCTAAATATTTCTTGACGAAATGATGATTGAAAAGAGGTTCTTTCTTCTTTTTAATATCTTTTAGTGAACTTTCTTTTTTATTTTGAGTTAAGAAATGTACATTTCATTCGACTTAATGATGCATGTATTTTGAGCCAGGGCACGTAGTTTGCTTGTATGCTTATTTTCATCCACATCCACGATAAAGTATAAATAAAATCTTAAACGTTTATTTTGCTTAATAAAAGGATTTAGCAAACAGTAGTATTTAAATATCTTACCACCAATTAAAAAAAATTATGTTTTATAAATAATCCGAAATCAGATTGAGTAAGAGACTATTGGTAAAATGGAAATAAGATATCTGTGGTCGATGTTTGTTGAACGTTCTAAATATTTCTTGACGAAATGATGATTGAAAAGAGGTTCTTTCTTCTTTTTAATATCTTTTAGTGAACTTTCTTTTTTATTTTGAGTTAAGAAATGTACATTTCATTCGACTTAGTGATGCATGTATTTTGAGCCAGGGCACGTAGTTTGTTTGTATGCTTATTTTCATCCACATCCACGATAAAGTATAAATAAAATCTTAAACATTTATTTTGCTTAATAAAAGGATTTAGCAAACAGTAGTATTTAAATACTTTACCACCAATTAAAAAAAATATGCTTTATAAATAATCAGAAATCATATTGAGAAAGAGACTACGACAAATTCTATGTTTGCTTATTATACATACAACAAAACTTATAGCAAAGCTTGATAAATAACATTTGTTTTATTAATTTCTTCAAAACGTTTTGTCATGTAAATTATCCGGATAAATAAAATTATAATACAGGGTGTTTAAGAATTATCTTTAAAAGTTTGTTTTGGTTGGTTAAATAACGTCGCACTAGAGCTGCAGATATAAGGGCGACGTTTCGGGGCCTATCTCTAGGGAAAGACCCGGGAAGACTTCCTCGTATTTTTAAACAATGATCAGATGACAAGGACGTTGAAACCCGGCCAGTTTAAACGTGTATCAGTTCCGTATATACCCCAATATATATTATTGGATATTTCAGACGACTTTTAGTATTGTAGTACCGAGTCTGGCAACCCTCCGATCACAAGATCGATACATCTGAACACTTTGTCAAGCCCTCATTCCGATTCCAACTCGCAATCCTCTGATTGGTATCAGAATTTCGTACCTCTCAGCTACGGCGTCAGCCTTTAAAACTTTGACACGTAACAACGCATCTGGCCGTGGCGGTTCATAACTTCGAGCATGAATGGACTGTAGTAGAGCGAATATGACGTCATAATCGTGATACCAACATCTCAGATCGAGTGGCCTCAGACACGTGACTTCTTTTCAAAATTGTGAATTAAAAAATACTCGCGATTGGCTGATGAATTGGTTAATGTGTAACAGTAAAAATTTATGAATAGAATACACGTAATTAACCACGTGTCTGAGGCCCTACATGTTGGCCTCACTTTGATGTTAGCGAGATTATAACATTATGTTTTCTCTACTATGAAGGATCCATGCTCGAAGGTTCATAGCGTGACCGAGTTGGCCATCTAGTTGTAAAGATAATTCTTAAATACATTGTATTTTGGCAGGCTATACCAATACACGGGGTAAAAGTCGCAGTATAAAATATCAAATCAATATAAAGTATTGGGATCTGCATGGTGTCTTCGTGTTTCTAAGGACCCGTTATAGTAAATAGTTAATTAAGTTAATTTACTTATTTTAGGAAATGAAATTTTAGAAACTTTATATAATCTACCTGTCCTCAAAGCAACTGTGAATAAATTTCTATTTTATGTAAAATAGTTTATTTGTATGAGTCAAATACACAACTACAATGCAGTGCATACATATTTATATCGTCTAACGAGTAGTAGGATATTACACCTTAGGCCCATTCCACACGAACGAGTAAAACATGCATGAGCATTTTCAGATGACTCTGTGATTCGAGCGTTCAAACCACGTGGTTCGGATTCCCGAATAACGGAGCATGCCCACGCGCGTTTTACGCGTACATGTAGAATGTGCCTTAAAAAATTTAAATTAACTAATGTTGAGAAGTTTTCACAATATATCAAGGAAAAAAAACCATGAAGTTCACTTTGAAAAATAAATTGTCTAACAAAACAAAGCTTCTTCAGGTATTCGTTTGAGACTGAAAAATCTCAAGTTTTTCTACTGGATTACGAAATACAATCGCGACTGCTCATATAAGAAAAGTAATACTTTGAGCAATATAGGAAAAGCGAGGATATGAAGCTTGATTCATATAAACAAGCTTTGCTTTAGGGAATATTTCACGAATAAACTAGATTTTCTTTCAAATATCCGTGTTTATAAAAACTATCAACCTACGCTAAGGTGAAGAACGCAGTAGAAAAACATACCTACCAGAAAATTCTTTGAAAAGACGAATCTAACAAGAGACTTTGGCGAAGTAAAAATAATGAGTAGATTATGGTATTTATTTCAATAGTGAAATATTTATTTACTGCAAATCTAATAAATAGTAAAGTATATTAGAACAACGGTTCCCAATTAGAATCAAGCCATGGACCCCTCTAGCTAATACTAATGTAGAAACAGGGACCTCTTTTTTACATGCTTTTATTTAACTCACACTGTCTGGTTACATGCTTTTATTTAACTCACACTGTCTGGTGTGATGTGTCCTCAAATCTTGTAACTCAATTTAAACCCACTTCTAATTGTCATAAAAATTTGAAACTTGGCATACATACGTAATCCCGGTGACAATACAATAATTAGCCATAAAATTGTTAATTACTAATTAATTCTAATTAATAATGAATTTTCTTTAAAATCGACAAATCTGGCGAAAGCCAGACTCGAACCCATCAGCTACAAAAATGACGTCAGATGAATGCGCGAAAAATTATGCGCAATGATCTGGTTTTGCTTCAACAGAAAAGCTTTCCGTCGCCATTTTGAATATTTTTAAACCAAATGATAGATGTTTATGGTAATAGTTTCTTCTTCAATTTTATTATTGACAGAACTGTCAGCTATTAAACAATTTTGGTTTTGTAAATCACATTACTAAACTCTGATAGGTTATAACTTCGGAGGAGTTAAAAGTAAAAGGATTTATAGGAAACAAATTAATTTGTGTAACAACAAACAAGTGAGTTACCTATTCATTTAATTTGCATATAGCGATGTTTATTGCATTAGTTTAATTTTTATATGATATATATAGATGAAATAATTTTATTCGTTGAGAAAACGACAATAAGTTTTTAATATGTTTAAAAAAATTATAGTAAATTCCTAGTGTACGGTGCCCCGTTGTCGCCAAGTCCAAAAATTGGCGCCAAGGTAAAAATGACGTTTTTTTTCTTGGCGCCAAATCAAAATGGCGGTTTGGTTTGGTTAATTAACGTCTCACTAGAGCTGAACAGTGGGCTATTGGCGACGGTTCGGTGCCTATCTCGAAGGAAATCAATATGGGGAACGAATGCCTCGTATTTTTGAACCATGGACAGTTGACGCAAAATGGCGGACATTACGTTGATCTGGGAAGTCGATCATGGTGCTTACAGGCGATCCTTCGGACAGTTGTTTGGGGCATTTCGATGGCACTTTTAAGTGCTCACGCGTTCCGCGCGCTTAAAAGATGCGCGGCAAGCCTTGGGCTTCCCCGGACATGATTGGAGGGCGTTTTTGGTAACTCGAATGACAAGTGTTCCTGCTCATTCCTCCAAACATTAGCTATGAAACCGTCCAAACCATAGAAATCACTGATGCAATTCGCAATCTCAAAAGCATGGATAATGTCATCCCTAATGATGTCAACAAAACTGGCGGGCTTCCAAAAGAACTGGGCATATTCGTAGGAGCTAAGGTAATGCTGCGATCCAATATAAATGTATCCAAAGGATTGGTCAATGGTAATATTGGTTTCATTACCGAAATAACATGGCCGCACTTTCGTCGTACACAAATGTATGAAACTGACTTGCCAACAGTCCATGTGAATTTCGGTAGAGACGGAATACATAAAATTGAACCGATATCCATTCAGTTCCCTGCCAAATACTCCTATGGTACGGCTGAAAGGAGAATGTTACCGTTGATTTTGAGCTGGGCCTCAACAGTGCACAAAATGCAGGGTAGTACTGTAGACTATGCGGTAGTTAATCTAGGACCTGCACTCTTTGCTGATGGATAGGCATATGTTGCTTTGAGTCGTGTAAGATCATTAGACGGCTTGCAAATTGAAGAAATAGACAACGTAAAGTTAACAGGAAAGAAACCTTGTAACACTGAGGCAGTAATAGACATGGAGAGAATGAGAAATTACCACCCTAATCAAGCCAACTAGCCTTAACTCTTTTTTTGTCAAGGTTGATACATCCATCAAGATTGGCATATATTTCTATTACTTCATTTATCAAGTTTGGTAACTCTTTCTGATCTATCAAAATAATTAAAAAGGTATTAAAATAGTAATATTGTTATTAAATATCTCGTTTAAAAAATGACTACGTTCTATTTTTGTAATTTAACGTTATGATCAAATAAAGGTAAACTGTTAAATAATTTATGTAGCATGTTAGTAAGTGGAATTAATGTTTGAATAAATATATGCTATAGCCTTGAAATAATTTAAAGAGGTTTAATTATACAAAGCAATGGTAATATACATGTTTATATAACTAAAAAGCAGAAAATAAAATATATATATAAAAAAAAACTTTTTAAAGCCCATGCTTTTATCAAATGTACTAAAATGCAAAAAATAACCATTCTATACTTCTTGAAAACTGACTTTTGTAACATTACCTTTTCCTCCACTTGCCCCTTGAATTCTTTTCTCTTCAACTACTTTGAAATATGTTGAATATACTTTTGTTGGAACTGACTAAAAATAAAAGCGTGGGGCGCTCACACATGATATCTAAAACCTTAATGTCTTCTTTTATCATCTTGAAATGTTAAATAATTCTTAATAAATCTTAAATATAATATCAATAATAAGCGCCCCACGCTTTTATTTTTAGTCAGTTCCAACAAAAGTATATTCAACATATTTCAAAGTAGTTGAAGAGAAAAGAATTCAAGGGGCAAGTGGAGGAAAAGGTAATGTTACAAAAGTCAGTTTTCAAGAAGTATAGAATGGTTATTTTTTGCATTTTAGTACATTTGATAAAAGCATGGGCTTTAAAAAGTTTTTTTTATATATATATTTTATTTCATGTATGCTCATAGAAGTCCACTGCTTTCTGGGCATGATGCATAAGTTTCAATGTTGTTTGAACAGAAAAATAAGGAAAAGAAAAATATTCTTAAATTAATTTTATAATTTATTTTGAATTTTACAAAGCTTTTACTGGACACAATTTACCCAACAAATACATAGAAAAGATAACATCGCAATCACCAGTTTAATTACTTTTAGTCCCTTGCTTGTACATTTAACACTCACTTAAACTCATAAAAACAAATTGTCACTTAAGTTACTGCACTGGTTTTCGAATTCTATGGGATGAGTGAAATTTTCCGGGTTTTGGTTCATAATCTTGTTCAAGTTTGGCTGCCTGAATGATATTTTCACTTTTAAACCAGTGCATTTTGACTATTTTTTCTTTGTGACCCCCCGCGGGCCCTATAACATCGACTCGCGGAACCCCGTAGTTCCACGCACCATCTTTTGTGAATCACTGCAGTTGTAAGAAGAAAAAGCTTTAGTTTCTTGGGGTTTCATAAGTGATGCTACTTTGCACCTACAAATGTTTTCGATATTTTATTTTTCGGTTAGCGGCAGAGAATATTATGAAAAGAATAGAGTTTTTACTATATTCAAGAATAGCCTATTCCTATATATATTCAAGAATATATTCAAGAATGCAGAACAGGTAAAAATTACAGATCATTCTATTTTCAAATAAATAATGTTTTATATTAAAATGTGTTGATTTAATTATCTATTAATTTTATTATATTTATTGTTTGTACATTTCTGGATGGATAGGTACAAACAATAAATGCAATATTCTTATATGGATAGGTACAAACAATAAATACAATATTCTTATATGGATAGGTACAAACAATAAATACAATATTCTTATATGGATAGGTACAAACAATAAATACAATATTCTTATATGGATAGGTACAAACAATAAATACAATATTCTTATATGGATAGGTACAAAAAATAAATACAATATTCTTATATGGATAGGTACAAACAATAAATACAATATTCTTATATGGATAGGTACAAACAATAAATATTCTTATATGGATAGGTACAAACAATAAATACAACATTCTTAGATGGATATAGTACAAAAGGGGTTTAGAAAGAAATATAAGCTATTTGGGCTTAATTACTTACCATTGTCGTAAAATTCAAACATTCACTGTAGTTAGTCCAGTTACCCCAGAGCCATTTTCCATCTTCGTCACATATTCTGTAAGCTTTTGCTTCTGAAAAGAAAAGTTATTGAAAAATGTCGGGGAAGAAAAATCAAATTATGTGGAATATTCAGATAAGAATGGAATAATGATGTATGAATTTTGTATAAACAACAAACTACGTTATTTGATGTGATAAAGTATATAACCAATATTAAAGTTAAGTTTTAGTAGTTTTTGGTGAAAAGAATATTTATATACCGACTTCTTTAAATTTTGAAAACGAAGCAGATTTTCTTTTTTTGACGTGAACCTTTTATAAAATAAGGATAAAAATCATTATATTACGATTTTAAGGTGGTCCATTCTGACTCTATAATTCCGTTATACTACACTGTAAACAATGGTACTTAAAAATAAGTACCTGAACATACTCGTTTTTCTTTGAGTACAATTGCATCGTAATTGAACGATGACGTACTTAAATTTAAGTAATCATACTTTCTCAAAAATGGGCAGCGTGTTTTAATATTGCTAATATCAGCTTCTGTTCAAGCCATCTTAACAAAGAGATCTGACAAACTTAAAGTAGTTGTTCAGAAGATGGTTTTCCACATTATATGATGTCGATTGCTTAAATGAAAACTGAGTTATTACAACCCAATTATCTTTCTTCCCATTCTTTTGGCATACCGTTTTAAACAAATCTTCTGTTTATAACTTCTTCACGTCGCCCTGTTAGTACAATGGAAAAGGCAATGGACTGCGGTGCTTGAAGTACTGAGTTCGATTCCTGGTAATTCTTGGTTGTAAATGTTGATATTTATTGAAAGTTATGTATGAAGGCATCCTATGTATGCAAACAACAGATATTTTTACTAATTTTTGAGTACATGTCTTTTTCATATGTATTCAAAGCTATGATAAATATCAAATGTACTCAAAAATGAGTACATTCTACTTATGTTTGAGTATCTATTTTTAACAGTGTATAACACAATAACTCTACTATGCACTCTTATGAGTGCATAGAAGAGTTATAGTGTTATTGTATCAGTGAAAGATTTTTGAAATTGGCTTTGAAAAAATATCCTTTTAAAATTACAATAAGTTTAAAAAAAATTAAAGTATAGCTGAAGTTTTAAAAAAAATCTTTTATATCATTTACAATTTAATGTTTACGGTAATATGATTCAAATCTCAGATTTTCAATAAAAAAAAATCGACTTTTCGAGCAGATTCGATAGTTTTGAAAATTTGTTATTCGATTTTATAGTTAAATGGAATAAGAACTATATTTATTTAAAAAAATTCTGTTATTGGCTGATGTTTTTCAATATGCTAGTACCTCCAATTGTCCTTTTTCATAAAAAAAACTACAAAGAACTCCCAGTTTTCTAAAGAAATAGCAGTAAACTGTTGGGGACGAAAACTTTGAAACTAAAATACAGTAGACGCAGTCAGCCTTTGATCCCTCCCACAAGCCAATTTAGGGATTTTTCTATCAAAGAAATTCCCCATCTTCGGCGACTACAGAAGCTGAGTGTATTCACGGAAGAAGCGCAATGAGTCTGTTGAGTCACATGCGTTGAATTAGATTTTTATTCAAAATATATTTTTACTTCCTTTCACAGTCTGTTAAAGAAAAGTCAAACTAGAATACTTTCCAAGGAATAGATCTTGGATTTTGTATTAAATTTACAGAGTCGAATGGATCTATTTACGATAGGGGGTGGTCAAAAATTCTTGGGCTATGGTTTTTATGTTTGGATGTTTAACTACACATAATAAGCCATTATTTTTCCTGTGCTTTAACTGCTTTGCTTGTTACTAAAGCTATTTTGTTTGCTACATTGTAGAAAAAAGGTACTTAAAAATTAATATCTGAACATATTCGTTTTTCTTTGAGTTCAGTTGCATCGTAAATGAGCGATGGCGTACTCAAATTTAAGTAACTGTACTTTCTAAAACAATGAGCAGTGTGATTTAATATTGCTGATTTCAGCTTCTGTTCAAACCATCTGAACCATCTTTTCAAAAATTAAACTTGTGTATTCGGAGTTATGACAAGTTTCGAATGTAATAAAAAATGAGTAGGTCACTTTCACTTATTTTTGAGTACCTATTTTTAATAGTGTCAGCGACCAAGGACAATACCACCTTAACCACGGTGGTGTTGCCAAGGACCGACTAACAAGTTTAGAGGACAAAAAACATTACGGGACCCCCCGGATGTACAATAAAATAAAACTGCTAAATTTATGTATAAGTACACAATTCAAAGTAACATAATAAATCAGCTTTAATGCAAGTGTAAATATTGTGAAAACTTATATATTTAAACTCACTAATTTTTTTTGTAAGAATTTGAATTAACGTTAATGGTGCCATACTTCAACAGTTTGTTCGATTACATTTTTCATTCTGTACTTTCTTTCCCTTTTTAGCTTTCCTTTATTTGATTCACATGGCTATGTTCCACTTATTCTAATACAAATCCAATGTTTGATTACAAAAACAAAACAATTTAGAAAAGGAAAAATGTATCCGTAAACGAGAAGAGAGAGACAAATCCACGTGCGATTAGTAAACACTATAGACAGTTTGTTTTATGGTCTTGGTCATGAATTGAACATTGCAAGTGATCCAAAGTGCACTCCTTCGACGAACTTGATTTGAAAGATGGCATGTATCATGAACATGCACGAAACATGAAAGTTATTTGATTGGATAAAATAGTAGAAGTTTTGTAAAAAAATAAACAAAAACCTATTGATTAAAAAAATTAATAGTTAGTAATTTTACTTTTTACTTTTTAATATTTTTATAAGCATTTTTTGGGGCCAACTTAAAAAGGGGGGGGGGGGCTTTGGACAAGTGCACCGAATGCCCTTGCTAGAAATCAGTCTCCGTAAGCGACTTGTGTAAAATTTCAGCGAAGTAATTAGGAAAAATAATGTTTTATTATGACAATAAAACTAAATGTTATATACCCGAGCAATGACCATCACCCAAAGCTATATGACCACCCTATATATAAATGAATGAATGAATGAATGTTGAGAAATATATATTCTGAATTAAAACAATATTCTGACTAATATATTATACATTCCTGAATAATATTTTGATGAATGTCAAGAAATGCTCAAATTTATTAAACGTTAAAAAGTCCATGAATAAAAATGTCTTCAATATATTTTAATACATTATTCGTATGATTGTTAATTAATTTACAATATTGGAATTTAACATCAGCTGATTTGTGTAAATGTAATTGAATATCAATAGTGAAACGTCAATAAGGAGTGAGTTTGAAATTTAAACTTAATCAGCACATGGCATTTTTAAAAAAATGAGTTTGTACTAAATATGGGTTAGTTATAGTAAATTAAATAATAATTTGACCCTTATATGCTTTTAAATGTTAACTGTATAAAATTAAATTCTTCGACAGATATATCAAATAAAGAATGGGTTGCATTTGCAAAATATGTAATTTTTTTTTGCTACGGTAAAAAGAGACATTTTTAAATGAAATTATAATAAAACTATTATGAAATTATTATCAAAACTAATATCAATGAAATTCTATCAAATTGAAATTTGAAATTGTATCAAACTAAATTAAAAATGATATCAAACTAAAATTTGAAATGATATCAAACTAATATTTAAAATTATATAACACTAAAATTTGAAATTATACAAAAACTAATAACTAATAAATGGACTTGTATATTCTTCGATATTCGTCAAGAAGGATAATTTTACAAAATGTAATTTATTGAATTTTTGAATAAAGTTTAGATAAATGTTATATATTTTTAATAAAAATTTATGAATATTTTTTTATTACATTTTAGAGTATTCAATCCAGGACTTTATTAAGATAAAATGAATTACATTTGAAGGTCATGAGTTTGGTACCATTCTTTTAAAAGGCCAAGATTCTTATGTCCAAGCAACTCCAATAAAGTGTAATCAGTATATTTAGGAATTCATATTAAGCAAAATTTCTTAAATCGGTAGTTTCTAATGAGCACGGCATATTAAACAATTGAAGAATCGGCCAAAAACTAAAATTACAATTACTTTAATATCAAAACACTATTTTCAAATTGCTAGAAATATTTTTTAGTACATTTTCTATTGAAATCGGAACTTTATAACTTTCAAAAACCCATAATTTGTAACCTATTGTGTCCAAGAAAAGTATCAATAGGACCGTAATTGTTAAACGTCCCCATTGCTCGTCCCCATTAATTCAAGTTCTCATCCCACAAAGTTTCAAGGAATAACACCGCAGCCCGCTCATCCGTGCCTGCCAAAGAGTTCCAAATTGGATTTAAAACTCGTCCGAGTCAATATTCCACGCGGAAGATCAAAGGAAATTAGGGGATTCGAGTCCTGCGTCCGAGGAGATAGAATTCGATTACTGAAAACAATTTCGCGGCTGAAGGATTCCGGTGGTCAAGTGGTGAAATGCTTTGGCACACTCTTGGGCTGAGTGTGCAAATGTGACGCCATTGGTTATTTTCCGTAACAGTTATTAGAAAGTAATTTTACCTCTGTTTTGAACTTGTGTTTGGGAGAGTATATGCGAGAGAGAAATTTTTTTGAGTGTTTGTATTGCTGATGAGTTACTAATTAAAATTGCGATATTGGTAACCGATACTTGTGTTTATTATGTATTTTTACGCTGCTAAAATATGTACTCAAAAATAAGTAAAATGTACTCATTTCTGAATACATTTGATGCTTACCAAGCCACCGAATACATTAGTTTCGTTTTTGAAAAAGACATGTACTTAAAAAAGAGTACAATGGTTAAAAATGAATAAAAAGAGCAAATGCTAGCCTACATAGGCTGCCTTCCTAAATCACTTTCAATAAATATCGGCAATTACAACCAAGGCTTACTGGGAATTGAACCCACATCTGCAGGCACAGCTGCCCAGAGTCTTATCCATTAAGCTACCAGGAAGAAGTGAAGAAGTTATAAACAGAAGAAAATGTTAAAAAGGTATGCCAAAAGAATGGAAAGTAAGATAATTGAATTGTAATAACTCAATTTCTATTTAAGCAATCGACATCAAAGAATGGGAAAACCATCTTCTGAACAACTGTTTTAAGGTCACTTTGTTAAGATGGCTTGAACAGAAGCTGAGATTAATCAATATTAAATCTACTGCTCATTTTTGCAATAGTACGATTTTATTTTTTGAATTTGAGTACGTCGTCGCACATTGTCGATGCAATTGTACTCAAAGAACAACGAGTACGTTCATATACTCATTTTTAAACCCTTTTTTTTACAATGTAGATAAGCTTTTATGTATACTTAATCCTATGTGGGGTTAGAGATATATCCAAGTTGTGTTTTTTTCACTGCAAATGACTTTGTTATATTTACAAAACATGCATTTTTATATTAAATTACTTAAAAATAAATGACTTTTAAAAGTACCCCTTGGCCTATTCGGAAAAATGCCAAGCTTGTAATCGGAGGGATGTGAGTTTGATCCCCATCGTCATCCAAGTATACGCCTTGTAGAGGAAACTAAGAGTATGTTAAATCCATCGGGGTTTAAATGTCATCACGTTGGTGAAAGTTTGAAGAATGGGGTACTATTGCAAGTATTGTTCACGTCATGTGAAGGTCGAAATTTGAATCATCAGTTCGAAATTATAAGGCTGTGTTTCTGGGTCTTTCCTTCGGGATAAGTCCCGAACCGTCCAGTCAATAGTCCATAGAGCAACTTTAATAATCAACAGTTCCATTAATGCTTTAGATATGAAAAATGTTTCAATATAGAGTATTTTCTTAGTTTAAGGCCAGTCGTACACTGGCAGCTATCGGGTGTGCAACTAAACTATTTAGTCGCATGCAATTGAAAAACTCAAACTCAATTTTTTCGAATTTGTAGACAATTCGCAACAGGTACGAATTTTAAAAATATGAAAGACATTCCTGAATACCGAATTTGATACACATAGAGTCAGTAATGTAATCGAGACTGCGCACAATCGATGTGGAATATTTCTCTTTTAAAAACGTCATCAAAATAACACTATCTTACATTGTTAAAAATGCATTGTCATATTTGACGAAACTTTTGTCCTTTTTGACGAAACAGGCGACTGCTATACGCTTCGATAAAATATTTCGTCAAACTGAGAAATTACATTTTGTCGCTTTTTTTTTTGCAAAATGTAATTCGTCAAAATTGAAGACGATTTTAAATTTTATAATAATTCAATACTGACGAGCTGACTTGAATTTCGGACTTCACATTCCAGAGTCCACCACTCTATCTACTCGGACAAGAAGAATCGATTGAATTCCGACAATATAAGTGGAAGAACCAAACATGACCTGATGGCCCAGAAAAGGGCCGAAGAGAAATTTGAGTAAATCACATTAGTTCAAAATATGAAGATTTTTGTTTCATCAATAGTCAAGGGATTCAATGACGACACGATTGTTAAGTGAAGAAGCCTTGACTAACCTGAAATTCTCAAAAATGATAGTGTTATTTCTGGGAGTGTAGAGGATCGATTTTCACTCTTGAATAACAGGAATTTGATAATGATGATGCAGATTAGATATTTTACATATATAAATGTTCTAAACTCACCTGGAGGCAGTACCACGCTTTTGACGTCCAGCGCAGGCACGTACTGCAGCACATACCAGCACGACCTCCACGCTGTCTGTCCAGCAGGAGTTGAGGGCCAGCACAGGACAGAGTCCCACGCGGGATCGCACAACAACTCGCCTGAGCACGGGAAAGATAAAGAGCTAATATAACACATCTTTGCGTGCAATGAGTCATAGAAATAATTGTTTTCAGTGCATAAATCCAAACATTTC
Source organism: Troglohyphantes excavatus (assembly GCA_963932185.1). Lineage (NCBI taxonomy): Eukaryota > Metazoa > Arthropoda > Arachnida > Araneae > Linyphiidae > Troglohyphantes > Troglohyphantes excavatus. The sequence continues at coordinate 37,845,363 of OZ010677.1, forward strand.
AATGTACTAATTATATAAACATCTAAAAAGTAAATTTTGATTTCAATTTTTTTTATCATTTTCCTCCTTTTTTTGTTTAAAATTACAATATTTAAAATAATAAGTTCACTTTTATAGTTTATACTGTCAAGATCATGAGAAGTAACATTATTTAAGTATTTTTAACCCACTGAACATCGCGCCAATCAAAACTCCAAACTAAAACCGCCAGAAACTTTAAATTAAAACCGCCAACGCACGCCAAGTCGAGAGGTTATCAATTCGACCGTATTTTTTTTATGTATGTTCGTGCGGGATTTCGATTCTACTTCAGATATTTTCACAATTTTTTTTTGTCGGATAGGAGATGTTTCATTTGGGAACAATTTGGAAAAATATCCGGTTATTCGGAATTCTCAACTAACCGGACCGTTTGAAAAAAAAATATTGTCCGATTACGAAAATTATTTTTTTGTTGGATAGAGAAAAATCCACTTAGGCAAAATCTGCAAACAAATAATCGATTATCCGGCTGTTACATATTCGGAAATATCGATTAACCGGAGTTTTTTTTAACAATTTATCCGATTTCATTATTAATTATTGAATATCAATTTTATACTTAGTACAACTGTTTGAAGTTGGTGCCAATTTACAAAAACCATACCTACATTTTGGCGCCGATTTCAAAAAGTTGTAATAAGTATAAAATTGATATTCAATAATTCAATTTTTCAACTCATTCGTAAAATTAAAAATTATTTTTTACTTTTTGGCGCATTTTCCTTAAAGTCGGTTTTCCTTTTTTCTAGAAAGATTATTTTATATTATAAAAAATTTAAAATAATAAAAATTTCCTTGAAATACTTTCTGATTTCTGATCTGGAAAGAGTTGCGAATTTGAATCATGGAAGGAGATATGGTAACTTTATAAATTTCCATGTAAATATGTATTTCAGCCACTCAGCTAAAATATTTGCTGTAGGGAATATTAAGCGTCAGTTACTACTTTACAATCTCATTTGAGCCAAGGTAGAAAAATATAGTCCTTTCGCATAGTATTTGGCATGGAATGAAGTGCATACATCCTAATTTTATAACCACATTTCTGGCTTTCAAAAATACATTAAATGTCACACATTTAATGTTTTGCCATACTCGCTTTCTTAATTACAATAAAAAGAAGAACAAATATATGTTAATTAGTCATTCGAATGCTTAACATCGACGCATACGACTAACGGTACAAAAGCCAAAGTAGAATGTTTTCTCAGCCTTTTCTTCCGAACAGTATTCATCCGCGTACATATTCTCCCAATGGTAGTCATCACTCCAGTGTTTATTTGAGCTCAGTGGTTGAAGCTGCATTAAATATTAATCACGAATATCTATAATATAACTCAGAATGATTGCATCTTGTGATACTGAACTCAATGTCTGACGTCTCTTGGAATGGTTTTCGTGTGGACAAGACTGCTTTTGAATTGAATTGCAAGCCGATTAAAGCACTTCAATCGTTGTTTGATTCTGAACCAACTTGCTTTGAGTACTTTACCGGTGTCGGATAGTTAGTTAATCGAAGTTAGTAACACAGTTTCCGTGTAACGTTGCACGATCGACTCAAGTCGACTTGTGGATGTTGAGGAGGTTTAAGTCCGTGCTATGGTTGCATTAAATGGGGAAGTTATAATTACGGTGGAATCTCGCTTCTAGTGAATATCTCTGACAGTGAATATGTCGCTTCTACAGTCATTTTAAACATTTATAATGGAGGATTTTGTTTTCTTTCTAAGTTGGTTAATCACAAGTTTATTTGCATCATTTTCAAAACTACAGCCCAAATTAATGTTTGACAATTAATATTCCAGCATTTCTGTACTAAGTATTAAAGGATTATTATTTTTATGAGCCTAAATTCTAAGTTTTATAGATCGATATACTTAAAACTTTTGATCCCCTAATCGAAATACGATCTTTATCTTAAACCATTCTATTTTAATGTGACAATTTTAAGAATATTCAACAAACATCCACCGATTAAAAACAATTATGTAATTTAAAATAAATTATGCAATTTGTAAATTATTCTTTTAATTTAAAAATTAAGCACTATAACAAAACAGTAAAATATCGGAAACCTGACTAAATGACAAATATATTTTTATAAGCCAAAATGCAAAAACTCAAATTTATGACTTTCTTGTCCATCTGTTATCACAACAAGCTGTTCTGTGTTCCAGCTGATGTACATGACAGGTAACATTATTGTTTTCTTACATTAAATAAGTAATTTTACTGAGAAACCTCGCCAATACATTTCCTTGCGTTCTAAGGAAAAGCATTCATCAACCATACTAAAACCATGTGTTATACGCCAAAACCAATGATTTATATGAGAATGTTTGATTTTTCAAAAAATAATACATTTGCCTTGATTTTGTTTTTGTGTAGACTTCATTTGATTTAAATAAAATAAATTTATTAAAGTGTAAATGGTGTTAAAGTGAATAAATAAATATTTTTTATTACATATTTCAACATATCTGTGATTTGTTTTAAAGTTTATTGACTGCCCAATGATGTAGTTGCGAAACAATGTCCCAACTATGGTTCTTTATCGATTTATTAAGGCAAACGCACGAAGGACTATAGTTGTTTGCTTGATAAAACAACTATGGTCCAAAGTTTACCAAAAATATATATATATATATATATAAGCTACTCAAACAAAATTCTTTAATACAAATTTCTGGTCTTTCTATCTGTAATATCAGCAAAAAAATATTTAAAAAACATTAAATTTACAACGCAACAAAAATCTACAAAAATAGCGTACTTTGGGACCATAGTTGTGTGAAATTACGGTACTAAATTGTTTAAATTGAAAACAGTGGAAAATATTTTTAACATAAATTCAATATTAATGTGACTTTTTTGTTTGAAAAATTGTGGCCAGAGAGTGATGTGATATATAGATAAAATCTGTGGTAGATTCTCTAGAATTTTTCCAAGACAAAGTGTATTTTTCTTCACGACAACGTCTTCTTGAAGCCCTTAAGTGAATTACTGTATCATTTACTAGAGTGTTCGGTATTTCTAGTGCTAGCTCATGGATGTAAGGTAAACGTAATCAATAACTCCTGCGATAGTAAAAGTGCATTGCTTTATCCACATGATAATATCGCTTTTCTGAAAATATTAAAATGAACTGCAGAAAAAAGGGACATAATAAATTTATTCAGACTGTAAGACGACATTTTATAACTTTATTTAAAATTCCGAATACTGTTTTACTAGGAAGCTTTGTACTACAAGGTATAAAGTAAAATTTCATTCTATTTTATAAATAATTGACTTACATATCTTTCTATTTTTTGGAACGTACTACAATACAAATGCATTTTTACCGTAGTAAAAACAATAATCTTATTATCGGTTTCCTACTTCTTCATTGCAATGTGCCCACATATTTTGATTTATTTACGGTTTATTTAATTCGGTAACATTCTTATTTATTTGTATATTTTATTATTCTGTAACATTCAGAAATGCGACGTGTTCGCAATTAGAGGATTGCAAGTTTGAACCTCGTCGTCCGAGCGAACATTCGCCTTGTCGAGAAGCGGGTGTACATTGCGATGTGCTGAGGATCAAGTGACTTTACATGAGTCGTAGAGTGGAAATTTTTAAAGTGAGGTACCAGAGCTCAAGCGTTGTCCGAATCATCTGACCATAATCCAAAAAGGCAATTTAATGTTCCTGGGATTTGATTTTTTTCGGGATAGATCCCGAACTTTTGCCAATAGCCCATTGGGAATCACTAGTGTAAGTTATTTCATCTAACCAACAATATTTTAATTTTAAATAACTTTTTTTTATCTTATAAAACTTTCAAACGTTAACACATGGAATAATATTAAAATAAAGGATGGCTATATGAAAATGTAATGTAAAAATAATATTATAAAATATTTCAAATGTTTTCTGTAAACACTGGATAAAGAAATAAACACTATGCATTTTTTTTTAGTATTTTCAATGATTATAAAGGTTTTTGAGTTCTTATATTTGAAATTTGAGAACAGCCCTCATTCTTTAAAAAAAAAAAAAAAAGACTCATTGGCACAAAATAAAAAAAAGATCAGTATTCACTAAAGAAAAACGCACTCTGGTAGGGTTTTTTGTTAATTAACGTCGCACTAGAGCTGCACAGTGGGCTATTGGCGACGGTTCGGGGTCAATCTCGAAGGAAAGACCCGGGAACACATTCACACACACATTCATACACCTCGTTATTTTAGAACCATGGTCAGATGACGAGAACACTCCTGAACTGGCACCCAACGCCTTCAATAGGCGTCAGGACATTGGACCCCGATCACATTTATCGTGCACCAGTCCCGTATACACGCCATTATAATTTGTGGGATATTCTGGACGACTTTCTAGTATTTTTGTAGCGAAGCTGGCAACCCTCCGATCGCAAGGTCACTACTTTTTTACTTTTCTATGTCATGTCCATTTCCCGGATTCGAACCACCAATCCTCTGATTAGTAGCTGAATTCCTTACCAACTGAGCAACTGGGGCTCCACTCTGGTAGGGACGCCAATCCTTCAGAACGACGCCACTGACTAGAAGAAAGAAATACCGTAGAAATTAAAACTCTCGTTATTGCAGCACCTGATCGCAATGCTTTTCAAATTTTGTTTATATTTCCATAACAGTGTTTCTTATCCTTTTTTCTCTTACCATTGGACCTATTGATAAAACTTTTCATTTTGAGTACTCCATTCTCTCATAATCCTTGTCACCCATCCCTCTATGCAAAAATAAGTTTGTTTTTGTTAGGCAGAAATGTTCTTAGGTAGCTGGTAAATTTATCAAATGTCTAAAATTAATGACACTTATAGGCTTTTGTATTTTACTTATTACTTTTATATATTTTATTTCAGGTGCTTTTCGCCATTACTAACATTACTTTCGCGTGCCTCCAATCGGATCACTACGTACCCCAATGGTACGCGTACACTGTTAAAAATTTCAGTTCAACGTTGCACCATATCTTGGTGCTCTGTGACAACTTAAATCATATTATGGTGAATCTAGGTTGAACTAAAAATCCTTGATCGAGAATAGTACAGTTTTTACCAAAAAATGGTGCAATCTCCTAAAACTGCAACCGAAACCTTCGTTGAATCTACAAACTGTTGAATCATCCCCTCAATCTTCTTGCATTAGGGTCCCGCGCGGTTGCTTAGTAGATAAAAATGTTCAGCTGGTAATCAGAGGATTGTAAGTTCGAACCCGTCCGGTGGACTTGACAAAAAAAAGTAAAAATGTAGTTATCTTGCGATCGGAGGGTTACAAGATTCGCCAAAAAAATATTAGAAAATCGTCCAGATCCGTTGGTTGCAGCTAAATGGGTACCAAATATTGGTGCTAAATTTTAATAATTTTTAACAGTGTACCACAAGTTGAGGACCGCGGCTCTATAGGAAGACATGCGAAAATGTCATGCCTTTATGAATGATACAATTGTGCTTAAAAACAATTAGTAAGTTATTCATCTAAAGTAGATTATTTTTATAGTTCTATTAAATAACTGAGTTTTTTACTCACTGTTTAATAGCTAAGATTTAATATTTTCAATTAAAATGTCACTAATTTTGACAATCTCATTAACCAAATTAGAGATATTCCTATCCAAGAAATAAAAATAATTACTTAAGCACTCTAGAAATAAAAATTACTTAAGACTCTAGAAATAAAAATTACTTAAGACTCTAGAAATAAACACAAACATTTCTTATCTAGTTTTTAAAGTCGCATAGAACCATAAAATATTATGGAAAAATACAATTTTTCCAAGTACATTTCTGATGCTTCAACATTCAACTGACATAACACATACCAATTAAAATGATTTTAAAACGAAAGAATTTGACACGTGTCGTTGCACCTTCAGTTTAACATACATCTAAGCTTTCACTAAACGGATTTATAATTCAAAATTTGATGACGTATTAACAAATACTTGCAACTCATTTCATTTTAAAAATGGAATGCCTGGCAACTAAATTGAATGCATGGGAAATAAGATTTCTTTTTTACGAATGAAAATTTTTCACTAAAACTGAAATGTTTTTTATCCATTCTAAAAGTTTTCCGCGTAAGGCTTTGATTTTAAAGTCCAATGCAATACATGTAATAAAGAAAATAGCGATCAATTCCTTCGCTGTTCGAATAGTAACCTCAGATACGGAATTCAATTTGAAGCAATCAATATATTTTATTCATTTGGTATTTTTGGTATGGGTGCTTTGGAACATAGTAAAAATATTCCCAATGGAATCTCTCATGACGAGAAAGTTTCTGAACACGTTCCGATTTGAAATCCAGTTTAACTTCTAAGCTCGAATTGTTTTTTATTATGTTATCTCTGTGTGTGCTTCATACAATGTATAAAAAGTACACTTTTTATATTTTGTGGATCTAATAAATTGCAATTTTCTAAGTATACATATAAAATATTTTGTAGTTTGTAGTATCAATGATAAGGGGAAAATTCTTGTTTAAATAATATATATATATATATATATATATATATATATATATATATATATATATATATATATATATATATATATATATAGCATTTAATAACATTTCAGATAGTGTAAGGTCGAAAAATCTCGTGCGGGGGGGGGGGGGGGGTACCCTATAGCTATATCCAACACTGTATCGGTGTGACGATTCGGGATATATCCTGAAAGAAAAATCGGGGAGCACAGATTTGTAATTTTAAAAATGGTTAGTTGGCGAGAAAAACAACTGTGTTGACACTCCACTCTTGAAAATGCCGCGCCGTTAACAACGTGAGAACATTTTTTACTTCTCTTGGAGTTCCCTGTGACCTTGCAATCGGAGGGTTGCCAGCTTTGCTACAAAATACTAGAAAAGTCGTCCAGAACATCTACAAAAATTAACGGCGTGTATACGGGACTGGTGCACGATAAATCTGATCCGGGGTCCAAAGTCCCGACGTCTATTGAAGGCGTTGGGTGCCAATTCAGGTGTTTCCTCGTCATCTGACCAGGGTTCTAAACAAACGAGGTGCATGTATGAATGTGTGTGAATGTGTTCCCGGGTCTTTCCTTCGAGATAGACCCCGAACCGTCGCCAACAGTCCACTGTGCAACTCTAGTGCGACGTTAATTAACAAAACAAACAAACAACTTGGAGTTCCCTTCGAAACAAGCAACCACAGGCCACAATTCACTCAGTTAATAGCATTATACAGTGCGATGTTGCAGTCTAGATTATTTTGCGAGATATTACAAGTTTTAAAATAGTAAAAGGCTACTTTTAAATTGATTAATAAACTACACTTAGTAAAATGTATATGGCAACGTGAAAAGATTTGTAAATGCAGTGTGGCTCGAATCTTTAATTCTTCAGAAAAGAATTTCACTTATTTTACAGGATTAATATCAAATCCCATATCATGCACTAAAGAGCTTAGGAATTATCTCAATACTAAATACTACTTCATGTGATTTTGAGAATCGATGGACAGGAAACTGCATTCGACATCTGAAGATACCTTTAATATGTTAATCCTGTTTCCGTTCCCAAGAAATAATTTAAATTCTGTTAGGAAATATTATTCCAGAAAAATGCGTAGGAAAAAATGTCAATCCCATTTCGATAAACTTTTTCTTGCCCTGCTCTGTTGTCGGCTGTTTTGCTTTTGAAATAGATAAAAAAACGTGTAAAAAAGATACGCATAAGAAGATTTGTTGTTCGGAAGATTTCAAAATTGGGAAAAATGTCTTGAAAGAAAAAAAAACCGAGTGCGTAAGCTGGTGAGCACGTCTTATGTATTTATAATTTTAGAAAAGACAAGCTTGATTTGAAGATAGCTATTTTATTTTTCGATCTACGGGATTTTTTTATTTTCATTGTTATCAAAAGGGGTATAGTTGAATAAAAAATAAACTAGTTTTTTCGTATTATTAAATTTTATAAAATATAGCTTATAATTCAGTTCTTTCCATTGATTCTTAGATTATAATACTTTATGGTAATGGTTAGCGTCTTTATGCGTGACGTTTGAGGATATATAATAACTGTAAATAAGTTTTACCTGCATAAATCCTTCTTTAATGGAAAACTGCTTAGTGTTTTGACTAACCATTCTGAAGGATCTAGCATTTTCGCTTATTTAATCCTTAATGCAGGATTTACAAGGTTTTATTTTTTCTGCGAACTTTCGTGTTGTAAGAATTGATGGAAAAGTATTTAAATTTTTTTAACATTAGTTTATTTAAGATAGATTAAAATTTAAATTTTTTACTTGGGAGTTCGGTAGTCTCCATTGTACCGTAATATAATTAATTCATGAATACTCCTTCTTCTGTCTTTCGTAAGTTCTAAATCATTCCGTAACTGTTATGAGATTAGACTTCTTGGTATAATTTCGTTCGTCTTGAACTGCTATTTCAACCTGTTTTTTTTAAAGCTATTCCGCAATTGCGTAATATTTTGATAAAATTTTCGACAAATCATCACTTTCCACTACACATAATTTTCATATAAACAGTTTATACTGTCTGATAGTTTAATGGACTTGTGCAACTCGTTAACTTCTTTAATTTAAGCACGCACTCGCTACGACCTATCGAATAGAAATGAAGTTACAGCGGTTATACAGACTAATGTATGTCCGAAATGTGACTCATACCCCCACGCGACACAAAGGTCAGGTTAACAATCGGCATGGTTGAAACGTTCTACTTTCCTCTAAACAATGATGGTAGGTCACGTATACCTATAGACTGATTCCCTCTGAAATTTTGGGAATTTCAAAAATCTCGATTTTTATGTTCCGCCTTCTTTCGGTGATGTGCCCTTAACGATTTTAAAGCCTTTTTATTTAAAGTGTTTTTAAATACTCAATGTTTTGACATGAGTGTAAAAATAACCTTTGAATTTAAACATACTTTAAGTTGAAAACTAATATAAACTGAATCCAAAGCTCTTCAGGATATTTTCTATTTTGTTAAAGGAGATGACGCAAGAAAATAAATTAACCCTTCGTTCTTGCAAGTCCCGTAAACAAAAACAACCACCCGAAATCTTTATTACAGATGTGCTCGGCATACGATACCCTAGTTTTCAAGTAAATAAGAACCATAAGAATGTTTTTCTTACCCCTTTATTTTTCATTTCGAGCTCATAAAAGCCACTTTAGACGTGCACCCTCCTCGCAGTATTAAAAGCTCGGAAAAACACGATCTCTGCAGAAATAGCCTATTGATTGCAGTCTATTCCACGAACCATTCCCCTGAAGATGCAACTTATCCTTGCAGAAACACCGAAGACCTATTTCGGTAGCCATCCGGCGATCGTAATAACTGTCGCCTCGGCTGAAGATGTAATACGTTACGGAAGTGTTTATCCAACAAATGAGAATATCCGCTTGCGTTGGCGGGTCGATAGACTAAGCTCAGCGTACCTTTAATGTAATTTTATTGATACTTTATCGTATGGGATCCTAAGCGTAAAAGCTTTTTCAATCCATTGTAGTATCAGTCAGTACCCTTGTTTTTATGTGTGTGTACTTTTATGGATGCCATATAAATATCATTTGAATTTTTGTAAACATGAATTAACTAGCATGCCCATGCGACTCATAGATGTCACTCCATTCAAAGAATTATATCCATGAATGGCAGCACTATAAACGGCTCGTTTAAAAAATGCTGCGATAATTATTGCATGGACTCCCTCACACACTCATTCGTTGTAATAGCGAAATATATTAGCGTATTTCTGATAGCTAAAAAAAATCATAAAAGTGTAACGTTTCTACTCATCATAGATGGCAGCATTATCAACGGTTTGTTTAAAAAACACCTTTAAATTATTTTTTTAAGTAATTAATTTTTCTTTAAAGATAAAACCTTGATTTTTATTAGATGAATGTATGATTTTTTCGTTACTGCTCTTGAAAATTATCTTTCTTTTGACATCTCACATATTAAGATCCGTTGTGTGTCAGACCCGCAAAAGGGATATTTACTACTGAAATAATATATATAATTTGCATGAATTACAAAAGTTTTGGTAATACATGCCAAAGAGCCCCCCCCCCCCCCCACTCACACACCAAAAAAAAAAGTTTTAAAAAGTAATTCCTGTCTGTTGCTACCTGTTGGCTAAATAACTATCTGGTCCAAGTAACCCACTTCAGGGTTCATGTAATCCCAAGTTACGGTATTGAAAAATATAAAGTTCAAAACACAGATACATTCAAAATAAGAGTAATTTAATAAATAAATGTTACAAAATTAATTTCTTAAAATTTATTTATTGTTTATTATTATAAAATTTATTTCTAATTATAAAATTTATTTATTATTATAAAATTTATTTATTATTATAAAATTTATTTATTATTATAAAATTTATTTATTATTATAAAATTTATTTATTATTATAAAATTTATTTATTATTATAAAATTTATTTATTATTATAAAATTTATTTATTATTATAAAATTTATTTATTATTATAACATTTATTTATTATTATAACATTTATTTATTATTATAACATTTATTTATTATTATAACATTTATTTATTATTATAACATTTATTTATTATTATAACATTTATTTATTATTATAACATTTATTTATTATTATAACATTTATTTATTATTATAAAATGTATTTATTGCTTATTATTATAAAATGTATTTATTGCTTATTATTATAAAATGTATTTATTGCTTATTATTATAAAATGTATTTATTGCTTATTATTATAAAATTTATTTATTGCTTATTATTATAAAATGTATTTATTGCTTATTATTATAAAACGTATTTATTATTATAAAATTTATTTATTATTATAACATTTATTTATTATTATAAAATTTATTCATTATTATAAAATTTATTTATTATTATAAAATTTATTTATTATTATAAAAGTTATTTATTATTATAAAATGTATTTATTATTATACAATTTATTTATTATTATAAAATTTATTTATTATTATAAAATTTATTTATTATTATAAAATTTATTTATTATTATGAAATATAGTTATTGCTTATTATTATAAAATGTAGTTATTGCTTATTATTATAAAATGTATTTATTGCTTATTATTATAAAATGTATTTATTGCTTATTATTATAAAATGTAAATATTGCTTATTATTATAAAATGTATTTATTATTATAAAATTTATTTATTATTTTAAAATTTATTTATTATTATAAAATTTATTTATTATTATAAAATTTATTCATTATTATAAAATTTATTAATTATTATAAAATTTATTTATTATTATAAAATTTATTTATTATTATAAAATTTATTTATTATTATAAAATTTATTTATTATTATAAAATTTATTTATTATTATAAAATTTATTTATTATTATTTAACCGAAAGTTCTTTGTAATACTGTTATGGAAGTACAAATTGCAACTCAATTTTCCAATATTTAAAAAAAATACATTAAAAATTGATGTATTGGAACTTTTTTATGATTCACCTAAATTCATTTCTAAATACTTTACATAAATAATAAACATGAAAAATTTGAATTTCAATACATTTACTTGTGAAAATATATAGGAAACATTCAAAACTTTCACATCAAAATGATATAACAGAATCAGAATGATATAATATAATCAGAATGATACAACAGAATCAGAGTACATCTCCTATATACCTCACTACAGACCCACAAATCTCTTCCTGTCTTTCATTACGCATGCAGCATTTTGAAGCGGATATCCAAATATATGCAATATTTCAAATATGGAAACGTGATTCTGAATATAGGAAACTGTCATCGCTTTGCATTGTGAAGAGATGAAAGCGGGATACTATACTGATCCTATGAGGGAATAAAATTTGTCTTGGTTTGCTATTCGAATCGTAAAATATCGACGATTTTTTAGAGTGGTATAAAATTTTTTGAGGAACTCATATTTTTATTGAAAATATTGGTTTTAAAACAAGATTGTTCTTTTTTTAAAGTTTTGGATCAGCGTAATCTAATAGGAAAGACCAAAAATGAAAGAAAAAAAAATCAGATGTACTTTTTTGTATTCTCTATGATTTGAATTTAAATGATAAAAATTGTTATTAAATTAAATCGCAGTATTGATGTTTCTCAAAATCTATTTCATAGAATATAAGCAAGTTTTTATTTTCAATTTAAAGTTTTATTTTAATACTTAAGAAGTTAAAATAAATTTCATACTATTGAATACAAACCGTTTCTTTTTGAAAAAGTATATCTTTTGTTTTTCAATATTGTCATGTCACGCAATTTTTAACCGACTGAACAGCGCGCCAACTAAAACTTTAAAATAAAACGACAGAAACTTTTAATTAAAACCGCCAAGGCGAGAGGTTATCAATTCGACGGTTATGTATTTTTTATGTATGTTCGCGCAAGATTTCTGTTTTAATTCAAATATCTGGACATTTTTTTTGTAAAGGGGATGTTTCGCTTGGGAACATTTTGAAAAAAATATCCGGTTATCCGGCATTTAACTATCCGCAATTCTCAATTCACCGGACCTTTAAAAAAAAATTGTTTTTGGTTTAAAATGGCCAAAGTAGTTTCCTATTAAACCCAAGAAAATTAATAATAATGATTGTTGGTTTTGTAAACGTATTAAATACAAACGTGTGAAACACACAAAGCAAAACGTATTAAAAAAACGTTAATAATATATAAAAACAGAAAGTGGATTACTGCAAATTTTCCATAAATGTTGTCTTAATTCCAAACAGCGTTTAATAGTATTATAACATATATATTTATTGATAATAAAAATAAAACCTATTATTTTGTAATAATATATATTTTGAAAATGATATTTTGTAAAAAAAATTCCTAATACTTGTATGAAATTCGTATGTCGAACTTTTATTACCAAGCTTTGAAACATAATTATGCGAAGTTTCAAAACACGAAGGCGAGTAAAAATATGTAGTTATAAAAATAAGACATTCTCGGAAATGCGAATTTAAAGAACTTATCGAGAGGATTTATTTTGTTACACACAGGTTGGTCACAAATTATTGGGCGAGGGTCATTGTGTTTACTAGCTTAATTGACATAACATAACAGTATAAAAAACAAATTTTTCTCACTACTTCATTCATATTTTAAACAAGTGGCTTACGTTTAGTAATAATAAACGAAATAGTTAACTTTTTTACACTTCTGTTAATCGTGCTTTAAACATTTGTTCTACCCCAGATTCACTTCAGGCTGAATTGGATTATTTGAGAGCTGTTGCCGTGGATCGAGGTTTTTCATCCAATGTCGTTGACAAGGCTCTACACAAATATAAAAATCCACTTAAAAGTAATAATCTATCTGAAAGCTCTAATGCTTTGGTTGTTTTGCCATATTATTCCCAGATAAGCCATACAACTTCTAAAATTCTCATTAAATTAGACATACGTTCCATTTTTTTACCTATCAATAAAATCACATTCACAGAACATATTAATTTATTAAGCAGAATATTTTATATTATTTTTTTACATTTTAAATTTTTTTGAATTTGGTGCCAATTTACAAAATTTATACTTAAATTTTCGCGAAATTTTCAACAATGTGTAATAAGTAAAATATCAATATTAAATAGTTGAATTTTTTCGACTAATTCGTAAACTTAAATATTATTTTTTTCACTTTTTAGCACTTTTTTTATTAAAGTTGGTTTTCCTTTTTTTTTAAAAAGATTATTCTATTACGAAACAAAACATAACACTAATTATTATTTTTTACTTCATCTCTGTCAATTGTTATCTAAATACAAGATGAAATAATTTCTCCAATAATTCGGATCAAAATGATACATGTGGGTTGTTAAAGAAATTAGAGGAAAATAATGTAACATGGGTATTAATTTGTCTTCTTGAAAATATATTTTAATACAAATCGCTTTACACAACTTAAAGACCCCATTGACTACATCGGTCAAACAAAAAGAGCATTAAAATTTCGCAATAAGAAGAACTAAACCCATACTGTCAAACAAGAAATAAAGAAGTCCTCTATTTTCAGGTATTCTTGGAAACATAATCATATATTTAATTTTTCTAATCCACATTTAATTTGTGAATCCAAAGCTCCAGTCGAACTTCATGGAGGGGTTTCATATTTTTAGCAATATTGATACAATGTCTATACACTGTCAGATAAAATTGTATGTTTTCAAAACATCATTGGGCTCAATCTCCAGAATGATCTTAATGAGATTTCATAGCCCCAAGTCAAAATCTTTCTAGAAAAGAAGTGAATATCATTTATATCTCCTACTACGATATATTTTCGAATGCTGTTTGATCTGTGAAGAAATCAGTGAAGCTTCATTTAGTGAAGAGCTTACAATCTGTTCTATATTATATAGAAAACTTTCTACTTTATCCCTTAGCTAAAAAAATTAAATGTCAAGAAATTGTTACTTCTAAAGAGAAGTTATATATATTTTGATACATTTTTTCATCTAACTCGACATTAAGTTTTTTTTATCACTTTTAATATCTTCTTTTCGAATGGGATGTCTTTCTAACCGACATTTAAATTTAAAAAAAATGTATTTTAATGGAATGAATGCGACTAGTATAAAACTAGCTCAGCAAAAACTGCCTTTTAAATGTTTATAGAGATAATTTTTCTTTTATTTAAGAGCTTACAGGGATCATTGTTTTGAATATTAAAGTCAGTTAAATGAAAATAATACATTTTTAAACGTGTAACATGCCTAAGACTCTACAAAGAGGATTACTTTGATATTGAATTTAAGTTTAAAATAATATTTTTGTAGAACATAAGAATGTAATTCGGCAACTACACTGTTAAAATGCAAGTGTGAGCCCTAAAAATTATTCATTTTATCGTTGCTTCAATTTAAATATGAATATTTTTAATTGTTTTGTAAAAAATACAGATAAATTAAACAGGTACATTACGTACACTATTTTACAATAAACATATAATTATATTTATTTTTACTGAGGATAATTATCAACGTCTCGAAATTCTATATTCTTTTTATAATAGTGATACTTTCAAAGTCTGTCTCTATAATTTTTTTTAAAGAATAACTATCTTTCTCAAAACCTTTTTTTTTGTTAGGAATGCAGACTAGAATATAAAAACATAATTTAAATGGATAGAAAGAAATATTTTCTTGTAAGGAATGACTTAGACTTTTTTTTGTAGATCTAGGAAAAAGAATTATATCTTGTATTTTTTTTTCTGCGGGATGTACCGTGTAGTAAAAAAATATCATATGAACTTAAATCTTACTATATAGTCTTACTATATAATTATTATAATTGTCTTACTATATAACTTACTATATAGTCTTACTATATAATTATTTATATTTTACTATATAATTACTTATATCTTACAATTTAAGTACTTATATCTTACTATATAATTACTTATGTCTTACTATATAATTTTTTATATTTTACTATAAAATTACTCATATCTTACAATTTAAATACTTATATCTTACTAAATATTTTTTATACTTAAAATAATCTAGAATTTTTATAAAAAATTTCGTTTATTAGGTGCATATAAAATATACTTTGAACCTTTATTTTTTACTTTCATATTATTGATTTTTAAACATTATGAATGAAATTTTTATCAAACTTTAATTATTTATATACTATATGTATTTTCGGAAAGTGTTGAATACTGCTTTAAGCAATTTTTTTAAAGAAAATTTTTAGCATTAGAACCAATGTACATCATCCATAAAATATATCAGAAGACAGATAGTGTTGCAATCAAAAAGAAAAAAATTATACTGTATAAAAAATATAAATACTTTATATTTACGGTTAATCCAGAGTTCGAAAATAGCGATTGCGCAGGTGCTCAGAACACCTAATACTTTTGCAATGCACCTAAATTTTTCTAAATATAAACTAAAATAAAACTAAAACTTTCTGTAAAGTTTTTGAAAAATCTGCAATTTTAATCTGATTTGGAAATAATTTTTTTGCATATATATTGCCTTTTTCGTAGCGGTACATGCTTTTTCTTTCAGTTTCAATTGTTGTGTTTATTATTTGGTTATCATCAGCTAGCAAGAGAGGGCGGTTTTATCAAAAATTGTTATTTCAACAAGACGGTTTTTCCGATTTTAAAGTAGGAAAACTTAAGGTTTTCTGAATATTTAAAACGAATTTTATCATTTAGAACAGCGATTCTCAACCTGTGGGGCGCGCCCCCCTAGGGGGGCGCAAGCACACTAGAAGGGGGGCGCAAGAATATCCAAGAGAATATATTATTTAAAAAAATTGATTAACTGACTGCTGCGCATGCTCGAGACAGTGGCGTACGCAGGCCCACCCCCCCATCGGTATGAAGTTTTAAAAAAATTAATACAAAAATAATGCTTTTTTTCCCCAATTAATAAACATTTCCAAAACAAAACAAAAAGTTTAGAAAAAATACAAACGGTTTTTTTTATTTAAAAGTGTGGGGGGGGGGGGGCTCGTATCATCTTTTCCAACAGGCAGACAGCTAACAGCCATCTAGGCGCCTTCCCATTTCCGTCATTACAAAATATTCATCGTTTGACAGGAAATAAAAAGTAAAATAAACAAAAAGCAATTTGTTTCGATTTTAGAGGGCGGGAACAATTTTGGCGCCGATATATATCTACATTGAAAATTTAATAAGTCAATACGAAATATTATTTTTTTTTAAATGGTAAATAAAATATCGCATTTTTTTTGGTTTAGAATATTTTGTTTCAAAAAATTTGTCGCCGGTCATTTAGAATATATCTTGTAAGTCTTGTAGTGTAGAAGTAAAGGATGACTAAAATAGTCAGGTCAAATGAAAATATGTTTTGAACAGTTTCTACTTTTTGTACTCCTGAAAATTGGACTTTAGTTTTTGACGCCTTTTATTTGTTTAGTATTTCTGAAAGTTATGGTGCTTTGTTTTGCCTTTTAAAGCCAAAATGAAACATGTATCAGATGATTGTGAGGGGGGGGGGGGGGGGGCGTGATGAAAATTATGATTGAAAACTGGGCCGCGAATACTGAAAGGTTGAGAATCGCTGATTTAGAAAGTATTTTCTTTAGCTTTATTCGGTTGTACAGTTATTTGGCAACATAAAGCCAGTCAGCTTTGCAAAAGAAAAAACGGCAATTATTACTGCTAGATTGACGATATTTGCAAAATCGATTTTGCATTAACTGTAAAGAGACGTTTGGAGAAAAAAAGTGCAATTTTGTCAAAATCGCACCAAGATCCTTTTATTTTCTAGGGAGACCACTATCATTAGAGCTAAATAAAAAAAATTAATCATATGCTGATTCTTTTTTAATCAATTTCAAAATTTAAATTGTTTATTAAATTCTCGATAATTCGTTAATTTTAAATTAATTTTCAATTCAATTGAAAGTTAAATCACAATTTATTTAGTAAAATATTTAATTAGTGAAAGCAGATGTCAAAATAAATTTGTTAGAAATATTTCTGAAAATTATGACTTTTTTGGTTCTACATCTGAAATATCTTATTTTCCTTTCAATAATTGATTTTTATTTTTAAAAAAATATTTTATTTAATTGAATAACAACATATTTTAAAAATCATTTTGAATGAATGACATTAAAGGCACTTGTCAAAACAATATGAATCAAAATAACTTGTAAATATTTCTTGCTCCATGAATTTTCTTGCATCCAAATAAATTCAGTGCACTTAAGTTTAAAACTTGGATGTACTGGTGGTGCACCAGTGAATTCAAGTTTTAAAATGCTTTGACAAGGTAATTTCGACCCCTGGTAATAAAATTGTAGTAATAAAAGCAAAAACAGGATGTTTAAAAAGTAAATTTTTGTTAAAAACTATTGCGTAAGTAAATTTTTATTTATACCAAATTTCGTTTCTTTTTTCAGATTTTTGTATAAAAAAATAGCACATTTGAAGTTAAAACATTTTTTTTTTACAAAGATTTATTTTTATTGCGGGAGGTTTTCCGTGGTTGTGGAATCAAAATCAACTCTAACGCTTCTTTGAATTCGAATGAAATATATACTTATCTACTTTAATAATAGTCTAAATGTGTTAATATAGAAATCTTTTAATTATTCAATACTAGCAATATGGCCCGGCGTTGCTCGTGGTCAATTTGTGAAGTAAGAGCTGTGCGACTTTTTTATTAGCGTAGCCAGTCGAATATCGCTCTCTATACCCTGTCTAAATTTATTCAATTACCTTGAGTAGTTATGGAGATATCTTAACTTATTATTTTTTTAATTTTTATATTCGCGATTTTACATGCTACTGCGTATAAATTGATGTTTTTGTAAAATATATATTTGGAATATAAAAATCCCTAAAAATTAATATTTAAAAACGCTTTTCCTAATATTAGCCTGTAATATGAAGTCGTTATAAATATTGCATTTTGCAGAAAATCGTCGGTGTTCGTGATGTTGTTTGAACGCCAAATGGCGCTGAAAGCGTATATTATGTAAAAAGTTGTATATATATATATTATAGAAATTAACCCCAGTAAAAAAAAATGCAATTATTAAAATTCACATTCATTATTTTTAATACTGATAATGCAATAACATATCAAAACAAAAAAATATTCTATTCTTACAATTGGAAATAATTTATTGAAGTTGGCGAAGTTTTTTGAGTGCCAATTGGCGACCGGAGCTTAGGTGTTCGTCTTTAATAACTATTTCTAAAAAAAAATAAGAATTATTTTATTTTGTAACTGTACACCCTAAAATGTCAAAGAATTGTGACATAGAATAATTTTGAATATACCTGCATCAATATTTACAGACAATACTTTTCTATTAAAAATAAATTTTCAAATAATCATTTCTGAATTTCAATAAAATGATACTGAAGTGAAATCTTTCAAATAAGCTAAATGGAGGTATAAATATAGAAACCCTAAGTTAAACTGTTAGGAGGGCCCATTCCGACACTATAGAACTGTTTCATTTCGTAACTAATAGCACTATTGGCATAAATGTAATAACGTTGGATAGAAAATTAGGCATCGACGCTTTTAAGATCTTGAAGCAAATCAATGTTCGGGGCATGCATGGATACCCGTGGCGTCAGACGAAAATGGTGGTTTATCTTCCTCCTTCGGTTGGCGAGGTTTTAGTTAACGACCGATTCCTATAATCCGCTGCCTAATAAATGTGTTTTTGAATGAAAAATCGCAACAATAGAAGGCAGCCAGTATTGTTGAAAAATATTTTTTTGTCACCAAGGTGATTTTTAACAATAATGTAATGAAGGGAAGTTCTACATGTAAATTTCCCATAGTAGTAATGTTAAAGAAAATGGAAAAAGTTCTATAACTTTTGAACGGTTGCAGATATCCACATGAAACAAAGTGCAGATTTTAAACTGAGGACACATTGTTAAAATGGTGTAAGTTTCATAAAAAGCCGTACACAGTAGTTTTTGAGTTAAATCCGGACAAAAAGACAGACAAAAAAAAATTTGATGTGATTTTCTGAATCAGTGTATCCTAATTCGTGAAGAAAACTCAAAAAGAGAGGTTTTGTTCGATTCCATAGACAGACACCCCATTCTTATATATAAATATTGATTTTCATAATCAATGTATATGAATTTTTTTTATTATCTTGCAATATAACTTTTACATTAAAAAAATAAAATCCAGTAATTGGGTTTGGTTTTAATAAGGAGCCCGCAAAAGCAGTTATATGTAAAGAAATTAATTAAGGCCTAACAAAATTTGACAACCGATTTCTGAAAATGATGCTAATTAAGATTTTCATTAAAAAAAGAAACTTATTAGAAAGAAGTCGACTGAGAGAATTTCTCCATTAAATACAAAGCGCTGACTAATTAGAAGCAGTATTAGAGAAAATTAACAAAGTTTTTTTTAATCTTTTAATATGTCTCAAACAAAATAAAAGGCAAAAAATAAAATAACTGCATGCATATCAGAACTAATAATGAATCTAATTATAATTAACCATGTAGTCAATCATTAATAATAATTATATAGTTATAATTTTCATACACAAAAATGTTGAATTTTAAATTTTTAAAGTTTTAAAATATTTGCGATTTTAATTTATGGTGTAAAAACAAAGTTATATATTTTCCGTTGGTCTCGAAATTATTTCCAGAAATTTTAGATATATATGTTACCGTGAAAACCCGAAATTAGTCAATACTCGAATTTCCTAGTTAGAACTAAATTTATCATAACCCCTTCGTTAATACCAGTATCAAGTAGGCAATACTAGAATTAACAATTTTTGTTAGATAATTCTAGTTTTAACTAAATGTTTTGTAGTTTGAACTTGTTACGGCTAGTTACAACTAGTACTAACTGAAATTTCGGAAAATCAACAACAACTGCAAGTAATTATATATAACAAACATGTATATTCCGTATTTGAAAACAAAGGGTGTTCAACTACAGTCAGGAAATAAAAATACTTATCGACTAAAACTACAAGTATTTAATAGGAAATATTTTGTTCCTTATTCAAAAATAAAACTGTAGAAAACAACAAAAAGCAAATAAAAAATTTGTTATTTTATTAAACAAATATTTATAAACAGTCACTTTTTTATTTGTTTCCGCAAGCCCAGGTCATGGCATTTAGAGTTTTAACTAGATTAACCAGTTTAACTAATTTAAATAGAGAAACTTTTTTTAACTAGTAAAAACTGTAAGAAATGGGAACGTACTATTCATTCCATAAATCTAGTTTTCCTTACATCTATCAGTTAATTCTAGTATTGACTAGTTAATACTGATATTAACGAAGAGACTATGATAAAACTAGTTCTAACTAGGAAATTCGAGTATTGACTGATTTCGGGGTTCCACGATTACATATATAGATATAAAAGTATTGTCTTGAGATATAATTAAAAAGCTCTCTCTATTTAAATAAAGATTAGATTTTATATAATATTTATTTCAATAAAGATAGCTTTTTAATTTTACCTGAAGACAATACTTTTATATCTATATATACGTTACCGTGAAAACCCGAAATCAGTCAATATTCGAATTAACAATTTTTGTTAGATAATTCTAGTTTTAACTAAATGTTTTGTAGTTTAAACTTGTTATGGCTAGTTACAACTAGTAGTAACTGAAATTTCATGAAATCAAACTTTGAAAAAAAAATCAAAATTTGAATTACAATTCTAATTTTCAATATTTAACAGTGAAAACAATTTATCTATATTACTTCCGCTGTGATGGTTATTGTTGTAAAATTTATACTTTTTGAAATATATTTTTCGTTTTTACCATACGAGCTTAACTATCTAAAGAAAAATAAGACTTTCTTATCTAATCCATACATAGCTTAAAACTAAAACTATTGTATGGCATGCCCGAAGAATGTAAAACTTTATTCTGGTAAAGATTCTTCTTCTAAGAGCCCAAAGGGTATGCGAAAACAAATGACAAAATTTTCTTAGCCGAAGGACTATAAAAACAAGACTATGAAAACCTTTTTTATATGTTTTTATACAATTACTTAGAAATTTTGCGATTTCCTATTTTCATGTAGAATTTAAATTTAAACTAATATTAAACTGTAAATAGAGGAATTTAAGTTGTTGTTTTTTCGATTTGTGTTTGTAAATATAATTGAGAATAAAAATTTTAGTAAAAGAAGAATATGGGATTGTGAAGACAAATTACAAACATTTCTCAACCGAAAGGTTATAGAAACGCTACTATGAAATATTTATTATAAGTTTTTATAGAATTATTTAGAAAAGTTCCAATTTCCCGTTTTCATATAGTATAAACTAATCTTAACCTTTAAATGGAGTATTTTAAAATATTTTTCAATTTGTTTCTGTAAATATAACTGGAGATAAAAAAAAGATTGGAGTAAAAAAAAATCATTTATTTTCTTGAAAATAAATATAAAGTAGCAACTTTTTTATGCTACCTGGCACTTTCAATAAAAAGCTTTTTGATGAATTTCATAAACAAAATGCAAAAAAAATGATAGCTTGGAAATATACGATATTGCAAAATGTCGTACAACTACACTGTAAAAAACAGGTGCTTAAAAATGAGTACGTGAACGTACTCGTGTTTCTTTGAGTTTAATTGCAACGTAAATAAGCGATGATGTACTTAAATTTAAGTAATCTTAGTTTCTCAAAAATTAGCAGTATGATTTAATATTGCGAATCTCTGTTTAACCCATCTTAACAAAGCGACATGATAAGCTTAAAATAATTGTTCAGAAGATGGTTTTCCCCATCCATTATATGATGTCGATTGCTTAAATGGAAACTGAGTTATTTCGACTCAATTATCTTGCTTTCCAATTTTTTGACACACCTTTTAACATTTCTTCCATTTATAACTACTTTAAGTCGTCCTAGTAGTTTAACGGATAAGGCTCTAAACTGCGGCGCCTGAGGATATGGGATCGATTCCCCCGTACGTTGTAATTGTCGATATTTATTGATAGGTATTTATGAAGGAATCCTATGTAGGCTAGCATCTGCTCTTTCTTATTCGTTGTACTTGTATGATTTTTGAGTACATGTCTTTTTCAAAATTGGAACGTATGTATTCGGAGCCATGATAAGCATTGAATATACTCAAAAATGAGTACATTTTACTTATTTTTGAATACTTATCTTACGTTAATATTCTAATACATCCTAAACAATCCAAATAATCATTTTATAATAATCTGAGACGTTGAGTTTTAAATAACAAACAAGTTATTTTAAAACCAAATCCATTATACAGATTCGATCCTATTCTCAATCAAAATTATCAATCGTTTAATTAATTTGTGAATTTTTTCAACACATATGCCGTCCAGCATCCGAACAATAAAAGATAAAATCAATTTCGGGTTGTTCGATCCCGCAAAACAAAACACTCTGTTACATCACAAACAAAAATCACATAAAACCCAAATCCGAGAAATGGCTTTTTAATGTTTTTCCAACCTGACAGCATATTGCTACAGTAGGGACGATCGTAAACTGATTACCATTCCTCTGCCTCGTATGCAATCTGTAAAGAAACACAGAAAATCTACCTTATAAATCTCCCATCGCCTTCAATTGGTAAAATCACATTCCCTTCGGAATCATTTTCAATTTTATTCGGCGTGGAGATGGATTCAAGATGGTTTTATTTTCTGTTACCTCTTGGTACACAGAAACCATTCGGTCTGGAACAAAACCGAATCACCCGAGTGTCCCATTACAAGCCCAAACTTCTTGGGCAGAAAGGAACGCGGTATCGATTAATCTAGAAAAGAAGAGCAGTGTCTTATCAGAGGACGATGTTAGCATTCCACCATGAGATTCGTGAAAAAGTACGAAAAATTAAGGAGGCCTCCGTGGCCGAGCGGTTAAGGAATTCAGCCACTAATCCGAGGAATCGAATCCGCGCGATGGACTTGACAAAAGGAAAGTAAAAAAGTAGTGATCTTGTGATCGGAGGGTTGCCAGCTTCGCTACAAAAATACTGGAAAAGTCGTCCAGAATATCTGCAAAAAATAACGGCGTGTATACGGGACTGGTGCACGATACATCTGATCGGGGTCCAAAGTCCCGACGTCTATTGAAGGCGTTGGGTGCCAGTTCAGGTGTGTTCTCGTCATCTGACCATGGTTCTAAAATAACGAGGTGTATGAATGTGTGTGTGAATGTGTTCCCGGGTCTTTCCTTCGAGATGGACCCCGAACCGTCGCCAATAGGCCACTGTGTAGCTCTAGTGCGACGTTAATTAACCAAACCAAACGAAAAATTAAGTTTGGTTTTGGTTTGGTTAATTAACGTCGCACTAGAGCTGCACAGTGGGCTATTGGCGACTGTTCGTGGCCTATCTCGAAGGAAAGACCCGGGAACGATGCCTCGTATTTTTGAACCATGGTCAGATGACGTAGAAACACCTGAACTGGCATCCAACGCCTTCAATAGACGTCGGGACTTTGGAAACCGATCAGATGTATCGCCACCAGTCCCGTATACACGCCGTTAATTTTGCGGATGTTCTGGACGACTTCTCTAGTATTTTGTAGCGAAGCTGGCAACCCTCCGATCACAAGCTCACTACTTTTTACTTTTCTTTGTCAAGTCCATCACCTGGCATCGAACCGCGAACCTTCGTATTCCTAGCTGACGCCCTTAACCGCTCGGCCACGGAGGCCTCTGAAAAATTAGGTGGGCCGTATCTAAAATCACCAAAAATATTTACAAATATTTTATTTCTTTACCAAAATAGCTTATTTTATTTTGACTCTAATGACACCAAAATTACAAAAGAGGTACTTAAAAGTGAGTTCCTGAACTTATTAGTTTTTTCTTTGATTTCAATTGCATCGTAAATAAGCTTTGAAATACTCAAATTGAAGTTTCTCAAAAATGAGCAGAGTGATTTCACATTTCTATTCTCAGCTCCTGTCCACTCCATCTTAACAAAGCGACCTGGCAGATTTAAAATAATTTTTTTGGAGGATGGTTTTCCACATTATTTGATGTCGATTGCTTAAATGGAAACTGAGTTATTACAACTCAATTATCTTTCTTTTCATTGTTTTGGCACACCTTTTTATCATTTCTTCTATTTATAACTTCTTCACATCGCCATGGTAGTTTAATTAGTTAACCTGCGGATCTGGGTACGATTCCCGGTAAATCTTGGTTGTGATTGTCGATATATATTGAAAGAGATTTATGAACGCAGCTTATTTAGGCCAGCATCTGCACTTTTTATTCATTGTACTCATTTTTGAGTACATGTCTTTTTCAAAATTGAAACTTATGTATTCAGAGCTATAATAAGCATCGAATGTACTGAAACCTGAGTACATTTGATTTATTTTTGAGTAACTATTTTTAACAGTGTTCGTTGAGTTCAACTAATTACATTTTGCGAATCAATTTTAAGCTTTGGTACAAGATTGCTTGAATATGCAACTCCGAACTCATTTTTCACAGTGATTGATTTTTAATCATGTTTGATCAAGTTTAAATTGATATAAGTTAAGATCTTAAGTTAAGTGAAGAAACTGCTCCAAATTTTCTACATTGTATTTTCAAACACATTACTTTAATTTATCTTTAGCAACTAGTAATATATATATTATATATTTTTTTATTATTTTTTTTTTAAATAATTTAACAAGTGAAAATAGTTTTCTTTTAAAATTATTTTTCAAAAACATTCTTTTACAGATAACAAAAAAAAAATGTAAACACAATTTGTTTAACACATTTTTTTGTTTATAAAAAAGTAAAATTACAGTTTTCCAAAAAATATTTTCTTGACATATCAAAAATAAGAAATATCACTTTTTGGTAGATTTTTTTTTTAAAGTTATATTTTTTTATACTGTGTGAATATTTGATTATGTTAATAGGCTTTGAATATATATGTAATGTGAAAAAAAATTATAAATAAATCTGCCAAATTCAGAAAAAAAGTAAAACGTGTCCCATCTTTTAAGGAGATTTAAAGTCAAAATCAAGTGAGTGGCATGTTTTGAAATTCTTTAAAAGCCACTACACGCTTTCTAGTTAAGTCTCGTTCCAAGTATGACGTTTACAAGACGAGCGTAAAATAGATACAACCGCGCCAACTCTGTTCCTTGGCTCAATTTTTCGTTACGCAAGTTATCAAATTCCTGAACCACCAATTCCTGTTTCTAAAATCTGTTTAAATGATATTTCACGTTTAACCTTTCTGTGCCTGACACACTTAGGCGTGATTTTAAAGGATTAGACACCCATTTTAAATTATTTCTATGTATTTTCTAAATACATATACATTAAGGAAATTTTCAGGCATATAAAAATAAACAAAAGTTGGTTAATAAATGCGTAAGTTAGTCACAAAAAAATAAGCGAAGGAAAATAAATTTTTATACTTCAGTTAATATACTTTTATAGGATTAAAATAGTTATAACACCAATCTTCAATTTATAATAGTTGTTTTTAATTACTTCAGTAAAACTTTTAATGATTTTTAATTTGTATTTGTTAAACATAATGTTAAATTAATTAGTTTTAAACAGAACAATTTCCTAGAAGATCTCTCTATATATATATTCGTCAATACTTATAATAATAATCATCAATAGCTATAATAATGTGAATAAATATATATTTTCTAAATACATATAAATTAAGGAAATTTCCAGGCATATAAAAATAAACAAAAGTTGGTTAATAAATGCGTAAGTTAAAGTCACAAAAAAATAAGCGACAGAAAATAAATTTTTATACTTCAGTTAATATAGTTTTATAGGATTTAAATAGTTATAACACCAATCTTCAATTTATAACAGTTGTTTTTAATTACTTCAGTAAAACTTTTAATGATTTTTAATTTGTATTTGTTAAACATAATGTTAAATTAATTAGTGTTATACAGAACAATTTTCTAGAAGATCTGTATATATATTCGTCAATACTTATAGTAATAATCATCAATAGCTATAATAATGTAAATAAATAGCTATAGTTTCTAAAAATACTTTAGGTAAGAAAATGGGAAATATCCATTGAAAGTCTGACAACAGAATAAATAATTCTTGCAGTAACCCTAACTTAATTTATTCCTAACGCTCTCGTCTTTTACTTGAAGCAAAGATAATATAATGCATTCTTCTAATTATAGCCATAATATTCTTCACAGCTATCTTTGTTTCTGAAAGTCATTATGCACAATAAACTCGTACGGTACATTTGATATAATACTGCAGTAAATCTTTAGCGAAGGATTCTTGCAAAGCATCCGGGTTCTTTTCCCAGAATAAAATATGCCAGTTTTATTTGTGTTTGTTTATGCCAAATAAGGGGTGCATTTTGTTTAGACAATGTTGGTTGTTTCTAAATTTTAAAAGAGTGGGCGAGATATGCTGGTGACCTGTTGGGATGTTTTTCAAGAAGAGTTTATAAAGAGTTATGTGGGCAGTGAAAGTCATTTTTTACATGAATACGTCTTTAAAATCGGTCAACGGCAAAAAGTTGGGCAACATAAAAAGTTGATATTTCGAAACCCCATAAATTCAAAAGGAAATCAGCCTATAAAGATAAATGACTTACTATCGGTTACAAGAGGGTAGACCGTACCGACTAGCTCTAGTGTTCATTAATTCGTTCCCCCTTCTGAACTTTGTACTTGGGGGGAGAGGGGGGGGGGGAGAGACTCCCTTTTAATCGCTGTAACTGGACCTTTTTTCCCGCTTAACTGGTCGTCGACGGAAAGTGCGTGCATTGCAAAATAAAGGTACTTAAAATGAAAAATGAGTATCTGAACCTACTTGTTTATCTTCAAGAATAATTACATCGCAAATGAACGATGACGTACTCAAGTGCAAGTAACCGTACTTTTTCAAAAACGAGATGTGATTTATTATTGATAATCTCAGCTTCTCTTCACGTGATCTTAACAAACTTTAAATAGCTCTTCAGAAGATGATTTTCCACATTATTATCTTACTAACCATTCTTTTGGCACACCTTTTTATTAAAATTTTATTTTATATAACTGCTTCATTTAGCCCTGGATTAACGGCACTAGACTATAGTGCTGAGGATCTGGGTGCGATTCCCGGTAGGACTTGGCTGTAATTGTAATTAGTATGTTTAATGTAAGTGATTCATTGAGGAAGCCAATATAGACGAGCATCTTCTCATTGTACTCATTTTTGAGTACCTATATTTTTCAAAATTAAAACTTAGGAATTCAGAGCCATTATAAGCATGGCATGTACTCAAAATTGTGTACATTTTACTTATTTTAGAGTACCTATTTTCAAAAGTATGGTTATATTCAAAAGAACGACAAGTTCTGCGATTTGGTAGATAGTTTAAACATTTTGTATTGAAATAGTGTGGAGGGAAGTGGCGATTTGTCAAAGATTTTACTATGAAGCAAAAATATCACGCTAAATTTCAATTGTGGCATAGGAAACTTAAACAGATTAAAATAATTGAGCAAAACAAAACAAAATTATATTAAGAAGTCTAAATTTATAAGAAGTGCGAAGAGATCTATAGGAAACCTAAGACGAAGGAAGAAGGAAGCCGAGCGGGAGCTTGTACAAAGTATTCACAAACCAATCCTTAAAAGTAAGGTCTGTGCCTGGCTGATTTTTATTAAACAAGTCTTGGTAAAGGTAAATACATGGTAACGGGTTTCGATTTAGTTATGTGTTATTTTTTGTAAAGCTAACTTATTTTATGGTAGATTTGTTTCAAGTATCAGGTATTATTTTTATAATTGAAAAATAATATAAAGGTATTGAAATTTTTTTTAGCTGAAAATATTCTCAACCGATAAAATAACCAAGAAGCCAATCCGTGAATTAATTTACATGTGTATAAAATGATGATACCTGCTATTTCAATGAAAACAGCCATGTTTTAATATCCATTTATAAATGTGAAAATCCTAGCCACTCATCCACTCTCTAATTCTCCAGCTTTCCATATGTCCCGGAAGAATAAATTTGGCAAAGTTGTTCCTTATATCTATACCTCAAAGTTGTTCCTCGTACCTTGGAAAGTAAGCTATTTTTGTTCGGATCGAACGTTTTCAAAAGGTAGAAAACCCCTTATTCGGCGTCAGTGTCGATACTTCCGATTGTCCTAGAATCGAAAATTTTTGCATATTGAGAGGGTTTACCTTGCAAGACAAAGGAAACAATCTCAAATTCTAGAATTTCGGAATGTTTCCTTAGAACGTGGAACCTTTAGAAATCGATTGCGAATTTTTCACAGAACGTTATTTTTTTGACACTTTAGATTTTCCTTGAATCTTGAAAGTCCACATATTGATAGATACTAAAACATTATTTTAGTAATAAAACATTAATTTTCTTTCAACTACATTGCTTATATTTTAAACAAATCTTCTTAGCGTTAGTAGCAACAAACAAAGTAGTTATCACATAGAAAAATAATTGTTATAAAAATAATGTAATATCTTTTATTTACCTTCATAGTTAGTTAAGAGTATGGTGTATATATAAATATATAAAAAAAAAATCCCCATTGAAAAATATCCTATTTGAAATAGCAACGACAAACAGATAACTTAACAAAAGTTAGAATCACATTGTTTGGATTTCCTAGAATCTTGTAAGTCCACATACTGATAGATACTAAAACATTATTTCAGTAATAAAACATTAATTTTCTTTCAGCTACATTGCTTATATTTTAAACAAGCCTCTTAGCGTTAGTAGCAACAAACGAAGTAGTTATCACATAGAAAAATAATTGTTATAAAAATAATGTAATATGTTTTATTTACCTTCATAGTTCGTTAAGAGTATGGTATAAGTATAAAAAAAACTTAATCCCCATTGAAAAAATATCCTATTTGAAATAACAACGAAAAATAGATAACTTAACAAAATTTAGAATCACATTGTTTGGATTTCCTAGAAGCTTGAAAGTCCACATACTGATAGGTAATAAAACATTATTTTAGTAATAAAACATTATTTTAGTAATAAAACATTATTTTAGTAATAAAACATTATTTTAGTAATAAAACATTATTTTAGTAATAAAACATTATTTTAGTAATAAAACATTATTTTAGTAATAAAACATTATTTTAGTAATAAAACATTATTTTAGTAATAAAACATTATTTTAGTAATAAAACATTATTTTAGTAATAAAACATTATTTTTCTTTCAACTACATTGCTTATATTTTAAACAAGCCTCTTAGTTAGTAGCAACAAACAAAGTAGTTAGGTAACACATAGAAAAATAATTGTTATGAAAATAATGTACTATAACTATTATTTACCTTTATAGTTAAGAGGATGGTGTAAATATAAAAAAAACTTATTCCCCATTGAAAAAATATCCTATTTGAAATAACAACGAAAAATAGATAACATAACAAAAGTTAGAATGACATTTAACCTATATGAATTGTACCATTAATAACTGCAATGATATTTTAAAGTTCCTTTCCTAAATAAAAATTGTAATATTTTTATTATCATTAGTGCACTTTAGACCCCTTTAAGTTAATCATCATTTTTACGTTGCAATCTATTTACTACGACCCGAGATTGATTAATAACACCATCCATGTTTAAAGATTTATTCTGCCCATCTCAATAATATATAATTCAAAACTAAACTTCTCGTCACGTATTCGCTAATGTGTTTTCGAATTTCAAAAGACATTTGAGATCCCATGCATATAGAACGTTCAATCGATTGGCTTTCATCAGCCATTCGGAGTTGACATCTTTCAGAATGTATGTTTAATACAAACTTTGGAGCTAATTACTGATATCTGTGGTATGGCATAGTTTTATGTATTTTTCTTCCGTATTTATCACGTTTTTATCGTTTAAGGCAATTAGGCTTCGGTTTGAGTGAGTCTCAAAACATTTTGAGCTTTTCATATTAGCTGCGGAAATTTCGCCATTAGATACAGAAAATGGAGAGTTTTCCTTTTATTGGTCCATCAGGTAATTAAAAATGTTGTCTAAACGGAATTTGAAAACATAATTTCTGAACAGATCGTGGGAAATAATTATTTTCTAAAAAAGAACGCAAATACGAAAATGTCTTGAAGTACAAAGAGTTAGCGAATTCCAAAAAATGTCAAACTGCGTGATTTCTGAATTATAATTGATGATGTCATCAATTATAATTGTATGTAATATATATGTAATTATAATTGTATTAAATGTTGTAATATTAAAAAGCTTTTCCAAAATATAAATAACTTACAACAGAAACATTTTTGACGCGTTTTAATTTCGTCTGCCATTTTATTAATCGTGTCATCATTTTCTACAATCACAATGTCAAACTTTAATTATGATCGCATCTGTTTAAAAAGAGATTCGTTGTTTGTTTTCGCATTCCTAAGGGGAGTTGAAGCAAAAAATACCTGAAGTTACATATTTGCAAAATGTTTCCGTGCATTTATAAACAACGTTTCTGAAATATCTACTCTTAAGCCCTTCGGGGCATTGGCACTTGTCAACAATTTTCGAAATGCGTAAACAATTTTCGAAATGAAGTCGTATTCGAAACAGATATTTGGTTTGGCGAGTGTGAATACTTTTACCCATTTTTAACAGTCGAGTTTCAATCTTTTTTAACTACATATTTTATTTTAATGTCCTTTTTATACTTCCGACACGAGTTATATTTAACTTTAGCTGTCCGAAACTCATGTAAATTAAAAATTTATATTTGTGTTCAGTTTATTTGTATCTAGCCTTTTAATTGAATAGTTTAGAATTTAATCAATTAAATAATAAATGGAATTTGTATAAACTAGAATATAACAATTAATTTTTGAAAATGAACTTTATTTCTTTTAAACGTATCATAATACAAATTTATAATTATATATAATCTTCTTTAAAATGATCTCTATCTAAAAATATTTTATATAAATGTTTTTTTAAATTCATTAAGCCTATTTAGATTTAAAAGTTTCATTTTTATCCGATGAGCTGGTTTTGAACCTGGATCTAAGTGATCTGTAGGAAGACGTGTAATCCCTCTCGGCCAAAACGAACCCCATGATGAACTTGCTACTTTAGCCGTACTTCCACAAATCTATTAAAATGTAAATACCTTTAAATAAACCCACATTCAATATAGTAACATTCTCTTTGAAATTTTAATATTTTTTTAGCAAGGAAAATGAATTTTATTTAATAAAAGGAATTATTTGAACTTGAGTTTTTTATGTTAATTAAAATATATAAATAAAATGTTTAGCGCATCTGTTTAATTTCAATATTGGGATCGTCAATATATATATATATATATAGTACTTTATTAAATTCAAAAGGATTTTAAACCATTTATTATGGATCTAAAAAAAAATAGTATTATGTATAGTATTATCTAATCGTAATAGTATTATGTAATCATAAAAAAATCATCTTCACATGAAAGTGTGTAACATTAATAGAATATTGATGTGCAAAGTCTTTAAAATCTAGTCCGTCGGCAAAAAAAAATCTAACGAAGTATATTACGCCCGGACTCTTATTTTCCGTATATTTATGAAGCTGAAATTTGCTCAAATAGGAGAAAAAGCTATCCAGGAACATTAGCTGAAACACCCTTTCTTCGCACGGGATTAAAATTAAAATTCACTCCCCTCACTGATTAAAGTACTTCCCGTACACCCAGGAAAATGATATTTGGCAGAGTGGTTCCTAATACCATAAAGAGGACAGAAAAGCTGTTTGCGAACTTTTAGCTGAAATACTCGTTCTTCTCACCGGGTTAATATAATATTCACTCATTCTACTACTCCAGGAAGATGAAAATTGGCAGAGTAGATCTTCGTATCTTAAATAGGAAAACTAAGCTATTCGTTAACTTATAGCTGAAATACCCAAATAATTTGCATCCGAATACACTGTTGAGTTTGACGTTAGACTCCTTTAACCCTGCGGCCGTCTCAATAGACCAGCCAACCTATTTTTTTATACAAAATATTCTTTATAGTATACTAGAACGGGGTGGAGTTTATTCTTGTTTATGGGATTTCGTGCACGTACAAGTTGGCGATAACTGGTAAAAAAACAATAATATCGGTTTTTTACGTTCAAATTTGCATTAGTTACGTATAACTTGGATTTTAACATCATATTTAAAAAAAAAATATCATCGTGCTTTTCCATATTTTAGTAGTTTTTCGAAAATATTTAACACTATCGAACAAATATACCAAACCTGACGTCGTTCTAGTCGTCCATTGATTTTCATGAGTACACATTTTTTGCTCTCACAATTCCCTTTCTTCATGTATATAGACTACAACATTTTTATTTCCTACAGATCCAGAATCATGACAAAAATATATTCTATATTTTGCGCCTCAGCAAGGGAAGGTATCTTTTGAATATTAGAGATTTATATGGAAGAATTCCAGAAAAATGTTCGATTTTCTCAAACTCTGCATTCATAACTACAGTAATTTGTTCGCTCGAATCATCAAACCGTTTTTATCGCTTTTTCGCAGAAGATATTTGGCGGAAGAATCAAAGTATACGTAGTCCGATGATTGTCAAGCAGAATCACAAAATAAGCCTTACAGAACTTGATCGTTTGTAAAGATTCGATTGTACGCATATTTATTTTGCACATAAAAAGGACGTGAAAATTCAGATACATATTCAAATTGAAGTATATTTAACATATTCAAATTTTCTGATTTCAAGAATTGAAAACGTGAATCTTTTTTTATCAAAATATTTATTAATACAAAGATAAATTATTAATGCGTGAGCAAATACGAAGTAGTTGAATTTAAGAATTAAAATTATAATTCATAAAATTTTCAGGAATTTCAACTGATATAAGGAAAAATCACACTGTTAAAACCAGGTACTCAAAAATAAGTAAAATGTACTCATTTTTGATTAATTTCGATGCTTATCATAGCTTTGAATACATAAGTTTCATTTTGGAAAAATACATATACTCAAAAATCAGTGCAATGAGTAAAAATGAATAAAAAGAGCTGCAGCTATCCTACATACGGTGCCTTCATAAATCACTTTTAATAAATATAAAAGATTACGATCAAGACTTACCGGGAATGGAACCCATATCCTCAGACACAGAAGTCCAGTGTCTTATCCGTTGCACTACAAGGGCGACGTGAAGAAGTTATAAATAAATGAAATGTTAAAAAGGTGTGACAAAAGAATGGAAAGTAAGATAAGTGAGTTGTAAGTACGATTACTTAAATTTGAGTACTCCATCGCTCATTTACAATGCAACTGTACTCAAAGAAAAACAAGTATGCTCATGTACTTATTTTTAAGTACCTTTTTTACAGTGTAAATGTAGATATAATTGGAGCATGTGAAGTTGGAATATAAATTATTACTTATAAAAGTGCATAGTGATATATACAGTTGTTCCTCTAAGTTCGTTATAACTGCATAGAAAAGATAAGATACGGAAGGTATCTTTCTAATACATCTATTTAGAGATAAATTATGATATTTTTATACTTTTTCAACAACTAACTAAATTGCAATGTTTTCAACTGAGTTTATATTAGGAAAAGTATTACCCCTTAAAAATTATTCAAATAACTATTACAAATGTCTAAAAATTAACTAAATGTGATTAAGAATAATCTCCACAATAAAATATGCTTCGAAAGAAAGTTCTGTTATATTCAACAAGTTTGTTTAATTGCATACATCAAATAGAAAAACAGCGATTGCATATTAAAAAAAGAAATTACATAATTACCAATTGACCCACATTGTAATTCAATTATTTATAAATAAATCTTCTACAATCTAAATGAAAATAGTCGGTAGTTTGAATAACTTTAAACAGAAAACTTAGGAGATCTGTAGAAAACGCAAGACAAGGTTTACTGCAATTCTTTTCTGTAATGTTGATCATTAAAGTATTTAACTTCGTGTAACTTAAAGTTTACTTACTTCTACTATGACAGTGTTTTATTAGTTAATTATAAAGTTTTAAAGGGTATTTCTTAGTCAAAAACAAAGTTGTTCTAAGTTCTGTGTTAGAAGAATGATTCTAAGTTCATTGTATTCTTGCCAGTGACGAAATCTCTTTATTATAAAAATTGCTTCCAGTGCTCTGAGAATTTACCGTAACTTACAATCCTTTCACATTCCTGAATAATTTTATGGTTGTGTCCTTTAGTAAAATGGTTTGAAAGAATTTAAAAATTATAAGACAAAAATGTATTCTACTCTACGCATTTAAAACCACACGTTTAAAATAAAGTTTGCTGCGAGTTGAATTTTAAGTTTGGGTTATTTGGAAGGGGGGGGGGGGGGATAGAGAATGGAATTAAAAGGCTTATGGATATTTATTTTTCAATTTGTCTAAAATTTATGTAGAAAATGCTATATTTTTTTTATTTGAAAAAGTTTCTGTTAATTTTTAATTACGACAAAATTGAATACGGTGAATTGCGATTAAAAATTTTAAAAATATTTTCTACCTCTACCTTTCTACCTTCTACTTTTTCTACTATATTGCAGTAGGTTTACGTTTTTCTATATTAGATACAGTCGCCCTCATATTCCTACTAGTGCAGCTGTTCTCAACCTGTGGTACACGTACCCCCGAGGGTACGTACGCAATTGGGTTGGTGGTACCCAAAAATAATATTAGCAATGGCGGACAGGACTCGTAAAATCAAAAACAATGTAATAAATAAAATCTAAAATAAAAGCCTATAAATCAACAATTTGAGTCGTTTGATTAATTTGTCAGCTAATCCCCATTTGGCGCGGATGTGATAAACGCTCGAGAGCTTTTGTAGATGTGGTGAATGTAAACCGAGTGATTTGTATTGCTCCATTCACAGAGCCATCTGCAAAACCTCGAGCGTGTTTATCATATCCGTGTGTAATGGGCCTAACCCAAGAACATTACTGCCTAACGAAAACAAACTCTTTTGGGGTAGAGGGATGGGTGAGAAGGCGGGAAGGGGGGGGGGGACTCATAAATGAAAAGTTTATCAAGGGGTGAGAGTCAAGAGGTTGAAAACCACTGTAATAAAAGTATAGAGTATTGCACCTGGGACATCAGACGCGTAGAAGGACATCAGACGCGTAGAATTTAATGCTAGATAAGTCATGGATGATACCTTCGAGCATGAATGGACTGTGGTAGAGCGAATATGACGTCATTATCGTGATGCAAACAGACCTGATGGCACCAGACACTTGACTTCCTTTCAAAATTCATGAATGCGAAAACGTTCGCGATTGACTTGTGATTTGGAAATAATAGTAAATGTGTTACTTCATGAAGTACAGGATATTTTTATGAATGAACTAGAAAAAAAAAATTATGAATGGGTGACGTAGTAAACCTCGTGTATGCGACCATACATGCTGGCCTCACTTTGATGTTAGTGAGATTATAACCTTATGATTTCTCTACTATGAGGGATCCGTGCTCGAAAGATGATACTGTGTTTTTGTTCAGAGTGACGGTGAACCGCTTATTAAGCGCTTCCTTAATTCAAGCTCACCACTTTATATATCATCTATATGGGTGAATTCCTCTTGTTACATGAAAGAAAGTGTAAGCCGATTTGAATAAAAATATTCCGTCATACACTTTGGAAGTGTAATATATTGTTTTAATAATTGTTTGTTGAATATTCATCAGAATTCCAGATATTTAAATGCACTATTATAAAATACATAAGCAGTACTTAATATGAGAGTAAGCAGTTAAAATCATACTTCATTAAGACATAATTCATATAAAAATATTTTGAGGCACTAGATTTACGTACAATTTCTAACTAATATGCACACAATTACCGGTGAATATAGATCAAATGAAAGAACAAAAATTTAAAAATAATTCAGTAAAATCTCCGAAGTGATGTATGGTCTCATAAACTATAATCGAAGAGAAATATGATTAATTAATTTTTAATTTTGTCAATTATTTCGTGAAAGCTCTTTTAACCGAGTTAGCAATATTTTGGTTGATGGTATTAATAGTAATTTAACTGACATAAAATGACTTTCTGAATCTTAAAAACTTAGCAAAATTAATTTTTATGCTTGGTTAAAGGATTATTGTGATAAGAACAACATTAGACATGTCAAATGTAGTCGTAAAATAGGTGTTCATGCATTTATTTAAATTAAATTTTAAACTAGATGAAAAGATTAGAAAATGCATCACAAATATGTTAGGAATTGTATTCTGTATAAGAACAGTAAAACTTTATTTAATTCAGGCATTTTATTTGAAAAAATTAATAACAGTACTCTATAAAAATATCAACTAGGGTATAAAAAGTCTGAAGAAAGTACAACTTTGTTTTATTCGTAAATGTCAATAAAAATGTATCAATTGTACAAATATATAACAGGAATTTTTGTCGAATTGCTTAAAGTTTATGTTACTATCGTTATAATTTAATTGCTGTTGTCAATTTTACCTTCCACAAATCAAAAATGCGAATGCAGTGCTGTTCAGTGAGAATTTACAATGTAATTCTACTTTTTTAAAAGCAATTTTAATGTGCTTTAAAGAAACTTCGTTTTTAGTTTATAATTTATATTTAGTTTATTATTTATCTTAAATACTTTAATGTGAAATAATTTATCCGAAAAACTTTAATGAGAGATGAGTTATCTTAAATATTTAAATAAGAGATATGTTATTTTAAGTACTTTAATGAAAGATAAGGTTTGCATCAAAATTCCTGATATAATTTTAAAAAAATCTCGCTTTTTTTTATTTTAATTTACAAACTCATAAAGAAAATTTATTGCTTTATTTAGCTGTTTTTTTAACTAAACCACTTCAATTTAAAATATGTTTAGAAATTCAAAAGAAACTCTAAATCACGAGTCAGTGAGAATTTGAAAAACAATTTTAATGCCCTTTAAAGAAACTTCTTTTTTAGTTCATAATTTATATTTAGTTTATTAGTTAATTTAAATACTTTAATGAGAGATAAGATATCTTAAAAACTCTAATGGGAGATAAGTTATCTTAAATTCTTAAATAACAGATATATCATCTTAAGTACTTTCAAGAGGAATGAGGTTTGTATCAAATTTCCTGAAATAGCTTAAATATATCTAGCTTTTTTATTTTAATTTACGAACTCATAAAGACAGTTTATTGCTTTATTTAGCTGGTTTCAACTAAACCATTTCAATTTCAACTATGTTTTGAAATTCAAAAGAAACTCTAAATCACGAGGATGCAAAATAAACGTTTAATATTTAGATAGTAGATAAAGTTAATGATCTCTATAAATATTTATGATAGATTCACTCTCTTATTTAACAGTTTCGCAACAATATTTTTATAAAACTGATATTTTAATGCATTGCATATTTAAATGGATTCTAAATTATGCATAAAATATATATCTGACGTGAAGTTTCGTTTACATTTCAATTTTGTTTAATCTTATTTTATAGCCACTTAGCGTATATAAAATTGTCAGATATTCGTAAGTGATATGAGTTGTTAAAAGAGTATTAACTTTTCTATTGTCGTGCAAAAGGGTTCATAAAAATGTTTAATTAAAAATAGTTTGTTAGCTCGGATAATTAACAAGATCACACAAAGCACTTTAATTAATTCCTTCCTCATGAGGAATTTCATATTTTGATTTTGTTTTTAAACTCGACAAAAAATAAACTTTATACATTCTTTGATGTTAACTTTTCTGTTAAAACGCATACAAAGGCCGTGTGTGTTTTAATAATATTTACCTTCTATTCTATTAAAATATATTAAACAAGTTGTTACCCGCGGTTTCATAACTGTTAATTTTTTTTACTCTATTGGTTCGTTTTCCCCGCTTATTCCATCCCTTTTATTTTTTATAAAGCAAAGTAACTGGTCTATTATTCAGACATTTCCGGGTACATTTGTGAACGTTAGCATTTCCATTAGTTTTCTCGTTGAAGTATAATTGCGAGAAAGAGTTATTTCGCCAAAGCAATTTTTGATCGTCAACTACTAATCGTTTAATACAATAAATATATAGTAATTTATTTTGAAGTATTTCATTGTTACCAAGGTCTTATAAATTTATAACAATGTAAATACTATTTTTAAATGGTCATTTAAAATAAATAGCTTCTAAAACCCGTTATAAACGAAAAACTAAAAGGAATTTTTAAATTTCAAGCTTCAGGTGCTAGAGGCCGAATAGTAATAGAGAATTGCAGAATTACCCTTCAAACTGTTTCACTAACAATATGTCATTGTAACTGAATTATAATGAAATAATGAAAAAAAGTTTTACAAGAAGGAAATGTTAAAAATAATTTATTTTCTACATTTTAGATATCTATTCATCAAGGTCTTTGATAGCTATAATCATTTTCGTTATTTTTTTTAATTTATTAATATATTTTAAAATTTAATTATTTTCAAATATAACTAGTTTTAAACATTAATATTTTAACAATGAACCAATTTATTTATAATCAAAAATGTATAATATATATATATATATATATATATATATATATATATATATATATCACAAGTGGATATATGAATTTTGTTCGTATGTATTTCTGTGTTATAAAAATAGACGATCTTTTGTTCAAATAATTAAAATTTCAAGTGAAAAATCTTGCTGGGAAAATCCTGTTATCGAATATATCATACTTTTAATATATATCAAATTGTATGAAGAATTTAAAATAGAAGATTTTAAAGTTCGTGTTTAGATTTATCTCTGTTCCTCGTCGTCTCAATGGTAGACTTTCTTTTTTTTGGTAGACAAGCAAAGTGTGGGTCGCAAACAAGAGAATGGAATGACATGCAAAAAAATCCGAATTGTGACGCTCTTATTCCAAATGAACGATATGATATTTGAACAATAAAATCTCACTTTATTTCCTGAAATCAACTTTTATGCCGTTACTGCAATCGTAAATGGAAAAGCACTTGGACTAATGAAATAAGATATCAAGGGAATTTACGGAAATAGCCAGAATACCGCTACTAAGTTAATACTAAAAGCAATTCCTACTAGATCCACTTGTGCATTTATTTTCTATTTTTACACCCACTTATCCGTCGAACTGTTTGGATGTGATATTGTAGTGTTTGAATGGCTTAAAACAAAAAAAAGACTTCATTCAGAACTAGAGAATTAAACCTTTAGTAAAAAGATAATGACTCTGAAAAAAAACCCACAATAACTTATCTAAATGGTGATAAATTTAATTGAAAATGACATTTAATTGAAAATGAATGAATTTCATAGCTTTTATGTGAGAATTAATTAATAATTATTTCCCTAGTGAAGTTTAAAATAACAAAAGGCAAGGATTATTTATTTTTAACTAGATTGAAGTATTTATTATTTTAATATGCGTATCTATTAAAATGTAATTACTTTATATTCCCTTCAATTAATTTTATACAATGATATGGTTATATATTGTTCTTAAAAATAAAAGTATCTTGGAAATATAAATTTGGTTTGTATGAGTATTATAAATCCATTTTAAGTTAAAACGCATAATTTCTTTTCTTTTCAAAT
Source organism: Troglohyphantes excavatus (assembly GCA_963932185.1). Classification (NCBI taxonomy): domain Eukaryota; kingdom Metazoa; phylum Arthropoda; class Arachnida; order Araneae; family Linyphiidae; genus Troglohyphantes; species Troglohyphantes excavatus. Next base: position 37,885,503 of record OZ010677.1, read on the forward strand.
TGTTCATTTTATGAAAATGCTATTGTGAAAAGTATAAAAATTAAAAAATAAATCTGATCATATGCAGTTTTACACATTTGCATTTTTCCATTAAAATTACCCTCATTAATAGAAAATTTCATGTGATGTTGAAAATAACATTGACTTCACTTCATGTATATATATATATATATAACAACATGCGATTTATTTCACATTGACTGAACAGCGACACAAAACATTTTCAAATGGACCCTGATCATTTCCGCAGTTTTAATCTTTAAATCCTTTACCCAAAATGTTTTCTCAACAACAACCCAAACAACAAATTTACTGAATGGTATTAAGAGACCAAAACGGTCTTCAATAATAAAAATTCCTTTCAATAAAACGAAAACATATAAAACGAAATATATATTTTAGTTATACCTAAACTTGTATATTCAATTTACTAGCAAATAATAAAAAATTAACATGTTAACGTATTAAAACAGAATATTTAAATGAAAGTAAAACTACCTGCTACTCGTCTTATTGTATTAAGATGCGAAATAAATAATTCTTATAGTCTTAAGATGTCCCTTTGTCAATATTATGACTTTAAATCGTTGAGTGCCTCTCTATTGCGATATTTTTCATGGAACACATGTAAGAATGTTTGTTAAAAATATTACAATTGTTTCGAATTGAATAAAGTATTGTCTTTTACAACCGAGATGGATATTCATATTTAAAGGGATTTAGTATATTTACTCTAAAATGAAAGCTATTTACATATATTAGTATGAGTTTAGAATACTCTTTAAATTGTACATATTCGTATATCTTTTTTCTGTTTATCTACTTCAATTCAAGAATGAAACAAATATTTATTTTGTCAGAAATATAACGCGCAGTGTTTGCTCTTTTATTCGTTGCTTTCTTTAAAAAACATCTTTTATTTACACTTCCGAGTTTTTTTATAGTGACTTCATGCATTTTTTTTTAATTACAAATATTTGCGAGAAACTGTCAAGTAGATTCTAAGAAATATTTTCAAAGAAGTATGTTTTCTCTTAAAAGTTTTCAGAATTCTAGAAATTTTATTTTACTTCTTTTTTGTTTACTGTTTATATATCAAATTAAAATAGCAAAAATGTTTTGTTTCTGTTAATAAGGAATTCCAATATTCTACTTTTAATAGTATTTTCACATTGTCGGTTTATCCATTCTGAAGTTTTTTTTAACTTTGAAAATATAAACTAAAAAAAAAAACTTAAAAGGAAATTATCTTAATTATATATTCTACACTAATAAAATTTTAGGAGTTGGGTGTTTTATCTCGCTAACTTCAAACTCTAATGAACCGATTTTGATTAATCTTTCTAAGCTCGTAGATTCCCTAAATATACAAGTGTGTCACAAATTGTTGGGCGATGGTGATTGTTTGAATGTTTAACTACACAAAATAAGCCAATCATTTTGCTATAGTTGAACTACTTCGTTGGTTGCTAATAAATCTAAGCGACTTGTTTAAAATATAAGAGAAAAATTTGGGAAAATAAAAATGCTTTATTATGCAAGTGCAGCTAAATGTAATATTTTAATTAAAAGATGAGTTATATATAAAAAAAATTAGCCCGATACTTTTGATCGATTGACGTAAAAGTCAAATTTTGTTCGTGATAACATCGACAAGTGTTGCACCGGTCTTAAGAAAATTTTACAAACCTAAAATAGTAGTTCAGAAAAAGTTTTTTAACGTTATTTTGGTTTGATATGTTAAAAGGGAAAGGCGTTATTACCACCTACTTCTTTTACTTCCAATATCTTAGCACAATTTTTTTGTACAAACATAACTTTTAACTGTGTACTCTTATTTTATTATTTTTTTTATGATAAAAGTTTATCATCTTGTTTATCAATCCGTGTAAACTCAGCAAGAAAAGTGTTTAAATTTAAAAAAAATGCTATTTTTCTTAATTAGGGAATATATTCTATTTTTTCCCTTTAATCAGGGAATATTTTAGGGAATATAAGAAATATATTTTATTTTTTTCATTTTATTCGGGAAAATGCTTTTTTTTATTTCTATTTTACGTCGTTGTTAATAATCAAAGTGCAAAGAACATGTATTTTTCTAATATGTCGTATTTGTGAAGTATATTTATAGTAGTATACTATAGAATGCATACAATTAAACTTAGAATATTTTGTTATATGGGTGCAATAAACTTTCCATATAAGAAACTTATCCTTTACAACCCCCCCCCCCCCCTTATGGTTCTATTAACACTGGTCCCATGATGGGCTGTTATATTGTGGGTCTGATGTATAAAATCGTGCAATATTAAAAATAGCTCTTCTCTTTAAAGTAAAGAACAATCCCATAAGAGTTTACACTTATAAAAATTTAATTCTAATGTCGAGTGTGGTGATGAGGGGAGGGGGGGGGGGGGACTTGCCACTTCTAAATAGTAAATCATTTTGATGCATTCTAAGAGTTGGATCATCCAGTAGTTCACGTACTGAATTTGATACTTATTACCCAGATTCAGAGTGAATATTTAAAATAAATATACCATTTAAAATAGGAAGGAAAAAAACGGAAGTAATGGAAGATGTTCCTTTATTTGCTCTCGCGAACTCAATTTCCTAGTCCCCGACGATCCAGACCCCAAAAGCGATTCTTTTAGTGGCCCATCAAACGAATCATTATCAGAGACGAGGAGATGTCGGAAAAATACCTAGAATCTCTTATTTGCATTGGGGAGTGTAAAAAGTAATATCGTTTTCTAAAAATAGAGCCCCGTGTGCTTAGTAAAGAGAGGAAGGATCTTGAAGATGTAAATCTCTGTGCAATAAAGGGGTTTCATGAGGAGTTCATCGAGACGAAAGAAACATGGAAATGTTTTATGTGTTTTGTATATTGGAGTCATTTAAAATACATTATTTTATAGTATAGTAAGATGAAACGTTTATATATCTGTTCCTGTTTGAAAGTGGACGGTGGTTTGAAATGAAGGGTAGTGGGTTTGGGGAAGAACGATAGTAGTCCATCCGATATGATTTTACAAAAAGAAGATGAAAGAAGAAATCTGTAGCTGACGCAGTTCGCTGAGGCATTGATTTTTATAGAAAGTTAGTCTTATCGTTTTATGCTGGACTTTCAAATACAATTTTTTTGGTTTCGCAGAATATTAACTTTCTTGTGTTACTTCTTGAATTTTTAAAAAATATAATTCTATTTAAAATTCAATAACTCAAAATTCAAGAATTCAAAAATCTATAACTCAAAATTCATAATGCAACATTTAGTAATTAAATAATTCAAAAATCTATAATTCAAAATTCAAAATGCAACATTTAGTATTTAAGTAAGTATTCAATAAATCAAATTTAATAATTTAAAATTCAATAATTCTAAATTTAATAATTTTAAATTCAATAATTCTATAATTTAAAATTCAATAATTCTATAATTTAAAATTCAATAATTCTATAATTTAAAATTCAATAATTCTATAATTTAAAATTCAATAATTCAAAATTTAGTAATTTAAAATTCAATAGATCAAAATTCAATAATTCTATAATTCAAAATTCAATAATTCAAAATTCAATAATTCAATAATTCAAAATTCAATAATTCAAAATTCAATAATTCAAAATTCAATAATTCAAAATTCAATAATTCAAAATTCAACAATTCAAAATTTAATAATTCTTAATTCAATAATTTCAAATTCAAAAATTTTAAATTCAATAATTCAAAATTCAATAATTCAAAATTCAATAATTCAAAATTCAATAATTCAAAATTCAATAATTCAAAATTCAATAATTCAAAATTCAATAATTCAAAATTTAATAATTCAAAATTCAATTATTCAATAATTCAAAATTCAATAATTCAAAATTCAATAATTCAAAACTCAATATTCAAAATTCAATAATTTAAAATTCAATAATTCAAAGTCAAATAATTTAAAATTTAATAATTATAAATTCAATAATTTCAAATTCAAAAAATTTAAATTCTATAGTTCAATATTCAATAATTCTTAATTCGATAATTCAAAATTTGGTAAATAATTAACAAATCAATCATTACAAACAATATTTTTGCGAACAAGGAAATATTTTTCAAGAAATTGGTTAACATATTTTGATCTTAAAAAAATTTCATAAAACAAATTCCTAGCAAATTGTATCCCATTCAAAAAGTATTAAAAGTATTTGTCGTTCTAAATCTCCTTTTACCCAAATTAATTTTTTTTATTCGAGAGCTGGTATGCCGAGCTATCAATACTTGCATTACAGAAGTTGTGTTTCAAACTTTTCTGCTCTGCAAAAAAAATGTTTTAAATTTGAAAAAGAATAATGTACTTCCGAAAATTCTGTTATCTATAAATATAATAATCCTATACATTTCTAAAAAGCAACTGACATGGGCAAAACAAGTTCTGGAATGTACGTAATAAGGGAATAAATACTATGTTTATTTTTGAGAGATCAAAAAGCAACATTTACATAAATTTATGAAGATTTTTAGAAAGTGTCGCTTTGTCAGCAACCATTGTTCTATGTTATTCAGATAGAAACATTAAAAAGTATTTCAAAAATTTTACAGATTCTATTACAATCACCCTAAATTTATATACTGCAGAATTATGAATAAGCATTGAAAACATTTGTGACTGAAGATTTATGAATATATCCTGCAGACAAGTAAACTGCAGAAGAAAATGTAATATAACTTTTAAATTTTTGGTTTTTCAATACGTCTTTCAGATGAAGCTCAGAATGTTAAAATTCTGGCGAAACTTATACCTGTTGAAAATTACTTTTCGAAATTAAAACATACCAATTTTATTTGATGCAACAATCATTGTCAAGTATGTATACTAGGAGTGTTTTTTTCTTCTAAACGTAAAATAATTTGAATATTTACAAATGTTTTTAGAGTTCATAAATTTTTCTTACAAACACAAGTCACATGATATAAAATTTAAATGTTCATTAAGTATTTTTAATATTATATACAATTTATTTCCAATGAACACAACCAAAATCTTCCACCAGACACAATTTTTCCTTATCAAAAGATACAATATCGACATCACCATGCAAATTTAATTTCAGAAAAATTGAACACTAAACCATTATGCCTCTTGCGTTAGCGGTAAAAATGGTTTCATATAACTCTTTGAATATGAAAAAAATAAACAATTTTTATACACATATATCGGATGTTGATAGTTTAACCCAGAAGCAATCACAAGTAAAGGGATTGTAAAATTTTCCTAACTTCATTTATTTCAAAATGGGTCAAACCTAGAGTAGCTGCTTTCAAGGTCACCTTCTAATAGGAGAAATGCTTATTTTGTAATTTAATTTCCCAGATCACTAGAATTCAAGGTGTAAGCCGTGAGGGATGACTTAGGGTGTAACCAACACCTTGTAAGTCTTCGTGTTTTTTTATTTTTTTACAATATTTTTAAAATCTAATTTTTTTTAGGTATAACTTGAAAGCTACCTCTTTACCATGAATTAAAATTTCAGAAAAAATATCAAAGTGCACGCCTATGAAAAATATTTAGACATTCAAACACTGAAAACAACCTTACAATTGCTAAACTAGCGTGAGTGTCAGTAGGTTAAGAAATTAAATTAAATACTGGACTGCGCGACATCTCCTCGCGTGATCTTCTGAGTAGCGCGAGTGCTCCCGGGTTAAAGCAACTGCTTACTTCTCTATACTCAGGGCCTTAAAGCCACCCTTAGCAGTTAAGGGGTAGAGTGCGAATCTGTCCGCTAGATCTCTTTAATCAGGAGTGTTGGAAGGTGCAAAAAAAATCTATATTTTTCTAAACGACGCCAACTTTATATCTGCAAGAGAGCTCATTTGTAACTTTCCTTTTTATTTGTGGTCCATAAAATTATTTATTAACTAATACACTGTTAAAAAAAGTACTTAAAATAAATATCTGGCCCTACTCGTTTTTGCTTAAGTATAATTGCATCGGAAACGGGCGTATGACATACTCAAATGCAAGTAACCGTATACTTTCTCAAGAAGTATCAATGAGATTTAATATTGCTAATATCAGCTTCTGTTCAAGCGACCTTAATGAAACCTGCAAACTTAAAATAGTAGTTCAGAAGATGATTTTCTACATTATTTATGTTAATTGCTAAACAGAAACCGAATTATCACAACTCAATTATCTTACTTCTCATTCTTTTATCACATCTTTGTTAAAATGTCTTCTGTTTATAACTTCTTAATGCCCGCCTGGTAGTTTAACGGATAAAGGCACTGAACTGCGTTGCTGAGGATCTGGCTTCGATTTCCGGTAAGACTTGGTTGTAATTATCGATATTTATTGAAAATGGTTTATGAAGGCAGCCTATGCAGGCAAGCAACTACTCATTTTTACCCACTGTACTCATTGCAGAGTACGTGACGTCAAAACTGAAACTCATGTATTCGGAGCTATGATAAGCATCGAATGTAATGACACATGAGTACATTTTACTTATTTTCAAGTACCTATTTTTAACAGTGTACACTTATAATAACTTCAAATAGGTTATGAGGACGAATCAAAATACCCTAGATATATGAGTAAACGCAAGTTAAAAATAATCCAATTAAAAATATCAATTGATATTTCTGTAAAACCTTTAATATTTTTTTCATTTTAACTACCCCCTGTGCTAGAGTAGTCGTCGCACACCTCTAGGGGCGTCCCTCTCCATACTTTCAACATGGCCATTCCGGAAAGTTTAGGAGAACGCTCCATAAAATCCTTCCACTCTTTTGAATTGACAGTTTCACTAAAGTGATAGTGCAGAAATTTACCGACAACCAACATTAGGAAGTGGTCTCGGTGTGCGTCCGCAAGAACAAGAACATCGCACACACTGGACACAGACAGAGTGGACAGGAGCGAAATGGAACACTGTCGCTTTAGGATGTCAACCTGGTATTTGTCTGCTACCTTGTACAAATTGCACGCGTCTTCGGGTGTCAGTTCCCTATCCAAAGTGTCCGAGTGAAGATATATCAAGAACCTGGACATGGTCTTCGCGTCCACGTTGGCGACGTCAACAACGTTCGTGTCTTTCTCCCTCATGTTGTTTTCAAACATGGCGCAGAAGACAGACGACCTGGCGCAGAGCACAAGTTTGTGGGCGAAGAATATTTTCCCGCCGGAGTGAATGGTGACGTCACAGAGTTCTCCACTCGTGTAAAGATGGCGTATGCTGCCGCACAGTTGGTTCAACTTGGCGGGTTTCCTTACGTCCAAATGCCATGGTGCGTATTGAGAGGCTTCAGTGCTGTACTCAGTGCCAAGACAGGTGAACGAGAAGTCGCACTGAAGTAGCAATGTGTCGTCTACGTAGAGGTATTTCTCGTCCGTCAAGTTCTTCGTTTTTATAAATGGTGGCAAGATCCATTTGTCATCTGGTTCTAAACGGAATAAATGAGTGTCTTCAACTGAATTTTGACATATTTTGTCGGCGGTGAGAATTGTCATTTTGCATTTGACGAAAAGGCGTTTACTATTGTAGAGGGAATATGCAGGTAGTATTTCTATTTGAGCAAACTCTTCATTTGAATCTTCACTGATGCTAAATGATAATTTCAAGGATGTCGAATATTTTAGAACATCGTTTATGCTGAAGGTTGTTTTTCTTCGGCCCTCTAGGTGGTCACAGATTTTTGCGACGGGTTAGATAAGAGATGTTCTTTGAATCTGAAATCGAGTGATACTCAAGCAATGTCTTCGGGATGAATCGGGTAAAATGGTTGGTTTATTGTTACTCATCTCATCATTTTCATAACAGGGCAATATACAACACCTAACGGTCAATGTATCTTGAGGGAGATTTAAGTGTTTTTTTCCATAAAGATTGGATAATGAAATAACCTTGAAAATACCGTTACAAGATGTTTTCAGAAAAGTGTGTTTTTTGTACTTTTCCCATTTTGGTAATTTAAAGAGCTTATCCTTGTTGTCCAATGAAATATCGTGCTTTACTGTTAAAGAGGTTTGCGCCAAATTCCATAGGAAGATCGAAATATGGTCCTTACCTTCTTCTTCCTTATTGCTGTAGCCTCTAGGGTAGAGCCATAAACACCATTCGGATTTCATTAGAGACTTCACAATGAATATTTCACTCTTTAATATATCCCCTGCTTGATGAGGAAGACAACTAAAATTTTCGATTTTCCATGTAAAAGTAAATTCTTTTCCGCAAGATGCCATTGTAGACACAGGACTTTTGTCAACAACGCACCGCTTCTAAATTAAAACTCCAATTAAAGCAAAAATATAACAAGTCCTTCACAGCATGCGATTCAAGAGAAAATGTGTTTAATATTCGTTTAAGCGTCCGTTTCTCGATAACGTTGCATGAAAGCAGTGTCTGATAAAGCGGAATGTCAGCAATGAAATAAAATGTAAAACGAAAGCAAATATCAACGATACACAGAACACACACGCAGTAGTTGAATTCCAGGACTCTTGTCAACTTACCAACAGGTGTGTTACAGTGAAACAATGAACAGTGTTGTGTTACAGAGAAATATAAAGTGTTATATTTGTACCTGATAATCACATGAACGTTGTATTTTGCGAGACAGAGCAGTTTTATTATTAAATGTGCCTCATTAGAGATTTCGATTCTAGCTATTTTTTAAATTTCAATGTTATTATAATATGAGTTAGTTATAGTGCGCATGTGATTATTATTAAACATACATATATATATATATTATCCACCGTTACATTTACGTATTACATTTATGCCTACAGTGCTATTGGAACAGTGCTATAGTATCGGAATGGACCACCCTATAAGTTTAACTTAGGGTTTCTATATTTATACCTCCATATAGCTTATTTTAAAAGTTTCTCCTCAAAAACATTTTATTGAAAGCATCATTGCCAAGTGTTTTATTTTCATTTTCGCAGAATACATAATTTTTATCAATATTATATTACAAAGCTAATATTCGCAATGATTTTTAATCATTAATTTTTAAGAACTTTTATATAACAATACAGAGAAATTAACAAAAAAAATTACAAAAACATCAGTTTAAGTAGTAGTCGCAATAGCATGTAAAGTCGCGAACATAAAAATTAAAAAGTACTAAGTTAAGGCATCTCGAAAATTACTCAAAGCAATTGAATAAATCTAGATTTTGATAAAGCTTATTTTTCACAGTGCACAGTACATATGTGACAGCCCACGCTAACGAAAACAATCGCGCAGCTCTTACTTTGCAACTTGACCACGAGCAACGCCGGGCCATATTGCTAGTTCAAAAATAAAAATCCCCTTTCTGAAAAATCCAATAGCAATTTTTTTTATCTCTGATTTTTAAATATATGTTTAGTAAAACTGTGGATCCGAAAAGTCTTGGACACATTACAAAATTATATAATTAAAAAAATATTAACAGTTGAGGTTTTTTTTGTCACAAATTATAAAGAACGACGAATAGCAACCATGAGAAATTTGCTGGTTGTCCCATAGTAATGTGATTGTCACACAGCAGATGGCGACTTTTTATTATACTTACGGACATTGCCAGTTTCTCTAAATATCATCCGCTGGTTCATTGAATTTATTGAAGGAAGATAATATTCATATTCTAAAAGGTACGGTATTTTAAGTTTAACTATTTACTTTTATTCCGCCGCCTTTGCTGTGTGGTATGGATGGCAATGAGATTACTATGAATTGTGAATTTATCATGTAATTAATATCGGGCATTATATAGCGTCCCCTATTAAATTATGTGAATAACAATCATTAAAAAAAATTATAAACTATATTAATACGTTTCTAAATAAAACAGTCAATATTAGTTTTTTATTTACGTAACTTTCTAAAGTTATACTTTTCTAAAGTATAACTTTCTAAAGTATAACTTTCTAAAGTATAACTTTCTAAAGTATAACTTTCTAAAGTATAACTTTCTAAAGTATAACTTTCTAAAGTATAACTTTCTAAAGTATAACTTTCTAAAGTATAACTTTCTAAAGTATAACTTTCTAAAGTATAACTTTCTAAAGTATAACTTTCTAAAGTATAACTTTCTAAAGTATAACTTTCTAAAGTATAACTTTCTAAAGTATAACTTTCTAAAGTATAACTTTCTAAAGTATAACTTTCTAAAGTATAACTTTCTAAAGTATAACTTTCTAAAGTATAACTTTCTAAAGTATAACTTTCTAAAGTATAACTTTCTAAAGTATAACTTTCTAAAGTATAACTTTCTAAAGTATAACTTTCTAAAGTGTCCAAGATTCCTCGAACACACAGTAGCTTTTTTTCTAATGTTTGTAAAAGAAATTAATAACAATATCTATACGTCTAAACTTTTTAAACCCTGTTGTGAAACTATTTCATACAATGCCGATAATTTAGGTTATTTATTGCTTAAACGCATGTCCCAATTCAAAATTTTGCTACTGTTTTAAATATTAGTTGGATTTAATTTTTTATTAAACTGATAAAAAAAACAAATTTTTAATACTTTTACATTGTCTAACAGATCCGATTAGTTACGATTGCGTTGAAGTTTCAGATAAGAATGTGGTATTAAATTCTATATAACAATTTCTTTTGTCGTGTACAGAACACTAAAAGTCTTAACAACTTTGTTTTTTTCTAACTATCGCCTATATTGAAGTTCGCCACAGCCAAAAATAAACTGCGTAAACGATAAAATACACCATCAGCTACTTTTTCGTTCTTTTAGATTTCCAGTCCATTTCGTTACAATCCTAAATAAACGACGGAACTGATTATTTCAGCACAAGTAGACCGAACAATATAAAGATTTATGGACAATGTGTTACAACCACCGTGGCTTCATAAATCCCGCTAATATCCTTTTGTTTCATCAGCATTATGCTAATCGTTCAATTTTTTTTATTTAAAGAGACTTAGTGTCCATGAGTCAAATTGATTCTCAAATTTCTTAAGATATTAGCATAATAATAAAAATGGTTTAACGTGTGTTATTAAACAGCCAAACAATGACTGTCTTCCAACAATTTGTGACCACCATGTAATTTAATGTAAAATGAAAGTTTTGATATAAATAAAGAATGATTATAGTTTATTAACAGTTAGTTAAAGTATCTATAATTTGAAAAGAAAGGATTTTTGTGTGGGTGTTTGTGGCACGCGAAACACTATCTTCCATTGCTCGAACATGGCTGTAAAATTATATATATATAAATAATCTTCAACCTTTAATTGTATTGTACCTGAGGCTTGAAATTTTAAAATTATGTTTAGTTTTCCGTTTATAACGGTTTTAGAAGTAATTTATTTTATAAATGGACATTTAAAAAAAGTTGTACCTAAATTGTTATAAAGCCATAACATCTTGACAGCAATATAACACTTTAAAATAAACTAATATATATTTGTACTTTTAAACAATTGAAAGTTGGCGATCAAAAATTGCTTTGGCGAAATAACTCTTTCTGACAACAACGTGAAAACTGAAGGAAAAGTTAACATTCAGAGAGGCACCCGGAGATGTCTGACAATAGACCAGTTATATTGCCTTCGATAAAATAAAAGAAAAGGAATAAACCGGGAGATCTAACCAATGGAGAGAAAGAAAAAAATTAAAGCGTGTGAAACCGCGGATAAATTTATACAATATTTTTATATTTATACAATAAAGGTTTGTAAAATGTGTATCATTGATTCTAATTGCTCTTTATAATGCAGTTCGCTCGTTCGAAAGAAGCATTTCCATAGAGCACTTGGAAAAAGCATTAAGCTGATAACGTTGCTCCTGGAACTCGTTTATATAAAATTTCATGGTAGTATAAAACTAAACTCATGATTAATTGGCAGGAATTATTCATTTAAATTGTTATCACTAAAAGGGCACAAAAACTTGTATCATGAATTGCGGGTACAAAGACATCAGAAGGAGTTACACTAGCATTTTGTATGGATAATTTCTGTAATTATTTTAATGTATACGCCTTGTTTTTTCTTTAATTTTTAATTATTTCCTAAATTTTAATTATTTAATTTATTTTTATTAATTTTATTTTACTATTTCTACTTTTTATTATTTAATTTTAATTTTCCAGAGTCCTATAAAGAAAAATATAGTCCAATTTCACCAAAAAAATACATTAAACTCAAGTAAATGTCACAAGGATTCAGTTAAAAAATACATAGGGATGTATTTCAAAACCCTCTGCCATTTCATCATCTTATATGGATAAATATTATTAAGTAAGCTATAAAGGTTAATTGCTAAAAGGAAATCAGGAACAATTATCATCAAAGGTAAAAGATTCAGTAATATAAGTGATTATCAATTTTGTTTCAATTGCTGTAATCACAATATTTGAGCTCTTTTAAATTTTCTTAAAAAAAAAAAACATGAGCTTATTTACTTAAAAAGATTATTCCTATGTGCTAAAACTTTTTATTGCAAAAAGTTTTTCCGGGAACTTACTTTGTTATTAATAAAAATTGGGCAGGATTTCTTTAAAAACTGAAAAACTAGGAACGTTAAGTAATTTAGCTCTCTTAGAGGAAACGAAATATTGAATTTGTACATTTCTTTTTACTGCAAGAGATAATATATATTACCAATAGATGTTTTGTCAATTGTATTATAATTTTATTTAAATTGCATGGCATTTTAAAACCGATGACTTTTAAAAATTAAAAAAAAATTATTGTAGAGTAATTTACGAATTAAAAATTTATGTATGTGTATTTATTTGTACATATACGGACGGTTATATAGGTCTGTATCTACAGAGAATTTTAAACCAGATTGTAAATTAATGATATTTAGAGTTTTTAATTTTCGTAAATTAGACATAGAAGTAAAGAGAATTTTTTTACAGTAGACATTACTGAATACAAAATTAAAATATGCTAGGAAAAGTTTTTATAAACTTGAAGATTAGGCTGTTAAATAAGTCTGGAATTGTTGGTCAGAGATGGAAATCAAGTAAAATGCACTTGGTCCAATAAAATCATTAAAAAAAATACGTGAAACGTCCGTAACACCTTGATTACCTCGCCGGATAATTCCAATGTAAAATACAATTTAGTGTAAGTTGAATATAACTCACGTGGCAATCAAAATCAGAGATAAATGGGAAATCCTTAAAATCAGATACACACTAAGGATATCAACGCCATGATGCGATTTTAGCATGATCCATTCCGACACTATATATCCATAGAAAATAGTACGATGGGCATAAATTTAGCTTCGTACTATAGAAATTTAGGAGGTGATGCGTGTAAAGTCTTGAAATAAAGCAAATTACCTATGGGGCGTAAGTCAGTCTAGTGTAACTGCTAGTATATTTTTCTTTTGTTGACGCAGTTTTTTTGTTGCCGATCTATCCCTATTTCTAAAATCTCCTTAAATGATATTTGATATGTAAAGTACAATGAAGTTTTTAACCCTTATGGGCGTACTTCGACACCAGTCATATCCGATTTTTAGAAAAGGATTGAAGTATAACATTGATCACTTATTTCTTTGATGCTTTAGATTAATTTTTATTTTTCGTGTGAGTACCACACAATTTTTATTAACTTACTTTTGAAATGTGTCATCAATGCCTTATGCGGAATAACATATTGTATTTCTGTATATCTAAAAATATAATAAAAATAAATATGAATACTGGAAAAAAAATTACGGTTCCTTAATTATGGAACAAAGCAAAATTTAATTATAAGTCTAAAAGATTTATTGAACAGACACTATTACTCGATTTCGCTTTGCAATGTCATGTAATGCATTGAGAACATAAGAAAAATGTAAAAAACGATATTGCAAAGCATGTGGATATATCTGGTTTTAAAACTAGACGACACGTATCACATAGTGCATAATATGATGAACATGAAACCAATCTATAATATACAATATTATTCAGATATTTGTGAATATTTTTAAGATGTAAGTTTTTGTGCAGCCTTGGTTGATTAGTAAAAATAATCAAACATACATCTAAATAAATTTATGTTCATTTAGAATTAACAATAATTGTAGGACAAAATTTAAATATATTAAAATTGTGATTTTGCGTTGCCCAACTACACTACATCACACATTTAACATAAAAATATACATAAACAAAACTGTGGATAATTTATCACTTTTTATTTTAATTGTATAAAGCTGTTGTTTCTCGTTTATATAGTTTAATCAGATAAACCAATTATCATAAAATCTTTATTAAAAACCTGCATAAAACCTTCATGCAATCGTTTTGCCAAATACATTTATAAAATCTGCATATTTTTTGAAGTTCTTAATTTGCCTGCATAAAATTTTTAAAAAGCCTGAACCTTTTCCTTTCAATAATTTCAGTGCTAATTTTTTTACATTAAACTTAGATAAAATCTTTAATTTCAAGATTTTTACGAAGGAAGATTTAATGATGAATTTTTTTAAGATTATTACTTTCTTATAAATAACTGAAATACACTTTAAAATTGTAAAATGCAAAAATAATCGTTTGTATACAATATTCGTAAGTATACAATACAAAATTCTCAAGTCTACTTTTTTCTGTAATGTTCCAATCCTTATTTAACGTTTTATAACCCTCTATGACATATAAACTTTCTCGACTTCCGTAGCTCTATCTAGTAAAAGAATAAACGCCTTTCAAAATCTGAAATTTAATATCAAACAAATCATATTTGAATTCCAAGGATATATTTCTTTCAGTACATATTTCCGAAAGGACATGAAAAATGATGCGTTCGAAACTTTCAGAAGTTCACACTTTATAGAAGATATATAGAAAGGGTAGAAGACATACTGTCAATAAAGATAGCCGAAATACAGAAGATTCTTTAAGAGATAAGAACGTGGATTATATTTCAAAAAAGTGAAATGAAGACGGGAGATAAAGAATTGGTTTCGAGCCATTTTTAGTAACGGAAATAAGAAAAGTTTAAGGGCACTTATGGTGTTTCTATCGAGTTGATAGTCTCCACGATAGCGAAAAGTCAGATTTGGGACACCGTCAAGTTATTTTGTGATATAATATAAACTAACTTTACTTTATTGTAAATTTAAAAACTGTTTGATTAGTATATTAATTCATTAATGTTTAAATTGAATTTAGAGCTTTTTGCATTTTTATAATTATTAGACTAACAAATGAATTTTTGACGTGAATTGTTCAAATTAAAGTTTTAGGGCAACTTTTTAAACACTTAAATAGAAATTGTCATAGCATTTTTAATATGCAGTAACAAACATGAGTAAAATATTCCAAAATCATTACAGAAATCAACACATCTTTAAAAACTGTCCCATTTCCTTGGAACTTCTGTCTTTCTAAATCTATCCCTTAATAACATTTGAATAAATATAATTTTTTGAACAATTTTGTTCATTTCTTCACTTTCAAACAGGGAGCTTAAAAAAGAATTTGCATATTTAAAAAAACTTTTTTTAAGTTTTCATATAATAGTTTGAACTGACACATAAAAAAATTATATTTACAAGAATTTTGCATTATCCTCACAAGTGCATTATCCACACAAATTTATCATATTTTAAATTAATTCTACAATTATTAAACTGAACCACAATTCTTAATTTACAGTTTAAAAGGTATATTTCAGGTTTGTTCATCATTCATCATAAAAATCATGAACACTTCAATAAAACATTACTGAAGGTGTACAAATGAGGATTTTCCTAAATCACAAAAAGTGTTTCTATAATGACATTCGATAAATAATTTATATAAATAAACACAACTGCAATCTTCTTTTTAATCAGCAGATAATGAAAACCAAATTGTTGAGCTTATAATACTTGCATGATGAATAATTAATTGAAACACTTACAATTAAAAACAATTTCATTTACCATTACAACTTTAACATGGGTTGTATAACTCTAAAAATCAATTATTGAGAGTTTAAACAAGCTTGTCGTGCTAAATTATAACACCCACGCAAATTTACATGGGTAAAAGTAAATTGGCCGAGTAATTTGCTGAATATCAAGAACTGTTTTTTACCCCTTTTTCTCTTGTGGCAATTACGTATTTTCTTAAAAGCTCGTTGATGTCATTTCCATACTGATTATGTTTGCATTGCAATGCTAATGCTGAAACTAGGAGTCATTACATTTTTTCTTCTTCGGTGTATAACTTCATTTTATCTTTTCAACAAGATTCTTGTAAATCGCACAGTTATATTTATTTATTTTATTGTTTATCTGAATAATTAATTAATTTACTACAAGTCAGTTGTAAAACAAATCTCAGAATTGTTACTCTATTATTTTCTTGTGCAAATTATCTAGTTAATTCCGCTGATTAGCTGATTTGTTCCACTAAAGTGCGGAATCATCTTCAAAATAAGAGTCTTCTACCCTTTACCTAGGTGATGTGCACATTAAGGTAATTTTAATCATTAAAGTTCAAAATAAGAGTCTTCTACCCTTTACTTAGGTGATGTGCACACTAAGGTAATCTTAATCATTAAAGTTCAAAATTTTGCTTACAATTCGATGATCATTACACCAAATTAATCAGTAAAAATATTATCTTTCAACAGTTGTCAGTATATTTTATTTGGGTATAGGTAATACCTGCCGCAAACTTTTAATTGTTGTAAATTCTATCATTGAATTTCGCGGCAAAAATATTTTGAACCCATAATTTAAACGACCACTTCGGCAATCTCGTTTTGAGAATATCCCAACATAATTATTGTTTAAAAAAAAACTGATACCCCCTAGGAGTAGTCTTTTGGTGCTTCTTATTCCCTCCGAGCAGTTGGTTTTGGTAACTCGCCATCAAAAATCACATGCCATTTTTAAAAATAGATTTTCAATTATATAGTATTGACGTATTGGTCGACCGAGTGGTCTATCCTTGGACTCACGTGATTACCTTTAACTTTTAGTTAATTATAAACTCAAACCTAGCTAATCTTCAGACTAACTAGATAAAGTGGGAAATGAAATTCTCGTACTTTAATGAATTGGCCTAGTTCATCTGCAGATTACCTAAATAATCTGCACATTATCTGATTTCTGAAATTTAACGGTAACTTATAGATGAATGTAGTAAATTGAAAAATGCTTAAAATAACTTAAATTATCTTAAAATAGGCTAATGAACCATTTAAATCCGTTATTGTAGCAATTATATAAATAAATATGTTATGGTCATTTTTCAGAGATTCCATGAAAACTAAATCGAACATTCGAAATATTATTTTACTGTTGGAATATTTGTGCGGCCCTAATTCCTGTCAGCTTAAGAACACTAGTCACTTCTATAAATTATTTAGCAATCTAGCATTGGCTAATATAGCACTGTGAGATACTGTGTTAAAGCATTTGATAACTAATAAGATTGCTCATAAAGTGCATATGAACATATTTGGTACAAATGTTGCAGATTTCTGGTTAATAGCGATTTTATTAAATAATCGACTGGCATTTCTGTAGTCTTCCAAATTCTTCATGAATGTTCTTTTTCATTTTCCTCAAATCTTTTATCTCAATTTAGCCAAAAACGCACTACAGCAAATTCGATGATAAATTCTAGTATTTATTTTCTTATTTAAAAACTTTAAACTTCAATATGTATATTATGTTAGTGCATTGGTCCCTTAAAGTTAAGGATATCCGGATTTATTTAAGAAAATAGAAACCACACATGTGGTGTTTATGTTAAACATCAAATAAAGCATCCCGTATACAGATATGTAAAAATAGTATAGATATGACGTCCATATTCGGTCTGCTTATCTCTGATGAATGGCAATAGTGTTCGATTACGATGATATCAATGAAACGATTTCCAGATAAGAGAATATAAACTCATGTTTCGGGTCAGACCGTTGAAAACTTTGCCACGGGTGTCCCATTGGAAATCAATGGAGCTTTCTGTCTCACAAGAGTCAAAAGCATTGTGCAAGCTCACACTTTGGCTGTTCCGCCTGCAAGGATTTATCGCCAAACACGATCAAGATGGAGAAACGAGACGCGACAAAAAGATTCTTTCTGCAAAAGTACTTAAAAATGGTCATGTGTGAAAGATTCGGATGAAACTTGGGGAAATATCAGAATAGATACTGGTAAATGTGTTACAGAAGAGCTACAGTTATCTATTTATAATTTTAAGACATTGCGTTATTGTATTTTTTTTAAGAACTTAAAAGTCGGAAAGTCACGATTGATGTATCTAAAGAAATATGAGAAATATACAACAAATACAGCCAAATAATGACCATCGCCCAACTATTTGTGGTCATAAGTAGTTGGGCGATGGACATTATTTGGATGTATTAGCAAATAAAACATTATTTACTCCCAAATAATTCGCTTATATCTAATCGATCAACTTTTAGTAGCAACAAACAAAGTAATTAAAGTAAAATAAAAGAATTTTTTATTATGTGTAATTAAACTTCCAAATAAATGACCATAGCCCAACAAGTTGTGACTACACTTTATTATGTACTCATATAAATCGTCTAGATTTTCTTTCACAAGCAGTTCCAGGTTTTTTTTAATCGACATTTATGAAAATATAAGTATATTTTATGAAGTTATCAATTCTACCAAACCGATTTAAAATTTTCTTTTTTTAATGCGAGTTAAAATTATGTATATGCGCTAAAAATTGTAAATTTTAGTATTTTCAAAATAAAGATTTCTGGTTATTCAATTTTGAAGAAACTTAGTCTCTACTCAAGAAATTTTTAATGTAGAGGTTTTTGCAATATCTTAATTAGAGGAACAGTTATAAATAAAAAATATTTATATATATATATTTTCATGATTTTACTGGTTTTTAGAAATTGTAAGGGAAGGGTATGGTTTTGCAACAACACGAAAAAGATTTAACGTGAAACATCATTTCAGGGATTAGTCGTCAATAGAAAACCTCTCAAAACCCAGCTCAGGTGTTGTCCTCGTCATCTGCCCATAACTAGATAATACGAAGCATTGTTCCCTGTTCTTTCCTTTGAGGTAGACCCCGAACTTCTGCCAATAGCCCAATATACAGCTCTAGTGCGACGTTATTTAACCAAAATAAAAGTCTTACTATTTGTCACGTAATTTTAGTGTCGGAATGGATCACCTTTAGAATTTTGCTTTATTCAAGATTTTACACGCATCGTCGTCTGATTTCCCATCGAACGAGACAAATTTTATGTAAATCTTGCTGTTTGTTACGGAGTTATTCTGTCTGAATAGATTACTCTAAAAGTGTAACATAGTATTTTTATCTTGTTACCCTACTATCAAAGACGATTGGCGATAAATTGAAATTTTGTCAGTAAATGGTTTTCTCTTAAAACATACGAATAAAAAGAATTCTTCACTTTTAAAACTATTCAAATTTAATACTTAAATGTTTGTTGTTTATAAATTAATAGCAGTTTTCTTGACGTTTATTGCAAAAAGCTCGCTTTTTCTAGAAATAAAAAACAAATGCAAAAATAAATTCTTTACTTTATTATCATCCTGAAATTGTGGTTGCGAAGGCATTCTCTATATATTTAGAAGACCAAAGAAGTAGACTGTCGCCAAACAAAATTACAAAGTTTTTATACATTCATAAAATCGGTATATTAAAACACGTAACCATCAATGCGAAACCACCATAGATAGTCCAAATATCGAAAATATATTAAACAAATACTTTATGATGATCTCTCAAAGTTAGAATCTCTACACAATAGAAAAAAACAGTCTAATAAACGTTTAGCAATTTGCTCAGGATCCAATATTAACTTATTACAAACAAGACTTGTGTTAGATTTTTCAGTATTGATTAAACGATTAGTAAACAAGCAATCAATGCTAACTACAGTGTTGATACTGGAGACTAATTGAGTAAAATTTCGCCAAAGTTGTAAGTTTTCCAATGATGGATGTAATCGTTATGTGCATCTACACAAAGAACTCGGGTTCTAACATGAAAAAGGCTTCTTTTTTGCTTAAAGACACACGCAATTGGAGAATTAACTTAACGTATGCAAATATGTACTAGAGAATAGAATTTTTTATAAATGCTTATTCTCGTAAAACTGTGGAATATGCATATCAAGCTTGGGGTGCAATATTTCATGTTCAAAATAATAAAGGGTTGCAACGTTTTAGTTGTTTTGGTACAGAAAATAAGTAGGATAAGATGGGGGGGGGGGGGGGGGAATGTGCCCTGGAGTAAAATGGATCTTTTAAATTAAATATTGAATTACACAATGTTAAACTTATATTTTGATTTCGTTCTCTTTTTTTTTTTTTTTAATTTACTTTGTTAATGAAATACATTTTAGCAAAAAATTACATTTCTGTGTGTCTTAATTCAAGTCAAATGTCGATTTGTTTGAGTATACAAAAAAAATTGTGATAGTTTGATACATGAAAACGTCTGTATATAGACTAGCAAAGTTGAATTATTTGCGAATAATTCTGGGATTTGTATAGAATAGAATTTTTTTAATACGTTCCAATGAAAAAATGAGAAAAAATTCTCAAATTCATTCAGTTTTTTTTATAATGTTTTGTAAAGTGGGAAAGAACGAGTTATTAATGTTAAAAAAATAGAAAATTCGTAAAAATTTAACAATGTTCGGAAATGGTACTATTATTTTACAAAAATATGAATTTCAAAGCTTATAAATAACAAAAAATAATTGCAATATATTTTACATTGTTTATATTTTAAAATAATGAAGTAACATACCTGCATTTTTTTCGAATAAACTCTCAACAAAAGAATATGTTTCGATAAAATAATTGGACGTTTTTGCTTGTTTTACTAATAAGTGAAACAGAATGTTTCAAATGAAATAAAAAAAATCGTCTGCGGAACCAATTAAAAATAACGTAAATACATCAAAATTTTTTAAATAAAATAAAACAAGTTATAATAGCAGATGTTCATTTTCTAATAAAATATTAATATAAAAAGACGATATTTTTTAAATGGCGCATTACAACTTGCTTTTAGAATAGATGGTTATAAAACACTACGATAGTCAAATATACTGTGAAAAGTTGAAGGTTCATGTTCACTCTTTTTTTATTTCATTCAAGTTACTAATTTGACTTGAAATTTTGTTCTAATGATGCGTTTTTATGCGAAAAATTCCATAATTTTCAATGGGGACCCAAATTAGCACATCTATGAATCGTAGTAAGTTATTTTAGGAAAATAATTACTAAAAATATTTATAAACCTCAGAATTAAATAAAAAATATACGATTATGTTTCCAATAAATAAGTGAACGTTTTGTAAAACATTTGTAATTTTACATTGTAATTTATTTTTGTAACTTTTAACGTCAGAACTCGACCAACACTTTCCGTAAAGCTATATATATCAAAAGTTTCTGTGGGTTTGTTTTTTATACCAATCTACAGTTTTATTCGGAGCGTGATGATGAAATGTTGCACACTTGACCTTCAAAACAAGAGGAAATTCACTGTCTACATGAGATTTCGAAGAACCACCCACTTAAAGCAGAAACTAATGCTTACTAAAACCGCCAGATGGCATCACGGTAAAGAGATCGGTCAACACCCGGCGTGAAGCCCTGGCCACGCCGGGTAATTCAGCTTGTTAGAAATAAAATATCATAATTTTTAATTGTTTGTAAATAGAATAATTCTGATTATAGACCAACCAAATTAAAATATAATACTTCCGAAATTTTTTTGATTATGACCTGAAAATATATAATCTTTCATATAATGAAATTTCAATATTTATGTAATAATACTTCGGTAATATGCAAATTTTAACAAACCGATTATATTTGTTTTGATGTATTTTTAAGAAATTTGATTTCGAGGTAAGAAATTAAAGCTCTAGCTATTATATCATAGTTTTAATGCAATAGAAAATATGAATAGGTGAGAGCAAAAATAGCTTAATCCACATTTTTTTTTAAAACTAATTTTATGATACTAAATTTTCTTACAGAATATGAATTTACTGAAGAAATATCGGTCTAACCCATATTCACGTAATTTCCGCTAGAAAGCGTTCATAGTTCGTTTTTGACTTGAACGCTATTCAAAATAAAAAAAAATCCAGTAATCAGTTTTAATGGATCATAACAATATCGGATTTCATATGTTCTCCACATATTAACTAAGTGCCACAATTATGTTAAATAAAAAATAAAACACATTTTCAAAAATATTCAAGCTCCGTTTTCTTCGTAAAGTATATTTGGGGGTTGGGCCATTCTTGCGCTCACCTAAATCCTTCTATTTCGACTAATAGGCACATATTTTTCTATTAGTCATAAATCGAGAGAGTACTGCCGAAATTGAACAATTATAAAGACGTAATGGAAAATATATAATTAATAATAAAAAGACGTAGCTTGCATAAAATTACGATTTGAAGTTCCAGTTACGATTAATTAAATATTTTCTTTATAGTCTAATGTTTTCACTTTCTTGATAATTTTAAATTTTAATAGTAATTTAGATGATTTTTTTATGTAACAAACTTGACCATATTTTTTTTTCTTGGTCAATTTTGACAAGGAAACTGACGATATACGTATAGACTCTTTCTTTTAAAAAAATTAAATTTTGCAGTAGATATCTAATAAAATAATGTTCATTGCACAGATGTCCAACATGAATTGATATTTCAATAAAATTATCATCTGATTAAAATGTTAAATTAAGATTGGGTGAATTAGCTGGGTAAAATTGAACAAGCAAATTATATTAATACCTACATAAGAATTTTAAAAAAAAAGCTAATTATTGAATTATTAGTGAATTGGTTAAAATTATCTAACAGTTTTGTTAAGAATTTGCATCAAAAAGTATAAAAATAATTTGGCAAAATATGTATATACGTAAAAAAACTTTAAAAATGCTTTTCTTAAACACAATAGAAAATCATACAATTTAAACAATTTTGAATAAAAAATGTTGTTTTGTTTATTAAAATAAAAATCCAATATTACTATGATAATCTGCTATCCGCAATACAACAAGCTAAGACATGTTATTTGAATTATTTTGACAAAAACATATCTGATCTGTTTTTAAACACTTTTAGGAATCTTTTATTCTATTTTTAATACATTTCCGCAGAACCATATTTTATACTATAACTTACATTTATAATTTAAATGTATACTACAATTCCTATTTTTGCTAAAACTTAAATGAAGTAATAACTCACCGTTTTCCATTGTTTCATTCTTTCCATACTTTCTGATGCACTCTTCAGGTGAAATGGGAATGAAATCGTCATCCATTTTATTTTTATACAATTGTTCTCTTTGTACGACAATTTGCTCAAAAAGTGTCCGTAAGTCTTCTCAAAAGATGGTCATTATCGAAATTCTGAAGTGCTGACCATAATTGTCACCCAAAGTTAATTTTTCGATCATTCTTATTCGAAACATTTACGAGTAGCAAAATTCTTTTATCGCGCCGAAGAAAACGTTTCACTGATTTCCTTCTGAATTCGATCACTTTAGGAATTTGTTCTAGTATTTCTTTGGAAGAGGTATAAAACAAGTTCAAACTGATTTTTCAATTAAATAAAATTATTTAACGTTCGTATTTTACTTTATGAAACCTTATTTACATTTTCATCTTCAACGATTTAATTTTTTTTTTTAATAAATTATGAAAATTTAATAATTTAATTACACAAACGCTTGACAAACAATTTAACCTTAATTTCAAACGTACTGCAACTTTCTATTTTTCTTTAAAAACGATTTAAAGAAATTTCAAAAGTTTCTAATAAAGCAGTTTATTTATATATAAATTAATAAGCCGCCATCGTGCAATAAAGTTTCAAATATTTTTAATGTTATTTAATAATTCGATGTTATTTAATAAGGAAAACTAAAATTTTAGCTTCTTAATTTTTTTAAATAAAATATTATAATACATAATAATTAATGAAATCAGTAAAAACGAACTAAAGCTAAACTAACCGATAAGAAGTTAATCAGAATCGTTTTAAAAAGCTTAAATATCGTTTGCTTTTTTGCGTCGAGAACCGAGATTGTTCACCGAATAACTCTTCTTAACCGAAAGACGGCTTTTTTCTGAAACATTTGAGTCGGGCGGGAAAGTTCTAAAGCGCATGTGCTACAAGTGACGTCACGCAACGAATCTAGAATGTTTCATCAATGAAATATCGAACGGGAAAAGAAAGAACGAGTCTTTCATAAAACTTTTTGATCGATGTGTTATAATAAAAAGGGGAATGTTTATACAACAGTTTCAAAAGTGAAGAAATGTGTTAAGATTATCATGGAAAATTTACTATAAAAATTTAACTTTATGTGAAAAATTTAATTTTTTTTCTCATGTCAAACATATTTATCAACTAAAAAATATGTGGTTAATTTTTAGAACACGTACAAAGTCTTAAAAAAATCGAATGATGTATATTTTTCATTAGTGTTTTACTATTTCTACCCATAGAGTAATGATAAAAATAGAGGAATAAAAATGCCGATTTACGAGAGTCCATCACCGAGTCACGTGATCAGTATCCAGATTCCCCGCCCGCGCGAAAAAGTTATTTTCCTCCTAATAGATTTCCAATAGGAGCAGCGATGATTCACGTCGATCGCACACAAAACAAAACAGAAAATGGTTCTTACATGTGCCGCTTATGGATGTAATGAAAAATTTTGAAAAGGATGTCCATA
The DNA here is from genome assembly GCA_963932185.1 of Troglohyphantes excavatus. Classification (NCBI taxonomy): domain Eukaryota; kingdom Metazoa; phylum Arthropoda; class Arachnida; order Araneae; family Linyphiidae; genus Troglohyphantes; species Troglohyphantes excavatus. The sequence goes on from OZ010677.1 coordinate 37,910,212, forward strand.
CACATTCCATTGGTAAGTTTTTCTGAACATTTTATTTCAAACCAAATTTTAAAATCATGTAAAATAAACAAAAATACTTTGCTTAACATGAGGTTTACGAATTCTTTTCTTAATTTTTATGAATATAATCTGTTTCAATTGAGTAAATATTTATAGGAAATTAGACTACTGTCTCGTATTTTCCTTAGGTAGCAAATTCGATGTTTCGTAAATATTAAATTGTGTTTTTGTAAGGTTTTTAATACTTTCTGAACACGTTACGGAGCGCCGGTGTTACTTGGCATGCTTTGGCGACTTTCAAAACTAAATGAAATCGAAAGTATTGTAATATGTTTTTGTGTTTAATTTTCTATTTAAATATCGTTTCTTGAAGAATGGTACTTTAAAGGAATTTAACACATAAATTAAAGAGGCCATTTCGGAATTTACTAAAAATAACATATAGCAGTTGTATTACAAAATTCTGTAATAGCTTTCATTTATATTTTGTTTTTATTTTAATTAGAATTAAATAGTTATTTTTTCCATTTTCGAATGTTGCGTTTGTCTTTGTTATTTTCTAATTAGGGATGTCATATGAGTATGTACATATATTTTCAAATTAGTTTCTGCAATGTTATCAGTATAAAATTTACTACATTAAATTTATAATTCAAATGTATTCAATTAACCTTAATTACATATAGTTATTGAAAAGTTAATTACAAATTCGAATGCTTCCTATTTAGGAGTATAATGGGATTGTTGAGTTTTCTTTACTTTGTACATTTAAAATAACACGAAGTGACGAATTATACAAAACTTTAATTTTAAAATAAATGCTTTGTAAATTTTATTTTTAGAAATGACTTATTTTGTTTTTAATAATTTTTTGCTTATTGATACTACTTTTTTTCGGACAAAAAAAAATTTAATCCTAATTGTACAATAAAAAAAAACCACGTAAATTTTTTAAAAAGTTTATTTTTGTGTGCGGGGGAGGTGGGATTACATTTCTTACTTTAAATTCTTCAATAAATAGTTGAAATTTAACATGTTTTTTTTTGTTATTTATAATTTAAATATAATTATGTATTTTACTTGTATATTTGTCTGTTTTTATGTAGATGCACAATAAGCGTAGTTCTTTTAATTGTTATTTTGTATATTTCAATAAGAAAATATGAACAATAAAACCTTAGAAATATAAAGACATTCGTTTCTTAGAGAATTGAACACAAACAAAAGGATATTTTCGTTTCGTTAATGAAAGGAAAATATTTAATGGACATTGTTTGAAAATAAGTAAATAACTACATATCTGATGTTTAGAAGTTCAATACCGACGGAACACCCTATCGCCGAAAAGAAGAAACTGCGCCAATTTCGGAACTTCTGCTTGTAGGGTGTGGCAGCAAAACCACGTGATGAAGACTGATTTTTATGAATGTGGACCTTGCGGCCTTGCCAGAGTCTGACATGGAGAGCGCTCTCTATTGTATTTATACTCTTTGTTTCTACCGTTCTAAATATAAACGCTTAGCTTTAAAAATTATTTCCAGTGATATAGCTTAGTTGGTAACGAGCGGGACATCGGAACGATAAGTCGCAGGTTCGAAAAAAAAATTCGCGGTGGGTAAAAAAAACTGCGCTTCAAAATAAAAAGAGAATATGTAAATGCTTAAAATTCTTTATGCCCTGAAATGTATTTTAACTTATTGATTTTAATTAGCTTGATTTCTTTTTTTTTTAAATATATTTATCATATTTTAGTAATTACTAAAAATTACCAATCAATTATTTAATTTTCATATTGCAATTGGCTTTAATAAGAAAAGAGTATTTTTAATGTAATATGTCTGTTCCTTAATGGTAGTAAAGAATTAAACCACATCATACTTAAAGAAAACAGCATATATATTGAATACAACTATGAATGTATTTATTCTACATCGAAAACGATTGGTAAGAATCTCGGAAAAAACTAAATTATTTTACGCTTAACAACGGCAGACAATAAAATGTAACGCGATGTTGTATTTCATTTAGTTTTTTTAATGATTCTAATAAATTTACATATATTACATAAATAAACATCTTTAAAAAAATATTTCCACGACCCTAAAACATGGTTTTGTAGCTAAGTTGGTAGAGCTTGGGACCCCGGAACAGGTCGCTGGTTCGAGTCCCGACGGGAGCCACTAACTTAACGGTTTCCCTAGCAACGCGGGGCCCAACTAGTCCTCCCCGCCTAACATGGTGCAGAATGACCACCCGAAATGTACCACCGAAAAGATTAATGAACTTAAAGAAGAAAAGACAAACATTATTATTCCTTTTGTTTAACTATTAACTATAAAATTTAGAATCATAGCATTAAATCCTGAAAATAGTTTCGAAATAAAAGTAAATAGTGAGAGCAGTTGAGCATTAAAAATAGTTTATTTTAGTCAATGCACACATCAATGCTAAAATCTTTAAACAAATAGATAAATAAGGCAGATTTCACAAAGTTTTATTTTGTTAATGTGTAACAAAATACGATAAATTTTCATATTGAAACTTTGATACATGTAATGCAAATTTTCTAGAACAAAAATCAAGAGTGCGGTTAGTGTTTAAAACTTAGTCATAGTATGCTAACTATATATATATAAGCTCATCATAGCACACATTGTAAGAACATATCAAAATGTACAACAAAATTGATATTCAACTAAATTGAGCAATGCACAATAGATACATTTGCCCAAACTGGAAATGAAATTGCCAAATCGACTTTCTAAAAGTACTAAATAATAAATGAACACAATGAAATACACATTGCAAGAAGCGTTAACAATGTTCGTAAAAGCTATGAATACATTTCATACAAAAATTTAAATCAACTAAATTTTGAGAATAATATTTATCATAGAAGCAATATTCGACATTAATAAAAAAAATTAATAGTAAAATGTATTTTAATATTAAATCACAGAACTCTAAATATTTAACATATATTACTTTAAACAAAGTTTAGACGCTAAGTATTTGTAAAACTGCTGGTACAGTTTTGCTACAACATGCAACAAGTCTTATACTTCAGGAAATATTTAACAGTATTAACAGTTCAACAATAAAATGAAATTCTAGCTGAAATCACAATCGCACAGTATTTATATATTCATTAAAAGGAAACAGAGAGATATGCTTTAAAATAAAACTGCTCCAACAAATTATCTACCTTAACCCTTTAAAGACGTCTATAATTAATGAAAATGCTCTCAAGTTAAATACTAAATCGAACATATCGAAATTATTTACTGCATCACATCACAATAAACCGACCAAAAGTTATTCGTAAGAAGTTACACCCATTCACAAAGGCATACTAAAGTATTTTACAATCACAGTTAGAAACAGGAAGAAACATTATATTAAAGAGAATTTCCAAACAATCAAGTTAACCATAAACTCTGGAATAAATATTATCAATATTATTACTTGTGCAGTCTTTAAACGTTAGAGAATTTGGGTTGAAACACAAAAATTATTTTTATACATTGCGCATTATGTACACTTATCGTAATTAAATAAAATATCACATTTAAGAGCTGTGATAGAATACAAAGAGATTAGATTGGAATTAAATAATTCAACATCCTCATTTATAATAAACAAATTCGATACATGCAAGAAAATTCTCCAGTCTAAAATAGTTCTCCAAGTAAAATCAGATAGTCCAACAAAAGCTTTACAGATAGTTGATAAGGAACTTCAATGAAATGTTGGTTTATACTTTAAAACATCACAAAACTTCAGTAACAATTTGTGTGCTATCTTACTTGGATAGTTTAAGTTTTGCAACACTTTTTTTTATATATGTGAAATTTTGCAAGTTTTCGAATACTTAGATATGCATATTCAAAAATTTTAATATCGTAAAATTGCTTTTAAAAAACCCTAAAATGAGGGTTTAAAAATAGAATTTCAAAACTTCACATTTTTACTGGTTTCAAACAATATTTTAGTCTGAACTTAGTTTATATATACATTTCAGAAGAAAAAATTCTTAACGAACTGGGAGTACTTCAAAGAGTTGTATTTGTTTACTTGTTGGATATAAACAAAGGATGTAAACTCGCATAAATGCTGACAATAAAATAAGAGAAAAAAAGTATCAGTAAAATGGTCATATAAGCGATTGTCTCAAAAATAAATTTTCAAAATATTATATTACCCTTTATAACAACAAAAAATATCAAATAAAAATTATTCATTATTAAAACACTAAATATAAGCTAGTTTTTAATTGAACTTATTTGGTTAAAAGATTATTTCTGTGACCTAGAAAAAGGTCAAATGTTAAGACATAGACATTTGTCCTTCTTCCATATAAAGGAAAAGTTGCCTTGTTAAAATAAAAATTGCAATTTTGAATATTTATTTTGAAATTTATATAAAAAATTTTGTTTTCTCACTTAATTTTGAGCACTTTTGCAAATTATAATATTTACAGAAATAAAGCGAGTTGCCACCTTTTTGGAACACCTTGTATACAAATGTAATTTTTATTCACCATAGATAATTTAGAAAATTTATAAATAGTATAAATTAAAATAGCTTGTTTTTGGTTAAGAAAATACAGTTTCTAAGCTTTGATAAACTTCAATATACACAGTTTAATTTGTAATTTCAGAAAATAGTCCAAAGCTTAACTCATCCATTTTTTCTTGTCCATGCCCTTGTGCTCCTTAATGTGTTTGTAACGACACTGCTCAGCATAAATGCAGCCGGTTGTGCGCCAATAATAACACTCATTACCATTAACTACACCTTTCAGTTGAGTACCGTCGGCACTAGCCCTATAAAGAAACAAAGTGTACTGATAAAAAAATCAATTAATGATATAAAATATCAATTAAGTCAATAAATATTTTAATCCTAATATTTAAAATATAATACAAAGTGACTTAAGATAATATGTTTATTTTTTAACTGTTCTTTACTTTATTCATAAGTTACCAGTTTAAATTATAAAGCAATTTCTAGTATAGCATCCAAAAAAATAAAAATTGCATAAAACTTTTATCCAAAACCTTTATATCATCATGAAATCTATATATTGTTCCAAATACATGTAACAAAACTGCATGCTTTTGAAGTGTTTAATTTGCCTGCATAATACCTTTAAAAATATCTGCATTTTCACTTACAAGAATTTCATTTCTTACAAACCTTCAAGAAACATGAAGGTTTTTCAAAAAACCTTTATAAAACCTCTATTTACACAATTTTTATGACGGTGTTATGTAGATTTTTTTTTTCTGAGTACATGCTAACATCTGGATTTAAAATTATTTTCAACAAATAAAGTTTTATTCAATTTGTTAATATATACTTTGAAATAATCAATCAAAATACAATAAAATAGTTTATAATTAAAAAGAATATATAAGCAATGAGCAATATTATTACAAAACTCACAAGATTCTGGACCTAAAAAACAAAATAAAAATGCATTTGCACGAATTTCATAATTAGAAATGCAATTTTAACTAAAATGCATTCACCATTGTTTTGCAAAAAACATGTCCACATTTTACATAAAAATCAATCGAATTAAAGAAATTTTTCCAATATAATTACTTCTATAATTAATATTACACATTTATACATTTACAATAAGTTTTTAGATATTAAACTTAAACTCTGATAAAGGCACAGAGAAAAATTATAATTGGTTTTAGAATAGATCTAAAACTCATAAAAAAAAAGAACAAATTTTCACTAAAATTGAAAAACTTTACATACAATTATACAGTACAAAGTAGTAAAAAAGTGTATATTGTACAAAAGTTTCTTTATGTGGATATTACTTCAAACTATACACAAAGTAACACTAAGCAAGCCAACAGAAAAGTTTAATTTTAGAATAAAGCTTAAAAATATATCAATAAAAAAAAGATTATAACTGGGTGGCAACAACATTCTGGAAAATAAGCTTCCTGATATTTCCCTGATTTTACAATTACATTAAGAAATGTTGCAGTACATGCTTTGTATAGTATCCATTCTACAATGATCCAATAAATATATTGCATTATAAATGAAATATTATAAGCAATACTTATGACAATTAAAATAATAATTTATGGATACAACACAAATTATGCAATTGCAACAGGCATAATAGTAATTAAACATGTTCTCTGGAAGCTTTTGCTTCTCCCTCCAGCAGTGTTTCACATTTTTACCAAAATAAAACTGAAAATATGAAAATGCGCATAACCACTTTTTTTGATAATTTTTTTTTTCAGAACTAAAAGGAAATATTGATAACTAAATTACCCAGCATAGAGGACATAATAGACGATAATTGCTGTTTTAATAGTCCAAAATTGAAAATTTCCATGATATTTTGTAAAATTTTAAAATTTTCCTGAGTTTTCCAGAATAAAAAATTTCCATGATAATTCCCTGATTTCCCGGTTGTCCAGGTTATGTTGCCATCCTGTATAAGGTTCAATTTTATATAATTAAAAAATTAGCATACTAGTACTTTTAAACTTTAAACAAAAACTTACGGCTTTTTCTTAATGGCCACTGCCTCCCCAGGCAGATTAGGAAAGCGAATAACTAGTTTAGTTCCATTTAACTCATATCCCTGAAATTAAAAAAAAATTCATTATAGTTATTTTTTTTTTTTTTTATAAAAAAATCTTCTATTTAAAATACAAACAGAAAGTGATTTACTTGATATGTTTGCATCGCTTTTCCTGGTGAAGTTTTGCTCTTGTAATTTATAAAAGCACAAAATTTGTCAGCCATAACTTTCACGCTTATTAATTCTCCAAACCTAGAAAGTAGTATTTTATATGAAATAATGATTAATAACAAAATGAATACAATATTAAAAAGAAAAGATAAACCACAATAAGTTAATAAAATTACATATTAAAAAACTATACAATACACAAAATTAGAATAAAAAATAGCTCTGTAGTAAATGTAAAATTAACGTTAGGGCTATAGGACATTATGTTCCAAGAAATATCGGTTCAATATCTTGAGGGTAAGTTTTTTTGTGGTAGACCATGTATATTTAAAGTCATTATGTAACTTAATCTACTTTACTATTTAACATTGTGATAAATAAACATTATAACTTTTAATGGTTACATCAACATTTAAACTCTGAACAACTTACTTAGAAAACATGGACACCAACTTCTTTTCAGTAATCTCTGGCTGTACATTACCAACCCATAAGGAATTGTGTCCTTCCGGATTTTTCGGACTATAAAAAAGAAAGAGAATTAATGTAAGAGAGGCCTCGGATTAGAATTGTTTGCGTGTCCTGGATACCCGAGTTTCTGCGGTAGCTTCAAGCTTGAGTAGAAAATTTTCATACATGCAAAATAACTTTGTATGAAAAATTCATACCAAAGTTTCATAATTTTCCTCAAAGTTAGAAAATACTTCATCAGTTGTATCAATATACAAACTCACTAAAATCATGTTATATGATCGGTAACCATGGTACGCCACTTCTATAATGTGTGCCAAAAAGTGTGGAAGCCGATAGGATAGGCTCTTGAAAGAAACACCATCAGTGGAGGGAGGAGGAAGGCGTTAACAGAATTTGCAATTGTTTTTGAAAGTTATAAATCCAAGTTATTTTTACTGCAATACATTACGTTTGAAAGATAATGAGGACAATTCTTTCCTGCAGTTAACCTTGAATAATTTAGTTTTAATATCTAAATGTAATAGGTATAAGAATTCTAAGCAATTGGTTCTTTGTGTAGATGTAATAGACAATTAGGTTTATAATCTAGTGTCTTTGTGATTAAAATTTGCGTTTTAAAATGTAAGATTTCATTATAATTTTTTATTTTGATATGTCAACATAAATGTAAACCACCATAATGATTTTTCAAGGTATAGTACATATCTGTGGCTGAGAATAAGGACCAACGTTACATTGGCTTAACATTAGACATTGATATTCCTTGTTCCAAGCCAGATATAGCACTAATGACAATTGGAATTCAGATACAATGTTTCAGATTACAATTAATACCTTTATTCTCCACCAGAAAATCAGAAAAAAAATTATACTTTAGACTTGGACAAATAAATATAAAATTAAAAACTACAAAAATCAAGCTATTTCTAAAACAAATAACAAACTTGTATTACAGAGAACTTAATTGTTACGATTAATTATTTCTTTATATATTTGTATTATTAACATATTTTTTTTAATGTGATTACTAAAATATTACGATGTTTACTTTTTGAAAAATATTGTTAAACAAGCTTGAAAAGTTAACATCAACAGTCGAATATCTAACACAAGGAGGGTTTTCTTTCTGTTAGTGCTTGCTAAATATATTTGAAATTACAATAATTCAGACTTTATAACTACAGAAATATTTTATAAAAGTAATACATACTCCCGTTTAATGTCGTATAAATGGTCGGCCACCTTTGGTTTCCTAACAGAATTCCACATAGTCTCGTTTTCATCATCAGACAGAAAAATGTCATCTTTCACTTGCACTTGAGGTACCCTTTCAGCAACGAGGCTGCTCAAGGCTTCTGCTACTGAACTGTGTTTCGAAATAGCTCGCTCGGCATGCTCTTTAGAATAGCCCCTTTCCTGGATTAAAGAAATATTTACATTAGAAATAGGGGTTGTATTATCAAACTAATGGAGCATAAATAAATATAGGTATCTTATCTCTCTCGGTTTTTAAAATCTTCTTCAGCCAAAAATAATTTCATTTTGTATCATATCAATAGAAATCAGGTTCATAGATAAATTTATAATGTTTTAAATTTGTTAACTGTGATTCAGAATTTTTTTTTAAAGGAATATGGGGGGGGGGGGGGGGATTTTTACACATAGTAGAGTCTAATTGTACAAAATGACCATTAAGTCCTAATTATTGTTTCTATTCGCAGGGACTTTTAAAGGAAATTATTAATGATTAAAAAGTTAAGTTTATTCTTTCTGGATAAACATTTTTTATAATTTAGTAAAATAATAACCTGGTACATAATTTTCTTCATTCTAAACTTCATTGTACAGTTAATTTCTTTTTAATTTATTTACCATTTTAAAGATTCCACAAATTAAAAAAATGTAAATGTTGTAATAAATTTAATTTTGTTTAAAATTAATCATTAGTCAGGCTACTACCCAATTTACACAAAGCCAAATAGCTAGTTTTTTAAATGTTCACACTAATAAATATTAGATCATATTAAAACAAACTCAAATTTTGATTTTATAACAAAAAGGTATACTTTTGACATAAGGTGGTCTTTAAAATAAACAAAATTGGCAAGTCAAACACAAAAAAGAAAGCTTATTTGCCTCTTACTTGACTCTTGGCACACATGACAAACAAAGCTCAATAATTTAAGAAATATTTATTGCTAAGCTAATCTTAGCTCATTTTTATAAATATTATACATATAAACTAACGCACCATAATTTGCAAGGTTTTCACATTTTGAAGTTCAGAAACAGCATCGTCACAATCATTGTCCAGCTTTAAAACTTCAATAAAACACTGTTCAGCTAATGCATATTTCTGGAAAGAATCGCAGTAACCGCATTTAATTTCACATTATAATACTAACAAAGACCAACTTAACACACTTAAAACTATTTATTAGAAAAAAATATCTAACAACATCTTAAGGATCAATCAAAAACCATTCTTAACATAATATACTTTTTATCAAGTTCACAACAGATCTTATACAAGACAGTATGATTTTTGAAAAAAATTAAATACAGAGGAAAACAAAAATACTATTGTATATTTAATTCGAAATATGAATTTAAATGTCTGATTGACAAAATAAGTTATTACTTATTAAAAAGGAATGACTATAATTAGGAAAATAAGTAATTTACACTAGGTATTCATTTACTAAAACATACAACTAAACATTTACTTATTAATTGTAAATAATTATATATGCTAGTTTGCTAACAGCCAGAAGTCAAAGTAAATTTAAATAAAAAAAGTTAAGAAAACTTACTTTTAAACCTAATAAAGCTCGTCCTTTTCTAAAATAACCTTTTGGCCACACAGGACATAAAGTTATAGACTTTTCAGCATCTTTTAAAGCTCTGAAATGTTATAATTTTGTTGTACTTATGATAAATTTATTTGTGGTACTAATTAAAATGTATCTATTTAAAAAAATATTATAGGGTGGCAATAAAATTCTGGAAAAAAAGTTCCCTGACTTCCATGATGGTGTCACAAAATTTCCCTGACTTTAAAATTACATTAAGAAACGTTGAAATATATGCTTTGTATAAAAACAAAGTATCCACGCTACAATACAATAAATTTACTGCATTACAAATAAAAATTTATAAGCAACACTTATTGTCAGTTAAAATAATAATTTATGGATACACAAATTATACAATTGCGGCAGGCATAATAGAAATTAATCATGTTCTCTGTAAGCAGAGAATGCAAATTTGTTCAACTATTTCTTTTGGAGATAATTTTAAATGTTTTATATGCTTAATATTTCCTATTCCAATCTTCTATAAATCACATTCATTAACCCCTCACATGTTGCTCACAATTTCAAGCTACAATGCACTTTGTTTTTGCTGCTCCCTCAGCAGTGGTTCACATTTTTACAAAAATAAAACTGAAAATGTGAATAACCAAACTTTTTAAAATAAGTTCTTTTTCAGAACTAAAAGGAAATATTGACAACTAAATTACACAGAATAGAGTGTATAATGGACGATAATTGCTGTTTTAATGATCCAAATTTGAAAATTTCCCTGATTTTTTGTGAAATTTCGAAAATTTCCCTGACTTTTCCCTGATATTTCCAGAATAAAAAATTTCCATGACAATTCCCTGATTTCCCAGTTTTCCAGGTTATGTTACCACCCTGTATTAGCAGCCAAAAACAATAAAATATAAGACTAATTTATTGCATTTTAAATAAATAACTTAAAAGTAAAATAATTTAATCCCTAATTGAGGAGCCTATTTTCAAAAGGGCAACTACTTGGCAACAAAGTTTATGCAAATTGAATGGCTTGTGGCTCTAAGGCTGCTTGCTCACAATCCCAATCAAGAAAATGTTCCCTTTTAAAAATAAGTTCTTCATTTACAAGAAATTTATAACACCAAACACAAGAATAACTTCACTTTAAATGATTTTTTAAATATTAACATGTTTTTTTTTATTTATGATTATGCACAGATTATCTATAACAAAACCTAACAATAAAAAACATGAATATTTTTCTTTAAAAAAATATATGCATAAAAATCACAATATATTTCTAAATATAAGGCAATCAAAAAATATCCTAAAACCAAATTGTTTGGTTACCTTTCAAATTGACATAGACGATCATAGCAATAGGAGCGATTTCCATAAAACCTATAATTTATAAATAACAATAATTAATTCATAGTTCAATTTGATTGCATAGTTGGTAACCAATTATTTTATATGTAAACTTACCTATGATCAGATGGATCTAATTTAATAGATTCAGAAAATAATTCTGTTGCTTCTGAAAAATGTCCTGTGCTAGCCATTTCATTGCCTCGTACTAAATATAAATAAATACAAGCTTAAGCATAAAAACCTTACAATATAAAAAATTTAAATGATCAATAGCTCTCTTAATTTTTTTTTATTCAAATTACTCTCTGAATTCATATATAAGAAAGCTGGGTCATTTCTATGACAAATCACAGTTATTTTCCTCATCATCTCCGATTTTTATGAAATTTGCTGAACTTGTTATACCTATTAAAAATGTAAACAATGCAAAATTTTAACCTCCTAGGACTATTAGTTTTTTAGTTATTTGCCTTTTAAAATGGCTGAAAACCCCCAATCTGACCTCCGATGGCTGCATTTAAATTACCATAACTCCTGTTCTAATTAACATATATAAATAAATTTGGTATCGTTTTACAGCTCTTTAAATGACCTTAAAAATTATATGAAACACATGAAGGTTTGGTGAAAAACATTTCAAGGTCATATTATTTTGACATTTTACCTCGAGTTCCCCATAAAAACAGATTTCTCCATTTTCACTATATTTTTTCTATGAATACTACAACATATTAACTACATGTATACCAATTTTCAAAGTAGGATGACAATGGGGATCATACACAAAACAAAAAATTACAAACAAAATGTTGCACTGCATTGTAGTCTGCTTCACCTATATCAAAAGTTGAACAAGTTACCAATATATTGTATATTTTTTGTTTCTAATTTGTTTTGTGTGTGATCCCATTGTCATCCCACTTTGAAAATTGGTTTACATGCACTTAAGATGTTGTAGTATTCAGAGAAAAAATAGTGAAAATTTAGAAATCTGTTTTTTGAGAATTCAAGGTCAAATAATATGACCTTGAATTTTTTTCACCAAACCTTCCTTGTGTTTCATATCATTTAAAAGTCATTTAAGAGCTTTAAAACGGTACCAAAAATATTTCTATATATTAATTAGAACAAGAGTTATGGTAATTTAAATGCAGCCTTCGGAGCACAGATTGCACGTTTTCAGCCATTTTGAAATGCAAACTAAAAAACTAATAGGCCTAGGAGGTTAAAATTTTGCATGGTTTACATTCTTAGTAGGTATAACAAGTTCACCAAATTTCATAAAAATCGGAGATCGTACGGAAAAAAAATGCATTTTCTTGTGTTGATTTGACATGGAATGATCCAGCTTTTACCTTTTCTACATAGATTCATTCATGATAATGTTTTTATTAATCAAATAAACTCTTAAATGTTAAATACAAATTACTTATACAAGTGAATACACTATTATTGCTAATCAATAGTACTAAAAATGATTTACACAAAAAATTCATGACTTGCTAAATAATAATAGTTCCGAAAAAAAAAATGATTGACTTACATGCGATTTGTCTGCTCCGAAAAACTATAGAGCTAGGATCCTCCTTTTAAATCAAAAACAAAGAGAATTTCAAATAAACAAATAACTTAGCCAATGAATATTTAAAATAAAAAAATTTAAATACAAGTATATTACATGGTAATTTTTTTTGTAATTCTAAAAAATATAATTATAGTAATAATTAAAATTAAAAATGTATTTGTGCTAACAATTACCTTCGGTATATTTGAAAATCTCTGACGTGGAGTATCTTTTATTTCTATGTCAGCATGTTTTCTATGCTTTTTTGCTATGACTGACACAAAGGCACTATTTGTATCAAGATCCTGAAAATATACCATATATATATATGTTAAATTTCAATTTAACATATAATATATCTGGAAATAACAAAAGAACTAAAACAATTCAAAAATTATAAATTTTGTAAAATCTTTATGATAAATAAAATGCATATTAAATGTTCTTGCTTTTAATATATAAAAAACTAGATTATATTTTTAAATAATTTTAAGCTAATTATATAATTCCTAACTTGAGCTAACTTCCTATACAAGGGAGGGTAGGGGGGGGGGGGGATAAATAGCCAACCTGGTTGACACATCCCACTTACCACTACACAATGGTAGGTCACTTATCCCCCAAAAGCTGATTCACTGTAATGTAACAGGGAGGGAAGTACAAACTGTACCCAAGGACCATAATCCCTTCCAAAGGGCACAAAGGGTTAAAAAACAAACTGTCCAACTTTCCTCTACACGATGGAATGGAATTTATCCACTAGGTTGATCCCATGGTTCCAGTTATAGGGATATTACAAATGTCAATTTTTAGGTTAAAATTCCTAGTGGCGATGTACCCAGACCGATTTCATAGATTTTTCATTAAAGGCAAGCCTGTTGAAGGGCTGAATATGAAATTGTGTAAGGAAACAATTTGTGATATACACTCAAACCTGTTTTTGTGCGGAGGATAGGGACCGCATAAAACAATTCGCACAAAACTTCACGAGTAGCTATAAAAAATAGTTTATGCAACACAATTAAAATTTTTTTGCGGTGGATAGGGACCGCATAAAAAATTTCTCACATAAAAAATAACTAAAAACCTTACGAAATAACTACGAATTCCTTTTTTAAACGAAATCAAGACACAAGGCTTGACAGCTACTTGGAATCTCGCCGAACTTTTTGGAATCTTATTTAAAAAATACACATGCGAATATTTTTAAATATTTTATTTACATATGTACTTATTTTACACGTACAAAACGTATAACCATTATCCTTCGTAGTCTGATAATACGCGAACTTGGTTCAAAATCGCTTTCGTCACTTGAAGATAATACCTCGCACTCGTTTAGAGTTAACTTTTTTCAGTTACCATGGCGCCAGTGATCAGTTTTTGCGACGACTGTTGTTTCACTAGACGCTTGTATATAGATAGATAGATATGTTTATTGTAGTGGGCCGTAGCCCATTTACAAAGGTTGGCAACTAATTTTAACAAAAGCGGTTACAAAGTTTGATAACACAAAATACAATATAATACATTTAAAAAAAAAAACTAAAACACAATTTGAGACAAATATACAAAAAAAAAGACAAAAATAAATTACATGAACAATTAGAATTGGGTTTTAAATAAGTTATTCCTGCACAAGTTCACTGATCAAGTCCTCTCGGAATTTTAAAACAGATATTACATAATTATAAAAACAAAAATATTCTTTATTGTAAAATTTTAGGATGGTTGAAATGTTACTGGATTCAATTGATAAATATTTTTGTCTGAATGCATCGTAAATAGGACAGACTAAAAAAACATGATCCCAGGTTTCATTTTCTGTTGTGTTACAAAACTTACAGGACTCGTTAGGAAAAATTTCGAAAGCAACTCCTTTAAAAAATATACGCGATTGACTGCAACGAATTTGTATAATAATTCTTTTTATAGTGATATCTATATTTTAAATTAAATAGTCTTCGATGAAATGTGAGTTTTTGATATATTTATACTGTGAGTGGTTGATACTATTGTTCATTGAAGCAAGATCATTTTGGGTGTATTGGTCATGGTATACTTGTACAATCGTTGAAATGTAATGTTCAGCAACTTTATAGTCTTGCGAAAGCCGAACAAAATAAAAACCTGCGTTTGGTAAAATATTTCTTATCGAGATGGCCCAATTAAATTTATTGTTTGTGCAGTCAAAGGATAAATTATACATGTTTAAGTAGCAAATTTTAGCAAACCTATCATCTGACATTTTGAGAAGGTGTATCCAGTATTTTAAAATTAAACGAATAAAAACTAAAGAGATCCTAGGATGACCTAATTCGAGTCTTAAAATATATCCAGGTATATAACGGGAAACTGTAAGGAGCTTTCTAACAAAAATACAAAAACATTTTTCTAGATCATTGTAGTTATTTATCGCCCAAACTGCAGCACCGTATGTTAAAACTGATAAAATCAAAGCATCAAATAATTTAAACCATGCGTTAACCGAATTAATTTTTGCACCTGTCAGTATGGACCAAGAAGTGTTTACTGCACTATTTGTTTTAGAAATAAAATAATTTTTGGCAAGATTAAAACAGCCAGATGAAGAAAATGGAATACCTAGATAAACATAACTAGAAACTATTTCCAATTCGTTATTGTTGTAGAAAAATTTGTCATGCTTAGATAATTTACCGCCCTTACGAAATATAACTATTTTAGTTTTATTAATGTTAACAGTTAAAGAGAAGTTATCACAGAATTTTTCAAGAATATTAAGTTTTCTTTGGAGATTTATTGGGGAATCAGCGAGAATCACAGCGTCATCGGCATAAAGCAAAATATGTATAAAAATATCGGAATTGATATATATACCAGGGATTGATGATTCGTTTAACCAAATTATTAAATTATTCAAAAACAGGATAAATAATAAAGGACTTAGAATTTCGCCTTGTAAAACACCAGTAGCAATATTAAAGGATTCGGTAGACGCTTGTATATGTCTCGGTAGCCAGATAATCAATTATGTACCAAATTGATTGAAATTTCCATATACCGCACAAAAAAAATCACACAAAAAAAGACTGCACAAAAATGGGTTTGACTGTACTATTTTTAAAGCACACATGTAAAAATACGTTAAAGCATTAAAACCATATCAAACATTGGCCTCTATCATTAAAAAAATAAATACAGTTAAAACTCAACTCCTAATTAAATTATCACAACTTCAAAACATCTTACTGAATGGAAACTTATTTTACTACATCAAAACTGAATCATTTTCTTAAATTAGCACAGATAAACACACACATCCTGTAATTTTATAAGTATAAATAATACATTATAAAAACATATATAGGTAATTAATTTAACATTAACCAATGGCATGCTAATAGTCGAAGCACAATTTAATGAATGTTATAAACATTAATTAACATTTAAATTTTCTTCTTATAATTTAATTGGCAATGTTTAATTTAAAAAAAAATTACCTCTTCTGATTCTGATGACTTAGTATCTGGATTTCTGAAAAACAAATAACAATCATAAACCTACTTAAATTACTACGAGTGCAATTTTGAAAGCATTAAGCTATGATTAAAAAACACCTTACTTCTTTAAAGTATCAGTAGAAGTCTGCTTTGATTCTACCTGAAATTTTTCAATATTGATTATACACATTTAAGTAAAGTAAACATAACAATGTTTAAATAAATATGATTTTTATAAAAATAATACATCTTAAATACCTTTTCAGTTACTTTTTCCTTCGCTAATTTTTCTAATTTTCTTCTTTCTCTTCGCTTCTAAAAACACAAAACATTAAAATTAGAAAACAATTTCGAGGAATTGGTAATTGCAATAGCAGTAGCTTAAAAAAAACTTATATTTACTTTCTTTTTCGCCCTTCTTTTTTCAACTTTGTTTTTCTCCTGCTCTTCTTCTTTTACAAGCTCGTGAGCCATGTCTGAAGCCTAGACAATAACAAAAACAATTATAACAACAACGAAAAATGTGTGAAAGTAATTTATAAAAATTAGTAATTTCTTTCTTAGCAAAAGTTGTAAACTTACATCAAATGATTCCGGATTTTTTTTTTTTATATAAATAGAAACACTTATCTAGTTCCGTCAAAACAAATTAAACTTTTTTTATTCAATAATCAATATTTTTATTTGTTTTAACGTGAAACTAATTAGGTCTAATAGGAGCCCACCTAGTGTCAAAGGTTAAAATATAGCAACATTGTTTTGTCTAAAAAACAAGCTGTGTATGACAGCAAATTCACAGTAGCAAGTATGTTTCATGTTAAGTTTATTTTTACAATTAAAATTTTTGTATCCACTATGCCTATAAATCAAAAGAAAAATATATCAAGAATTTAGTGCTCAGAGGTGGTGACAATTCAATAATTTTTCAGGACTGTCATGTAAATGTTTGCAGCGTTATTATAAGGAATTAAAAACGACTAAAGTCAGGGTTTTTTGCCAATTAAAATAAATGTTTTTTACTTAAGACATACATACTATATAGATTACTGCAATTTTAAGATAAAAATGGATTATTAACCTAAAATTTATGAGAAATGCACTCATTATCTGCATCGTAAGGCATAAATATGTAATGAATCCAAGGGGTGGAAGAGTTTATAATTTAAACCACGTACATCAAGGATAGTGAAGACTATATATATATATATATATATATATAAGGTGTGCTCGTTCTCGCGCTGTCTGACGGAAGGCGGAGAAAGCACATTTTTGACATCATAGTGACGCCAACCTCGCGCTTTCTGTAGGCGTGTCTAATGCTCTGATTTGTGAGGTGCTGCCATCTATTCTTTTTTTGTGAACTATTAAAAAGTGATAATCGTTAATTTTAAGAGTTTAAATTATATTTTAAGGATTGTATTTAGTATATAAAAATTGCAAAAGATTTGTTTAATAAATTAAGCGTATTAAAATAATATTAGCTGCCACGAGTGCATGTCCATGAATTTTGAAAGAGTAAAATGGGAGTCGGAACTATAATGTAAATGCATTTGTATTGGACATATTAAATGAGTTACAATTTCAATCAAGTAAAACACGGGGACATGACAAAACAAGGACGGATTAGTAGTGAAGCTACCTGAACACAATTATTTACAGATATTTACATTATTTTGCTAATTAAAAATTAAATCACCAGTTGTTATCCAACTGGGGATCGAACCTAAGTAGCAATGCTTGAAACACACAGCCAATGAGAATGATCAAAAACCGATAGTAAGGCGGAGCAAAAATGTGCTTTCCTTGCCCACTTTCAAAAAGCGAAAAACGAGCGCACCTTCTATATATAGTCTTCACTATCCTTGCATGTACATAGTAATTTATAAACATTTCAATATATAATACTAGGTGTTTTTTACACATGCAGTGTATATTGTCACAATGCTATGTTCACAGATATCTAGTATGTAAGGTCAAACAGCATATTCAAATATCATAGGTCAAACTGTAACATATTTCTTAAATGATTCTAATTTTAGATTTTTACAGAGGTGATGCATACAACTATTCTTTTTGTGAGAAAAATTCATTACTATTAAAAAATAATAATATCTATTCTTTATAAAATGGATACTCGAGTTGATAATTATGTAATAATAGGATGCCTTACCACCATTTCTCCGATCGCACTACCTGAAAAAAAAAATTACTAAATTAGATCACACTAAAAACTTTTAGAAATTACATAACTATTTCTGAAATGTAATTATAATGTGTTACTTTGCTTAACTATCACATGAATAAATTCTAAACACTTATATATTACTAAAAAATAAAGTTGTGATTAATTAATTTCTAATACTTCTCTCAATTTAAATTACTAAAAAAGATACAATCGTTCACCACTAAATTTAATTTTTGAAAAAATGCAAAGATCATATTTATACACAGAACATTTGCATATAAATAGTCTGGTTCAAACAGAAAGTGCCTGCCAGATAGCTGAGAATACCACATTAAAAATCTCACAAGAAAACTTTTGGGCAGTTTATTGACTACAGAGGGAAATAATACAAGTACATTTCTTTTGGTTGCCAGTTTCATGCTTACAAACGCAACATAATGTTTTAACCTGGCTATCTGAAAAATTTAGATATTGTTTGATGCTCAGAGCTAGTAAAATATTTGTTTTTAATATGGAACTTCAACTAATATTCAATTATGTACTACACCAACGAGAGCTAGAAAACATCCCCCTTAAAGGTCAAGCTCAATTGTTCTTATATTTCTCAAAGGGCTTGCGTTTGGATCAACCTGCATATATTTAATTGTTTTTAAAGGCATTAAACAGATGTTAAAAAAACATCTTGCTGTCAGGGTTAAATTTCTAAAAAAAATTAAATTAATTTATCAGATTACTAAACTGATGATTGAAGAAATGTGAACTATTCTTATTTTCCTTTTAAGTTTTTGTAACTGAGCATAAAAATACAATTGTAAAAATTCGCTTTCTCATGAATATTGAACTGAACTGAAGGAAACTTTGTGTTAAAAATCTTATTATGCTTACTAACTTAACTGCTATAAAGATGACTTTCGAAAGAGGGGTTTATCCAACTCTTTAGACTTGGGCCACAAGTTTGGATAATATATTGCTCTTTGTCAAGAGAATATACAAATTTATTATTTTATCTAACCTCTGAAGCTGTATGAAGTTAGCATCAAATGCATCAGATTTTTGGTTAAAACTTTCTGAAAATCAACACTTCATGCCATACAACATATTCAAGTAGTGTCTATTTTGATGTTGTGTAAAGAACTTTTAGAAATAGTAAAAGTTTTGTGCTTAGTATAAATGTTTACTGTTTTATTTTTAGTTACAAATACTATTAACTACTACTACTACTACATATTTTTCTGAAAAATTATGGCTACTTGTAAAATTATTTTGACTAAGGTTAAAAGGAATTATCAAATAGATGTTGTAATGGTACAAACATTACCACTTACATAACCAGAAAATTAATATCACTTTTAAAGAATAAAATGCAAACTATTTTAATGAAATTAAATATAGATTTTCTCTTACTCATAACTGAATTTTCTTCACTATACTCATCGGAATCATAGCAACATTTTTCTGCTTCAGCTAGAATTATAAAAACAAATATAGGGTTTTATTTTGAAACATTGTTGTAAATAAACTGTTTTCTTAAAAACCATGAATTAACAAATAAAGTATCTATTCTGGCAAATTTATATTAAATTTTTTTTTAACCATTGATCAATCACTTTCTAATTTTTAATTTATTTTGTGTCCTTTCAGTGTTTGATCTGGCACATCAAAAGTGTGTGTTCGTTTTCACTTTGTACTTTCCTTCCTCCTATTCATTCAACTTTTTAACCTATTTCTTTTCGGGAAATCATGCTTGTTAGACAAGACTAATTTTAAATAAGAGCTCCGATTTTATTAATGCACACAAAAATAAAAAGTTGTAGTTTGACATTCTCTATGTTTTATATACGATTTAAAAAATATTTAGCTTCTATCACCATCCAGACATAAGCAGTTCTAAAACCTTAACACAGCTTCCACTTTAGGATCTGCCCATAAATTATGTCACACCTTTTCATATTTTTGTATCATTATGGGTATCTTCTTTTTCACACTATTCCATTTCAATTTGAAAAAATTTGTTTTTTTAACTCCACTATACTACACACCCAGGATACTAAAAGGTTCCCACCCAGGTTACTGATTACAGTTCTGGATTCAGCTTCAAGAAAATACCCAACGGAACATCTGGCAATAGTTTATTCAAATTTTATTACTAAGCTGAACTTTTAATCCCACTACTTTTTAAAAATTCCAACTAACAAATAAAATATTCATATCAATAATTAATGTAATGGCATTTAATACTGGTTAGCTGAGACTTTAATAAAACAGTTATAATTCTTAAAATGCTTATACTTAATAGAAAATTTAAAAGTAGGTACTAATAGTTTATTCTTACCTTCTTTGTTTCCAAAAAATACATAGTGGAAAAAATTATACATTGTTGTCTGAAATATATACAAGTTGAATTATTAGATGGAAAAAAAATTAAACCACTTTTAATGTAAAAAATTTGATCATCATAAACAATTCACAAGAAATTAACAAATAGACAAGTGACAAGTTTACATATATGTTACCATGAATGTGTGAAAGATATGTATCTGCAGATTTGCTAGTGACTCTGCAGATACACTAATTTGTTCAGTGAAAGTTCTGAGTCAACTACCAAATAAGAGTTTTCTGCCCTTTCACTAGGGAATCAGCAGATTTACGTATTCCAAATCATGAATTGGAGACGTTTTTAAATTGAAGGGGAGGATAATTCAAATTAGGGATGAACCGGATAGTGGTTTTGCCGTATATCGGATATTCGGCGCACATTACAAACCGTATATCCGAACTAGATTTTGCCGGATATCCGGCAGTTTGTATGAAAATAACTTCTCATACACACTAGAAAAAACGGAAATCGGTCAAAAATTGAAAAATATTTTTTTATTCTGTAATATTTCCCAATTTCTTATTTTTAAAGTGATACCAAAATTGAATAAACATTTAAAAAACTTTTTTATTTACAAAGGGTTATTCTAGGGTGCTGCTAGCAATGGTCGTATGTTTTGTACATTTTACACTTAATTTCTGAATAATTGTAATTTTACCATATGCCTTTTCATTCCAAACATGAAAACTCAAGTTTGCTTAAACTTTTGAGAAATTAATTTTTTTTATTCAACTTTATATTAGTTGTGAGATGTGATGACCCTCCACCATAACAATTCGTTAAAAATATAATTTTAAAGTAAAAAATTTGGAAAAAAGTAGGTTTTTTAAAGTCTCTATTGGTTAAAGGGAGAATCTGCACACTGTGAATACATTGGTAGAATTTTTAGGAAAATACTTAAAGCACGAACAAAGAAAATTGATCGCCACAAAAAAAAATCTTCGATGTTTTATTCATCCGGATATTCGGCATGGAAAATCGGATATCCGGCACTTTACTTCCGAATATCGGATAGTTAAAAAGCAGCCGGATACCGGATATCCGTTTCATCCCTAATTAAAATAAATATTAGTATACATTTAAGTATAGTATTTGAACAAAGCAGGCTCGGCCCGCAAAGTTGCAGTGAGAAACATAAACGTATTAGACGAGATGTTCCAATACAATTGATTGAATAACGGCGTAATAGAGCTGCACCATCGGCAACGGTTCGAGGTATATCGTAATTCCGAAGGAAAGACCCGGGAACACTGTATCGTAATTCCGAGCATACGGTTTTGAAATTCAAGCAGTCATTTTGAGAATCTTGCATCATAATAACTGCTCAAAGACAGTTGGTATGCTCTTGGAGAAGTCACTTGAGGCTTCTCTTTCAAACAGTCGATTTTGGCATCTTACCAACAAAAATCCCATGCCATTAAAAAAAAATTTTAATTACATAATAAATATTTAGGGGTCGACCAAATGGTCTATCTTTAAATGTGCATGAATTTCTTAAATTCTTAAAAAGTCATATGCAATGAGCGCACAAAACCCTTGCTGTTGTTCGAGTAACAATCTTATTTCCACTTTCACGAATGCTTGTCAATGTATTTGTATATTCACTAGTGCATGTGTGAAATCAAACAACTTTCCGCACATACATGTATTGGTCTAATGTATCTGTTAGTCACTAATGAATCTGCAGGTACACAGATTTTCGCACTTTCACGGTAACATATTTAAAAATATGTTTTTAAAATAATTTTATTCCATGTAATCGTAAAATAATTAACAAATTCTTAACCATTGCCAATATCCCACAGCGCAGTTCAAGTGTAATGTCAACCAATCATGATTTTTATTTGGAGAGTGTGGTTTTAGCTCTGAATGTGACATTACCTTATCATAAAGCATGTTTACGACAGTTTTTAACACTTTATTTTGGAGTGGTAACATAAAAATAGTAAATAATCAAAATAGCACCAAAATTTTACTTAGTGACTATTTGAAGCCGTTCAACAGAACAGTACCATATTATGTTGCTTTTACTAAATATTTTTGCGTCA
The DNA here is from genome assembly GCA_963932185.1 of Troglohyphantes excavatus. Classification (NCBI taxonomy): domain Eukaryota; kingdom Metazoa; phylum Arthropoda; class Arachnida; order Araneae; family Linyphiidae; genus Troglohyphantes; species Troglohyphantes excavatus. The sequence continues at coordinate 37,933,250 of OZ010677.1, forward strand.
ACTCACTGCAAGTACAGGAGTTACACTATACTTGGGGACAACTTAAGTTGAACCTGAAGGGATAGCTATGATATGTATAAATATTCAATTGCTTTAGGCTCAATTTAGGTTGTCCTCGAGCATAGTCACTTTGCATAGTGAAATATTACACAGATAGGACAACCGGCAGTGATCATCTGCAGCCACAACAATCAATGTGTTACCGACTTTGATATGGCCATTTTTTGTAGAAAAAAAATTTCATAACATTTCATTAAATATTCAACTGACATTTTTATTAGGTCATATATTTAAATACCAAAGTTGTACTTAATAATAAATCAGAATATTACACGGTAAAGTCCTAGTACATGGTGTAACTTGGTGCGATTTCAAAAAATTGTCGCCAGGAGCAAAATTATGTGCTTTTGGTTTGTCGACAAGTTAAAATGGTTGGTTAAATAACTTTGCACTAGAGCTACACAATGGGCTATAGGCGACGATTTTGATTTGACAATAATGCAAGTAATCAGTGAAAATATGACAAAATTTTAAGTCTTAAGCCTGTGCATGTACCACGTGCAAATGCCATAGACTCGTAACTTCGATTTATTGCAATATTGGTCTCCGGCTAGCAGACTACTAAGGATCAAAGTTAGTAGGTATCCCCTTCCAGCACTCATTTATGGAATTTACTGTCAATCCTTCAAGCAGTCGATTATGTCAAAAATTGTTGGAAATATGCTTCGACAGGGCAAGCTCCATGCCTTTTACGCATTTCGAGCAGCGTCAACCCTTTGTCAGCAATCCAGCATTCATACACCAATGAACGATGGCATGTTTGCTTTACATCTCCAACAATATTTAATATTAAGATACACATCCATAGCGAAATCCGAAACACGACCAAGACAGGGCGACAACAACATTCTGCAAAAAAAGTTCCCCGATGGTGTCACAAAAATTTCCCTGATTTTACAATTACATTAAGAAATGATGCAATACATGCTTTGTATAGAAACAAAGTATCCACGTTACCACAATACTATAAACATATTGCATTAGAAATGAAAAATTACAAGCAATACTTATAGTCAGTTAAAATAATAATTTATGGATACAACACAAATTATGCAATTGCGACATGTATAATAGTAATTAAACATATTCTCTGGAAGCAGGAAATGCAAAAAAAGCAAGTTTTTTTCAAATTTTTTTCTTTGGTACTTAATTTTAAATGTTTCACATGCTTCATATTTCCTATACCAGTATTCAATAAATCATATATTCATTAGCCCCTCACACGGTGCTTACAATTTAAGGTCCAACGTACTTTACTTTTGCTTCTCCCTCCAGCAGTGGTACACGTTTTTACAAAAAAAATGTGTATAACCATGCTTTTTTTTTTAAATTCATTTTCAGAACTAAAAGGAAATATTGACAAGTAAATTACCCAAAATGGAGGGCATAACAAGACGATAATTGATGTTTTAATGATCTAAATTTTAAAAATTCCCTGATTTTTCGTGATATTTTAAAAATTACCCTGATATTTCCAAAATTAAATATTTCCATGATAATCCCTGATCTGATTTCCCAGTTATGTTGCCACCCTGCAAGACCAGCCGTGCCATGATAGTCAAACAAAGTGTATAAAATAGCACTAACAATTTTCAACAATGTGGAGATTTTAGGTTTTCCAAAATATAAACTTTATCGCTCACCAATTATCGCCAAATCTCACATTTGGCGGTGGCACCGTGTACTAGGAAATAACCTCTAACACAATTCATAATGACACAAGGCATTTTCTATTTTTAATTGACATTCAAATAAAAAATATTACCATCAAAAGGGAAACTGAATATTCAGTAATTGTCATTCTGAAAATATAGTATTTGAAGCATCTGTACAAGACATTTAAATAAAAGTATTTAAATAATGAAAATAAAAAATATATATATTACCAATTTTAAATCTTGTGGAACACTTCTCTCGGGGTAAATTAAATGAAGTGCAGCTTCAGATACGAGAAGAAACTCCTACAAAAGTCCAAGTACATTTATGCAACTATATTGCAAAAATAGAACTGATATCCAATTTGAAAATAAGATAATTTTTTTATATTTTACCAAAAGTGTATTGTCATAATTTCTTAAACCTAGCAAAAATGGACACACTATTAAAAAAATGTTATCTACATAAATTTCAACTAAAAGGAGAACTGTGCACATAAAGCTGTAACTAGGGCTACCATGTCTCCCAGGACAGTCCTGGTTTCTAACCCTTGTCCCAGGAAGTGTCCCACATGTAATCAATTCCTGTACTTCTCTGTAGCTTTACTTTCTAGTGACAGAGTGCTGCCCAAATCTTATTGAATTTTTTTATAATTGTATGAATGAACTGTACCTAACATTTGTACGTGAAACACTGCAGATATTTCAGATTGCAAGTTTGAAGCTGGAGTCTAATTCTATCAGCTCTCCAGAGACTTCAGTAATTTTAAAAGAGATATTGGTAAAAATTTACTGTACGGTCCCCCTTAGCGACTTTTTCAAAATCTTGCCAAAAGTCGCCATTTTGCATGAACGAGATCTAAAGAAAACAACTGTTGTCCAATAGGGTTGCTGCAATTCCTTGTCAGGTTGGAGGGGATTGCCATTTAAATAAAATTTTGGAAAAAATCGCGCCAAGAGTGACCGTACAGAAAATCTGACCAGAGATATTTTTTTAATTAGAAGAAAGAAAAAAAGAGAGAAATTTATATGCCTTTCTTAGCAAGACAAACGTTGAATGAACTAAAAAAAAAGGTGGACTCGTCAATGTCACTGAATTCATAGAGATGTCAATGAATTCAGACATTTTATAAAGCCTGCATGTGCTATTTGAAAAAATTATGGGAGACAAGTTTCCACAAAGCAAGTGATTTTACTCATGGATACAAATTGGAGTAAATGTTAAAATTTTTTTTTTTTTTTGGGGGGGGGGGGGGTAGGGGGGGGTTGGAAAGGAGTCCTGCGTTGGCTTTTGGGATTTCTGGTAGCACTAGCTATAACTCTTTCAAAAGTTTAACAGAGCTTAAACACTTAACTCAAATTTCTATAAATATGCCATATTTTGTAGTTACAAGGAATTTACGAATTACATAAATTAAAACAATAAAAATGAACCTAGAAAGATTTTAATTAAAACGTATGAGTCACAAAATTAACGTAAGACAGCTATCATGAACTATATATCATATTTCTACTAATGCGAATAAATTTAAATTAAACATAATAATGAACTTACTTGTTCAGCAATCTGTGGATTGATATGATTTTCAGGAAACCACATTAAAGATAAAGCTTTATACCGTAGTATTATATCACTTTCACTAGCAACTAGTTCATGGAGAAATAACAAAGGTTTAGTTAACAAGGAAAACAATCATAAAGCAAGTATCACATTTTATATAACTCACATGTTGGTAATCCTAAAACATCTAAAGCATGTTCTCTGTTGTGTGGCATATCTAACCACTCGTAATTACCAATTAGTTACATTTCGTATATACAAATAACTAAATATCTAGATTTTGTCTCGACGTGTTATTATGACAACTTTTCTTTGAAACTAAAACACAGGGCATTAGTTACAGTTGCAGTGATTTGCTTACTAAAAAAAAAACTTATTAGTTGGCTTGGTTGGTTGATTGAAATAACAACGTGTAAATTTGCACTATGGACTATTAGTGACGGTCCGAATCTGGTATCAGGTTAATTAATTAACTTCGTATTCAGATACTCTGTGATATTGAGTTGCGCAGAGGGCTATTATCGACGGTTCTGTGTCTTCCTCAAAAGAAACACTGAGTAGTCTGTCTCGTAATTTTGAAACCTGGTCAAATGACAAGGACGTCACCTAAGTTCGCACCCGCCACAACCTCCTCAGTGGAAATGAGGGTAGTGGAGATGACATTTTTTTTCCTTTCTGAAGGAAGAACCCAAAAACGTTATTGCTTATTAATTTTGAACAATGATCAGATGACGAAAAAAGAGTACCTGAGCTAAAAAGGTAGTTGGTAGTACATAGAGTAGACTCATATTCTTAAAGGGATATAAGTGCCGATTTGGGTTGTTTTTGTTAATTAATGTCGCACTAGACATGCACGGTGGGTTATTGGCGACAGTTCGGGGCCTATCTCGAAGGAAAGACCCAGGAATGATGCCTTGTATTTTTGAACCATGGTCAGATGACGAGGACAACACCCGATCTGGCACCCAACGCAGCCTCAATAGGCGACAGGACATTGGACCCCGATCAGTTTGGTTTGGTTTGGTTAATTAAAGTCGCAATAGAGCTACACAGTGGGCTATTGGCGATGGTTCGGGGTCTATCTCGAAGAAAAACCCGGGTACACATACACATTCACACATACACATTCATACATGCACCTAGTTATTTTAGGTATGGTTTGGTCAAATAACGTCGCACTAGAGCTGCACAGTGGGCAATTGGCGACGGTTCGGGGTCTATCTCGAAGAAAAACCCGGGAACACATACACATTCATACATGCACCAAGTTATTTTAGGTTTAGTTTGGTCAAATAACGTCGCACTAGAGCTGCACAGTGGGCTATTGGCGACGGTTCGGGGCCTATCTCGAAGGAAAGATCCGATAACGATGCCTCGTATTTTTGAACCATGGTCAGATGACGAGGACAATACCAGAGCTGGCACCCAACGCCTTCAATAGACGTCGGGACTTTGGACCCCGATCAGATTTATCGTGCACAAGTCCCGTATACACGCCGTTAATTTTTTGTGGATGTGCTGGACGACATTCTAGTATTTTGGTAGCAAGATTTGAACCGGGGACCCTTGGACTCCCAGCTGACGCCTTAATCCACTAGGCCACGGAGGCCTCCTGGTTATTTTAGGTTTGTTTTGTTTTAATTAACGTCGCACTAGAGCTGCACAGTGGGCTATTGGTGACGGTTTGGGGCCTATCTCGAAGGAAAGACCCGGGAACGATGCCCCGTATTTTAGAACCATGGTCAGTTGACGGGGAAACACCTGAACTGGCACCCAACGCCTTCAATAGACGTCGGGACTTTGGACCCCGATCAGATATATCGTGCACCAGTCCCGTATACACGCCGTTAATTTTTGCGGATGTTCTGGACGACTTTTCTAGGCCAACCCTCCGATTACAAGATCGCTACTTTTTTTACTTTTTTTTTCAAGTCCATCGCCTAGGATCGAACCAGGAATCTTCGGATTCCCAGCTCACGCCTTTAACCGCTCGGCCACGGAAGCCTGACCCCGATCAGAATTATAGTGCACCAGTCCCGTTAGATGCCAATATAAGTTGTTCGATGTTCTGGACGACTTTCTAGTATTTTTGAAGCGAATCGGGGAACCCTCCGATCGCAAGTTCATTACTTTTTTATTTTTCTTTGCCGTTACCTAATGGGCCACTGAAGGCCCTGTGTGTGTTGATTTGGAATCTATCCACTTGGAAACACCTCATTCGTTCAATATTAATTAAAAAGCAAAATGGTCTAATTTTTATTAAGGCTTGTTAGGCCCGGGAATAAGGACTTGCTGATTTTACTGATAATTTAAGTATATGAAATGAGGTTACAAATTGCAGAAAGCATATTATCTCATGGGCAGGACCCACTGAACTCTAACTGTAACTGCTGGAAGGCTCAAACTTTGTTTCCTCTACGGGCGCGTTGAAACCAATTGAAAGCTGCCATACGGTGCCCCAACATTTTTTAAAAAAATGATTTAGTGGTGTTTTTTATTACCAAAGCATTGTAGAAGTATTAAATATATATAAATATTATATTTTCTTCTTGTAGAATTAATTTTTATATTGCCAAACAGATAGTTTTTGCTCTTGCTTTTTAACTACTTCTACTTTGACTTGCAAATGACTTCCTATTTTAATAGCAGATTACATTTAAAATGGGTTTAAAAAGAAAATAAAAAAAACTTACCTTAAAATAATATATGTCGGCGTATTTTAACATGAAAAATATACTAAATATTGCGGTATCAAGAAAAGTGTGCCCCATCATGGCGGCCTCCATATCGGCTTCAAGTCAACAAAATGTCTTGCCCTGCAGGACCATACAATAATTATGGAGGGGATTCAATAGATGTACAGACATCTCAAGGGAAGGGTGGGGGAGGGTATATGTACATGTGAACCGGACCCCTTCCGAAATAAATGTGGTAAACAATTTTCTTATAATAAATATTAAATCTTTAATTATATAATTAAGTCAATAATACTTATTATTAATTATGTCAACAATATGGATAATTAAATACCTAATTAGGATTGATTTCGTAAAATTCTCAATACTAGGAGGCTTTAACACCTTTTTTTTTACGTTCTTGGTTTTGGTTAATTGTAACAAAATAATTGTTGTTCCTGTAACCATACACACTCCAATGTAATAACGAGTGTTCATGAGTTCAGTTCAGGGGAAATTATATTAAGGCAGAAGAAGTCAATTCGCACTTTGGAATATAGTAAAATAAAAGATAAACAATTAGAAATGTTGTTTCAGCAAAAATTCTGAATTAATTAGGGTTTAAGTATTAAGTTAGATAATTGGGGATTGCAAATATTTTATTTACAGCTCTTTTGAATATTTGAAATCCATTTAGTTTTCCTGAAATAATTATGTTTGCGCCTTTAAATGCAGACTACTTTTGAGCTCCTCTCTAAGCACCGTGGGGGACATGGTGTTTAGAAATATTTCTTTTTAAACACTATTTGTCCTCAAACTTCTATATGCGCAAAATTTCAAACTTTTAAATGCAAAACTGGGAGTTAAACAGACAGTAGACTTATCAACAACTTCCGTTTTTATTTCAATACAAAAAAAGTATTATTGTCACAATATTTTTGTGTTGTAATGTAAATGATTTCCCAAATGTTATTTTTTTAAATACTTTTTATTGCATTTGAATGAAACTACATTCAGTTTGGAACAGCACAATATTTTTTTATGTTAAATAATCAGCAATGTTTATTAACAAACAAAATTAAAAATCTGTAACATATCTATTTTTATTTTATTTAATTGATTAAAATAATTATTTAAATTTGACAACAGTTATTAATATGTTTCAATTAAACTTTTCGTCAAGTTGACAAAATTGTATTGCCGTTTTTTTTAAAAACAAAACTCATAAAAAGACAAAATATTTTGTAGTTTTTGGCGAAATATATTTCAATAACGGCGGAAGATTTAATCGAAGCATAATTCAGTAAACTGTTGCAAAATTTAAAAAACTTTTAACGATTTTCATGTCATAAATACACAATAGTTACAACATAACATCAAATTAATACTGTACTGTACAAAATACTTAAAATTCATATGTATAGCACCGGTTAGCACTGAGATATCTTAGCCAATATAAACTATAAAAATACATGATCACGTGTTCGATTAATACATTTACTATTTAAATTTAATGAAGATTTTAAAATAAAAAAAATAATACGTAACAGACGAATTAATAACCTCTCGACTTGGCGCACGTTGGCGGTTTTAATTTAAAGTTTTTGGTAGTTTTATTTTAGAGTTTTGGTGGGCGCGTTTTGCAGTCGGTTAAAAAGTTAGTTGTGCCTCTGATTATTTTCAAATCAGACGGTTACTGCGTTACACTTAATAAGCATTATTTAAATCTGAGAAGAATTAAACGCATTATTAATCTCCTCCTCCTTTTCTTGTTCTTTTTTTTTTTAAATAAAAACTTCTGTGAGACAAAAAATGTGCACTATATATAATATTAAATGTTAAATAAAAACATCAAAACAAAATAATTAAAAACACAAGCAGTGTAAACAATTTTACAATTACAAAAATCGCTTGAGTAACATTGCGATTTAATGATAGCATTATCGTAGGAAAAGTAGAGAGAGGATCAGGGGTCTCAAACCCATCCCCCCATAGGACTCAATTAAAAAGTGCTACCATTATCTCAAATAAGAACTTCGACACAAAAAAAATTAATAGAATTTATGAAAATTATGTCAATTCTTATTTAGTTAATTTCTTGAGAAATTTATGTAATTAACAAATTATTGATAATTACTAATTAACAACTCATTTATATCTAATTAATAGTAAGCATAACCGCTAAATAGTTGATAAATTAGTTGAGTCCCCCCACTGATCTCTAACTGTAACTTCTGGATAGGGCAAGGCATTTTGTTGACTTGAAGCCGATGTAGAGGCAGCCATGATGTGATACACTTTCTTTGCTCCGCAATATTTCGTATATTTTTCATGTTAAAATAAGTCGGTGTGTATTGCTTTTGGATGAGTTTTTTTTTTTATTTTATTCTTAAATTCATTTTAAATGCCATCTGCTATTAAAATAGAAAATCCTTCGCAAGTCAAAGTCGAAGTAGATAAAAAGCAAGAGCAAAAACTATTTGTTTGGCAATGTCAAAATTAATTCTTTAAGAAGAAAATATAATATTTATATACATTTAATATTTCTACAATGCTTTGGTAATAAAAAACACCACTAAATCACTTTAAAAAAAATATTGGGGCACAGCATGGCTGCTTTCAATTGGCTTCAACGCGCCCGTAGAGGAAACAAGGTTTGAGCCTTCCAGAAGTTACAGTTAGAGTTCAGTGAGTTCCCCCATCCCATAATTTTCGTTTTTCCTTCATATTTTTTATACATTCACACCATATGATACTGTCTTTCATTGTTATATTTTTTAATATGTTATATAATTTTATTTTAAACAACAACTCAGAATAGATTTCATCCATTGTCGACCTTTACGACAATGAGTTTTACTACTTCTCAAACAATCCCCACTTGTTATAAACAAAATCATGAGTTTATGACACTAGGAAGGAGCAGTGGCTGTGTGCCCGCATTGAGCACACACGTAAAATAATTTCTCAACATTCAAAGATTTTTGGCCCATTCAATTATTTCAACAAAGTCTTCACTATCACAATGAACAACCTTTTTTTCTCCTGATACCGGCAGGAACAACAATTCAGTCTCTCAAAATAGGTTCTAATTCATCCAAGTCCATTACGAACCTTTTATTTTCCTATTTTCACAACACTCATTCCGTTGGAATTAGCCTTCTGTCCAGTCATCTTTTGGAAAAGATCGAGAGGAAGCTTGACTGGCTGGGTAATGTAATAGAATTTCACAGTCTGGTTCTTGCCGTCGATGAGCATGGTGGTTTCGATGATTTTCACCGATTCCGAACTCTCCACGTTGAATGTTTCAGAACGTTCGATTGTGGTGAGAGACTCATCCGTTAAAGGTTCGGGTCTTCTTCGTGGCGATTCGCTCGCTTTTCGCATGTCGATTTCGTTAGATCCGACGTTCGGAGTCGGGGTGGTTCTAGGTGTCGTTTCTTCGGTTAAACGAGTTGTGGGTGGAGCTCTCGTTGTTGTTGTTGTGGTGGTTGTTGAAGCAGTAGTTGGTCTCTCTGTAGTTGTTGTTGTTGAAGCAGTAGTTGGTCTCTCTGTAGTTGTTGTTGTTGACGCTGTAGTTGGTCTCTCTGTTGTTGTGGTTGTTGTTGTCGTTGTCGGTTTTTGGGTGGTTGTGGTAGACGTAGTTGTCGATTTTGGGGTTGTAGTCGTCGTTGTACTCGTTATCGATGCAGTTGAAGTTTGTATGGAAGCAGTTGAAGAGAGTTGATCATCCTTTCTCGCTGAGATTCCTTCCCCTTCTCTTTCTCGTTCGGAGTTACTTCCAAATATGGATCTTCTAGTGGTGGATGTCGAAGCCTCGCTCGCATCGCCCTGTCTTCCTATCGAAGTATTCGCTGTTGTTGACGCTTGTGTAAACGCCACGGAAAATCCTGGATTTCTTGCGTTCTGACGAGCCCTGGATCTGCTCCGAGTGGGACGAGCAGTCGTCGTGGTGGTCGTTGTCCTCGATGTCGTCGTCCTGGACGTCGTCGTACTAGGTCTTGGTGTCGTTGTTGGTCTTGTAGGAGGCGGCTCAGTGAATACTATAGGTCTCGTTTTTATCTTGAATGTTGGTTCGTAGTGGCCACTGCTGCGATGGGGATTCACGTGACTGTGTCCACCACTGAGATCGTAAGTATACTCGTGCGGAGAAGGATGTCGAGCGATAGCGTGATGTTCAACTGGATAATGTTTAGCTTCAGGGTATGCCACAGGATAATGCTTTACAACTTCGTGAGCTACTGGATAATGCTCGTGATGAGCCACTGGATAATGCTCATGATGAGCTACAGGATAGTGCTCTATGGTGTGTTTGGTATAGGAAGGTGGGGCCTCGTGATCAGAAAATGCATCTGGAGGAGGGAAAGGTTCCAAGTCGTGTTCATCGTCGTGGTGTTTCTTATCAAGAGGATCCTTGGTGTTGGTGGTGATGAGAATTTTAGGATTGATATGGAACCTAAATTTCACAGGGGGTAGTTTTAAATGCTTATCTATGATTTTGAGATCTGGACTGGGCTGATTGAAGCTGATGTGAAATCTCTTTGGCTTGTGAGTGGGATGGTGGTACTCAACAGGAGGAGCGTGGTGGTATTCAACTACTTCGTGATGTGGATGGTGGTGGGGATCCGGATGGATCTCTACCCCGTGGTGTTCTTCCACAACATGAGGTTGGTGATATTCAACCTGATGTGGGGGAGCGTGATGGTATTCCACTGGTTGTTGGTGGTGATACTCTACTGGTTCTTGATGATGGTATTCCAATGGTTGGTGATGGTACTCCGCTGGCTGGTGCTGTACGTGGTATTCGGGACCCACATGCGGATGGCGAGACTGGTAATGGGTAGCTTGTGGGTGTTTAGATCCATCACGGGGGAATCCTTCTGTTTTGGTCTCATTCCCATCCGTCTTCACCTGACCGAAACCCTGCTGCTGCCCGTAAACGGGTGGGGGTCCGTTGTAAGTTGGATAGTTCTGGGGCGGGTGGGCCTGGTACTGGGGGTGGTGTGCCACCGGGTGTGGAGCGTAGTACCCCTGGCGTTGAGGGGGACGCTGCTTGTATTGGCGATTGGGTGGCGGTGAGGGTGGCCGGGATGGTAAAGGTTGGCTGTGAGACCCGAACATCTGGGAAAAGGGATCCGAATCCTGCCTTTGCCGGTGATGGTCCGGTTGCCGGTTGTCGTCATTCTGGGTCCCGAAGAACTGTCTGCTCATAGAGTCCAGGAAGTCCGGGCGTGCGCTCGCGGTACTCGTGCAGAGTACCAGCAAGTACAGAGCTAGGTACTTCCGTGTGTTTACCTGAAAGAAATGAGAAGACAATATAAATAGTGAAGGATTTTTTTTAAAAATTCCTAATAAAAGAATATATTAAAGGTCTAGTCTATACATAGATTTGGAGTATGCGTGTGTGTATAAGGTAATTAAAAATTGTTAAGTGGGTTGTGTTTTCTGTAATTTTTTTTAAATTTTATCTAATGTGTTGTCTGATAAATTTTTATGATTTTTTCTTAATTTACTTTTTTTATTACATTAATTATTGCTACTTATTAAATGTAACTCTGAGTAAATTAACCTAAAAATTCTCCATGCATTTATTTTTATTATTATTGAATCCTTAGTATTATTAATTAATAAATTACAAAATTTTACTGGCATGAGATTTTAAAGTCGATTTTGTTCTTGATATTTTAATTAGAAAATGAGTTATAAACTACAAAAATATTTTTTTCTGTGTCCTATTATTATTTATTAGACACAAGACACAATATTGTCAAGGAGCCTAAGGCCTGTCCAGAGAACACATGAAATCACATACGTAATAAAATACACACACTTTAAAAACCATATATACAATAAAATACCCACACTTTAAAAACCACATATACAATAAAATACATATATCATAAAAACATATATATTATTAATTAATTTTTACGAATATCGTAAAAGTCAAACTTTATTTGCATAAATATCAGCATATAGTAGACAGTATTTGTATTTGTCAGTATTAAAACAGTAATTAAAAAGAAGGGTTTCATTTTTTTTTTCGGTAAGTCAGAAAGGAACAGAGTTATTACACTTACTTCTCTTACTTCCCATTCACTACACATATGTTTTTGCGTTTGTTTGGAAATATCTTTTTAACGAGTATACATATTTTACTGTTTTTCAATGACTAGACGCCCGTGTGATAAGTTTTCAAACTGTCCCCGGTTTCCTCCGAAATTGTATTACATTGACTGAATAAAATTCAATGCATATATATGCAGGACCTAATTTAGAAAGTTCCGCACAATAGTACAGTACAACGTCATTGATGGGTGCCCTTCTCGTAAAAATAGTCACTAAAAATTAAAAACATGGCATATTGAGTGTATTATTCATGAAAAAACGATTAAATTATACATAGGTTTAGGAAAAATAGCTTAAAACTTATAAAAAAAATAGCGATAATAATAATAATTGAAAATAGAAAAATAACATATTTGTCAAATTATACACAATTTTGGTACAATTTATGTACAATTAACTAAAAGTTAGAGGCCCCTAAAGCCAGCGGCCCTAGGTCCGGGCTTAACGTGGCTAATTGTAAATCACGCACTGCTAATAGGTACGTTTTGGAACGCCATTTAAAGTGTTGCTAGGGAAATATTTGCTACTTATTATAATTTTTAAAAAATTCTCTTTCCGAAATTACAATTTTAACACTTCTCTAGTTCACAAATTCTACGCCATGGACTGACACTAAATAACTTGCATGTCAATTTTGAAATTTAATTTTTCTTGGGATATTCTGTTCAACGGAACACAAGCAGAAAAACAAAACCAATTAATATATATATATATATAGATAGATATAGATATATATATATATATATATATATATATATATATAGATATATTTTAATTGGACTCAGGAGACCTTGAAAAAAAATTTCACATTGAAAATATGATATTATGGTTTTGACGTGACTAAAAGGAAAATACTAATTATATTTCCTCTTATAGAAGAATATAACAATTTTATAACAAAAGCATATATATTAATCTCGAGGGAGAACAACTGAATTGTTCATTTAAGCTGAAAAATTAATAAATATATGTATATGTACAAAACGTTTTGAAAAAAGCTGAACAAATTCCGTAGTTTTACTTTCAGGCAGCTATTTAAACACTGGTTACAGAGGTTGTAGACTTCAAATGACGACCTACCCTCTGTTCTCTACTCGCGATGTGACGTATTTGTTCAGCGAATGTGTATGTGTAATGAAGTGAGAGCGGAGGTGGTTGGAGTACTATATGTGTCCTTGTTTTGACAATGCAATAAAACAATTGACTTTTTAACCGACTGAACAGCGCGCCAACCAATGCTCCAAAATAAAACCACCAGAAATTTTAAATTAATGGCCGCCAAATCGCGCGCCAAGGAGAGAGGTTATCAATTCGACTGTTATGTTTTTTTTTATGTATGTTCACGCAAGATTTTGTTTCTAATTCAGATATTTGAACCATTTTTTTTGGGGGGGGGGGATAGGGGATGTTTCACTTGGGAGCCATTTGAAAAATATCCAGTTATCCGTCATTTAACTATCCGGAATTTTTAACTAACCGGACCGTTTAAAAAAAAATATTGTCCTATTTCGAAAATTCTTTTTTTTTGTTGGAGAGAAAAATCCCCTTAGAAAAAATCTGCAAAAGAATAATCGGCTACCCGGCCGAACCGCATATCCAAAAATGTCGATTAACCAGAGTTTTTTTAAAAAATTTATCCGATTTCAAAATATTTTCATTGTTTAACAGAAGTTGCACAACAATGACATTTCGTTTAACCAGCATTTATTGGCATTGATATAGGGATTGTTTTACAATATACGTTGTTGAGACAAAGTTAAGCACAAGTTGATACTTGAATTTCTAGGTGAATAATAATAGAGGGCGAAGCCCCTGCTAAATTAAAAACTAAAAAGAGAAAAATAAAATACTCTTTTTTTAAAAAAAGAAAACCAACTTTTAAGAAAATGAGCTAAAAAGTACAAAATAATTTATAATTACGACCAAGTGGAAAAAATTGAATTATTTAATATCAATTTTATACTTATTACAAGGTTATCAATTCGACTGTTGTGTATTTTTCGACCGTTATGTATTTTTTGAAGTTGGTGCCATTTACAAAAATCCTACATAAATTTTAGCGACGATTTCAAAAAGTTTTATTAAGTATAAAATTGATATTAAATAATTCCATTTTTTCAACTTGGTCGTAAAATATAAAAAATATTATATACTTTTTAGCGCATTTTCTTAAAAGTCGGTTTTCCTCTTTTTAAGAAAAGATTATTTTATTAAAAAGTTATGTTTTAAAAAAATGGATGGCAACATTAGAAAGAAATGACCCTTTCCTCCCCGAAGCGGCGCCAATGGTTTTCTCTGCCACATTCAAATATCTTTCTTAAATTTGAAAGTTTAAAGATCATTTCACAGTATTTGTTCCATCGGCAGTGGCGGACTGGCAGTCAAAAAAGGCCCGGGAAAATATTAAATTCCGGAAACCAAACCAAATTTTGAAACTGATGTTTGTTATTGAAAAAAGGATCCCATAATTTAAAAACAAAATAATAAATAATTTCGATATTTAACTATTTATAAAAAAATTATTAATATATTTTTTAATTATTAAAAAGTTTTAAAATTAATTTTTTTAAAAATGTACTGATATTTAAAAAAATATATTACTATTTTTTAACTTATTCATATTTTAGTTAATAATTAATATTTTTATTTATCGTATTTGAATTTTATTAAAATAGTATTATAAATAACAATCTTAAAACACATATTTTGGTGCATACATATTGAAGCTGAAATCCTAGTTTTAATAACTGAATATATGTTAAATTTTATGAAGTAAATAATCAAAATGTTTTAATAAGTTAGTATTTTAAATTTTTTTTTTCAAGACACCCCCCCCCCCCCCCCCCCCCCCAAGTCGTCACTTTCGACTCCACATAATTTTCACACAAATGGTTTGAACCAGTGGTTCCTAAACTGTTTTGAAATAAGGTTTCTCCACGGCGCTCTACCTTAAGTAGAAGTATTATTAATCATAAGTAAGAGATAAAAATAAATAAAACTCGTTAATAACAATATCACGCGAGAAATTTATCTTCACTAGACTTCGAATATCAACTGACTGACTGAATCGATCCGGCAACGCTTGCTTATATATTCCGTCCACAAGATCTTCCTGAAAAGTCAAAATCTGTCGCGAAGGGTCTGCTACGCACATGATTTTTAAGGGAATGGAACTAAAAGGAGGAACTCTCTTAGCTTCAGCCTTTTCGATTCCCTCAATGTCTACCATCGCTCTTACGGTTATTGACATCAAAAAAAGTTTCGACAAATCAGCTATCTTGGCATATCGAAGTGTTATTACTGATATAAGATCCTTTTGCAAAGTCGACGGTTTACCGCATATTTTTAGACAGCTTCCCTCTGGCGAGTTTTCTTTTCTTTGGCGCATTTTGCAGTTTATAACTGCGCAGTTATGCATCCTTATGGTAGTATTTAGTATTTATATTTTAATATTTCGCGACTAACTGGGGCGCCACGGCGCACTTTTTGGGAAACCATTGGTTTAAACTGTAAACTAGTCAAAGATGAAATTGTAGAACTCATCGTTCTATCCAATTTAACCACGTACTTCATGCTATAATCGTCGATTAGAATTTAAATTACATTGGTTAAAAAATCCAGTGCGTGCCCGAATTAAGACTCATTCCCCACACGCGTTTCAAAGTTCACAGGGAGGAGTGGATTAATGGCCAACATTGTCGGTGCAGCACAACTTCCTCTACACGATGGTAGGGTAGGTCATTTATCTACATAGGCTGTTTCCCCGTGGAATTATGGTGCTTTGAAATATCAACACTTTTAATGTCGAGGAAGTTTTTGGTATGCACGCCAAAAATTCCTTATGAAAATATTGAAGGAATTTTTGTGATACGAAAGATAACAATTTTTAAATATTGTTTTACAACCTGGTACATAATTTAATTATACACATACGGAACCACGCATGATTGGTTTTTAGAAAGCTCACGCCTTCGTATTTCAATATAAAATAATAATTGTTATGGAATAGTAAGTAATACCTTATGTAATATGCAATCGGGATTGCGCACGAATGGCAAATTTCATATCAATCAGATATTTTGAAGAGATTAAAATAAATTACAGGATTTAAAAATAAAACAACAATTGAAAAGCGTGTTAAAAATTTATTCTTATAACAATAAATAAATAAGAAAATAACTTGGTTAACGTAGATTGTAATATATTAGTCCCATTTAAGTTAAATTAAATGGAATTTTGTTATGATAGTGAGTATAATTTTATTTTGTGACTAGTATGATTGTCATTAAAATAACAATAAATTTGCCATTTTCAAAATAAAGTAGCTTAGTGAAAACAATGAGTATTATAATCAGTTAAAATATTTCAAATTAAAAAAAAAAATCGAAAAGCACATTCATGTTTATATCTCCTTACAAATATTTTTGTAAATCAAAACAATTATTACGGAAATCGGGAAAAATTTGTTAGAATAGCTTTAGAAATTCTTATTGTTCAGGTGTATTAAGGATATTAATTAAATTTCACTACTTTAAAACAAACAATAATTCAATAATTTGAATTATCATTTTAAATTAAATGAATTTGAGGAAGTATCATTAAAACATAAGAAGTTTATTTTTTCATCCGCAATATTTTTAAGCTGTAATTAAAAAATAAATTGAAAGGAAAGATTTTCAAAAGAATGCATGTGAATTCTTCATTCTTAGAACTTTTGAATCAATTTCACATCATAATAGTTTTTGTTTAATTAATTTTAATAGTTTTTGTTTCATTAATTAATTTAAATTAATTTTAAAATTAAAAAGTTTCACTAAAATTTATTTATAAAACCGAATCCATTTCTTCATTTCGTACTAATGTTTATTTTTAAAGCAGCGAAAAATTTATATTTATTTATTACTAGGTCTAGGTTTTGTGTTTTATGTAACTTAATATTCAAACAAACACCAACATTACTAATACTTTTTATTCCAATTTGGAGTCTGTAATTCAGTTTAATGTACTTTAAAATTTAATAAATAAACGAGAAATCAGGTTTTGTTTTGAAATTCAAAAGAAATTCATGCATTTTTGATGATTGAGACAGTCAGTTAAGGGTTGCAATAGAGGCAACAATGTTCTTGAAATTAATGTGGTTGCAAAAAATAAAACAAATGTTGCACAAAAACGCCAACTTTTTTTAAATTTGCTGCAGAATGGACATTTATAACACATGCATACTACATTAGACGATATTAAAAACATCTAATTGCCAAATTTGAACCAAGTCGATTTAGTAGCTTTAGAATAAGTTGAAATGAAAAGTTGTGATTCTATCGTCAAAATCGATTTAAACGCTTAATAACATGTGAATTTTGTTGGAAGGTAAAATAAAAGTTGTCGAGTATTGTATAGCTGTTCGTTTTTTTATCATTGACACACAAACCACAATTTTTTTTTTATAAATTTTAAAATTATGATAAAAAATAACCATGCTATGTAATTCTTCGCCGTTATAGAAGCAAATTATTATATAATATCCTAAAAAAAATATTAAACTTGCAAATTTTCAAATATTTAGCTTCTTTTTTTTTAGATGTGCAAAAGGAAAAATCTGGTGTATCTGTGTCGGAGCACCGCCATAAGTGTTTTAGGTGCAACTTCATTTCAGCAGATTATAGAAAGAGGAATCGGTTTGACCGAACACCAATGGAAGGAAAATACGCAAGCTGCTACGTCTGACGCAGAACCACCTCCTTCCCCACACCCTCAGTTCTGCATATACACTTTATATTATATTATATTATATTATATTATATTATATTATATTGTATTATATTATATTGTATTGTATTGTATTGTATTGTATTGTATTGTATTGTATTGTATTGTATTGTATTGTATTGTATTGTTATTATTATTATTTATTAGACACACAATGTTGTACAAGGGGCCCAAGGCCCGTCCAGACAACGCAATAAAACTACATATACAATAAAACAACATATACAATACAACATTTTAAAAACTAAATGCACAATAAAATATATACATTTTAAAAACTACATGCATGATAAAATATATATTTCACTAGTACAGATAAACTCAAAATAAAAACAAAGACAAGATGACAAGAAAGTCTAACAGAACATCCGCTTCATATTTCAGCAAATACATTATATCAAAGTTTCATAGTTGTTTAACAATATACAATTATATTACAGAAATAAATAGGGATTCTTCATCAATATTCAGAATATATTTCTTGATCTCTCTTTTAAATTTATTTTTATTTTCTATAGATATTATTTGTTCAGGTAATGAATTGAAAATTTTTGGAGCTATATATGCAAAACTTTTTCGAAAAATTTCTTTTTTGGGTTTAGGTATATTATATCTATGTACATTTCTAAAACAATAAGTAATCGGATCTCTATGAATGCAAACATTTTTGTTGTTATATAAATAAAGAAGTACGTTATATATGTATAATTTTCTTACAGTTAAAATGGAGTTTGATAAATTATCCGATTCACAATTTAGCATTCGCAGCAATCTGTTTTGAGTATTTATTAAAGGTCTAATATTATTTATGTAGTCACCACCCCAAGAGATTATACCATATTGAAATATTGATTGGACCCAAGCAAAATATAACTTTTTTAAGAATGATTTACTGATACAATTTCTTAAATAATAAAAAGCATATATACAGAAGCGTAGCTTATGGTTCACCTTCTTAACATGTAAATTCCATTTAAATGTCTGGTGTACATGTAGACCAAGATATTTTAAGCTTTCCACTCTGTTTATAGTAGGACAGTTGCAATTTGAAATATTTCCAGGGCATAATATGTGGTATTTAAGAATTAAATCTTCCGAATGACCAGACATCATATTAAAATTTATGTATTTTGTCTTATCACTATTTATAATTAAATCATTATGTTGAAACCAATTTTTAAATTTTAACAAATCTGACTTTATCATTTCTTTTAACAAATCATATGTTTCAGCTGAGTACACTAACACGGTATCATCTGCATAGGTAATAAGTTGTCCAAATATAGATAAGTTGCATAGATCATTAATAAATATTATGAATAATAAAGGACCTAAAATTGAACCTTGTGGGACACCTTTCTTAATAAGTAGGCTATTACCACTAATATTTTTTAACTTTACAAATTGTTTTCTATTATTGAGATATGACTTAAACCAATCATGCTGCTTTCCTCTAATTCCCGCACAGTATAGTTTATGTAGTAATATTTGATGGTTTACAGAGTCAAAAGCCTTTGAAATATCAATAAATATGGAAACTGTTTTGAGATTATCATTTAGCGATTTGTAAATCAAAGTTGTAAATCTTAAAAGAGCATCTTCAGTTCCCAGGCCCTTTACAAAACCAAATTGATTTTTTGAAAAGAAATTATTATTAGTTAAATAAGTATATAGTCGGTTTCTCATAGCTGTTTCTATAACCTTAGAGAAAATTGGTAAAACTGAAACTGGTCGGTAATTGCCTAAATAATTTATGTCCCCTGCCTTATAAATAGGCTTTACCATAGCTATTTTTAACTTTTCAGGAAATACACCTTCATTAAAAGACATATTTATCAAGTTTACAATTATTTCAGGTTTATTTTTAGTAAGCATTTTTAAGGCTTTTACAGAAATGTTATCGAATCCGACTGATTTCTTCTCATTTAAAGAGTTTACTATGTTTTTAATCTCCATTTCGGAAACCTCATGAAGAAAGAAAGAATAACACTCTGTGTAGATCAAATTTAACTCGGTCATATTCTTAAAGTTTACATTAAGAGAATTTGTACAGTTAATAAAGAAATCGTTGAAATTATTTACAGTATCTTCAGTGTTAAAATCATTAGGTAAAATTATTTTCTTTTTCTTTTTACCGACCAAACTATTAACGAGTTCCCACTGTTTCCTCTGATCTCCCCTACAGCATAAAAAATCAGTATGGTGTTTAATTTCTTTTGCAATTTTAACTTTCGTCTTTAGTTCTGCGGTAACACTTTTATATTTAGATTTTAAATTCATATCCGTGGTATATTTTTTTGTTTTCATGTATAGTTTTTGCTTATCATTTTTGAGTTTTATAATAGAGTTGTTTATCCATTCTTTGTTACCTTTATATTTACGTATATCGTATAACACAGAACTATGATCTATTGAGCTTTGGATTTTTGTTTGAATTAAATTGTAATACGAGTTTACATCTTTAGTCATAATCGGTGTCTCTATTTTATCAATTTGTTGTTCCAATATTTTGTTATTAATTCGTTGAGTGGCTGGTTTAGTGCATTTGGGTTCGAGTGAACTTTTAGGTATTGTAATATCACACATAATAGGGAAATGATCAGTTAACTCATAAACTAAACGAGCAGTCTCAATAGGCAAATTTGAATAGTTTCTAGCAAAAATGTGGTCAATGCATGTTTCCGATATATTTGTTACTCTGGTGGGTACATTTAACAGGGATAAAAATCCATTTTCTGATAAAATATTTAAATACTCATTGCACAATCTATTGTTGTCCAAAATATCTATGTTAATGTCCCCAATTATCACACAATTTTTAGACGAAATGTTTGATAACAGATTACTAAGCTCTTTGTTAAAATACTCAATTTTATAGGAATGAGATCTATATAGTGCTATTAAACATAAGTTTAAACTATTGCTGTGTAATATAATTCCCTCAGCTGACAACATGGACCATTTTAAATTATTTACAAAATCATAATTTTCTTTGACATAAATAAGAACACCACCTGATCTATTTTCATTTCTACAACAGTTAAACACTTTATAACCATCTAATAAATATAACTGAATTTCACATTCAGATATCCAAATTTCGGACAGAACAATAACATGAATGTATTTAAAGTAACAATTTAACAAGGATCTAAATTCGTCAAAATTTGCCCTTAAGCTACGTATATTACAGTGGAACACAATAAGATGATCTAATTTAAGTTTCTTCGGTTTAGGTGAGGAAGCACAAAAGTCAGTTAATTGGTTCAAATTTTCAATTGTTAATCCTATATGCGTGAAATTTGGATAAATTGTATCACAAAAAAATTGTTGAGAGATTGTATCATCATGAATTGTACTTACGCACATTTCTACAGGGGAACACAATTGATTTTCAGGCAGTCAATTTGGAGGGTTGACCGTTACTGGTTTGTCAATAGTTCTTCTAGGAAAACCCTTGAATTCCAGAATATTTATTCCATCAGGCCATATATTCGGATCACGCAATTTGTCGACATCATTCAGAGAGGTTGACAACACAAAAGACGAATACAGTTCCCTGTTTCGTGTGTCTAACTATATATATTATATTATATTATACTATATTATATTATATTATATTATATTATATTATATTATTTAATAAAGATTTTACACGCATCAGAACTTAATTTCCCATCGAATAATACCAAAATTAGGTTAATTGAGCTAATTTTTACCGAATTATAATGTCGGAACGGATCGTCCTAGCTGATTTTAAAGAAGTTTCAAGTAAAATAATTGATGTTATAAAATTACAATTTCTCGCGTGTTTTTTTAATTTATCGGCATCTCTATCTACGTCAAGTATACATGACATTGCATTATTAAATTACTACCCATGAATGATTGGTGCCTTTACGGATGACCGAACTCTAAAGCATGCAAGAGCAAACCGATATAAAGTTTTGAACAAAGAGTTCACTTTCTCCTTTAAGAGGTCGATTATGAACGGTCGAGGAAACTTATTGCTATGTCTGCTGTGGTTTCTTACCCCTCACAGAAAAACAGAGCCATAACTCAATATGCATTGCGGATTGTCTTGTTAGGAGAAGAAAAAGAATTTAGTGTAAATTTTAATTTTCTGCAACGGTGGCCCTAGGGCGGTGCAACCAGAGAGTGGTAATATTAAATAGAGAGCGCCTTCAATACCAGACTCTCGTAAGGCCGCGGTGTCAACATTGAAAAGAAAAACCAACATCACGTGGTTATAGCGCTGCCACATTTGGCGTTCAGACATCTGCAGGAGTTCCAAATTTGGCGCACTTTCTTCTTTTTTGGTGATAAGAAGTTCTGTCTGTATTCAACTTCTTAACATATATGTACGTATTTACTTATTTTCAAACAATATGTTCTAAATATTTCCTCTTCATTAACGAAACGAAAATATCATTTTCTTTGTGTTCAATACTCGAAGAAGTGAAACTCTTTATATTTCTCAGGTTTTATTGTTCATATTTTCTTATTGAACTATACAAAATAACAATTCAAAGAACTTCGCTTATGGTAAATTTTTTACATAAAACCGTAACGCAATTATTTCAAAAGGACAAAGTAAGAAAAATATCTTTAATATATTTGTTAAATTCCCTTAAATTGTGCCACTCGTTAAAAAAAACGATAATTAAATACAAAATTAAACACAAAACCATATTACAATACTTCGATCTCGCTTAGTTCTGAAAGTCGCCAAGGCCTTCCAAGTAGAATTGGCGCATGAGTGAATTGGCACTTCCACATATCACGTGGTTTCAATGATGGACACACGGAAATCAGCATTTTTATTCCTCTATTTGTATCATTACTCTATGGGTGCAACCGATTGGTATATTTTTTTCTAAACATTAATGGTAAACATTACTAAACAACTTAGATAATTCACCAATCAATAACATAACATATCAAGGCGTCCCTCCAAAAGACAAGAGGGTGAGAGTGTGGTCTATCGCCAGTAAATATCATTTAAAAATTAAATGGTGGGATCCATAGAATGATAGTTTCGAATGGATGTGTCCTTCACAACCTTCGAGCATGGATCCCTCATAGTAGAGAAATCATAAGGTTATAATCTCGGTAACATCAAAGTGAGGCCAACTTGTATAGTCTCAGACACGTGGTTTACTACGTCATCCATTCATATATTTTTTTAAAGTTTATTCATAAAAATATCCTGTACTTCATGAAGTAACACATTTACTATTATTTCCAAATCACAAGTCAATCGAGAACATTTATTCTTTCATAAATTTTGAAAGAAAGTCACGTGTCTGGTGCCATCAGGTCTGAGATGTTTGCATCACGATGATGACGTCATATTCGCTCTACTACAGTCTATTCATGCTCGAAGTTCACAACTGCTAACTAGAATAGCTTTAGCAAGAATGTACACGTCTGGATTAGTCAGGGATTCGGGTTTTCTCCCAATAGGTACCTAATTTTGTTCTTACTGGGAAACGACCCCTTTAAAACTTACCCCCGTCGCCTTGCTCGGAGACTCGAAGGGAGACCCCGATCATTATGTTTATTTTCGAATGTCGCTTCACGTCACTTCTACACCTCACTAGGCCCTCAGACGATAATTGCACGGCATGGTTTAAAAATGTCCTTAACTATAAAAATTCCTTATATAAAAATTAAGAAGAGTGACATTTTCTAATTTCCAGTCTGTTGGTACATAACCCTAATTATACGTCCATTTGAAAATAGTTAATACAACATCCCCCAGTTTTTCAAAACATTCCACTAGTACTTTTGGATAATATTCATTTTTATCATGAAGAATTCCAGCAAATTAAATTCCAATTCTGAAAATAAACTCTACTCAACTAACATGTATTTTTCCAGCGAATAAAATTCCGACTCTTATTTATACATACAATACATAAAAATGGCTAGTAACCAATTATATTTGCAATATTCCCCAATTAAAAAGACATTCCGATGTTTATTAGGACCATAACGAACTATCCAAAACAACATATTTGGAGACATGCGCCATTTCAAAACAGAAAATAAAGTCGCAATCAGGGTATTTGGAACAAGTTGTTTGCCAGGAGAAGGAGAACAAAACAACACCAAATCAACATTTTCAGTTAAGTCTCAAACAAAGCTTTTCAAAAGTGGAACAATTATTTTCGGAGAAAACAAATCGAGTATTTTTGAGCGGATTTTAAGAGAAAGTAAAACACGCCGGTGAATTGGGGACATATTTTTGATGTCCGGAAACACACGAGGTTGCTTTCACCAAATGGAGCAACAAAGGACATAAGCTTACAAATAAAAATTAAAAAAAAAAAAAATTCAGAGCCGCTTATTTTCGCTAACTAAATACGCAGTATTGGGGCTTCAGTATATTTTATAAATTTTATAGCGAATAATTAATTTTTATGCTACTTATTATATAATAAACAATAATTAACTAGAATTTAATGTAAATTAACTTTAAAACTAAATTAAAATATTTACTCATATTATATATATTGATCGATCGATTACACGACAAAATTAGCAAAAATAATTTCATATTTTTTTTTTCTAATACTGTATGTAAAAAATAGATTAATGTAAGATTGAGCTTTGGATCTAAAAATTTCATATTCAGTTTAGTAACGGTAATATCAAATTTAGAGAAACACTGGAATAGTTGAATTAAATGGCTGTTATTTCGATAACCAAAAGTTATAGAATTAATTTATGACACGTGTATTCTAATGGAATGCATTTGACGTCATCAATTGGATAAACAAAAGCTCACGTTACAAAATCAGCATATGTTCAGATGCTTATAAATAATATCGTCTGCTAAAAAAAGTAAATGGTGTTTTTTATAAATGCAAAATTTATTATTTATTCTATTGGATTTATTCTCCGTATCAACATAGTGTCTATAAATTTATGCAATGTTCACAAAAGATTTTTTTAATGACACCACGTACAACCTAAACTAACCGACTTTGCATGGCAACGTTGCGAATTTACACAATTTAAAATTTTTGGATTTAGATTACCGATTTCAGTGAGTGAGATTAAAATTCGCACGTTTGCTATTAATTTATATACATTTATATATTTATTGATATACATTTAAAAAATTAATATGACTGTTGTACAATAAAGTGCTCGTATAATCATTATCGAAAGAAAACTACAGGAAAATCAATTCACAAGTAAGTACACAATCGAATTTTTTAAATTTAAAATTCGAAGTCAATTTCTCTGTGTAAAAAATATAATATTTGATATATATGCTTTATAAAAATGTTCTGTTTTTTTCATAGAAAACATAATCCTTTATTTTGATTTAATTCTGAGGTTTATAGATATTTTTAATAATTGTTTTCTTTCGATTCTTCTTCGATTAAAAGGTGAAAAAATAGTTCACTCATGGAATATTTGTGTAACAATATTGTGTTAAAACAAACTGTTTAGTCAAATTAGTAATTTTAATAAAATAGAACGGAAAAGAATAATCAACTCTTAAAATCCAATGTATAGATTATTAAGGGAATGTTTTTGTAGCAGTCTTTTTAAAAGCAAATTGTATCCGCCATTGAAAGAAAAATGACTTTTTATTCATTATCGTCGAAAAAGAACACTTGTCAATTAATGGTTTCCATGTTCTATTTATGTTTTTGTCGGAAATTCAGGTTCTATTTACGCTATTTTTAATAAATTTCACTGACGATTTTTGTTTCATTTAAAATATTGTTTACTTTTCTCTTTAACAGTTACTGCAATAAACGAGTTTTTATAAATGCTAAGCAAAAATGTTCTATAGTTGAAATTGTTCTTTAAAAAATAAATTATATAATTTAATTATATTGATATATAAACAGTCTTTATATAAAAATGCTTGTTCTTGTTACCTGTATAAGTTTATAAATTTATATTTAGTAGAATATAGCACATTTTTCGAAAACAGTTGTTTTTAATTCGAATTTATTTATACAAATAATGAAAATTCGGTAGATAAAGTTAATAAAAAGTGTTTCAAGAATATTTGAAATAAATGACAAATGCGTCTATTTATTAATAAAAATAAAGTACATAGAACATTTGTAAGAATATTTCTATTCCTTCAAATACTTGTATCTGCACGGGTTTATCTTATAACGAAGATACGTCAGATGTGCATATAAATATATTCTACTATAATTATTACATTAAAAATTCGCTTAAACTTATGAGTCTATTTTTAAATAAGTATCTTTAAATTAATTTAAAGCAAAAAAAAAGTCAACTGATAATGACACACACTTTGTTTCGTATAGTAATTAGTTATATCCATAGAGTAATGATATAAATAGAGGAATAAAAATGCTGATTTCCGTGTGTCCAACATTGAAACCACGTGATAGGTATAAATGCCAATTCATTCATGCGCCAATATTACTTGGCAGGCCTTGGCGACTTTAAGAACTAAACGAGATCGAAGTATTGTAATATGGTTTTGTGTTTAATTTTGTATTTAAATATCGTTTTTTTTTTTTTTTGAACGAGTATCACAATTTAAGGGAGTTTAACAGATATATTAAGGATATTTTTCTTATTTTGTAGTTTTGAAATAATTGCGTTACGTTTTTATCTAAAAAATTTACCATAAGCGAAGTTCTTTCAATAGTTATTTTGTATACTTCAATAAGAAAATATGAACAATAAAACCTGAGAAATATAAAGAGTTTCGCTTCTTCGAGTATTGAACACAAATAAAATATTTTCGTTTCGTTAATGAAGAGGAAATATTTACCGCATATTGTTTGAAAATAAGTAAATATGTACATATATGTTAAAAAGTTGAATACGGGCAGAACTCCTTATCATCAAAAAAGAAGAAAGTGCGCCAAATTTGAAACTCCTGCAGATGTCTGACCGCCAAATGTGGCTGCGCTATAACCACGTGATTAGGTTTTTCTTTTCAATGTTGACACCGCGGCCTTACGAGAGTCTGGCATTGAATGCGCTCTCTATTTAATATTACAACTCTCTGGTTATATCCTGTACATTATTGCATATAAAACTTAACAAATGGGAAGATAATGGCGGATTTTTGCTCCTTTCAATTTGCGCAGACGAGAGTTTTCCGGCAAGGTGGCCATGCGAAGTTCGGTTAGTATAGGATGTCTATGAATGAAACATGTAAATAATAACCCCCAATTACATAAGAAAAGTCTGTCTAGTTTTACTACACAAAATAAATGATTTAACTTTAGTTAAACAAAAATAACTTTAAAAATGAATAAGAATGAACAAGTGATCGTAAAATACTTAAAATTACAATTTTTAGAAAGCAAAATTATTAAATTTCATTATCTATTCATCGAATTTCTCCACTAATTAAAATTGATTTTATTATATGGCATTTATACGCCTTTAATTTATTCATAATAGACGTTTCCAATATGCTTAAAAGAAAGAAGCTTTCGAATTAATGAAACGTTTCAAGTTATTCGAACTATTTGATCGGTGATCCATAACCGCGGCGGAAAAACGTGACACATTTGTTTGCAACTGATCAGTTGGCAGAGAAGTACGAAGAGAAAGTAGTTCAATTAATTTTTATGTTTATTTCAATTGGACATTTAGGCTACAAGTATTTTTTATATACAAGCGTGAAATATTAACACAGATTAAGAAATATTTCAATGTAATTGGTTTATTTATAATATTTTAAGTTTTTCTGCAAACATTATCTAATTTCCTGTGTTTCACATTGCAAACGGTTATTTTGTCATAGAGGTCTGTTTTTACACTTATTTAATTTTCCCTAATATTTTTTAACTATTAAATAGATTATTTGTGTTAGAAACTTATTTATTTTCTACACAATGTAGTTTAAATGTTCATAAATAAAAGTATGAATTTCTAAATATAAATTTCTAAATAAAAACGAGAAAAATGACTTAGAAATTTGCTTAATACAAATTGTTACTAAATTATTTATTAACTATCTATTTGACTCAGCGTTTATTGGTTACCCGTTAAGGCATATGCATTTAGAAGAATTACTGACTCTCGCGGGAACTATTGTTCCGAAGTCCCACACGTTCTGATTACGCTACAAAAGCACGCTTCTACCAAGTAAAACAAAAAACAAACCTTATAAAAAAAACAGAACTGTAGAAAAACATACCTTACATAAATAATTTATTCGATTATATTTTTTGTAAATTTGTAACTATACAATATATTATTTGTGTTAGAAACTTATTTATTTTCGAACAATGTAGCTATAATGTTTAAAATTAAACGTCTAAATTTCTAAATATAAATTTATAAATAAAAATTACTTTAAAAATGGCTTACTACAAATTGTAGCTCAATTATTTATTAATTAACCTCAGTCCTAGTGACACACCTGTTTGAACAGCTGTCTATTAAACTAAAATTCTTTCTCGAGAATTAAAATTACTAATATTTTCCTACAATGAGTATCAACACATTTGATAAGCAGACCCTTTATAACAACGACTCCACAATATAACGACACTTACTTTAAAAGGACCTCCACTTGGTTGATTAGTTCTTTGTAATAATTTTTTAACTCACTACAGCAAAATTTCGTTATAACGACTGTCCCGTAGTAGTACCATGGCGATATTCGAACTCACAACTCACCGATTTTAACCGAATACTTTACCTCTGGGGCCACCGTTATTCCCAGAGCTCTATTGAAGGATTATTGATGATTTTTAAACATGGACCTCTAAAGAAAGGAAGCAAAACAAACTATTTTGTTCGGTATCAAGCATATATATTTTTAAAACGTTTCATGTGAAAAGTCAAATTTTTTAAGAAAATCGTTTTATGTGTAACATTCTCAATTTGCGCGTTTTTCTTTGATGAGCGCAGGGTTTTATGCGGAGACACGCGTCACACACCCTTAAGGTAAGTCGTGCATCCGACTACGAATGCTACAATTCAGGACATCGGTGACAATTTTAGGATCATCAATGTTATTATCTGTGAATGTTTGTGTAAGAGCCAGTGTAACACGCACCTAGCAAAGTAATACACAGTAATTATATAAGTAAGTTAACACAAATAGCATACATATTTCAGTTTATACATTAGTTCAGAATCAAATCAATTGTAAAGGAATATGGATAATAATGTGTTGTGTGCCTTGGAACCATCGAACTACATAAAACATGCTAAAGATGAAATCATGGCAATTTTTTTTTGGCGTGAAACTTCCTTTCAGTAGATTATAGAAATAGATTTAAGTAACAGAAGGAAGGATAACCTTCATATTCCGTCTCATCTGCGGGTCCTCATTCACGTCTTGTATATGCTTTGCCTTATGTCAAATTGTTAAACGCATCGGCGCCTAATTTTCTATCGAAAGATATCAAATTTATGTCCATCGTGCCATTTGCCATGGAATAATAATCATTGGCGGGTTTGTTAATTAACCGCCTAGGGTACACCGGGTTCACTATGCAATTATACTTAAAGAAGTGTATAATTGCTTAATAGGTTTGGATACTCATTTTCAGGTACCTTTTTTATTACAATGTATGTAGCTCCATAAGCAACAAATACGCCATAAAAAAAATCTTGTATATGTAGAAACCGGGATGATCATTTAAGGAAACTTGCGGGTTGTGCGTTTAAATCGGTCCCAAATGGGAAATGGTAATGAGAATGAACACAAAGGGTTCTTGAATAATGACCGAGAAACTAAACAATGGACATTTCTTCAGCTGTGCTGTTCGTGATCGCAGAAGGTGAAGGACATGGGCAATTCTTATTATAGATTCAGGAGATCATTCGATACATAGGTTCGTTAGAATATTCTACTTGAAGTTAAGTTAGATCATCTAAATGTGGATATCATTAAAATCCCTTGATGATTCATTATCGAAGAAAGTTATTTTGTTCTAGGTACCCGGTCTAATACACCTTTCAGTGTACCCGGTCTAACCCCGAGAGCAGAGTTATAAAACCACAACCAAACCACTTTATTATTGGAATCCATTCTTATTGTTTGTTAGGGTATAAATCTTTAATAGGCATATACTAAGCTTGATTTAGAAGAGTATTTCTAACTGTAATGGCTTTTAAATAAGGATAGTTTTAAAAACAAAGGAACATTAAAGAGTTGACGTCGTAAAACAAACTTATCTACACAGATGCCATAAATTTAACATCAATATGGTCGCTCCTTTTCTTTTTCTTGACTTGTGGAATGTAATTCACAATCTGTATGCTACAGAGAAGAGAAACGATAAGGATGCTATAAGTAAAATACCCGGTTTCACCCACCCCGCTAACCGCTATCTATCCAGTTTTACCCGATTCTCCTCTAAATGTTTTAGAATTTGTGTAGACAGGGATAAAATAGTTATTAGCTAAATAGTCATAGAGAGAGTAATAACTAAATAATTTATAAAGAGTAATTTCGATACTTTTTTTTTCAGTCACTAACCCAATAGAATGAAGGAAAATATTATACACTTCAATGACAATTAATTTTGTTTTGAAAAGTTACGGTTCATTTTGTGTTTGGCGTATAGAAATATGAAAAAGAAAATGTTTACTTCAATTATGATTTTCCTCGAAGCTGCGATGTTTATGTTAATATAGAAATTTCAAATAAAGTTTTCTACCATGTCCCTTAATTTTGTTGCAGTTACTTCATTATGTACTTAAGAAATAATATTAATTTTGACTGATTAAAAATGTGTTTTTATAAAAAAAAATGGTAATTAAAAGGAAGGTAAAACACGAAAATGGTTGAAAAACGCAAACATGAAATTGTATAGTTTATTTTTTCGATAAATGCACCAATTGACACTTCGAAAATTATTGAAGGTAAAATGTGACATTTTCCAAAATTGTTTGTGGAATGATAATGAAATAATTTTATATCACGTAAAGTGACACTTCCTAAATTAAAGTAAAGAATTAGTCATTTTTAGTTACTCATTTTTCAAAAAATGTTAGCAAAATATTTGGAGGACATTTAAAAAAATATCTAAAAGATCATATATTAGAAACAGTATCTAAAAAATCAAAAATTTCATGAAATGTCAGAAATTTCGAACATTTTAAAAAATAGCATTAGAAAATAACATTTCCTGAAAAAGTAGTTGAAAATGTTGCATTTCATAAAATGGACAGTCTTATATAAAATGCAAACCTATTTCATTAGTCATTTCATGGAATATCATATCATTTTTCATGAAGTGTCTGAACACGGTTTGTGTTTGCAACATAACCATGATAATATTAAATACTAATAATGGTCCCTATTTAAAAAAAATACTTATATACATACACAAATATTTTAGGGAATATATTATTTAGTTTATACAGGAGATCCCATACTAAATTGACTAATTTTAGATACCAAATACTACATTACTGTTTTAGCAATTTATAAAAACAGAATTTTGTTGAAGTTTAAACGATTATTTGTAAAATATGTTCCAAACAACTTCAAACAAAATGTGCTTCTCACAAACCATGATACAGCATATCTGAAAATTTTGTGTAGATACTTATAATGATTTTTAATAAATTCTAAAAACTCAAAAGTTTCTACACACATATTTAAAAAATGAGCTTTTTCTTTCTGTCGAACGTTATCGACTTCTTCTCTGGACCAATTATGATTATTTTATAATTCTTCTGTATACAAAAACCTTAAAAAACGCAAGTTTATACTCCGCATGTTTTTTATTTGTAAGAACAGGATCTTTCTCTTTCAACCAATTGGACAGAAGGATCTTTTGCTTTCTACTGGACAGAATGTTTGATATTTTTTTTTTAAATAGACTTTTCTTTTCCTCAAAAGTTAAGGGTAGCTACAGAACGGGTTTTGATTATTTTACTAATGAGAGTTCTAGATATGTTATATGTGCAAAAAAATGTAAGAAGTCGCAGTTTTATACTCCGCAAATTCTTTATTTCATCTCCTTTGCGTTGAACAGAATTAAAAAGCCTAATTTTTCAAAGGATAGGTATAAGGATCAGATGTGCAATTGTTTATATTTATTTATAGACGGACATTTATACGCGCATTACGGAGTATCCAGACTTTGGATGTCTATAGTCGTCCAAGGATCTCCAGTTTTTCCAACAATACACCCAATTTTTAAATTCATAAAAATACTCCATTTTACAATATTTTTTTAATTTAATGTTTTGAAGTATAAATTTGTCAAGCTATCACTTTACAGTTATGTAGCAATTAAAAAATAATATAAAAAGCATGCTCAGGAAAAATTAATTCAAAGTTAAAGCAGGGAAAACAACTTTACATTAGCAAACATCGGGTGAACGTTAAACAAAAAAAAAAAATATCGACATCATGGAGAGTTTTTCTTAAAACATAAGAGTTAATATTGAAGAAGGTATAAGGATGTAGTATGTAATATCGAAGAATGTAGTGTATTTATCCAATAGATCAGTTATTCAGAAGTCCGCGGACCACTGGTGGTTCGTGAGAGTCTGAAGTGGCCCGTGGAGTTCTTGTATAATCCCCAAAATATTGCTTGATATATTTTTAAAAAACATTGCTTGATGTTTATTTTTATACAAAATTTCTAAATAGGAATTCGCCATTTATTTGTTTCCCATGGAAAGTACTCTGTAATGAAGCATTTGTATTTTGTTAGAAAAGTGTTTTTAAGACAACTTTGTTAGTCTGTTATTTAGTCAGTATTCTATGAATTTAATTTCCGTTTTTAGATAAAATAAGCATTAAGTTTAATCTTTCCAATAGCAACTTTAAAAAGGAGGTATTTTCCTTATACATGTAATTACTTTTATACATGTATTGTTGTACTTCTATAAAAAAATATAGAAGTAGGTATAAAATACTATCTCAAATATCCCCTTTATTACCCAGATATTTCACTAACGTTAATTAATACGATAAGTAATTAAAATAATTGAAGTTGAATACAGTTAAGTTATTGATTTGTAAGAATATAATATTTAATACATGAAGTACGTTTTACATTCGACACCTGAATTTTATTTAGTACTAGGGGGCTCCGCCCCCTGCTCCGCTAACGCTCCACCAACCCCCGGAGGATTGCTACGCAATCCTCTTTAGTTTGCTTCGCAAACCAATACCGGCTTCATACACTGTAGGCAATGACAATGTGTCCTAACAACAATACTTTTTTTAGTTATATAAATTATCACTGGCAGTGCCGTCACACAAATTTATTTTTAGTATGTTGAGACAAGAAATTTCCCAACTTAACGATCCGAAATTCCGAACTTGAACGATTCAAAATTCCCAACCTAAGGACATCGGGTACCAGCTGAAGTGTTGTCCTCGTTATCTGACCACTGTTAACAATATGAGGCATCGTTCCCGGGTCTTTCTTTGAGAAAGGCCTCGAACCAAAGCGTCCTTGATGTAGTAAGTAAATACGTACCAATAACAAATCAAGGGCGCTTTGCTCGAACCAACGCCAGTAGTTCAATGTGCAGCTCTAGTGTGACGTTATTTAACCAGACCACACCTACCTATTCGAAATTGCACAACACAACAGTGCTAAAAAAATTCCCAGTTCCAACTTATAAGACATTTTCAGCTTTTTTATAGGTAATATTAAACAGTTCTTTCGAAAGTATTGATTTGTCGCTCGCATGTTCCAATGCAGTGGTCCGTTTTGAGGTCTAATTTAAGTTTCATCTTAATAAAAGTTGGGCAATTTCTAGTAGTCCGTCGCTTTCCTTTGCTAATAATATTAATTTGCCTGAGGCATAAATTTTCCCAACTCAGAGATTTTTAAAACTCGAAATTCCCAACTTTTAAGGTTTCAAGTTTACAGAGGGGGGGGGCATGCTTCCCCCCAATCCCCCCCCCCCCCATAACTGGAAAAACTCAACTGTAGAACTGCTGCAACGCAATTGTGCTCATTGAAAAGCGAAACATGTGTAAACAAACA
This sequence comes from Troglohyphantes excavatus, assembly GCA_963932185.1. Lineage (NCBI taxonomy): Eukaryota > Metazoa > Arthropoda > Arachnida > Araneae > Linyphiidae > Troglohyphantes > Troglohyphantes excavatus. Next base: position 37,967,046 of record OZ010677.1, read on the forward strand.
ACAGCATAAACGCGCCAAGAATAAATAGGCTTAATCGCCAACTTATATTTATATTAAGTAAGATAATTGAGAATTGGCGCTAATAATAATTCGGCGTTGGAAGCCAAATACACGTTGGCATTTTGCCAATGTTGGCATTTCCTTCCGGAGTATCTTTTAATAATATTTATAGTACTTCACATAAATAGTTACATCTAATTTATTTTTTAAGATAGAATTTCAGTATTGATACCATTCAAGAAAGAAAGATTTTACGAACATAACTATATTTTTTTAACGGGAAAAAAGTATACTTTTGAACTATTTAGAGCAGTTTTAATTTATCACTTAAAATTTTACCCGTAAAATTGACGATTATTTCAGACATTTCGTCAATTATTTAAAAATTTATAACTACAAAACTAAATCGAAATTTCACAAACGCTCTGGATCATTTGTAGCCAATAGTTTAATCTATATTCGTAATTTTTTATTTATTTTTTTGTTGAAAATTGGAAGACAAGTATCCAAAAATATATGAATTGTTTTCAAAATTTTCTAATATCATGACTTTAACATAAAATAACGTCTAATATACTGATCGTATTGAAAAAAGAAAATATTCATCTTATTACCCAAACATTTCTTAATAAACTGGCATAATTTCATAATTTTAGGACATTTACTTTTTGAGATGCAAGCGGAACAATGAGACAAAAAGTTGCAAATTAAAATTTTCTCGAAATATCCGACATTTTTATCCTTCTTCGCTATTTTTTATACCTATCTTAATTGACCATATCTAATTTAATTGTAAAGATAGAAATATAATCTTTATAACATCAGAAAGAAGAAGTTTTAACGAACATTAATATATTTTTTTGAATAAGAGAATATGTAATTTTAAATGACTTATAGCAATTTAGAAATCACGTTTCAAAAATGAGGGTGAATAAACTTCAAAAAGTGGAGCGTGTATAAATGTTTCAAAAATTTATAAATCCAAAACTAATTCGAATTTAAAAAAATGCTTACTTGGATTTCCAGTTCAAACCTATTTCTACACTCCCTAAAAAAATTGGATCTCTCCTCTTAATAGTGTTTCAGAAACTCGACGGACAAAATTAGTTGTAAGCGAAATTTTATCAACGACGACTTTAATATTAAATAACTTATAAACTAATAACAGTATTGAAACAAAAATATATTCTTCTTATTTATCAAACATTTCTTAACAAATTCACTTAATTTCGTAATTTTAGGACTTTTACATTTTGAGATACGATCTGAATAACATTGAAAGAACTGAAAATTCCCCCTAGTACTTACTTTTTCCCCCTAGGGCTTACTTTTTTTTAAAATAGAGAGATTATTAAAAAATGGTGGATCGCGCTTTATCTAACTTTTCATTTAGAGGTCCGTAGACATAAAAAGGTTGGGAATCACTGCAATAGACCCAAAGCAGGTTGTAGCAAAGTATGTACAGTACCTGTCCAGTATTCCAAAACCACGTGCCTTCACTCTTCCGACGCATAATCGTAATCCCGGCAATGTCCGATATCAGTCAGAACGGTCAAGCAGCAGCAGCAGCGGACAAAACATTTTCAGAAGAGCAACGGCAACAACACACCTTTCCAATACGAGTCAATCACTGGCTTGTCTCCAGCCGTCTACCATTCATTCCCATGGCAGCAGCGTGGCTCGTGGGGGTTTTCGCATGGAAAAAGAAGCCTCCTTCGAAATTGGAACACCCGATCTGCTGCCACTGACCTCTCTCTCCGAGCAAGTCCCACTTTTAGAAGGCGGAAAAAGTGATTATTAAAAAAAATAAAGGAGAGAAAAAAAAATGTGTGTGTGCAGAGAAGAAAGTCGATCTCGCTTTCTCGAGCGAGTGAAGAAAGTAGGAGAAATTGGTGAGCAATTTGGCGGTGTCCGGGTTGGTGGGGTGGAAAGGGGAGTTTCCACTTTCTCGATGACCCCCATATGGCTGGATTGCTGAGAGAAGAAAGTATTTGTTCTTAAGCACCTGTCTGATGGAAAGCCGGGGCTGTCGGTGGACTGATGTGTTTTAATACACTGATCTTCATAGAATTTTATATAAAATGGTCGGAAGATAATTTTTTGTTAAAGTTTAGTCTGAACGGATATGTAAAAGTAACTAATTTTAATATTTCTGTGCGTTTATTTTTTTTTACAAAATTTATTCGATGTTTTTATGTGGGGTCACTGGCACACCTTCACCAAACGTGAATATAAAGGGGTTTGGGGAATGATCTTTACAACTTTGACACGCAATAAAACCTAAAAGAAATTAAATAGTTAAGTTCTGTTTTTTGTACATGTAACGCAGTTGTTTGTAGGCAGTTTTTTTCCAAATCTCAGTCAAAAGCAATGCATGTCGACTTATTTTAACAAGAAAAATATACTAAATATTGCGGTAGCGATGAAAGTGGGGTACAGTTGTTAATCCCTTCAATTGGCTTCAAGTCAAGAAAGTGTCTTGCCCAATCCAGAAGTTACTGTTAGAGATCTGTGTTCGTATTCATTAACCAGTGCGAAGAAAGGACATTTTTGCTATTGCCAAATAAAATTATTTTTAACGCAATAAAAAATCCAATGTAAGTTTTAAAATTGATAGTATGTTATAAACTGGAGAAACAAACGGTCCACTCATCAACTATTGATAAGCAAATTAATGAATTGTGGTAAATTTTACAGACAAATTCTTCTAAATCTGTTGGAAAATGATGACTAAAAATAATGGTAACCATTGGAGTTTATAAATTTAAAATATTGTAATAAACAATCACAAAGAAATTTTCTTGTAAGTCAAAACTCGTGTCATTCATATTTTTCTTTTATAGAAAGTTTTTTTTGTACAGTTTAATTTTCGGGACAACTGCTTGAATTTTGGTATTTTAACGCAAAAGTTCGTTCTGAATCCGAATTTATAAGTATGTTTCCTAAATTTAGAATAATTTGTGCGTTATTTACACAAAAATAATCTAAATATATTATCTTATGCAAAAATAAGTTAAATATATTTATAGAAGGCTGGTAATACTGAAAAAACATGAGAGAAAAGAGCGAGAATTTAACGAGTTTTATAGTCAAACCAAGTATTTACAGGTGAGGATTACATAAGTTTTGACGCAAGTTAAATTGAATGGATGTAACGGGAATGTGCGACAGGCAGATTTAAATAGTTTTAATCAGCAGGCACGTAGGTAAGGGGGTGGTTCAAGGGGTTCAAACCCCTCCTATTGAAAATCAAGAAAAAAAATTAAAAATCGAATTACTGTAAAAATCATAAAAATACTTTAAAAAACTAGAAAAATTTCAATTTCTAGTATAATACTTCTCGCTAAGTTGCATTAAGAAAAACCTGGTATTTTCCGGGGGGTCCTATCCCGGAAAAATAGTTTTCAAAGGGCTTCAAAAACATGTCTTGAGATTTTTTTTATCTCAAAATAAGCGTAACATGACGTCATCGTGTTTCATCATATAACATTTGAATTTCGGCGACGAAGGGAAAAGATTTTAAAACGGGATCCATATTTTATTTTAAACAAGGAATCTAAAAATTTTAATTTGTTCTCTTAATTTATTTCATAATTAGGGAGTGATATTTACTAATTTTAAAAATAGTTAATAACTGATATTGGTGATGATTTCATGAAAAATAAAGGATAAATGTATCTGCTTCGATACTTATATGCCAACGTATTCCTATTTACTTGAATAAAAATTAATAGATTGAAAAAAAAAAGGGGGGGGGGGTAGAATAACATACTCAGTCCCTGAATTACCCCTATGAAAAATCTATACCTACGTGCCTGTTAAGCAGTATCGGATTTTTAAAAGCTATTTTTCGAAGAGTTTTGCAACTGTTTGATCAATGGAACCCACAGAGGTTGGCTCAACAAATAACATGGCGCGAAAATATCGATTTTTTTTTTATTATTTAACAAGTTTTGCAATTGTGAGACTCATGTATTAGAATGAACTCAACGAAAACATTCTACGATTACGATTAGACATTCTCAATATAGAAAAACTTTTTTTTATCTATTTTACGTAATATTCTCAAGATAAACATAATCCGACGCAGAACTTGTCCGCTAATTACAAACAACTGAGTCATTTATGAATATCCGGCTGATTACTACCACGGTCCAATTAAGCGCAATATCGCAAATACAACGATCCCCCATTCGTGCATATAACCTCAAAACTGTACAAAAACTCGTTTTCCAACCAATGCAATTAATCGTTATTGAGTGCACTGAAGTTTAAAGAATTCGATAACAAAAATCGGATTAGACGTTTGATTAGTTTCAAGCAGCGTCCACATGACATTTAAGGAGTGGTCGTATTTGTTGGTCGATGGTCATTATTTTAGCCGTTTCTACAGATAATAAACCATTCTTTTTTACTATACTTTAACTATTTTGTGTGTTGCTACTAAAGCAAAGTGGCTGGTTTGATATATAAGCCAAGTATTTGGTAAAAAAAATGTTTTAGTATATAGATAAAGTCAAATTCGATACGTATAAACAATGACATCACTTTCGCTTATCAATTTGTAACCATCCTGTTAGTGGGCTGATGATCGCATATTTATATTCGACGAAGGTAAATTTTTAAGCGAAGAAAATTGTGTGTAAATATTTTTTTTTTTTTTAATTTTTAGTTTTTTAACAATCTATACATGTTTTCAGACATTTTTGATTTTGTACTTATTTTATTTGAAGAGGGTCAACAAAGGAAAAATGCAGGGCGAAGGCGTAATAATTGTAAAATACTTTATTCCCTTTTACGTTAAAAATATGTGAAGTGTTCAAACTATAGAATTCCTGAAAAGTAAATAAAAATTCATTGGATTGATTGGGGAAAATAAGCGAAGGGAACTATCTGAGAGTAGAACATTCATCTATATTATATCATATGAAAGACCGTTGACTGTCTATCAGGTGTGATTGTGCAATAAAACGAAAAACAGATTTCATGTCACATCCTAGGCATACAAAGCATTCTGATCTAACAAAGTAATTTTAACGGACTATCAATCGTTTTTCCCGTTTCACGACGAGGCACAATAGAAGTACACCTTGGACCTTTTGTACAATGCTTTGATAGTCTAAAACAATAATTCGATGTTTTGCAAATAACTATTTCTTAATTTATTACACTCTAACCGGTGAGAAAAATATCGAAATTATATAGTTGTTTCCACGACAATGAATTTACTTATATATTTCCAGTACATATATTAAAAAACAATTGTAATTAATTTGAAAATATCTCAATTCTAATTAATTTAATAATACCTCAATTCTAATTTAATTTAATGATACCCAATTCTAATTAATTTAATAATACCCCAATTCTTAATAAATTCAATTCTAATTAATTGATTTTCTAATTATAATAATGCCCCAATTCTAATTATCTTACTAATATATCAATCCTAATTAATTTAATAATCCTCATGTCTTAATTAATTTAATAATACCCCAATCCTTATTAATTTAATAACATCCCAATTCTAATTAACTTAATAATACCCCAATCCTAATTAATTTAATAATACATAATTCCTTAATTAATTTAATAATACCCCAACCCTAATTAATTTAATAATGCACAATTTTCTAATTAATTTAATAATACCCCAAATTCTAATTAATTTAATAAAACCTAATTCTTATTGATTTAATAGTATCCAATTCTAATGAATTTAATGTGGGGTATTTTTAAATTTTGTTTAATTTAATAATACCCCAAATTCTAATTAATTTAATAAAACCCAATTCTTATTGATAATTTAATAATACCCCAATTCTAATTAATATAACAATACCAAAATTCTAAATAATTTAATAATACCCAAATTATAATTAATTTAATAATACCCAAATTATAATTAATTTAATAATATCCCTTTAGATTTGAAAAAGTTTCAAAACATTTTAATGAGTTTAAAAATTTATTATTCCTGCTAAAACTAGACAACCATAGTCGTCCAAAAATCCTTAGAGGGGCTTTAAAATTGGAATCAATACCAAACATCAAATCAAATTAAGGAACATTTTCGAATAACTGAAGGAAACTCGATCAGTCAGGTTTGTTTTTTGTTGGATACTCCTTCCTCTTTACCTCCGCAGGGAGTCTGAGTAGAACTCTCTTTGGCGGTGTGTTTTTAAAACAGCAGCGAACTCCGAATCGAAAACTTGAAAGGATACCCGGTCTATAAAAAGGACCCAAATATCAAACTGTGGAAACAGGTGTGTTTTTAAGAAAAGAGGTGGTTATCGGGAGTTGAATGACCTCGAAGAGGAGTTCATCCTTCTTCTGTCGGTCTCTCTTTGATAAAATGAAATGAAGATTATTTATTGCAAGGACCCAAGGGGGAGGTCCAAGGGGTATGGACACCTCATGAATCAAATTTGATAACAGGAGGGTTAAACATGTCAACTATACATACAGGGAGATATGTATATATTTTAAATGTAGATTTGCAGAAAAATCGACTTTTCTAAATTTTCTTCTATAAATTAGTATTTAGTAGGCTTCTATAAATTAGCATTTAGTATACTTAAAAAAGCCTGCATTATTGTTATATTTTGAAGGAGATTTTACGCTGACTTTTTTTTTAGCTTTAAAGTTATATTTTATTAAGGAATATACTTATTCATTATTTATTTCAATCATTTATTATGCAATTAAGATATTTATAAGTTCAATATGTTATCTAAATTGAACACCTTATATTTAAATTTTAATATTTAAGATCTTATTAAGATCTTTTTTTTTATCTTCCCCAAAATAAAGTTCTGAGTGTAGTGCATTTAGTGCTAATACACATATTCTGAAAACACATTAAGAATGGAAAGTCCAGACTTAAAGGCTATTAAATTAATGGGAGGGGGGGGGGGAATATTATCCATTAAAAAAATTATCAACCACGATTGGGAAAATGTCTTGGAGTTAGTTGACGTTAAGTATTTTAAATTATAATTCGTCAATAGAAATGTTCAAAGCAATATTTACATTCAAATATACATTTGTATTTACACAAAAGAAAATAACCTTTTTGTGTCATCTTTTGCAATAAATCAATGTAATGTGTAGTACTCATCCTTTATTTCATTAGTTTTTTAAAGGGGGGGGGGGGGGAGGGCGCCTTAACCGGTTCTCCAGCAGCACAGGGCCAAATAGCTAGTTTATTAATATATGAAGAGGAGGCAGGGGGGGGGGGAGAGAAGACCCAAGCGCCCTCCCCTTGAAACTTCCCTTTGTCAGATCTCGCTATAAATATTTCTAATGTCGATGAAAAGGTCAAACACACAACGAATTTCCATAGCGATTACATATACCAAATATTTCATTTTAGTGCTAACCAAAACTTTCACCAATCAATCAATCAAAAAGTGAAATCCCACAAAAGCATATTCTGAATGCTGACGGAAAAGTCGAACATTCTCAATTTGTAAAGCAAAAAAACAATTTTCATGCATCACCAATTCCACTTTCGATACTTCGAGCTCGGTCACGCTCCCGTACTTCCGTAGTTAAACTGCGACTGCACCTGTTTCTGTATTACGCCATTTTGAAATTCGTTTTGCCGTGCTATTAGCTTGGTTTCGTTTTTATAATGTTCTTTTCTAAAGCCAGCACGCTAGACTGTGTCATCGATCATGGCACGTGAAATGCCAGATAGACCCTAAAGTGACACTTTATAGCATTTCATGCACGAGTAAAAAATAATAACCAGATAAGATTTTCGTTTAAATTGTGCTCATTAGGAATTGCAATGGATATTGAAAACGAAACTTTTAATCTCAAGGAAGTAATAACTTTTTAAATAAAATTATTTTGGTTTGATTGGGGGAAAACGTTAACGATAAGCAAAAGTTGAAAGTTTTAAATGTTCAAATAACACGCGAATTCACTAAGATACATCAATGTGACCTACAATTTTCAAAACACGCACGTTTTTGAAGCTTCCATTATTTTTTTTTTATTCCGAATAACACGTTTACATTATCAAAAGAAAATCAAAAAGATTTTTTGCGTGTGAAACTGTCTAAAATTTAAATTATAATAATTTAGTTTAAAATAATTAAGTAAAAAATAATAATTTAGATTAAATTACGACACAATTATTATAAATTACAAAAGCTTTAGCAACATTAAGAAAAACGATGGGATCAGTAAATATTATGGACATATTTCAAAACAAATCCACGGACTAAAGATAGCTTTTGTATTTTGAAATTAAATGAGTAGGTTGAGTATAGTTGTAATTAACATTTTCATAATTTATATAATATTTTTTTCTTTTATAATGGTTAACTTTGGGAATTCGCATGTAGCATGTAACATGTCTGCTGCGTTAGGTGTGAACCCGGAACCATTAATTCCATACTCGGCTACTCTACCACTAAATCGAAATGATTGCCTATGTCAAAGTATCGGATAGGCTATTTAAAGTGCTTTAATAATTTAATAAAATTCAATTAAAATTCTACATTTAAATATTTTTATTAGATTAAATGTAAACAAAGATGTAATACTTTATGTATTACGATTTTTTTTTTTAATATTTAAAAAAGATTTTGAGTTTTAAAACATCTTAAAATTGTGTTCTAAATTATTTTTTTTTTTTTTTTTTTTTTTTAAGTCTACTAATTTGTACTGTGCATAGTGAGGGTTACCATACGCCCGGATTTATTTCGGATAGTCCTGATTTCGAGCTCACATCTGCGTTAGATTCCAGGGCTTCAAAATGTCCGGATATACGGTGAGAGACAAAAAAGGTTGTAATAGGGAACATTTGACGTATTCGAAAAAAAATTATATAAATCCGCCAAGGAAAGAAAATTAATTGTTTGCACACTTGGTGCAACCTCTCTTCTATCAACCTCTCTGGTTTTTATTCCGTCCGTCCAGATTCAGAATTCTACAGACAAATAAAAAATGATGACTTCCCGAATAAAATGATCTAATCTGAAGAGTATCTATCAATAAAAAAGATGAGAAGGTGGATGAACCTTCTTATCCAGAACCCAGCTCAAACTTGAAATTAAAAGTGTCTGCCGTTTTGTTTTATTCATTTTTTAATAATTAATTAATTAGTAATTTTAATCTACCAAATATTAATTATTATTAAATTATCATTATTAAACATTAATAAAATAATCTTTCTAAAAAAGGAAAACTGACTTTAATGAAATGTGCTAAAAAGTAAAAATTAATTTTAAATTTTACGGACGAGTTGAAAAATTGAATTATTAATTTTAAATTTTATACTTATTACAACTTTTTTAAGTTGGTGCTAATTTACAAAAATCATTCCTAAATTTTGGCGCCGATTTCAAAAAGTTTTAATAAGTATAAAATTGCTATTAAATAATTCGTTTTTGTCAATTCGCCCGTAAAATTAAAAATTATTTTTACTTTTTAGCGCATTTACTTAAAGTCGTTTTTTTTTTTTTTTTTAGAAAGATTATTTTATTTTTCCTTTTTAGTTTTTAATTTAGAGGAGGGCTTCGCCCCCTGCTGTTATTCACCAAGAAATTCAAGTCACAACTTGTGCTCACATTTTGTATGCACAATGTATATCGTAAAACAATCCTTAGCCATACCAATAAATACTTTGTGAATGAAATGTCATTGTTGTACGAAAATATTTTGAAATGGGATAAATTGTTTAAAAAAACTCCGGTTAATCGATATTTCCGGATATATAACAGCCGGATAACCGATTATTATTATTGCAGATTTTGCCTGAGTGGATTTTTCTCTATCCAACAAAAAAAGAATTTTCGAAATCGGACAATATTTTTTTTTCAAACATTCCGGTTAATTGAGAATTCCGCATAGTTAAATGCCGGATAACCGGATATTTTTTTTAATTGGCTCCCAAGTGAAACATCCCCTATCCAACAAAAATAAATTGTACAAATATCTGAATTAGAACCGAAATCTTCAGCGAACATACATAAAAAAAATACATAACAATCGAATTGTTAACCTTTCTTTCTGGCGGTTTTATTTCGGATTTTTGGTTGGCGCGCTGTTCAGTCGGTTAAAAATAAGTTCGTTTTATGTTTTGGTATTGTTATTGATTTTTTTTATGTTATTATTAGTAACATTAAAAAGGAAATATGTATTTAACCAACAAAGATTTTTCTGCAACTCATTAAAAACCATATTTAGAATTTGAATATTATTTTGGCAACATTTAAAAAACCGTCATAAGAAGAATATATACTAAGAGAATATATACGATGCATCCAATGCAATTAAAAACACGCTCAAGATGTTTCTAATGAAAGCCACACATTTCATCAAATCCTGATGACACTAAAATCCGGTCGTGTTGTCATTTTCCAATAAAGAAAAAGAAAATAAAAACCACTTTTCCCTATTTTCTTCCTTCAACCTACATTCTCAAAGAGCAACTGCGTAACATAAAAATTTCGCTCGTTCGAAACAACACTTCCGAATCTCCTCATGAAACGTGCCATCAAATAACCCTCTAACTACACTTCCTTTAAAAAAGGGCAAACGAAAACGAACCCCACCATCTTATGACGTCACACCCTCCAACTTGTTGCCATTCCGCCATTGTCTATACCGCCCAAAATCTGGGTGACATACTTCTCCATTCCCCACCTGATCTCTTCCTATAAATATCGTCCAAGGGCAATGTGCCGGTGAATTACGTCCCATTTTGCGTAAATATGGCGTTTGGACTGTGGTCATGTGACCCCTACGGGGCGGCGTCGGGAATTACAGGGGCGAAGTTCATGGTTGGTCGGGGTCGTTGAGTATTTAAATACCGCTTTCGAGGAAATGGAATGGGAAAACAAAGGACTGTTGTTATTTGGAAATGCCCACCATTTTTCTGCTAGTTATATCGGGAAATTTTCAACTTCCTTTTACGCTGTCCATGTATTGATTGCAAAAGACGGAAGTAATTGAACATGCATTTAGGATAGAATTTTCATGTTTAATATTCTCTTCAGCACACTCAGGTGGTTTCATTACCTATTTTTAGTATTTCAATCAAAAGAGGAAAATTTGAAACACATTTAAAAAAATGATCGGTCCACTTTCAAATCAGAATCCACGAATCAATCGATTTTTCTATGGCGACTTAAGGGCTGAGCAGCCATTTTCCCAGATACCACCTTTATCGAAGGACGCCATTTTAAATTGAAAAGAACGTAATAGAAGAGAAGAACTTTGAACGTAATATTTCGTAATTCTTTTTTATTTATTATTGTATTTTCAAATAACTAATAATATGAAAAAAAAAGTGTATATCAATTTATTGTCATAAAAAATATCTGCTGCAAACCATTAAGCTAAATAAAAACTGGAGAGATGACTCCCATTTGGGAAAAATAGACTTTCCCTTATTTCCACTTTGGCGTTCAGACCATTCCATTGCGTTCTAATGTTATTCGATGGATTGGCATTATTGGATAAAAATAACGTATTTGAAAACATAAATTCCTTCCTATCAGTTATTTTAAAAGTACATATCTTTTTGAAACTACCTATCACCTTGTCCTTTTGAGACAAGAGGACAAAAGCACACGCTTATGTACTATCCAGTTCTTATTTAGCTCAGTGATGCTAACTACAGTAAGCATAATATTAAACGAACGATACTATGACCTTTCATCAAACAAAACGTTATAATTAACTTAATTGCTTTATTAAGTATAAAGAAAAAAATTGCTGAAATACTTGTGTTACGAATATTAAATCTATTTAATTGAATATTTCCTGCATAAATATAATAAACAATTTTTTTATTGAGAACGTTTCTACCATTTAGTTATTAACATTAACATAAAAATTAGCAAATCAGAATCGAAGAACACAAATTAAAAACATGCCTTGTCCAGAATTAGGACTCCGACCCACGGCGTCAGATTTACATGATCTATCCAATGAGTAATGTGGTAGACGTTTGAGGGAAAACAAAAATGGAACTTAAAACTAGGAATATTGTAGGAGTGAGCTAAAATGCAATTACTTAAATAACTATTTTCGTAAGGAATAATTTTAAGTTCATTAACTAAAATTTAATTATTTATCCCTTATCTAATAAATAAAAATCAGATGAAGAGGCAAGAGGAAGAAAAGGTTAACTGACAAACAGCCACTATTTATCGCCAAGGAAAAAATTGGCACGATACTTTTTCCTTTTCATTGATCGTAAGCGTGATTAGTAATGGGAAGGTTAACAAAATTAGCGCGATTCGCACGTTTGGCATTTAGGTTTTCTTACTGAAATAGAGCCATTATAAGTGAACATATACTTTACACTGCTCGGTATCTGTCTATTTAAATCAAGCAGAGCCATACAAGTTTGAAGAAAAACGTATACGTACTTAAAGCTTTCATCTACATCAAAATTATATTTTTATCAAAAATATTAGTTAACCCCGTCTTCCACTTTCCACTTCAAATATAATTGTACAAAAATTTCATTATACAACATTTTAAAAGCATTTTCTACACACGCAATTTTTCCATTCGCATACACATCGTAAGCTTTATCAAGTCTATGCCTTTATCTCTGTTCATCAAAGTCATCTCAAAATAGTTCAGGAAAATGAGTAAGCACAACACACACTGCGATGCATTGTGAGATGAGTATTAATGGAAGATATCGAACACGCTCCGTCGAATAAATCATGGAGTAGAATGAAAGTTCGAAAAGTGAAAACAATGGGAGATGACCAGCGGCTAAAGCTCCCCGCACTACAATGGGAAGGTCAGCGACCGATGGTTAAAAGATTGATCAAAAGCACTCTTAAATACTAATTAAGAGTATAAAAGACATTATATGGGTTTATTTGAAAATAAAAAAATGTGCAATGTCCCATACTTTTTTATTACTCTATAGATTGAAATCCTTTGGGTTATTTAAGTTGTTGTTGTTTTTCATTTTTGAAACTAATTTTTTTTATGTGGCATCATTTTCCTATGTTTTTATTATACTTGATTTGACATTTAATGTGATTAAATTTAGAGAAATTTAGCTTCTGTTCATTTGTTTTAGATACAAGTACCTCCTAAACAGTGAAACTTATTTTATGGCCATTCTGTAGTATTTTCGTTAAAAAAAAAGTCAAACTGAAATTATAAATACAAAATTATGTTTTAACTTAAAAAACATTTCGAGTTATGAAATTATTGAATTATTTAAATTTTAAGTAATAAAATTATTACATTATTACATTCGTTTCTTTTCTATCCCCAATTAATAATTGAGGACTAGAAATGGAAAACGACCTAAGTACCAAAAAAATCGAAAATCTTTTTATTTACGGAAAAATGTCCTAGAGACCAAGCCAAACAAAGTGGAGAACGCCCAAAGTGCGAACTCCAGTAGTAATAGTTCAAAAATTTGTCAAAAGATCGCGCTGGTTGAATGTACCAGATGCGAGCTTCGAGCATGAATGGACTATAGTAGAGCGAATATGACGTCATAATCGTGAAGCCAACATCTCAGACCGAATGGCCTCAGACACGTGACTTCTTTTCAAAATTATGAATTAAAAAATACTCGCGATTGCTGATGAATTGGGAAATGTGTAACAGTGAAAATTTATGAATGGAATGACGTAATTAACCACGTGTCAGAGGCCATACATGTTGGCCTCACTTTGATGTTAGCGAGATTATCACATTATGTTTTCCCTACTATGAAGGATCCATGCTCGAAGGATGCGAATATTTTTCATTTTTCGGCTCTCCTGAAAAAAATTATTTTTTAGGTCGTTTTCCATTTCTAGTAATCAATTATAAATAATTTTTCAATTTTTTCCTGCATCAATCAATGAAATAAACACGTTTAGCAACGGTAACCTTTTCAGTTATTCAATTATAGCTTGAAACAATTTCTTAATCATTAATTAAAAAAAAAAAAATTAAAAAAATAAAAGACACAGTAAATTATTTTAATTAAAAATAAATCACTTATACTAAAGATTTTAGAAAATATTAAATATGTAATTGGGGCCCTGTGCAAAGACACATTGTAAAAAAAAACGCACCTAAAAATGAGTACCTGAACCTACTCGTTTTTCTTCGAGTACAATTACATCGTAAATGAGCGATGACATACCAAATTTAAGTAATAGTACTGTCTCAAAATGAGTAGTGTGATTTATTATTGTTAATATCAGTTTCTGTTCAAGCCATCTTAACAAAGCCACCTGACAAACTTGAAATAATTGTTCATAAGAGAATTTCTACATTATTTGATGTTGATCGCTAAAATGGAAACTGAGTTATTACAACTCAATAATTTTATTTCCTGTTCTTTTAGCACACCTTTTTAACATTTCTTATGTGCATAACTTATTCAAGTCACCCTGGTAGTTTAGAGGATAAAGCACTGGACTGCCGTGTTCGATTTCCGGTATGTCTCAGTTGTAATTGCAGATATTTATTGAAAAGGATTTATGGAGGCCGCCTATGCAGGCAAACAACTGTTATTTTTACTAATTGTACTCGTTTTTGAGTACATGTCTTTTTCAAAAATTAAATTCGGATGGAAAAATTAATTCGGATTCTGAAAAGCATTAAATGTACTCAAAAATGAGTAAATTTTACTGTTTTTTGAATACCTATTTTCAACAGTGTGTCGTATTGCTACAACAAATGAAATCTTACATTTTAAATTACAGGGGTACACACACAAAAAAACAATCAATTTAGAACAATATTAATAATTAAAGTTTAGAATAATGTTCACAGTTTTTATGAACATGAGTGATTAAAGTGGCCAAACGCATAAGTGAAGTAAAATGAATTATGAAAGGCAATAACACAAGTTCGAAACAAAAATACATCCAACAAAATGATGTATGCTAGAACAATGAGATCCACGAGATGAAGAAAACACAACACAAAGTTTAAATAATTAAGTTTTAAAGTTTAATGAATAAAAGAAAACATTTACATTTATTTGTGGGTCGGCATAAACATAGTTTCATTCAAAGATAAATGTATACATATTTATAAACCTGTACACAAACATAAAATACAAAAGTGTATTTAATTGTACATTTAATTGTAAGATAGAGAACTCTCTTGCAGCGCGATAAAAAAAAAACACTAATTGAATAAGAAAACATAAAAATTTAAGTCACGAGCAATGTTATGCATCGCATAAAAAGAATTTATAAGTTAAGTAAAATAAGGCGCGAGTGGTACCAAAATCTATATATATAAAAGCGAAAGCCACTGACTCACTCACTGACTGATTGATCACGAGATCTCCAGATCCAAAAGCCCTACAGTGCTGAAATTTAGAACACAGATACATCTTGGATCCTAGGGGTGCACTAAGAAAGGATTTTTAAAAATTCGAACTCGAACTGCCAAAATAATGATTTTTAAAAAACCTTCCCATATGATTAACATGGAGAACGTGTAACAATGCAAAATATAAAATTGAAACAATGGAATATTTTAATATTACGTAACCTATGAGGAGCATTCTGATTGGCTGATGACTAAATATCGCCAAAATGTCGCCAAATAGATAACAAAAAATCGCCAAATGAATAAAAAGTTCACAACATGAATAAAAAAATTCGCCAAATGATTAAAATATCGCCAAATGAACTAAAGACTGACTGATTGATCACGAGATCTCCAGATCCAAAAGACCTAGAGTGCTGAAATTTGGAACACGGATTCATCTGGGGCCCTAGCGGTTCACTAAGAATTTTTTTTAAAAAAATCCGAACTGCCAAAATAACGATTTTTTAAAAACCTTTCCATAGGATTAACACGGAGAACGTGTAACAATGCAAAATTTCAAGATTGAAACAATGAAAAATGTTTATGTTATGTAACCTATGAGGAGCATTCTGATAGGTTGATGTCTAAATATTGCCAAAATGTCGACAAATGAATACGAAATGTCGCCAAATGAATAAAATTTTTGCCAAATAAATTCAATTTAAATGAACTAAAATATGGTTACATATATGTAAAAATAAAATGAAAATGAGGTAATTATCAAAATGATAAAATTAATGTAAAAATTTGATTGGATCACGGAATATTCATAATATATTCATAATAATTCACGGGATATACAATAACTACTAAGATGAAATTTTGCATGGAGGTACAGTTTAAGTCTAAAGTGCTGACTCAACACTAATCCAACTGCCAAAATAACGATTTTAAAAACCCTTCCCCAAAACTAATTTGTTCAATAGACATGACATTTACATGAAAATACGTTTGAAAATGTTTCGTTCATTAAAATTAAAATTAAGATGCTCGCGTGCACATTTAAAGAAAATAAAACTAATATTATTTAACAAATGTTTGTGTTTTATTTATAAAATTTAAATCACGCGCTCTTTCAAACAAATAAAAATGATCGTTTACCTTAAAAAATTATATTTATGGCAACAAATATTAATCTAACCAATTTATTTTCTAGCATTTTCGTTTTGGCAATGATGTTTGAAGCAAAAATTATTACTTTTTCTGTTCCATGACAGAATTCGTTAGTCATGGAGTTCGTTGTTATTGATGGCGTAATGATACCACACTGTGTTGTACCAATAAAGGGAAACGGTTCGTGTTTTTTCTATTCCCTATCTTACTTAATGTACGGTACTGACTCACTGGCACCACAGGTGCGGATAACTGTGGTACAGTACATATGTAACAACTGGCAAAGGTTTCAAAAATTTACTATGATGCCTTGTGGTAACATGTACAGAACCATGGACGAGTACCAGGTTCATATGTCCCTTCATTCCACATACGCCACTCACTGTGAAATTGTGGCTGCTGGTGAATTATACCCTTACCATCTGGTGGTGTATCGTGATGGAAAAATTATTATACAACCTGAAGATCTTGTGGATGGAAAGCCCATATTACGTTTTAGGTGTTCTGGCCCCATGATGTCAGCTCATTTTGAACCACTCACACCTCTATACATGTCTCCTCAACAAAAACCTCCCGATACCGCTTCCGTAAGTTTTGTTGACCAGTTTTCTACCAATAATAAAAACTTCCCTGAATTTCCTATCACTGATTACCATTCTCTTTCTAAAAAACAATGTATTTCTATTTTGCCTGATGACGATCTAAATTATCCCACCGACTCGGAAAACTGTTCCAAAATTGAGCCATCTAATGAGAAACAGATACGGAAAAAACGCCGTTCTAAATTTGTCGATAGAATAAAGGTTAAAAAGCATAATGAGTCAGTAAAAAAATATAATAAAAAAAATCCTGATCTACATAGAGCAGCGGTTAAAAGGTACAACATGGCAAATCCTGATGTACATAGAGCATCAGTTAAAATATACAGCAAGGCAAATCCTGATGTAAATAGAGCATCAGTTAAAAGATACAACAAGGCAAATCCTGATGTAAATAGAGCATCAGTTAAAAGATACAACAAGGCAAATCCTGATGTACATAGAGAAGCTATTAAAAGATACAACGAGGCACATCCTGAAGTCAGTCAAGAAGCTGTTAGGAATTACAAGGAAAATAAAAGATTAATCACGTGGAAATCAAAAATTTTATCAGGATTCAAGTACGACTGCAATACCGATTATAGTAATGACAAGGTTGTTGCTGTTGGGCAGAAAGTAAATTGTGAATGGTGTCACGCAAAGAAATGGAAAGAAGAAAGTCCCGGGCTGTGTTGCAGAAACGGAAAAGTACATCTTCCTCCTATTGAACAGGCTCCTGAGCCTCTACACAGCCTCCTTACAAATAATCATCCTGAATCTCAGCATTTTTTGACAAACATTAGGAAGTATAATGGATGTTTTCAAATGACGTCCTTTGGAGCTAAGGAGGTACATGAGGGAAATTTTATGCCAACTTTTAAGGTTCAAGGTCAAGTTTACCACAGAATAGGAAGCATATTACCTTCATCACAAAAAAAACCTTCGTTTTTACAAATATATTTTGTTGGCAATGATGAAAAAGAGTCGGAAACTAGGTCTAATATTTTCGCTGCTGTGAAGCCTTGGTTGATTTTACAGCTTCAACAAATTCTGCATGATCACAATCCTTATATAAGAGATTTCAAAACAGCGATGGAGAATGTCCCAGATGGTCAAGAGTTTAAACTTGCGATTAATGCGGATCGAAAACCACAAGCTCAACATAAAGGTCGATATAACGCGCCTGCAACGAGTGAGGTGGCTTTGGTGATTGTGGGGCAGGAGTTTGAAAAGCGGGACATCGTAATTCACAGTAAAGACACTAAATTGGTACGAATCAGCGAAACTCATCGGGCTTATGATGCTCTTCAGTACCCTCTCATGTTCTGCCGCGGAGAAGATGGTTACTCCATTAGCATTCCCCAGGTTCATCCACATTCCAAAGTCCCTCTTAATAAAACAGTTTCTTCTTCAGATTTTTACTCATACCGAATAATGGAAAGAGAGGGTGAAGAAAATAATATCTTACTCTATCGCAGTTTATTTAATCAATTTTTGGTTGACATGTACGCCAAGATAGAAACAGAAAGACTGAATTTCATTAGGCACAACCAAAGTAAACTGCGAACAGAAAATTACGTACACTTGCGGGACGCCATGTGCAAAGGAGATGGGAAAGTTTCTGATCTTGGCAAAATGGTTGTATTACCTTCAAGTTTCACTGGTGGAGACCGTTACATGCATGAGCGGACTCAAGACGCTATGACATATGTACGTCAGTATGGCCGACCTGATCTGTTTATCACATTTACATGTAACCCAAAGTGGACAGAGATACAAGAAGCATTAAATGTCAGACAAAAGCCCAAAGACAGACATGACATTATTGCTCGAGTTTTTCACATAAAGGTAAAAAAAATGATCCATCTCTTGACTAAAGGTTCTATTTTTGGCCGAAGTAGGTGTTACATGTACACTGTGGAGTGGCAGAAGCGTGGTTTGCCTCACGCCCACATTTTACTATGGCTTTACGATAAAATCATGCCTACTCAAATCGACACTGTCATAAGTGCTGAGATTCCTGACGCAGAATCTGATCCAGTTCTTCACGAAATCATAAAGTCTACGATGATTCATGGGCCGTGCGGAAATCTGAACAGAAATTCACCATGTATGATCAGCGGCTCTTGCAGCAAAAGATACCCACGTCCACTAACCAAGGACACTCAAACTGCAGATGATGGATATCCCCAGTATCGCAGACGATCTCATTTTGATGGCGGATTTACAGTTAATATAAAGGGAGTACATCTTGATAATCAGTGGGTGGTACCGTACAATCCTGTCCTTTCTCGAACATTCACGGCCCACATCAACGTGGAATTATGCAATTCTGTGAAGTCCATAAAGTACATCTGCAAATATGTGAACAAGGGCAGTGATCAAGCATCGTTTGGATTAGAGAAGGAATGGGATGAAGTTACAAGGTATGAGTCAGGGCGCTATATTAGCAGTTCTGAAGCTGCTTGGAGGATCTTATGCTTTCCTATTCATGAAAGATATCCACCTGTCATGCACCTATCTGTCCATCTCGAGAACGGTCAACGTGTTTATTTTACAACTGATAATGCTGCAGATAAAGTACAAACCCCTCCAAAAACTACTCTCTTGGGATTTTTTGAACTTTGTGAAGCAGATGCTTTTGCTAAAGGTCTTCTATACAGTGAAGTCCCGGCACACTATGTTTGGAAGAACAATAAGTTTAGCCGGAGGAAGCAGGGAAAGCCTGTCCCTGGACATCTAGGAATCAAACAGGATGAAGTGATTGGTCGAGTGTACACTGTACATCCAAATAACGCTGAATGCTATTACTTGCGACTCTTACTTCACGAAGTTCGAGGACCCACTTGCTTTAATGATCTGAAGAAAGTGTTAGATGTGGTTCATCCTACTTATCAGTCTGCCTGTCGAGCGTTGGGTTTGTTGGAGGATGATACTCACTGGGATCGCACTCTAGAGGAAGCCGCCATTTCTAACTCTCCTTACAAGCTCCGAGAACTATTTGCTGTCATGTTGGTGTTTTGTCAATTGGCAGATCCTTTAAGACTTTGGGAAACCCACAGAAACAGTCTTTCTGAAGATATACAAAGGCATATAAAGAGTGAGTTTCAAGAAGTTGGCGCTGAACACTGTATGAACATTGTTTACAACAAATGTTTAGTACTTCTAGAAAACGTAGTGTTTTCAATGTCTAACCAACCACTTCAGCACTTTGGACTCCCATCACCGTCCAATAATCTAAATGAGGTTAGCATCAATCGCGAATACTTGAGAGAAATTTCTTACGACGTAGTCCAACTTTCTCAATTAGTTGCTCAAAATGTTGCTAAACTCAATATCGAACAAAATCAAGTATATCAAGAGGTTATTGATAGCGTTGGTTCAGGTTATGGTCGACTTTTTTTTCTTGACGCTCCAGGTGGAACAGGTAAAACGTTTTTGTTAAATCTGTTGCTTGCCAATATAAGGAAAAACAGAAAAATAGCTATATCCGTCGCTTCATCAGGTATTGCTGCTACTTTGTTAGACGGTGGGAAGACAGCACATTCTGCTTTCAAATTGCCTTTTAACTTGAATTTCTCTGAAACTCCTCTGTGTAATATTTCAAAACAGAGTGTTACTGCCCAGGTACTTAAAGAGTGCAAGTTAATAGTTTGGGATGAGTGTACTATGGCTCACAAGGGAGGAATTGAAGCGTTGAACAGGACTCTTCAGGACATTCGGAGTAATAAACATCTCATGGGTGGGATGACTGTACTACTTTCAGGAGACTTCCGGCAGACACTACCTATTGTGCCACGAGGCACACGTGCTGATGAGGTAAAGTCCTGCCTCAAGTCATCCTTTCTGTGGCCTAACATAAAAGTTTTATCTTTGCGAGTCAATATGAGGGTCCACCTCAGAGGGGAATTGAAGGCAGAAGAGTTTTCAAACTTGCTTCTTGAAATTGGCAATGGAAGGTTAAAAGAAGAAAATGGCAAAATCCATATTCCTGAAAATCTCTGTGAAGTTGTTAAAGATTTGAAAATTTTGTGTGACAAGATTTATCCTGGTTTGAGCAATTCTCACTTTAACGACCCGAATTGGCTTAAGGAAAGAGCAATTCTCACGCCTAAAAACGACACCGCAGCAAGCAGCAATGATTCGTTATTGGATAAACTTCCTACTAAAATGGTGCGATACAAGTCTGTGGACTCTGTGGTGGAGATAGAGGACGTGGTTCACTACCCTGTGGAGTTCCTCCACACTTTAAATCCACCTGGTATTCCACCTCACAATCTCATTCTGAAAGTTGGAGCACCAATAATGCTACTACGGAATCTGATATCGCCTAAGCTTTGTAATGGCACCCGGCTCCAAGTGAAGTGCTTGCACAGTAACGTGATCGAGGCAACCATCTTCACAGGATGTGGTGCGGGAGAAACAGTTTTCATCCCCCGCATTCCTTTGATTCCTTCCGACTACCACTTCCCGTTCAAACGACTACAATTTCCCGTCAAAGTGTGCTTCGCAATGACGATAAATAAAGCTCAGGGACAGTCCTTAAAAGTTGCTGGTGTTGATTTAAGGAATGACTGTTTCTCCCATGGCCAATTTTACGTCGCATGTTCACGTGTAAGCTCTCCTGACAATCTTGTGATTTTGCAGTGAGAGGGGAGAACAAAAAATATCGTTTACAAAGAAGTGTTATAAAAAAAAACAGCCTTGAAAATGTATATTTGAACGGCAGTAAGCAAGGGAGCCTGGCATTACAATGAAAACTTTCTAACTTGGGCTTGACCAAAAAAACAATGTATGGTGACCACCTCGTGTAGAATATTGTGTACAATCTCCGTACAATTTAATAAAATGTCACTCATAACATGTAGACCAATTTACCTTGAATTCCTTATACTGTGTCGAATTCCGTTGCGAAGCACGGGTACATCAGCTAGTAAATTAATAAAAGAAATGGGGCTTAGCTCTCGTATTGCTGCAGAGGATGATCTTGCTACTGGATCCTGGCTTCGGCATTTGGAGGAGAGCATTTTGTTATCCGAAGACTGCGTCGCGTCTCCGTTCGGAATATTTTGGAGATGGGCACAGACCACCCCCTTTCAGGGTCGTCCGTCTTTAGCTCGCGAGGGTGGTAATCTGCCTCGAAGCAAAGGGGGTCCGTTCGCTTCTTAGAGCATGTATGTTCGGGGACCCATGTGACCCTTTTTCAGGATCCTAATTGGTTAAAGTTGGGGTCAATAGAGTTCACTGTCTTGTTGACGCGCCGAGAAGAAGGCATATTGAAATGGTGTAAAATGGCGGGTCTGTGGTTGTCCGTAAAGATGGATGTCTGTTACAATCTTGGGATTTTGTAGAGGAGGCCGGCTTGAAGGCAATGGCAGAAGATGTGGAAAAAAGTTCTCAGGTGGATGAAAATTAACAGGGATAAAAATCGGGAATTAATTTAAAACAAAGCCTGAATAAAAATAATTAAAAATAATAAAAAAAAAAAAACGCTAAAATAAATCCAATTTTGATTTTGGCAAGAGAGTTTCTGTGCAAGAGAGTTCAATCATTAAATAATAACTTAACTAATATGAAACGTTAAATCGTTGACATACATGATGAAATTAAATTAATATAAAATGGGAAATGATATACAAATTAAGTTATATATAATGGGAAATGATATACAAATTAAGTTATATATAATAGATTTTGGCAAGAGAGTTGATACTATATTTACGTCGTACAGCGTTACGACAAGTGTAAGCGATGGAAAAATGGATAACCGTTTTCTTAACCTGGCTCCAAAAACGTAGGTTTAAGATATTTCTTTTTATCCGGCTAACAAATTGTAGTTGTCCGGCTTCCAAGTATCCGGTTTTATCAATTAGCCGGATTTTTTTTTTAATTCAGTATTTTTATGGATACCTCCAAGCCTTAAAAAAACTGGCAAACCGGTTTTCCGTATTTTTCTCTTTGAATAAAATATTATGATATCTGTTTTCATGGTGTTATCTTTTTTTTAATATACTTTAATAATATACATTTATTTCAGGTCGAGGGTAAGAGACGATTGCAGGATAAGAAGTGCAATCTCTCATTATAATGAAGAGAAAATGAGAAATTTCACTTCTTCAGCACAATAAGAAGACAGAGAACTAAAAAGTAATTCATCAATACAAAACGTAAGTTTAATAAGAATATTTTTACTACTATTATGTATAGTATCAAATAACATACTTTTAATTCAGTTCGAGATGGAGAGACGATTGCAAAAAAGAATATATCGACTCTATATCGGCCAAATAAATGAGTTATATAAATATATATCAATAGCGAACTTTTCTTTTTTGCGATTGTAGTTTTTTAACTAAACATTAATTTTTGGAATTAAAAAATATGGCATAAGTAGTTTAATATTAATAAAATTTGATGATAAATAAAACCCTATTTTATTTTTATTTGTGTTTGTTGTTAGCGCTGTGTATTTGCGGATCATCCCTGAGTACCACCCTAATTACGTATTTTCCCTGATGGACTCTATTCACATGCAGGCCCGTCGCTCCTGGGGGGCCATCAATGCCAAAGTTCAGTTTTGATGATAATTTCTTTTAACGAAGGACATTTTTAATCAAACTTTTTAACTCTTTTTTCTAAAAAGATTTCAAGCTATTATATGTAGAGTAGTTGAATTATTTAGTATGTAGTAATCATTTTTTTTTCCGCGCTTCAAGTGATAATTAACAATTCTACTCAATTCTCTATATCGACCAAATAAACTGGTGACCCTGAAAGTTGGGAATTTCAACTTCTAAAAACCACGAGTTGGGAAATTTATGCTTGAAGAAAATTTATATTCTTAACAAATGAAAGCTAGGGAAGATTAGAAATCGCCCAACTTGTAAGATTACATTTAAATTAGCCCTCAGAAAAGACACTGCATCAGAATATGGGTGCAACAAATCAATCCTTGTGGGAGATCTGTTTAATATTATCTAAAATATATATAAAAGAAGATGAAAAATGTCGATAAGTTGGAACGGGGAAATTTCAGCACTGTTGAGTTAGGAATTTCGAATAGTTGAGTTAAGAATTTCGAATCGTTAAGTTGGGAAATTTCTTGTTTCAACCCCCCAAAAAATATTTTTTGTATAACGGCACTGTTCACATGATGCCAATTTAGGGATGAACAAAACCGCTTGTCGCATTATTTAGTGTAAAAATCGTCTGACATACCCGAGCGTGGTTATTTATTCACCAATGTAAAATCGATTATTTATTCTCATATATTTAATCTCAATAACGGGTCAATGTCCATTCCTTTTTCCTGATGGTTACATAATAGTTTGCATTATGTTTAAAATGTTTAGAAAGTAAAAAGTATTTATCGTTTGATTTAATATATTTATTAAAATGATTATTCTTAATTTTGTTTAATTATTTAATTTGCAGCAGTGTTTTTTCAAACGAATTTTAATAATTAGCTTTAAAATATAGTTACGATAAGTATAATTTTTTTTTTCATATACTCTTTACTTTTCTTGACTCAGTTTTAAAAAAATACGTATCGTCATAAAATTATTAATAGTTACGCAGTTTTTGACTAAATCTACCACTTGTACAGTTCAATGAATGATTATCGTTTCTTTATTAACGGTATACTAATGTATATTTAAAATAAAAATGCTTTAAAATATTATTAATAAATCGTATTTAAGAATTTTTTTGTGATTGGTGAATGAAACCCACCAATCACAGAGGCATCTGTTGCACGTGCTTTTGTTTTTCCTCCACCATTTTAATCTTTCAGGTCGTGCATTGTGTCCAATATTGTAATGCATTCTGGTACATCTGTTTTTATAAAATACCATACTTTTTTAATTTATAGGTGTTGATATTTTTTACTTTACATTTTCTTTACTTTACGTAGGAGTAAAATACTAAATTTTCATGGCAATTTTCACTTTTCTGATCGTTCTCTATCTTTCAAGACTTTTTAGGTGATTAGAAATCATGTCTGAAGTGGTAAATCACTTATATTTAATTTTTATAAACTAACCATTTATTAACATATGTTTTTTTTTTTAAATTATTTTAGTGTAATAGCACTGAAAATTAAAGGACCATCACTCAAATCTTTTCAAGTTTCTTAATTAATAATTTTAATCGAATATTTTCCATTCCACAAACCTTTTTCGATTGTGTACCACGATATTCCGATTCATATATTCAGCTTCTCGATAGTTTACGGGATCTATATATTATAAATAGAGGATACATAAAACCAAGCAGCAATTCAGTATTATAAAACCCTGAAAAATACTTTTAATGAATAACTTTAAAAAAAACTTTAATCGAGCGATATTTCAAAACAAATATATAAAGACCAATATTAAAACCTACATCACATGAAACCTTGGTTCTTACGAACAATTATCATTTAAGAAACGATCCTCAAAACATATTTTTAGATCCAATAATAATTATATTCATGACAGATAAATTATTTCAATCACCGATGTCATGAAGAAGCGTGACATTTCCTCATGGGGAGCTCAACCTCTCGCTTTAACCACTTCCCTTCAGTTCGCACAATTGAATTATCAGTGTGAAAGGTTGCTGAGTTATGACACCATTTTGAGGTCTTTGACTTTGGAATTGCTAATTAGTTTTGCGTACTTTTATTGAATGGCTTTTTTGTTAGAAATAAGCTCATAAACAAGGACCATTGAAAAAATGGTGGGCCATCAAACAGACTGATTGCTTTGTAAATGGGAAAAACTGTGATATCGGTGTGGTTTTGGTTCTTAAATTAGCAATGGGTCGTTTTCTTTTCAGTGGAAATTGTTGTTTTGGTTGGAAAGTTAAGTCAACATCAATTTGACTAGTTGTTGAACCGCATGCATTTAACGTGTATAAATAACAGATATCAAAAACCAAGAACAATCAACCTAATCACACTTCAAATATTTTCACAACAAACTCTAAAATTAGCAGTTTTTTTTTTTTTTTAGTTTCCAAAATGTTCTGTTTAGACGTTTAAATTACTCAATTATTACATTTATTCCTACAATTACAACCTTTTTCTCTTACGTACCCCCTTTATTTATAATCCTTCTCACACATTTCTCGATGCAAAATAAACTGTTTTTATTAAGCAGTAATGTATTTAGGTTAGATGACAAATTAGAAAAAATGACTCAAATTGATGACACTCATAGAATTTTATTTTTTATTTTACTTATTACATTTATTATTTTTTTTATTATTATAAGAGTTTTCCGACATTACTAATATTATTCTCGCGTACCCCCAAGCGGACCGACACATAACCCGAGGGGTACGCGTACCACAGGATGAGAACTGCTTATCTAACCCAACAAACTACTATTATTTACATTTACACATAAATATCAAGAAACTAATATATTTTTTAATAGGGAAACGACAACAAAACATCTGTAATGCACAATCAAACAGATGATTTTAGTTTAAATGGATTTTTTAAAGAAATGATATTTGTGGAACGAATTTCCAGTACTTTAAACCCGGAATAGTTCCAAATATTTAAAAATTATATCCGGTTTTAAAATAAATGTCCTGTAATTACTTTAATAACATAAATATGCCCATTAAAGCATATTCGATAGAAAATGCTTCCCTATTTTCAAAACTCATGTTTTTTACTCTTCCCGATAAATAGCCACGACAAATTGACATTCTCTCGAAATAGAAAACAAACTCAAACTTCGACGCAATCATTCTATGGTCCAGTTGTGCTATTAATCTTGTCATCACACAAACATTCAACGCTATACAATGGACAGTCCTATTCCTTTGTGTGGTTCTACTTGCGAAATTGAAACTAAAAATAACGTACTGTCGAGACAACAGTTGTACAATGCCGCCTATTGTTTGGAAACGACCACAGAGAATGTGGTCACCCCTCATTGCATTTTTACGCAATATTAGTATTTATATCCAATGTCATAAAATAGGATTAAAATATTATGGAGATAATTTGTACCATGTTAGTACCCTCAATATTTTTTTTCGTTTTCAGAAATTATTGAATTACGTTGAGCATAGACAGAGGGTACACTGTTAAAAATTATTACGAACTTGCACCAAACTTTGGTACCTATTTAGCTGCAATCAACATTTGATGCTCAGTTTCACCGTTTTACGGTTCTACCGCGTATGGTTTAGCGAGCGGAGGAAAGTTGCACCAAAACTCATGACGTTGCATAAAACTCAAAATTCAAGTTTTCTTAGTAGCAGTATTTTTGTATCGAAACTGGCAACCCTCCGATCGCAAGATCACAACTTGTCACCGATCTGGCTCGAACTAGGAACCCTCTGATTCATGGCTGGACGCCTTTTTCCACTAAGCTACCGAGGCCCATGCTCGCCTTTGTCTTTCTAGGAGGTGATTCTCGTCTTGTTGATGTAGCGACAGCGAAAATTTCGGTTACAGTTAAAGAGGTTGAACCAATTACCGGTGAAACATCCGCTTTTTTTCCGATAAAGGATTTTTGGTTCAACATAGATTCCTCCATAATATGGTGTAGACCTCCATTTAGCACCAAGACATGGTACATCGTTGAACTGAAATTTTTAACATTGTAGTTGAGAATGTGAGGATATATTCCTCCACTGAAAGTATGGTACATCACTGCTGAAAATAGATACTCAAATATAAATAAAACGTGCTCCTTTTTGAATACATTCGATGCTTATCATGGCTGCTTCTTTAGTACATAGTTAAATTTAATTATTTAAGTAGAATATAGTTTCTTATGACACCAACGAATGACACAAACTGAAAATTATCCGTTTTAAAAAGAAAATGTACAAAATTTCTTACAAAACGCTTAAACTTTGGTATAACTCAATTCTCTAGGTTTTTACACTTGGTTACGTATATTACTTATTTATTACTACAAGGAAAATCGCCACATAAATGTTAAATCAAACCAGCTAACTGTCTGCAGTGTTACATAACACAGACATCAACGCTATCAAATATGTTACTTACCAAACCAGACGTTATTTGCGGTTCTTTTTCAAAAGCACAATTACGCAATGTGATGGATATGATCAACCTACTTACTTTGCGGGCGACATATTTCCTTTTGGGAAAAAAACCGTGAAAGGTTAATATGCTTTTAATATTTTGATATGACAAGCGACAGATACGTGAAGAAAAAGAATACGTGTGTCTTTATTTAAGTTCTTTTGTCCAAAACTTAAGGAAATGCGACTTGAAATAAGTATCACGTTCAATCATATCTCTTAAAATAAGTTGCAAGATTCAGTGAATAGTTTTAGGTGCAATGACACAAACGAATAAGAGGCAGGTTACGTGATGGACAAGTTAATTATTTTTAAAAAATGGTAATGTTTTTGAAATAAAAAGCCTTAACATCATAATGTTTCAAAGAAAGTCTTTTTGTAAAAGAGTGATGTTAAAAAATCAAAATAATTCTACATATTTAAAAGTATATTGTTAATTAAAAAGTAAATAAACAAATTATCTATTTTGTAAACCTCAAGACGACGAAATAAATCGGGCATTACAGTTCGCAATCAACTGATAAACGTAACTAGCCCTTCCAACTGTCAGCAAAATTCCAAACTTGCAAAGTTGTTTTCTGTAGGTGAGTTAAAATTACATTTTCAGATTTTTTTTTTTAGATTGATAATTTTTAAAGAGATAGCTTATAATTTATATTCGAATCAAACAGACGTGAAAATAATGAAAAAGTTTTTATAATAATTTTAAAATGATATGTATTGCTGGAAAAACTACTCATGCCATAACAGAAAATTCCCGGACAGCTGATCTAAGAGTTAAGCCTATATAAAAAAAAGTTTTCTTTGAAAATTTACAATTTGAATGCAATCGGAATGTTCCTAACTATTTCTAAACACCATTTTAAGTTATTATCTGGAATTTTAAGAATTATGTATTTTAATTTTATTTATTAATCCCATACCTAAACTAACATAAAATGTTTTGTTATAATGAAATTATTAAATACGAGTCATGAATACTACAACGAATTGATAAAGTAAAACATGTATCACGATCTATTAGCTCACATATAACTAGTGATCACTTTATGAAGTAACATTGTTAGCAATTATAAATAAAACTTAATACAACTTCATACAATTTATGTTTATGAAATATTAAAGAATATGACTGAATTAATATATATTCAGAACACAAAGTACATCAGTACCGATACTAAGAAACTGTGTTCCTGAATACAATTCTAAACTAATTGTTCAAAACCGCATGAAACGCAATATTAAGTTTTGTTTTAGTAGGCATAAAAATAAGTTTAATTAATAACTTTCAAACATGAGTTTTTTTTTTTTATGTTTAGGAGAGAAATTTATTACAGCATTTCTCTTTCGATGAAATTATTAATTTAATAATTGGAAATATTTTTTTTCCAGAAAACTGCTTCAAAATAAAAGCAGGATTTGTTTTATTAAAAAAATAATATATATGTTAATAATATCGGAAAATTCCAATTGCAGACCCATGGCAATCTTTTGTCTGGGCGATAAACAATTGTTTTCTTCTATGAAAATATGGTAAACCCGCTCCGCAATTGGGCTATTGCCAATAATGTAGAGTCCAAATTTACGAAGTCGTTTTAAAAAAAATAGGTAAGGTACACATTTTTAAATTAACAACCCTTTACAATCCACCTAGAAATCATGACTTAATTTCAGGTTGGTTTGGTTTGATTAATAAACGTCGCACTAGAGCTGCACAGTGGGATATCTTAATTTTGAGAGCTAGGTATAAGATACATAAATATATATTTTACTATATAATTGTAAGTATTGTTTTTAGTATCGTCTTTCGATAGTTTAAATGTATATGTTCCATATTATTAGGCTTGAAACTTAATACTAGGCTAGAAATTTAAAATTGACTGATTTTGTTAACTTTTCTGTACCTTGAAAATGTTACAAACTCAAACATTTTTCAAAATTATGAAAGGTTTTAATTGTAAATATGTTGAAATCTTTAATGTATGTCATAGGTGTAATAAATCTGTATAATTACATGTTTCAAAATTCTCAATTAAAAACACCTAAAAAGTTGTTGCATTTCATTATCTTTCCTTCACTTGTAATGGTCTGATTCCCTCCAGTAAAGTTTAAAAAAAGTTTTGGGTACGAGCAGACATTTGTAAAGCTTATCGCTGTTATAGAACAAAGAAGTACCCATTACGAAGAGTTTTTTGCACAATTAAAACATTTTGTTCCGGAAGCTTTGTTTGCTGTGAGCTGTGCCAAGGTTGCTAACTGGTCATCGCTTTTAAAAATTAGCAAAGTATAAATTACAAGAAACAGTGTGTGAATATTTCAATTTTTAGTTTTTAATGTTAACTCTTTTGCACAAGAACACTTTTGACATTTGCGTTCTTTCTACAGAACAGTTCTTCCTCTTTGTTCTTTTCCGCCCAATTTTTTTACGCTCATGGAGAGGAAAAAAAACATAATTTGGTTCGGATCAGCAAGAGAACAAGTTGTAAAAAATATCGATGTTCTTTAAACAAAAAATCATGCTTTTTTTATTTATTTTAAAGAACACGGTACCAAAAGAACTGGTCGTTATTTGTCACCTGAGAAAGGACAGCAGAGTGCAAAAGATTAAGACTGAATAAAATAAAATTAAATATAAGTATTTGTAAACTTTTAAGCACTGCGGAATACTTTTT
This sequence comes from Troglohyphantes excavatus, assembly GCA_963932185.1. Taxonomy (NCBI): domain Eukaryota; kingdom Metazoa; phylum Arthropoda; class Arachnida; order Araneae; family Linyphiidae; genus Troglohyphantes; species Troglohyphantes excavatus. The sequence continues at coordinate 37,997,791 of OZ010677.1, forward strand.
ACAAAAGCAATACTCAAAGTATTAAATAAAAATACAACATAAATTACCATAAACCTTTATATAAAACTCAAGTGTTTTGCAACAATGTCAATTCTAAACTTTTCAACATTATACCCTAGAATAAATTTGTATGTTTTCAACAGTTTTCAGTTCTATACTTCAGAGTCCGAAGAGCCTAAATCACATTTGGGCAACTTTACAGGAGAGGGAAAACACTTAATCCTAATCTTTACTAAAGCTTTGGACTTGCGCTTTTATAGCTTTCGTTAAATTCTTTAAAAAATCGAATGAATTCTGATGATATGGTTCGATAGAAAACGAACTTTTAAGATGTAATGTGCAATAAAACAAAAATCGCCAAATATGAACTTAGTCTTGTCTGGTCCTGAGATACAGAATTTGTATGTATAAAATATTTAGTGTCCTTCATAAAAGCTGCATTATCACAATTTTTTTAAAGATTTTGCTGACTTTTTTTAGGTGCTTACGTAGATAGCCTGCAACCCGAAAAGGTGGCTAATTCACAAATTATGCATCTTCATTTATATTAAATACAAAATATAATTATTTTCTTTTAAAAGTAATGTCTAAAATTGGTGACTGTTCATCGCTGGAAGTTTTGCGTTTAAAAAAAATATATATAGGCGAGTGACCATAAGTTGAAAGAATATGACATGATTAAATCCACAACGTATAACTATATGAAACTGTAAAACTAAATATAAAATGTTGTTAATTTTTTAATGATATAAAGTTTAAATATCGAAAATGAATAAAAAAAATTAAATTAATATCGAAGTATATAATTAGACTTTTTAACCACTAATTATTTTTAATAGTTCGAATTAACTGTTAACAATAAACTCTTAGTGTACTTCAAAACTCAACAATTATAAGATTTTTTTTAATATAGTGATTTCACAAATTTAACTGCTGTTATACAGTTCAATTTTGTTTATAAAATTCAATCGAAAATTTAATAATTATATCCTTTTTTAAACAATACATTGATATTTAAATATAAAAAACAGACAGTACAGGGCGAAAAATTAATACGAGTCTTTTTTTAATATATCCTACTTTTTTTAATATAAATAACCCGATGTTATTTATATTACAAAACAAAATGTAGAAAATAAAACTTTAAAACAATTATGGAACAAATATTATTCACATATCCTCATGCGAATTCACATCTGCAAATTAAATCCGTCGATTACAAATACATTTTAAATAAAACTTCTAATTTACGTACCATGCCTGACGAACTTCAATAGTGTCTATAACAAGCTAAAAAAGACACCTTACGGCGTCAAAATCACACCTTTTTCTAAAATATCCCAGACACTTGAATCCCTATTTCTATTTATTCGCTGACCTACTAACCAACCCATCCCATGGAACGCCCATGAAAAATTTGGCGGGGAAAATGAAATGGAACCATCAAGACGATTGCAAGATGATTGACAAAAGTTCAATGTTTGTCTTGTCCCTCTCAATGATAACCCTACCCAATTACGAGGCAAATTGAGTTTCCCTAAGGACGACTTGTTTATGCGAAAAATACCGCATAATCTTCTGCAGTCCGAGGTTAGGAACATTCCTGTTCTTTGTTCTAAGAATCGCTTCTTTTTGTTCTTTTCTTACCTAATGTTGGGTGCGGAAGGGGAAAGTGATGGCGGTAAACGGAGGGTGATGACAACATAATGGAAATAAGAGGGGAGTCCGTTTTCATTTTTGATAAATATTTTTAAGTTTTCCTTCCTTATTTTCGTAACTGAAATAGGGACGGCTTGCGTGTGTCTTCAGGTGGAGAGTGTTTACCTGAAACTGTCAAGGTTTTTATTGTGGAAGTGACATGAAATATAGTTTAAAAAAATGAGAATTATGCTTATATATTACTTTAACGTAGAAATATCAGAAATATCATCCCACCAGTGCCGAGAATCCTTGGATTGTTCACTGCTGATTTCGGAAAATCTTACCGGAAGACAAGCAATAAATAAATTTTAATAGCCATTAAAAAAAATAGAAAAGTTTACAAATATTTCAATAAACTTCAATTAAATAGTCAACAATTATAAATTATTTTTGCTAGTTTCCCGACAAAGTTTAAAAAACGGCAAATTTCCCGGCAAAAAAAAGTCAGCATAAAACTTACATAAAAAAATGCGAAATTAAAAATCTTATGCCCAATACTGAATTTTTTTTTTATCTAACTAGGGGGCTCCGCCCCCTGCTCCGCTAACGCTCCACCAACCCCCGGAGGATTGCTACGCAATCCTCTTTAGTTTGCTTCGCAAACCAATACCGGCTTCATACACTGTAGGCAATGAGAATGTGTCCTAACAACAATACTTTTTTTAGTTATATAAATTATTACTGGCAGTGCCGTCACACAAATTTATTTTTAGTATGTTGAGACAAGAAATTTCCCAACTTAACGATCCGAAATTCCGAACTTGAACGATTCAAAATTCCCAACCTAAGGACATCGGGTACCAGCTGAAGTGTTATGCTCGTTATCTGACCACTGTTAACAATATGAGGCATCGTTCCCGGGTCTTTTCTTTGAGAAAGGCCTCGAACCAAAGCGTCCTTGATGTAGTAAGTAAATACGTACCAATAACAAATCAAGGGCACTTTGCTCGAACCAACGCCAGTAGTTCAATGTGCAGCTCTAGTGTGACGTTATTTAACCAGACCACACCTACCTATTCGAAATTGCACAACACAACAGTGCTAAAAAAATTCCCAGTTCCAACTTATAAGACATTTTCAGCTTTTTTATAGGTAATATTAAACAGTTCTTTCGAAAGTATTGATTTGTCGCACGCATGTTCCAATGCAGTGGTTCGTTTTGAGGTCTAATTTAAGTTTCATCTTAATAAAAGTTGAGCAATTTCTAGTAGTCCGTCGCTTTCCTTTGCTAATAATATTAATTTGCCTGAGGCATAAATTTTCCCAACTCAGAGATTTTTAAAACTCGAAATTCCCAACTTTTAAGGTTTCAAGTTTAGAGAGGGGGGGGGCATGCTTCCCCCCAATCCCCCCCCCCCCCATAACTGGAAAAACTCAACTGTAGAACTGCTTCAACGCAATTGTGCTCATTGAAAAGCGAAACATGTGTAAACAAACAACAGCATAAACGCGCCAAGAATAAATGGGCTTAATCGCCAACTTATATTTATATAAAGTAAGATAATTGAGAATTGGCGCTAATAATAATTCGCCGTTGGCAGCCAAATACACGTTGGCATTTTGCCAATGTTGGCATTTCCTTCCGGAGTATCTTTTAATAATATTTATAGTACTTCACATAAATAGTTACATCTAATTTATTTTTTAAGATAGAATTTCAGTATTGATACCATTGAAGAAAGAAAGATTTTACGAACATAACTATATTTTTTAACGGGAAAAAAGTATACTTTTAACTATTTAGAGCAGTTTTAATTTATCACTTAAAATTTTACCCGTATAATTGACGATTATTTCAGACATTTCGTCAATTATTTAAAAATTTATAACTACAAAACTAAATCGAAATTTCACAAACGCTCTGGATCATTTGTAGCCAATAGTTTAATCTATATCCCTAATTTTTTATTTATTTTTTTGTTGAAAATTGGAAGACAAGTATCCAAAAATGTATGAATTGTTTTCAAAATTTTCTAATATCTTGACTTTAACATAAAATAACGTCTAATATACTGATCGTATTGAAAAAAAGAAAATATTCATCTTATTACCCAAACATTTCTTAATAAACTGGCATAATTTCATAATTTTAGGACATTTACTTTTTGAGATGCAAGCGGAACAATGAGACAAAAAGTCGCAAATTAAAATTTTCTCGAAATATCCGACATTTTTATCCTTCTACGCTATTATTTATACCCATCTTAATTGACCATATCTAATTTAATTGTAAAGATAAATATATAATCTTTATAACTTCGGAAATAAGAAGTTTTATCGAACATTAATATATTTTTTTGAATAAGAGAATATGTAATTTTAAATGACTTATAGCAATTTAGAAATCACGTTTCAAAAATGAGGGTGAAAAAACTTCAAAAAGTGGAGCGTGTTTAAAAGTTTCAAAAATTTATAAATCCAAAACTAATTCGAATTTAAAAAAATGCTTACTTGGATTTCCAGTTCAAACCTATTTCTACACTCCCTAAAAAAATTGGATCTCTCCTCTTAATAGTGTTTCAGAAACTCGACGGACAAAATTAGTTGTAAGCGAAATTTTATCAACGACGACTTTAATATTAAATAACTTATAAACTAATAACAGTATCGAAACAAAAATATATTATTCTTATTTATCAAACATTTCTTAACAAATTCACTTAATTTCGTAATTTTAGGACTTTTACATTTTGAGATACGATCTGAATAACATTGAAAGAACGGCAAATTCCCCCTAGTACTTACTTTTTCCCCCTAGGGCTTACTTTTTTTTAAAATAGAGATTCCAAATTCCTTTAGGTTTTTGTTCCAAATCCCTTTATAAAACCTGTAAAAACGCAAAAGTCCTCAATTTTGAAGCATTACAGGGAAAATACAAAATTTTAAGCCGAAACATTTAAAACAAAACTGCAGTTTTTGTTCCAAATTCCTGTTATAAAGCCTTAAAAAACCATTAATAATGTAATTTTGTTTTTATGCCGACTTTTTTGCTGGGATTTTAGAAAATTCATTTGTTAACTTTGACGTAAAACATTATCGGAGCGTATTTTCTATTAGGCGAGAGCAAAATATCAAAGTCAAATAAATTCGTTTTCACTGCAAAAGAACAATTTCTCATTTATTTAAAAAATATTAGAGTTCAAAAGGCTTTTAAATTTTTAAAGCCATTCAATATGGACGATCAAATCCATATTTATCAGAAAGCGCAGCACGGGGTCGATTGATCCCGTGCAGTAAGTGCTTCACGAAGCAATTTACCATGTTCCACATTGAACATGTTACTGTTTGATTAAATAATACTCAAGATATTTAAGAATTTAAAATTTAAATTAGCAATTCACATACGTATCCATGTCGTATCCCAAATAAAAACTTCGACGATTTCAGTAAAATTTTTTAAAGCGCAGTACAAGTTCTTCTGCCAGTTCCATCAGCATCATTAATCTCTGATAATGGGAGAGAGGGTCTGGAAAAAGCCGAACTCCTTAAAAATTTATAAAGTTTCAAATTTAAAAAATGAACTTTAATACTACATACTGTCTTCCTTGTAGTAAAATCTACAGATTTCAAATAAAAAGACCAACAATGCAAGTTTTTAAATTAAATTAGAGCTGCACAGTGGGCTATTGGAGACATGACATGATGGTATGCAATTTATCCTCATACGTTAGTTGTAAGGATTTTCCATGTGTCGTTTTTTAGTTCTATAAATTTTGGCGCGGTTCCTCATACAAATTTTAGACGTATTCACGTCAAAACTCAACGTCAATAAAGATTACTTTCAAATATTAATACAAAAGTGTTTTGTTTGCTGGTAATACTTTAAAGGCACATTCTACGCGAACGAGAAAAACGCGCTCGATCTTTTGCAGATGGCTCGGTGAAACGAGAATCTAAACCACTTGGTTTGAATTCTCGAATCTCCGAGAAGCTCGTGCGCGTTTTACTCGCTTGTGTAGAATGGACCCAACGAAACGAGTAATACAAATACACAACTAAAAATAATTCTTAAAAATAAAGAATATTTCGTTAAAAGCATCTTTATTATGTACATTTTAAAGTTATACTTTTATAAAATTCACTATTACAGCCATTCCGAATCTGTTTTAAAAACAAATAAAAATATGTCCATTTTAAAATTCACTCAACTGAGAAAGCACATAAAAGAAATGAAATTTGTAAAATTAACTAAATAAAACGAACTTTTAAAAACTTAACGAGCGATTAAATACAATAAAGAACGTTAAACTTTCGGCGTCGTTCCCGACTTGTGGACTTCCACATTGATTTCTTCCACGCTTGGTGTTCTATCGAACGTAGAGTCGTAGTCATAGTCGACGCTAGATCCTGGAACAAAAGATAAAGCAAAAGAAAACTTGAATATGTCAGAATAGTGAAGAAAATACATCATTAAATCAAAATACTATACAAGTGTAATCCAAGTTGATTGGTTGAAATAACGTCGCAATACAGCTGCACAATAGGCTATAGGATTCCGAAGACAAGACCCAAAAACATTTCGTAAATTTGAACCATGGGATAAAGATAACAGAAGTAATTAACCGCATTCATTGAAATTAAAATCGTAACCGCGGAATTTACACTTTATATCTATTCCACCAGACCAATCAGATCGCGGTCAACGCATAGAGTAATGATATAAATAGAGGAATAAAAATGCTGATTTCCGTGTGTCCATTGAAACCACGTGATATGTGGAAATGCCAATTCACTCATGCGCCAATATTACTTGGCAGGCCTTGGCGACTTTAAGAACTAAACGAGATCGAAGTATTGTAATATGGTTTTGTGTTTAATTTTGTATTTAAATATAGTTTTTTTTGAACGAGTGGCACAATTTAAGGGAACAGATATATTAAAGAGATTTTTCTTACTTTGTAATATTGAAATAATTGCATTACGTTTTAATGTAAAAAAAATTACCATAAGCGAAGTTCTTTCAATTGTTATTTTGTATACTTCAATAAGAAAATATAAACAATAAAACCTGAGAAACGTAAAGAGTTTCGCTTCTTCGAGTATTGAATACAAATAAAATATTTTCGTTTCGTTAATGAAGAGGAAATATTTAGCGCATATTGTTTGAAAATAAGTAAATACGTACATATATGTTAAGAAGTTGAATACGGACAGAACTCCTTATCACCAAAAAAGAAGAAAGTGCACCAAATTTGAAACTCCTGCAGATGTCTGAACGCCAAGTGTGGCAGCACTATAACCGTGATGTTGGTTTTTCTTTTCAATGTTGACACCGCGGCCTTACGAGAGTCTGGTATTTAAGGCGCTCTCTATTTAATATTACAACTCTCTGGGTCAACGGCCATATAATGAATAACATCTTATCAGATCACAGAAATCAAACATCAGTATTAGGCAGGATGACCAAATAAGGAAAGATATAGTAATAAAGATCACTAGTGGGAATTACGGAAGTTTTTGTAAAAAAAACTCATTGGAGAAAAAAAAATTAATTTTAGTGACTCGAATATAATAGAATTAAAAACTTTTAAAAACTAAATATAGTTGACTATTTTAACACGGTGTTTTTGTAACAGTATTTTAAAAGCAAGTTGTAATACGCCATTTTGAAAAACGTTGCCATTTTTAATTATTAATTATATTTGAAAACGAACACGTATTATAATGTGTTATTTTATTCAAGAATCGATGCTGTACTTACGTTATTTTTAATTTGACGCAGACGATTATTTTATTTCATTTAAAACATTCCGTTTTATTTGTAATAAAACAAAGGCGCCCACTTTTTTTTTGTTGAAATATATTCTTTTGTTGGCAGTTTATTCGAGAAAACAGATATGTTACATTATATTAACATTGTTAAATATATTGGAATTCTTGTCATCCATAAGCTTCGAAATTCATATTTTTGAAGAATTGCACTTTTGCCGAAGATTGGGAAATTCATAAAAATTTAACGTTCTTTAACAGTAATAATTCAAAAACCCATTTTTCCCACTTTACAATACATTGAAAAAACACTAAATAAATTAGAATTTTTTAATTTTTCTCATTGGAATGTATTAAAAGGATTCTACACAAATTCCAGGAATATTCGTAAATAATTCAACTTTTCTAGTTTATATACAGAAGAACATGTTATCCCGAATGCATTGTTAAGGGAAGCGACTAATGATTAAAATAGTGTTACGGGTAGAATTAACACTGCATGTTTGTATTAAATTTATATTATCGGCAGTACTAAAAAGTGAGGGTTTCAACTCTGACATGAAGTAAAAAATATCTGAAATGAATTACTTGCGAACGATCTGTAGTGGTTAGAAAGGTCTCTAGAGTAGTGTGTTGTGGACCCACCTAGGATAGAGGGGCTCGTGAGACGTATGGTGGGCGGGTTGTGCATCGGGGTGCTGATGGCCATGTACTTCGAGGCCTTCATGGGGCCGACATCGCTCATGGCGATGGTGTCGGCCAACCTGGGGGAGGCTGTGAATCGGCCGAGTTCGGCCTCGGGCTGGAATCTCACCTGGTTCTGGCCATAGAACTTCGATTGACGGTATCTGAAAATTAATTTAAAATCGTTACAACTACATAATGAAAATTAATGGCGGATTTAACTGTAGGGAATTGGAGTCAATTGCCCCCGCCAAGATTTTCAAAATCTAAATCTAAAATGGACATTTGTTTCAAAGTAAACTTATAATTCGACACGCAATCTCTTATCAAAAAATTTCATTTTGAAAGAAATGAGTTGATTTTGAGCCACAGTAAGGGAGAATGAATATTAGAGCTTACATAGTGCCCACTGTATATATATGCCCCCGTACGACACATGCTTTTACGTCACAAATTGAAGGCCGAAAGAGGAGGAGTATAGGTGAACCCAGAAAAAAAATTCTGGAAAGGGCAAAGTACAAAGGCGTACTCAGAGGGGCGTACCTGTGGATGTGATCCGGACCCTTCCAGAAATAGGTGTAAACAATTTTCTTTTCATAAATATTATATCTTTATTTAATTAAGCCAATAATATATAGAATTATTTAATTAAGTCAACAATATGCATAATACATAATAAGCATTAATTTCGTAAAACTCTTTTTAGCTTTAATTATGTAAATAATTGTTTTATTAAATTTTTCCCGCCTGTAACCCCATCGAAATAAATTTGAACTTTGATAATTTCGCATTGCGTATGGCTAAAATTACCGATGAAATAATACGGATTTGCCAATTTAGAACGTCATTAGTCAGACAAAGGGGACCACCAGAGAAATACAGTGTGGACATTTATCCTAATCGCTACCGTGTAAGAGGGTGAGGGGATGGATGAGGGGGGGGGGGGGCTGGCATTTATGTAAAGACGTTGTAATATTGTAATTACTTCAGAGGAGGGAGAGATCACTGCACGATGGATTTAGTGGTTGTCCGAAGTTCATTAATGCTTGACTTCCTGATTTTGTAGAACAGGTCAAAAACTGTGCTATTTTTTTTTAAACTACGCAAGTCTTCTTCGATTACGCACAAAAAAATTAGAAGGGGACGGTCTAGGGAAGGGGACGCACGGGTTATTGTATCCCTCCCCTGGATACGTCAATAGGGATGAGGTTTGGTTTGGTTATTTAACGTCGCACTAGTGGGCTCGCACAGTGAGCTATTGGCGACGGTTCGGGGTCAATCTCGAAGGAAAGACCCGGGAACACATACACATTCATACATGCACCTCGTTATTTTAGAACCATGGTCAGATGACAAGGAAACACCTGAACTGGCACCCAACGCCTTCAATAGACGTCGGGACTTTGGACCCCGATCAGATTGATCGTGCACCAGTCCCGTATACACGCCAGTATAATTTGTTGGATGTTCTGAACGACTTTCTAGTATTTTTGTTGCGAAGCTGGCAACCCTTCGATCGCAAGATCACTACTTTATTACTTTTCTGTGTCAAGTCCATTGCACGGATGCGAACCACCAATCCTCTGATTAGTAGCTGAACGCCTTACCAACTGAGCAACTGGGGCTCCAATAGGGATGAGGAATGCAATATTTTAACTAGTATTTGTCACGACCCCCTCAGAAACTGAAATCGGCCTTCAGTTTGACGTATAAAGCACGTGCTATACGGTTTTCCAGTAGCTGATAAACCTTCCCCCCCCCCCCAAATACGCACTGCATTCGACAATGCATTAAACTTTCGCATAACCAGCGTGAGGACAAATAACGGCGATGTTCAACAAAACCCCCTCTACACAATATTTAACAGTACAAAAAGGAACCCTTTTCAATTAGCAATCCTGTTTTTTTCTTGAGTAGCTCGTACGTGTATATATTTTTGATAAAAAAATTAGTAACAAATTAAGAATAAAGCATCATAATGGCATAACAAATTTTAACATTTGTGTTAATTAGTAAAAATAAATTATAAAAACAAACGATTATTTTTTTTAGTAACAAAGCTGTATATTTGCAAATAAAATTAATATCCGACTTCCCAATAGTAGCAAAACGTTTTACCAGTAATTTCCCCTCCAAAAAATAAATCAGGGATTTAATTCGGCCCTGATACCAATGCTATCTACACTCGCAAAATTCTAAAGTGTTTTCTGCCAATTTGTATTTCATGTAATTACATTTATCTACATTTTCATAAATTTATACAAACCTTCGCTTTCTGCAAAAGCACACCGAAAACAATACGATGATTATTAATAAGACATTGAAGGAGGCAAACCCAGCTATCACCACTGCAATAAAACAGAACTTTATTAGATAATTGTTAACTTTCCAAAGTTTTAAAAATTAATATAATTTAGTTAAATGTGGCTCACCTATCCCCGAAATTTCGCATTTTTCTCCGAAATACCAACTACTGCACCTGAAAAGAAATATTCAATTATAAAGTTGTCGTTAAATGGAAAATTTCAACTTAAAAATAAGGAAAATATTCTTACGAGCAATGAAGATCTCCATTTTGCTTTAAATTGCATTCTCCATGATCACCACAATAATAAGGCGAGCAAGTTGCTAGAAATAAGCAAAAAAGAAAAAGAACCTATAAATATTGTAACTGTCTAGTTCGATTTTTTTCACGTCCAAAAACTAAATTCCAAATTTAACAAAAGTGAAGTTAAAGAAATTGAATTATCGGAATATCTTTTCATTGATATTTAACATTCTAGTTTGGTTTGGTTAAATAACGTCGCACTAGAACTACCCATTGAGCTATTGGCGACGGTTCGGTGCCTATCTCGAAGGAAAGACCCGGGAACAATGCCTCGTATATTTCAGTGGCGGCCCGTGGTCAAAAATGTTAGTGCAGCCGAAAAACATGTATTTAAAGTGCACTAGTCCAGTATACACGCCATATAAATTGGAGGCAAGTTCGGACGAAGTATCGTTACTTTTTAGCGAATATGGTAACCCTCCGATCACAAGTTCACTACATTTTAACATTTTTGTCAAGTCTCTTGTACCAGCCGTATTCGAACTCGTAACCCTCCGATTCCTAGCCGACGACGGTACCTCGGCAGCTACGTTAAACATTCTAAACCTTTTAATTTTAAGAAAGAAAACTCAACGCTAGTCTAAACTATTCTAACTTCTAAGCCTTTCCCAGACGCAAGACATTTTCTATAATGCGAACCCCTTGGCAACATGATTTTTTTTAATATTGTTTAATCCAGTAGTTTTGAATTAAGATTTGCCAACAGCGCCCTATCCAAATAAAAGTATTACTAATCACAAGCAAGATAAAAATAAATAAAACTCGTTAATAACAATATCACGAGAGAAGTTTATCTTCACTAGACTATCAACTGGCCGAATCGATCCGGCAACGCTTGCTTATATATTCCGTCCGCAAGATCTTCCAGAACAGTCGAAATCTGTCACGAAGGGTCTACTACGCATCTGATTTTTAAGGGAATGGAATTAAAAGGAAGAGCTCTCTTAGGTTCAGCCTTTTCAATCCACCTCAATGTCCATCATCGCTCTTACGGCTATTGACGTCACAAGAAGTTTCGACGAATCAGCTGCCTTGGTATATCGAAGTGCTATTACTGATACAAGATCCTTTTGCAAAGTATACGGTTTAACGCATAGTTTTAGACAGCATCCCTTTGGCGAGTTTTGAGATTTCCCGTTTTATTTGACGCATTTTTTAATTTCCAACAGCGCAGTTATACATCTTATGATAGTTTGACTATTTTTAAATTTGGGATTATTTTTATATTTACATTTTGGGAAGCCGCGATTTCCCAGGGCGTCGCGGCGCACACTTTTGGAATCACTAGTTTACTCATTCCGACATTGGTCAAAAGTTGGGAAGTTGGGCGAATAAGTACAATTGACTCTTATAAGCAAATTAACAGAAGCTAGTAGTAGACAAATGAAAACAGAGGTTTTTAATTAAAATATTTTGTACCTAGTTTCTAGTTCTCATTTCCTTTTGAACCAGTCGTAGTGAATATCGAGATTAAGCAATTTCCTTGCTGCAACCAACAACTGATTAATAATTTGTACATGGTATGCATCGGTGGGTATTAGTTTAGTTTGCAGCGAATTGGGAGTTCATTTACTTTTCTGTTTCATGAAATTCGCAGAAAATATTTTCCACTTTAGTGTTTACAGCCAGAGCCAATCGCATATCTCCACCACATGAGGCCCAAACAAGGGGCGGCCGATTCATGTAAACACTGACTCAAAGCAACTCATTCCCAGACTTGTCAGACAAAGTAACCACACGCGCTTCTCATCCTAATTGTATTACCTTTAAATGTAAATCCTTAACTGTTATACTTGCATCATTAAATCTCATTTGTTTTCTAAGTACTATGGTATTCACCAAACATATTTATTATCTTTAAATTAACCTTCTGTATCTAAACTAAAGGTTGTCAACAATAGCGTGACCGACAAAATAAACAAAGGCCCGCAATTTTAACACGTGCAAGAAATTTAATGTGTTAGCCTACCAGTTATAAATGCTGAAGTCGTAGGGAAGTTCATAAATTCATATTTCACAAATTAGATATGAATTTAGAAATACTAGACAAATTGAAGCAACACGATCGAGAATTATAGAAGAGAAAGAGTACTGCGTAGGGAAGCACGATTAATACCAAAGGGTGTAAATGAAAGTTTTACCTATGCACACTTCCCCTGGATGGTTCATATCCAGAGATTCATCCAAGTAGACGTCCCTACAACGGCATTTGAATCCCCGCGTGGGATCTCGAATGCAATCGGCATTTTTGCTGCAATAGTTAAGTTCTGTCTTCTCGCATGGATCGATATCTGAAAATAATTCGAATCAACTTCAAGACCTAAAATTTCTTTGCATAGAAAAGTATAAATTACTTTAATGCAAGCGCAGTTTATTTCAGGTACGTTATTAATTTTTAAAGTTAATTACATTAGTTAATTTAGACTATTTTTTTAATAATTTAATACTTTCAAAGTTCGAGTTAGTAAATATTTTATAGAAGTGGATAGTGTTGATTCAATGGTCCTGTTTTTAATGGTCTCAGTTTATTCTGCAGTAGTGTTAACCCGCCATTGGTAGCTAGGTTTGGTTAATTGACGTCGTACTATAGCTGCACAGCGGGCTATTGGCGACGGTTGCTAGCTAGGTATTTTCTAGTGAAAAAACTAACAAGAGACTTATTTTTAAATAAGGTATTCGAGAGGTCCAAGCAGTTTAGATCAATCGAATCCAATTAAAACTAATTTAATGATCGAAACTAATTTACTTTAACTCAGAGGTCGCGCTCAGTGCAAGGTGAATAGAATTAACGTGTTGAATTAAGCATGTATTGCTTTTGGCTGAGTTGTTTTTATTTCTTTTTGAAACCCATTTTAAATGTCATCTGCTATTAAAACAGAAAGTCGAAGTGGTTAAAAAGCAAGAGCAAAATCTGTTTGGCAATATAAAAATGCTATAAAAGAATATAATATTTATATACATTTAAATATTTCTTCAATGCTATGGTATTAAAAAAAAACTTAAACACTTTTTTAAAAAATGGGGTACATTATGGTTGCTTCCACATTGGCTTCAACGCGTTCATAGAGGAAACAAGTTTTGATCCTTCCAGAAGTTATAATTCAATAGTCGGAAACTACAGCATTGAAATTGATCTGAATTTTTCATTAACTCAGTGATTTTATACATATTGAATCTTTATAATTTTCAATTTCGGGAGAGAATTAACCAATTTAGTACCGTTGGTGACAGCCATGAGGACGGCGTTGTGGACGTTGAGCGGTACCTTCCGGAGCAGGGCCTCGTCCTCGAAGGCCTCTTTCAGTTCGGCGTCGAGTTGCTCGATGAGCTCGGCGACGCTCTCGTTCTCCGGAGCAGCCAGCGTGATCTCCCAGTGCACGACCAGGCTGCCCTCCTCGAAGCTGGACACGTCCACGCCGGACACGATCCGGAAGAGCTCCGGGTCATCGCCGAGGAGAATCCACATCTGAAAGGAAGATGGGAAAGTTAGCAAGTAACCCTTCTAAAAAATATTCATTTTCTACACATCCAAACAAAACTTGCCATTGCCAAATTTGGAGACTAATATTAGAACATTTGATTAGTTTTCTTATGACAGACGAGACTGAATGTGGCAAAAGTATTAAAAAAAATATATAGTTTTCTGAGTGCTTTGATTTTGAATACCGTAGACCCGGTGTAACTTTGGGACAACGGGTAATTGTTGACTTTCGTATTTCCAGACGATATGCGTTTCGAATTGACGCACAGTCGCCGCTACCGAGCACGCCCATATGTTCTGTAGTCGCACTGACGTCCGAATGCGTCCCCACCCGTTTTCAACCTCGCGTTGTCAAGTTTCTAGTTTGTGTAAACTTTCATAATCCTTCACTATAGGCAGGTATGTATTTTTAGAAGTACATGCTTTGACATATGCGTTTTATGTGACAATGGAATAACATTGTGACTTCCCCAAATAATTAGACAATTGGTGATTGAGCACAGCAGTGAATACCACGTTAAATAAAACGAATGGCAGCATAGCGTCGCCTCAGGGCAACAATATATAGGATATGAGCAAACACAGAGTTGCCTATAAAATTGACTTTAAAATGTGCTGTTTTTTTCAAATGCCGAATATCTAAGGCTGAAGTTCAGGGATTTCAAAGAAGACATAAAAATGTCCGAGTCTTCCACCAAATAAAAGCACATTTGGTAATATTAGCAAGACCGAAAGACTCATTTTCGTTCTTTCAGATGTCTTACTGTTACTCTGATGCGACGATATTATAAGTCATTAGGGCAAAGAGTTAGCATGTGTTGACAGAAGCAATAAAATATCGGAAAAGTGTCCCAAAGTTACTTTTGTCTATGAAGCTTTAAACTTTACCCAAACGGGTTTAAACAGACTTACAATCACCCAGCTTTGTTTATTAAGTAAAAAGTATTGGTAGAATAAAGCAGCTCATAAATTGTCAATATAAGAAGTTAAATTAACAGAAGATAAAAATACTGAGAGATAAGCTTGATCTATCGTAACCTATACGAGTGTTGGTTAAATTAATGTCGAACTAGAGATACCGAATAGGCTATTAACAACATTTTGGATCTAGAAGAAACAAGGAGCCTAGAACACCGCCTCGCAATTTTAAGCCACGGACAAAAACATGAGACTCCTGAATTGTAACCCCACTTTCCAACACGACCACAACGCGAGGACATTTGAGGCACGGAATGTTTTACTTGCACCAGCCTCCTCTTGCTCAGCCGAGTCTACATCTGGCCGAATTGGGACTCTAACTCGAGATCCTTTAATCCAGAGTTCGTTGTCTCCAGCAGACCATCAGGCTCCCTGCATAATAATTAAACTTGACAAAAATAAATGTGGAAAGCTGATTTCCTTTAAGAAAAATCAACGACAGCAGCACCTATGAAAAAATGTGCGACGAGTTCCACTGCACAGGGCCTTGCTGTTTTTTAACATGATCCCACGCCTAGATTAAAAAACGATCAAAGTGTGTCATAGAAAATTGTCAATTAATGTTCTAAAACAGTAGTATTTTTTTTATTTGTGTTTACTCGTATATCTATGCTTACTGATCATTTGAGATGTGGAGCTTTTCTAAGAAGATTCTCCATAAAAAAAATGCACTTCACGACATACCATAAAATTGAGATACACTGCAATTTTTTTTTTTTGGGGGGGGGGGGGGGGAACAAAAGAAGTTTCAAAAATTGGCTTTATTTCAAAAGTTATAACTAGAGGGACCATATGCTACCAAGTTCGCACAAGACCCCACGGCAACTATAAGAGCGGCGCTTGCCGAATCAACCTTTTGTTCAAACTTAAGTTTGGTCATTTATTTAACATCGATTAAAGTAAGATATTGTGAAATCAGATATTTTTTTTATTTACCGTTGCAATCGAGTCGTTCGCCATTTTTCGAAATCTCTCTGAATTTCTGTTCTTAAGATCTTGATGGAAAGCTTCGCCAGGAAGTTTCAATGAGGTTTTCAATACTACAGGAGCTGTAAAAACATTTTTAAATACATTAGATTATATATTTGAATTTCAAAAACTTACAGTAATTGCAATTCACTAAAGTTCGGAGGGGGGAGGGGGGGTCTAATGACTGTCAATACCTTTTCCTGTTAGTATTTTTTTTTTGAAGAAAATCATTTGAAACCCAATTTTGTTTTTACAAAACTGCAATGCTATTTAGCTTAACTCTCTTAAATTAATGAAAATTGAATAAGTTTTTTCAGCTTCGAGTAATTTATATGCACTATTTAAAATGTAGAATATACTTTGAAAAGATAAGTGCTCTACTTTGAAAATTAAAGAAAAATCCTTAACAGTTTAAGGAATAAGACTTTTCAATAAAATAAAATTAGGCATACGTTTAGTTTTTATTTATCAACAACATAATAGCTTTTCAATATTTAAAATTTAGCTCTTAAAATAATAACCTTCCTTGGGAGAAAATATAAAAACATCTGGTGTACCCTACTTTTTCATCAGTAGACACTGCGCTTGCTTGGCGTTTGAGACACTTGATTGGTTAGCTTCCTTCAAGCGCAGCGTCTACTGATGAAAAATGCAACGACATGTGCCAGGCCATTGAGATTTTCAAAATTACTAACCTTTCAGAAGTTAAGAAATATTCAAAACATACTAACATTCACATTTTCCAGTTTCCGGGCTTCTTACGTAGGATCTGCCACAACTACACGTTGCTGTTGGACCATCGAACATGCAACGCTCATTTAGGTCTCTGTTGCACTGACTGGCACTAGTGCAGAATCTTTGAGGCGGTTCTGTAACTTTACTTCTTGGTTTAATATTTGGTAAAGTACTAACCATCACACCGATAGTTGTAACCGATTCCGATACATTCTCTGTAGTTGTATCTGCAGGGATGGAGGTTACCGTAACTTCAGCAAATTCAGGCTGAACAGTTGGTGTTGAAGCAACAGACGTAACTATTTCGTCGTTAATTCCGAAAGACACCGAATCCGTTTCGGAATCATCGATGGCTTCAGTGACAAATGTGTTCAAGGTGCTTTCGTCAGTGGGGGTCGGCGAAGTAACAATTTTGCTCTCCGTAGAACTTCGAAACGGGGTAGTTTCCGTGGCCTTAAAAATTCTTTCTGTTGATTGCCGAAATTCAAGACTATCGTGTTTACGAGCTCCTCTTCTGGGTTGGATAGACTGCGGGAAAACGGGCGGTGAAGTGAATTCGGATTCTTCGACAAGATTTATTGGACCTTTGTTGTCTACGAATAATCCGCCAACGCCACTGCCGTCCAAAAATATCGGAAAAGTGCGAGACTTATTTGCAAAGGTAGTCAATTCCAATATTATTTCTGTAATACCATCAGTTGATGTATCTTCACTTTCTTCATTAAATGGACGTAGACCCATGTCATTGGTAGTTTCCAATCTACCTTCATTAAATAAGACTTCTGTGGAAGACAACATTACATCCGAAATTGAATCTGTTACAGAACCATCTTCTTTCACCATTGGTAGATTTGTTACTTCACAATCTGTACATATTTTATTTTCGGATGGGATTTCGCCCACTGAGGAATTCGTTACAGTGGTAGTATCAAAGATAGGAAATATGTCCGTGTCGTTGAGCCTTCTTTCGCAACCATCGCATTCAGTTGTGTTTTGTTCCGCGAAACAACCTACGCAATTAGTGTCTTCGGCGTCAGTCAACACGTTTGACAACTCTCTGCCATCTCCACTTCCAAATAGAGTAAATCCAAGAGATCTTTCATCTGGAATCTCATTCGCTTCCGTGTAAATTTCGCTTTCATCATATTCTCCGAGAGGGACATAAGTATTTGATGGAATATTGTATTCTGTTATTTCTGCAGAGAATGAACTTGTTTGCAAAGGTATACGTGTCTCAATATTAAATTCCTCAGTGCTTGCAAAAAATAGCAATTCAGGCTCATTTTTCGCTGTTGTAAGCTCTACAGTTTCATTAAGTTCTCTTTCTCCACTTCCAAAGGCCATATTCAATTCAGAAAAATGTTCTTCGTTCGTAACTGTCGATGTTAGCAAGTCTTCGTTGTTACCAATCTTTGAGCTATTAAAATTATCCAATTCCCTTGCACCGCTACCCGAATCTACGTTAAAGGACAAACTTCGCTCGTTTAACGATATAGTTGATTTGTCTGTACTTGGTTCTGTGGAAATTACCATTTCTTTTATTTCGCTTTCACCACTGCCGAAATCAATATTCAACTTAAAAGAACGTTCTTTAGAACTTTCAGTCTTTTTAACCGAGCCATGTGTACTTGTAATATCAATTTCCTTAATTTCTCTGTCGCCACTGCTAAAATTGATCGACCCGTCGAGGAAAGGCTCTTTTGTGTTCGACATGTCTGAAGAACCTTCGTCGCTTTCACTCCCGAATCCAAATATATTTAAAGATCTGCCTTCGCTTAATTTAGTTCCATTTGATTCATCGATAGATAATTCAATTTCAGTCACATTAACAAGAATCGCGATATTCGATGTTTCTGTGGCTGGAAATTCTTGACTTACGCTAAAGTTTTCCACAACTAAATTTTGAACGCTAAGTGAATCGTTCCGCACTTTTTCTTGAACCTCAGTAAAAACCAAATCTTCCAATTGTGTTGCTTGGGTAAAATGCTTTTTATCTGCATTGTCACTAAACTCTTCAACTTGCATTCGAGTAGTAATGAGACTACTGGGCAAAGTACTTGTAGTTTGATCTTCTGCTATGTTATTACTTTTAGAAATCGATGATGTGACTGTAAATACTTCGTTTCGCGTAATACTTTCAAAATTAAAGGGAATTTCCGTAATTAAATTGTCTGCTTTTTCATCTTCACCAAGCTGCGTGGTAAATTCAGTAGTGAAACTTTCCATTGTATGAGGATTAACCAAATCGAATATATTTGGCCTAGTTTCAGTTTGCACACTTCTTAAAAATTCTTCACAATCCGACAGAAATTGCTCGCTATCTTCAATGTTTCCAGTTACATCCACATCAAATTGCATATTACTATTTTCACTTAAATTAGCCGATCTTCCACTATCAAATCCTTCAAATAAATTTTCAAAGTTTATTAACCTAGCTCCTCTATTCTCAACCGAAGATTCGTCTTGAACTTGAGCGGCTCTACGCCCCATAATTCGGTTCCAAATACTTTCAAAAAATCCCAAATTTTGCAACCTGGGTTTGTCAGTTAGAACTTTAGGAGCGTGAGTATTTACATTACTTACATCTGAAACGTTATTTTCATCGATAGCAAAGCTTCCACTCCCATCAGAATTTTCAGATTCTTTTATCGATCTCCCAGACGTACGCATTCGACTGAATAAAGTAATGCAGAAATCTTTCAGAGCTTCATCACTCAATAGAAAATTCGTTGTTAAAGAATTAGAAACTAGTGTATGTGAAATCGGATTTTCTTCAGTTGATCTACTTTCTGTAGATGCAAACATTTCAGTTTGAAGCTCACAATCGGTACAATTCACAGATGAAATTATATCTTCAACAGAATTTATCGATGTTACCTTAAGAGCGATTACAGGATCACTTGTGGCAGATGTTTGATCAAATATCGTACTTGATACTACAGATTCCTTTAAATTTTTATTTTCTGTTGGAATAATTGTAGAGACAGAACTAGATTCGCTGTTATCCGATGTTCCCAATATAGTTGATACCTCTTTGATTCCTTCGGTATCGTCAAACTGAATATTAGATTCGGTGCCATTGAATTCTTGAATGTCAACCAAATCGCCACTTCCTTCATCTCTGGGTGGATTTTCTTTGTTTCCCCCAAACCCAAAAATCCCCAAAATAAATTTCCCTTCTCTGTTTCTTAATTCTTGAGATTCCTCATCTCCACTACCTTCCAAAAACAATTCATGTGGCAGATTTATTGTTCCGTTCGGCAAAGGGCTGACATCCACAGATACCCCATGTCCTTTATCCCTTAATTCTTCAAGATTACCCCCGAACAAGGCCCTCAAAAACTGTCCCACAGAATCCCATGCTTGGTACAAATCCTCAACAGACTGATTCGGTCCATTTCCAGAGACTGACATCGCCATGCCAAGATACTCGTCATCAGACTTGCTCGGTTTCTCAAGATACCCGTCATCCGTTTCACTCGGTTTCTCAAGATACTCATCAGACTTGCCTGGTTTCTCAAGATATCCCTCATCCGCCTCACTCGGTTTCTCAAGGTACCCATCATCCGACTTGCTCGGTTTCTCATCACTTGCAGTTGGATATTTAACCAAATCCTTCGAAGTTCCGTTGTTTTCGTACCTTGTGACATTCAAGTTGAATTTCCAAGCGAAATTTTGTTCTCGATTAGGTACACGCCGTTTGCGTCTTCTGGTAAATTTATTGTTTCTTACGCCGAAATTGTGTGACGTCTCTTTTCCTAATAACTCAAGTTGTGCGTTCTTCGTGTCCTCCAATAAACTTCCAACCGAAGTCCACGTTGAATCAACTTTTTGCAGATTGCTATTCGAGTTAGCAAAAGAAAGCAACTTTCTTGTGCGATAAGTTTTGGATCCATTTGCGCTTTCAATTTGTTCTTTCTCCAATGAGGTAGATTTCTTCTCATCGCCATAGAACATATACAATGCTGAAAAAATTTAATTAAAAGTTCTCGTTAGATTTAAAAATTTGCAACAAAAGTAATACAATTTATTAGATATTTGTAATAAAAGAAATGTAATGCTTAAAACTTCACGAGTTGCTCTCATTTTATTAACTTTTAGATATCCACAGACCACCACAAAGTTTAAAGTTGGAAAGAGATTATTTCTTAATTACACAAAATAAAATTTAGGTAACAAATATAAATATTACACTTAAACGATTTAGGTATTAATAAAAATTACAAATAAATGTTAATTTATAAATTTTGATTTTAGTAATTTTATTTAATAAACCTTTTCACATATTACGTTCTTCTATATCCGTAAGAGGGGGGGGGGGGCTGAAGTACTCCCCCACACTAAATTGTCTAACAAACATTCTAAAAAAATTACGAATTCTTCACTAACAAATTAATAATTAACAACTAATTGATAATTGGCAGTTATGCTAATTACCGTTTATTTGTATATAGGAATTTATTTTGGGAATGGAACTTGTCGAATCCCCATAATTTTGAATTGCAACGTCACTGTTTTCTACCAACACTATCAATCTGTCACGTAATAAATTTTGAATACATATACGGGCAGTTCAGAAACAAAATATTAAGTTATAGATGACATTTGAAATTTTATTTTACAAATTTATTTTTTAACTGCATCGATATAGATTCAAATCGAAACTATTTATTTTTCTGGAAATATTAGTTTTAAAAAGCCCCTACAAAAAAGCCATCTTTATGAATAAGGTTAAAGAAAAGCCACAATCATCTGTTCGATTGCTGCATTGATTATGCACTTAATACTTTTCAAATAGCAGTTCTTATATCTAAACCATTATAATTTTATACAATTTGAATTAAAAATATAATCATATTTTACATGGCAAAACAATCAGTAATTACCATGGGCTAATTTTAATAAAATTCATAAAGATATCCATACAATTTTATTTAAATTTCATAATAAAGTTGCTTACTAAACATATAACATACTAATTATAAAGAGATAACCTTATGTTAATTATGTATTTATTGTGCTAATCAAATCAAATATTATAAACATTTAAGTTGAAGTCCAGTTTAAAAATAATCAGAGGGCGTTACCTAGTATTATTAAACTTTCAATATTTTCTAAATTTTCAAATTATACGAAATATAAATTAGAGTAAAAATCAAACATTGAAATCTTATTAGATTTTTTTTTAAAAAAAAGCGATTTGCACTTGGTAAAAGTTTTAAATAATTTAATGTATCAAGTTATAATACGGTTGATTGAATGAACGTCGCGCTAGAGCAGGACTGTGGGCTATTGATGTCGGTTCGGGGTCTGCCTTAAGACCCGGGAACACTTAGTTAGAAGACAGTTTCCATAATATATGTCGGATGCATGGACAAAAAGTAACACTAAATACTTGAAATTACAAAAAAAAAAAATCTTAAAAACATGGAATTATTTTACAATACCAAATTTTATTAAGGAGTATAGCTTACAAAGAGTGTATTTGTTTACTGCATGCACGATTAATAGATCTCTTACACAAAAAATTTACTTATTCAATTTTCAATTAGAATAATTAGTAAACATTTATTTGTTAAAAATAAATCTTTCAATATAATAAATTCGAAACAAATTCATACATACCTCCTACGGCAAGAATAGAAAATAACACCACATTCCGCTTCATTGTTAATTTTAGTTTAAAAGTACACTTTATTGTTAATTTTTGTTACCTAAAAAGAAAGATTGAAAGGCAGACCCTCACATCAACAAAAAAATTCTACAAATCAACATTTGATCGTTGCCTCAAACCATGACGCCATTCTCTAAACATTTACTGAGTTATTTTGCATATTATTTTATTAAATATGTCCATGTGAAACGACCATACGGCAGTACAACGGGCAGTTTCTATCTATCCTTTCAATGCAGATTGCTCTGTGCTCTATCGGGGCACGCTGTGGCCTGGTCGGAAGAGTACTGAGCTCACAATCGGAAGATTGAGGGATAGAGCCTCATCTTGAGAGAGCAGCGAACTTGTAATCGGAGGATTACCAGTTCGGTCCTCACCAACTGCCAAATATGTAGAAGGTTTGGATACTGTGGTGCATGTGTTGCCCTGGACCATGGTTCAAAATGACATGGCTGTGTTCCCGGGTCTTTACATCGGGACATATCCCAAATCATTGACAATAATGTCGCTCTAGTGCAACTTTAATTCAACCAACCCTTTACCTCACCCCATAACATTTGAATGTGCAAAGCTAAGTTTATTGTATTAACGTCGCACTAAAGCTGCACAATGAGCTGTAGGTGACGCAGATCATTCATCCACAATATGGTTTAGTTTTGGTTAATTAACGTTGCACTAGATATGCACATCGACGGTTCAGGGTCTATCTCGAAGGAAAGACCGGGAACACATACACATTCACACACACCTGCTTTGGACCTCGATCAGATTTATCGTGCACCAGTCCCGTATACACGCCGTTAATTTTTGCGGATGTTTTGGACGACTTTTCTAGTATTTTGTAGCGAAGCTGGCAACCCTCCGATCACAATATCATTACTTTTTTTACTTTTTTTTGTCAAGTCCATCGCCTAGGATCGAACAAGGAATCTTCGTATTCCCAGCTGACGCCTTTAACCGCTCGGCTACGGAGACCCATTCATCCCCAAAGGAAGACAAGAAGAGAGTGCCTCGTAATTTATTTAAAACCATGGTCAGATGAAGAGAACATCAAATGAGATGGCATTCATGCAAACTGAATCTTCGTATATTTTAACCATGGTCAGATGACGGAGACAACACCTGAGCTGGTACCCTACGCAACCTCAATAGGAGTCAGGACATTGGACAACGATCAGATTTATCGTACACTAGTCCTGTATAGACGCGGGCCTCCGTGGCCCAGTGGATAAAGGCGTCAGAGGGATATCAAAGGATTCCTGGTTCAATCCTGTGCGACGGTAGTAGGAAAAAAGTAGTAATCTTGTGATCACTACTTTTTGCTACCATGATTCAAAAATACGAGGCATCGTTCCCGTATCTTTCCTTTGAGATGGGAGGCCTCCGTGGCCGAGCGGTTAAGGGCGTCATCTAGGAATACGAAGGTTCCCGGTTCGATGCCAGGTGATGGACTTGACAAAGAAAAGTAAAAAGTAGTGATCTTGTGATCGGAGGGTTGCCAGCTTAACAACAAAATAAAAGTCGCCCAGAACATCTGCAAAAATTAACGGCATGTATACGGGACTGGTGCACGATAAATCTGATCGGGGTCCAAAGTCCCGACGTCTATTAAAGGTGTTGGGTGCCAGTTCAGGTGTTTCCTCGTCATCTGACCATGGTTCTAAAATAACGAGGTGCATGTATGAATGCGTGTGTGAATGTGTATGTGTTCCCGGGTCTTTCCTTCGAGATAGACCCTAAAACATCGCCAATAGCACACTGTGCAGCTCTAGTGCGACGTTATTTAACCAAACCAAACCTTTGAGATGGACCCCGAACCGTCGCCAATAACCCAATGTGCAGCTCTAATGCGACGTTAATTAATCAAACCAAACCTGTATAGACGCAGGAATAATTTTTTTAATATTTTTATACGACTTACTAGTATTTTAGTAGCGAAGATGACAACCCTCCGACCGCAAGATCACTACATTTTTACTTTTCTTTGTCTACTCACTCGGGCTCAAACTCGCAATCCTCTGATTACTAGCCGAACGCCTATACCGACTGGACAACTGGCTTATCATCCGAGGATTGTGAATTCAAGTATCTACTTAGATTTGACAAATGTAGCAAGATTGTTACCGGAGGCTTGCCCGATTCGTTTCTTGTCACCACAAATATCCGTAATTTTCGTGTGTGGGGACTGGTGAACGTTAATTCTAATCGTGTTTGCGGTGGTACATCTATTTTGAGGTTGAGGCGAGTGCCAGCTCAGGTCATCTGACCATGGTTTAAAAATATGAGGGGGCCTCCAGTTACCCAATGTATAAAGGCGTTCAGCTGGTAATCAGAGCATTGCTAGTTCGAGCCCGTTCGGTGGACTGGATAAAAAAAAGTAAACAAAGTAGTGATCTTGTGTTCAAAGGGTTGTCAGCGTCGCTGTAAAAATACTATAAAGTTGTCCAGAACATTCAATAAAATTATACTGGTGTGTATGTGGAACTGGTGCACGATAAATCTGTTCGGGGTCCAATATCCTGAAGCCTATTGAGGTTGCATCGGGTGCCAGCTCAGGTGCTGTCCTCAGCATCTGGCCATGGTTCAAAAATACGAGGTATTGTTCCCGGATTTTTCCTTCGAGATAGGCTCCGAACCGTCGTCAATAGCCCAATGTGCAGCTCTTGGACGACGTTAGTTCAACCATCCGTTTTATAACTTGAATCATTAAATTATTTTAAAGTTTTTCCCAAGTGCAAATCGCGGTTTTTTTTAAATCTAATTAGGTTTCAATGTTTGATTTTTAACTCGAATTTAAAATTCGTATAATTTGAAAATTTAGAAAGATATTGGTTTGGTTTCGTTTAATTAACGTCGCACTAGAGCTGAACAGTGGGCTATTGGCGACGGTTCGGGGCCTATCTCGAAGGAAAGACCCGGGAACGATGCCTCGTATTTTTGAACCATGGTCAGATGACGAAGACAACACCTGAGCTGGCACCTGACGCAACCTCAATAAGCGTCAGGACATTGGACCCCGATCAGATTTATCGTGTACCAGTCTCGTATACACACCAGTATAATTTGTTGGATGTTCTGGACGACTTTCTAGTATTTTGTAGCGAAGCTGGCAATCCTCTGATAGCAAGATCACTACTTTTTTACTTTTATTTGTCACGTCCATCGCACGGATTCAAACCACCAATCCTCTGATGATTAGTAGCTGAACGCCTTATCCACTGAGCAATATAAATATATTGAAAGTTTAATAATACTGGATAACGCCCTTTACTGATTATGTTTAAACTGGACTTCAACTGAAATGTTTATAATATTTTATTTGATTCCCGGTTCTTTTCGTCGACACAGGCCCCGAACCGTCGCCAATAGCCCAATGTTCAGCTCTATTGCGACGTTAATTAACTAAACCAATTGCTAGTCGACGAACAAGGCCATCCTTTCCCCTTTTAACGAAAAGAAATTAGTTTAAGAAATTAGTTAGTAAAATACTTTTCAAATATCATTTTAGAACGATATGAAAAAGTTGTTCTATGGGTTGGTAAGAATCAAATGCAGGGGCGGCATAAGTCCCAACTAACGGGGAACGCCAAATTTTATTGAAAAAGGAAAATTATATATAATTTGAGTTGGAAACTTGTTGTCAATATTGAACATTTTTCTAGGTTTATATTTTTAATTAAATTATATATTACATTTAAATTTATTACTTTGAAATTCATTTATTATTTTTTAATCCTTATATTACTTCATATAGGTTATATTTAGCTAGTATTTTGTTATATGAAAACGAACTCTTGACCCTGCAGACCATGATTTCCCCCCAAATTTTGCGCCTTTGTGAAATCAAATTAAATTTTCTTAGTTGACAAAGTTCATAAATTCAAATAATATGACCCAAGTTTGAAAGACCAAAATTGCTTTAAAAAGTTATTTTTACAAATAAAAGCGGCAAAATCATATTCGCTTGTGTTACAAAAATTCTTTGAATCGCCTCTGGGTGAATGAGCACCACGTCTAAAATAAATTTTAAAATAATAACCAACTTTAAGAAAAAAAGTAAAACATATATTTATTTTAACGAAATGAATAAACATTAAATATTTTGTTTTATTTTTATGTTTTTACAACTTTTCTAAATTAGTGTTTAATACCAACTTGCCAATACGTATTTAAATTTTGATGTCAATTTCAAAAAATTGATTAAAAAATCTTTACATTTTTATTGCTTGCGTTTATATTATTTTAGCTCAGTGGCTGTCAAAAGGTATAGTGCTGCCCTCTTTCAGCACAAATATTCAACAACATGTCATGTTATATTCCTAGTGGTCCCGCTGAAAGTGCACCTGCGGTGGTGAACTAATCGGATAAGTGGTACAGAATCACAACTTTTATCTTGAGTGTTTTGGTTGGTTAATTAACATCGCACTAAAGCTGAAATAGTGGGGTATTTGCGACGGTTCGAGGTCTATTTCAAAAGACAGACCGGAAACACTGACTCGTATTTTTTTCAATTTTGTTTCAAGACGAAAACAACACCAGAGTATTTTACCTTACGGAAACAGCGAACTCTTAGTCGGAGGATGGCGAGTTCGACCTCGTCATCTGACATGTGAAGGAGGTTAGTGCACTTTAAACACATTAAATCTATTACATTTATTCACGTTGATCGGTATGCGGTAATTAGTTTAGTTCATTGTATGTCCTCGTCATCTGACCGTGGTTCAAAAATACTAGGTAGTGTTCCTGAGTCTTTCCTTCAAGATAGACCCCGAACCGTCGCCAATAGCCCAATTTTTTCGTTCTAGTGCAACCAATCAGAAATGGATTATGTGTATCAATTTAACTTCTATGATTGGTGAACGAAAACCACGTGGTCAGGCGGTACACAAGACTGTTATATCCGCCCATGTCGTCACTTATACTACAAAGTGACGTCACATTTACAGATCTATTGCAAGGTATAAGATGGTATTGTATTTTTAAAGTTGGCATCATAATTTGATTACTACTATTTGTTTACTAAAATGCCATGAACATGCGGGGATAGATCGAATATAAATGTACGTCTCATTTCAAAATGCGAACATCAGCTCATTATTTCTATAGAAAATGTTTAACTTGCATTAGTACACAGAATATATTTAGGGTAAGAACTGTGCAAAATTGTATTCCAAACAAATGCAATGATATCTCTTCATCACTTGTTACACAGTTCAGGTGGAAATCTGGAAAAGACGATTTATCTTCGATAGTAATTCCTGTACCGTTTACTCCTGCAAACAACAGTGACGATATAAATGTAGGGGAAGAACTGTCTAAAAAAATTAATAAAGGTAATGCTACTTTGAAATCTAAACATTTACTTAGATGTAGTTTGGAAGTTAAAATGTATTCTACGGTACCCCTGATTTCCCTACAAATAGGTTTCAGAAACTATACCTATTCAAAGTATTTCTTTAAAATCGTCTTTTAATATAGTCTTCTTTTTTTACTATTTACTACTACTATTAAATAGTTATTATAAGTTAGTTGTTATAAGAGTTTCTAAAATTGTTATGTAATATTTTTGCTAGAATTATATTTTTAAAGACATTTGATTCAATAAAGCCCCAAACGAATAGGTGAAGTAGAGGAGTCTCTGAGGTAACATCTTCGACTAGAAACTAGAGGGTTGCGAATTCTGATATGGCTAATACAAGAGCAAAATTGTTACAATGCAGTGAACATGTGATTGGAGGGTTGCCAGATTCGCTGCGAAGTAGTAATATGTCATCGAAACTTGCCTCCAATTTTTGTGGCGTGTATATAGAAATAGTGCATGTTAAATCTGATTGTGTTCCAATGTCCTGATGGTGCATTGGGTGCCAGCTTAGGCATTGTTCCTGGGTCTTCCCTTCAAGATAGGCCCCAAACCATCGCCAATACTCTAATGTGCAGCTCCAGTGCGACATTAATTAACCAAACCATATATGAATTGCGTGTGGTTGATTGCATTTAACAGTTTTTAATGACTTGTAAAAAATTTTAACCAATGTTTTAAGATATTAATTAATATGATATACACAAGTATCCAATACTCTGTTAAAATTTACATGTCAAAACACTTTTCATCAGATTCCAATTTAGTCACATTTTATTAATTTAACAGGTGGATGGTTTTTTCTAATAAATTATCAATACTTTGACCTTAACATGGTGTTTTTTGGCATGCTGTGTTTTGTAATGGAAAAGATATTTACTGTATATTCAATACTTCTAAAAAAAATTATCTTATACAAAACATTTTTTTTAACACATTAAAACAATTCTTACATATATTTTTTGGGCAATACATAAAAATATGGAATCTTAAAGTAGTCATTTTGATGTCTCATTTTATTAACATTGTCATTAACTAATACTATTCATGGTTCGCACAGTCCTTAAGAACTACTTAATTTAAGTAGGTCCTTAATTAAGGGTCCTTAATTTTCGACTAAGGTCCTTAATTTTTGTCAAACATGTTTTTTTTCACTAATTCACATGGGTGGTATTTTTCCGTGTCTAACCCGAAATTCTGAGTTTTTTTTAATTTTCAAACTCAGAATTCCGGGTGCATTAAAATTATTGAAATGTAGAATTCCTGATTTTATGTTGATCGTGTCCACACTTTTAACCGTTTTACGTAAGTTTAAATCGGCAAGGAGAGAAAGGCATGCATGGACATATTTAGTGTCAGAAAAAAAAATTGAACTTTTGATCTCTTTTCTTCGATTTTTTAGTCAGTGGTATTTCATTATAATACACTACACTTCGTCATTAGAAAACCTCAGTTCGTTTGTTGTTTTGTGAAGAATCGATACTCATTCTAGAAAAACGAGGAAATTCAGAAGAATGTAGCATCTTTAAGGGATGGGAATTCTGCGCCAGAGTTTTCCGGAAGTGGTATCCTATGCCAACTTGCTACAAAACCCCACTGACATGTGATTATGTGCCAATTTTGCACCAAACAATGTGCAATTCTCGGCGCCAAAAAACGGCACCAAAAAATTTAAGAGGTCCTTAAAAAGTCCTTAAGAACTACTTAATTTTTACTTTTGAAAATCTGTATGAACCATGCTATTGTTATCCCCTATTTTAATAATAATTAACATTCATCAACAAAGTTCAATGCCGAAATTTTATTTCTAAAACTCTTCTATAATTTAACTATATTTATAAAAATATTCAAATTAAGAAAAGATAATAGAAAATAAAAATTATATAAATGCAATGTTAACTATTTTATATATATATATATATATGTCCATGTGTGTGTATATATATACATATTACTATTATTTTTTAAAAATTCCTAAACAACATGGGAATGTTACTTATTTTAAAATTTACTATATTTTTTTAATTGTGAACCATTTTTTTTCCAGATGATATCTTAAAAATAATAAATCAGTTCTACAAGCAGCCTGAAGTAGCCATCCAAGTTGCTGAAAATGGACTCGATTGTAAGTTTCTGATTTTAGATAATGAATTTCATTAAATTTGCATTAAAAATACTTACACATAATTCAACTTAGCTTTCCTTTTGCCTTCACAGCAAAATTGTTTCACCGAGCAGCTATCAGCTTCAGAAATTTCTGCATGGAATCTGAACGACTGCCTGTAGAATTACACATTATCTTTAGTGATATTCTACAGGATGCAGGTATTGCAGTGTGATTTATTGCCATATTTTTTTTTTATGGTTTGTTATTGAACTAATCTGCATATTTCTAATTTGTAATAACTTTATTAATTTTTGCTACATATTATCTATTGTATTTGTACTTAAACTTGCATGGCTCTTTTTAAATTTCTTCCTATATTTGATATTGAAAATTGTTCTTTCACCCAATTACGTAAATATTATAATATTTTTTTTTTGTGATACAGTCAAACCCCGTTATAACGAACCCTCAACGGACTGGTTCGGAAGTTCGCTATAGCCGAGGGTTCACTATATCCGAATTTTCAAAATATTGACGATATAAAAACTCCCTAAAGTCCTTAAACACGTTTTGTGCGAAACAAATTACTATTAGTAATGGGCAATAATAAAGTAAAAGAAATATTTGTTCTTAAAAAACAATTAAATTAATTTTACTACTACTTAAATTTATTTATCTAATGTATGAAAAGAAGTTTTGATTTTTTGTTGAAAGCATCAAAAGAGTCCATTACATTCTTATCCACAGTTTCTTATGCAAAGAAATTATGCAAAATGTTCACAGCTGCCTTACCCTTAGCATCAGAAATTGAAGGACCTGAACTAACATCCCCTTAGTATGCAATATCTGTAGATAAACGATAATCACCGTTTTCTATTCTATTAATAATTTTCACTTTATCCTCAATGGAAAAGGCATTAGCAAACAGGAACGATTTTAAACCTACGCGAAGTCAACAAGTTAAACGATAATCTTCAGCAATAGAATGAATGGAATAGGCAAAGAATGTATGCTAAACCAGTTGAACGGGGGAAGGGGAGGAGCTGAGGAGTCTATTGTCACCTTTGAGGAACCTGGCTTCTGTAAAAGGAACAAAGGGTAAGGAATGTGGTCGGGGCGAGTAAAATTTTTGGGAAAAACCTGGAACTATACTGGAAAAGTGTGAATTTTAGTTCGCTACATCCGAATTCCTTACTTTTGAAGATCGTTATAAGCATTTGAAAATACATTAGTAACATAGGAGTTCGATTGGGACCAATTGAAAAGTTCGTTACAACCGAGGGATCGTTATATCCCGGGTTCGTTATACCGAGGTTTGACTGTATATATGCCACAGAAAATATTTTTTTTAAATTTATATCATTAAGCATTGACCATAACTTATATTGGCAAATAAATAAAATACAAAATATATTTTTAATAGTCACTTTCAACTGCTTAGAATTTTTACAATAAACACTTTTAACAATCCATCATCACATGTATATTGTTTTTTTATTATGTATTATCTATTGTATTTGTATTTAAACTTACATGGCTCTTTTAAATTTCTTCTTATATTTATTTGATATTGAAAATTGTTCTTTCACCCAATTGCGTAAATATTATTTTTTTGCGATGTATATGCCAAATGAAATAATTTTTTTAAATTTATATCATTAAGCATTGACCATAACTTGTATTTGCAAATAAATAAAATACTAAATCCTTTGAATAGTCACTTTCAACTGCTTACAATTTTAACAATAAACACTTTTAACAATCCATCATCACGGGTATATTGTTTTTTTATTACATATTATCTATTGTATTGGTATTTAAACTTGCATGGCTCTTTTTAAAATTATTCTTATATATTTGATACTAAAACATTTTCTTTTGCCCAATAGAGTATACATGGGTTGGATGCATCCCACTGTGCAATAAATATATTTTTTTATAATGCATATGCCACAAAAAATAATAATTTTTATCGTTAAGCATTGACCCTAACTTATATTTGCAAATAAATAAAATACTAAATCTTTTTGATAGTCACTTTCAACTGCTTACAATTTTAACAATCTGTCACCACATGTATATTGTTAGCCATATTTGAGTTAAAAAAAGGCAAGAATTCCCAAACTTGCAAAGGTGCTTCTTCAATGTTTTATATCTTTGCAGTTTTGTGTTTATACAAACCAAGTTCTATGTAGTTGATTTGTGTAGTTTGTAGAAAATGTTGGTGTTTTGTTAAAATAGTGTATGAAATGTTTTAGATCACCTCCACAGCCTTCTTCCATACTTTCTTCAACATGCCAAACAGATATTCCCGCATTTGGAATGCATGGAAGAGTTGAAACAGATCAGTGATTTGAGACAACCAGCAAATTGGTAACATTGATACTCTGATTTAAAATGTTAACTTATTCATTTATTTATTTTTTTTAATAAAAGCCTGATTTGTGTTCTGTTGTAAATCACTGGAATATTTTTTCCGTGTGTGTTCAAAATTATAGATTGTTCGACAATTAATTAAAAAATGCACGCTCACAAATATTTAAATTTTATAGTAATAAAACAGGGTTTCCATGCACCTGGAATTGTCATGGAAAATTAAAATAACCTTAAAAGTCATGGAAAATTAAAAAATTCCCAACATTTCTGGAAAAGTCAGGGAATTTTGTCTGAAAGTGCCTTGTCATATTCCTTTACTAGCTATCGATGGAGGCCTCCGTGGCCGAGCGGTTAAGGCATTCAGCTACTAATCCGAGGATTGGTGGTTCGAATCCGCGCGATAGACTTGACAAAAGGAAAATAAAAAAGTAGTGATCTTGTGATCGGAGGGTTGCCAGCTTCGCTACAAAAATACTAAAAAAGTCGTCCAGAACATCCGCAAAAATTAACGGCGTGTATACGGGACTGGTGCACGATAAATCTGATCGGGGTCCAAAGTCCCGACGTCTATTGAAGGCGTTTGGTACCAGGTTACATAAAGTTTTGTTACTTGAAGTCCTTGTTTAAAAATCCTTTGAGTTCATGCACCTTCTCCACTTAGCAGCCAACTTGCCCAATTATTTTCTATCATACATACTGCTTATTAAATTACTTCAGTGAATTTTATGACTGTGAAATTTCTGACCAAAATGCGAAAATTTTATTTAAAATTTTTCAGCGGGTGCAACAATTTCAGATTATTTAGGCAATACCTACTGAAAATCAGTACATAAACTAAATGACTTTAATCACTAACCCATTTTAAAATCTTTTTTATTTTGAAATTTCACGAATAATATCAATATTGTGTATATAATAGTGTAACTATGAAAGTAATAGTACATTCTTTTGAAAGTTTTTAATACAAATTACATATACACTCAAGAATTGTAAATGAAATGTTTTGCATATAATAATGTTTTAGATTAAAGAACAACTTGTTTTAATTTGTAGGTATACAGAAGCTCGCAAACTACATCGTAAATTGGTATTCCATGCCGGTCCAACTAACAGTGGTAAAACATACAGAGCTTTGGAAAGGTTTATGAGCTCTAAGAGCGGAGTGTATTGTGGTCCTTTAAAACTTTTATCTGTGGAAGTTTTTAATAAAACGAATGAAAAAGTAAGTTTGTAGTTAAAAACTATAAATTCTGATAACATAGACTTTGTTCTCTTTTTGATGGAATTTTAAAAGGGGATAACACCATTATCTCTTGACAATTAACTACAAGTTTCAATAGACAGTCCTACCATAAATTTGAGTTTTTATAAAAAAAATTAATAACCCGTTAGATGATGAAAATAACTCCAATTAAAAAGTTACTATATTTAGGAACATATGAATTGCAAGCTGCAGACTGATACATTAAAACTATATTGCATCATAAGCTTTTTTATATAAGGATTTGCATACTCGTTGAGCTAATTACACAAAAATTACAGAATTTTCCTCTTAAATTTTGGGCTACAAGGTGGGTGGAAAATGTTAGATGTTTAGAGAGAGCATTAGAAATTTTTGATGACGTAAATAAATATTTGGACGAGGAAAAATCTTTGGTCAGTAAGCCTGATAAGACAATTAGATTATCAACTAGAAATTCTCTGATAAAATGTAAAATGGCTTTTTTCAGAACAATTGCAGCAGAATGTGAACCATTTCTCCATCGTTTTCAAAGCTCAAAACCGTTAGTACCTTTCTTATGATGAATTATATGTATTATGTTATGTACTAAAGGTATGGAATTGCAACAATAATTGTATACAATATTCCATCTATTTTTATATATAGTTTATCATGTATGTTTAGGGAAATTGCTCATGGAAAGTCAGGAAAATCGATCAAGTGATTTGATAGGCAACCCTTCTATAACTTATAGTGTACATAACTCCAATATCCAAAAAAAACTCCTATTGCATGAACTTTTTTTTCCTTAAAAAAATCAATTAATATATTAAATAACAAAAATAACTCTTTTATAAATGTTCTCTTTAAAAAAATCTGAAATTTTATATAGTAAAATTTTGCATGTGCTTTAAAAACTTTAATTGATGCTTTAAAAACTTTCTATTGCATTAATCTTCTTATTGCCAATGGATTTCTTTTCATGAAGTTATTTATTAGAGATTTTTCTTGTTTGACATTTGCTGTTATTGTTATTATAGGGTACACCTTGTGATTTAGTAACAGGAGAAGAAAGGCAATCTGTATTACCTGATAGTATGCCAGCCAATCATGTTGCTTGTACCATTGAAATGGTATCTGTTGACAATCGTTGTATGTATCACATTTTCCCATATTTTCATAATATAAAGTTTCTGTTTCTAGCCTATTTACTGCAATTATTAATTTTAATGAAAATTTCATTAATTTCTGAACAATATGTCAATTTAAACACTAATTGCTGTATTTTTAAGCAAAAATTTATTATTTAATGTGCATGGTACTATCTTCTAACTTTAATTTAATAAATATTGATTAGTCACACAATTAAGTAAAAAGCAAAAAATTTAATTCAACTTTAAAAAGGAATAGAATTTGAGCATTTTTTCATGTTTGATATATGTAAATTAAAAGAAGTAACTCTAAAATTGTTTTATATTTATGATAAACAAAACCACAATGTAAAAAAAATATTGGAAACAGGCATTCAATTTATAGCACTTAAACAGTATATGCAACTGATAAATTATCAGTTTTAATAACTTATAATTCATTTCGGGTTCTGATATTTACATAATGCTGAACGTCTAGGATATGCAATGTCAATTTTTATATGCTAATATTCAATTAATTATTGATTTAATTACACTATGTGCAAGCATAGTGTAATTTTGTTGAACCGATAAATGTTGAATTTTAGTTGCTTAACAATCTGAGAAATTGTCCACCTATTGTCAGTTTTTTCCAGTAATACATATGAAAATCAGAATTAACCTTATGGTGTGTCGACCCTTTGATCCTTGCACCTAGGATCCACGCGAATTAAGCCTAATAAATAGGAGAACTTTAGTGGGTTTAGATATTAACTGTTGAGTTATTAATTTATGATTGGGGTGGTTGAGGACCCTGAGGCTAAGCATGAGCTCATATTAAGATATCCTGAAAGGGAATAACAGGATTAGCAGAGACATTTTATGAAACAAAGAAAGGACAACACATATTTTTATTTTATACACAACCGTGGAGACATAATTGTAACCTTGCCACTAGCTAAAGAGCAGCTGTCGGGTTTGGCATGTCGATTTGACAAGCCAATCTAAATGGTTCCTACCTGGTCCTTGGCCTTTTATGTTTCTGGTCTACCGTGTGGTCATAGTTGGTGATTTCTTTTAGGTATTGGAAGTCAGGTGTGTCAATTGCCATTTTATAATTGTGTGATAAAGTCAAAATTGCTGAGTCTATAATGTCCATTTTAAGATTCCTGTGTATTATTAATCCCCTGACATATCGGTGATTTTTAATCCTTCTGAGTGCTTTGTTCTGAAACGTTTGTAGTTTCTGTCTGAGTGTTCTTCGGACTGCAGTCCAAGCAGGACCCGCATACAGCAGAAGTGGTCTGATCATTGATTTGTAAAGTAGTACTTTGTTATTAAGTGTCATCTTAGAGTTCTTCCCAGTGAGGTGTTTAAACTATCTCTTCTATTTTTTTTAAAGTTAAGTGTTAGAAATACAAACAAAACCATTTTGCAGTGGAAACATATTCTAAACTTTGATATTTTGTCTGCCAGAGAGTGGAGCACCGGTTATATGAGTTACATAAATTATATGAGAAGCCAATCTAACTCACTATAATCTCTGCTAAATAAGTTTTCTTTTCTCTTGGAGAATTCATAGATGCTCTTATCCATAGATGAAGTGGCTGTGATAGATGAAATCCAAATGCTAAAAGATCCGGGACGTGGCTGGGCATGGACTCGGGCCCTTTTGGGAATCGTTGCAGACGAAATTCACATCTGTGGGGAAGCGGCTGCCATTGACTTAGTGAAGGAGATAGCAAGCTCTTGCGGCGAAGAGCTGGAGGTATGTTAAAAAAAGTTTTGTGCTGATTTCCTAACCTTATATGTTTAAGACATTGCCTTTGTATTTTTGATGTAATTCTGTTAAGATTGGCAAGTTTCTTCCCAAGTTGAAAAAAAAATGACTGGTAGGAATCGGTTTCTTCGACTAGTGGAACAAACTGTTTTACTTTAAGAATTTAATGTATAAGTTGCAACTTTGTAAAATACAATAAATACTTTTTTCTTATAACTTTAAGTAAATTTAATGAGACCTATTAAGATGTAATTATATATTCTAAATTAATAACTACATCATTTTTAAGCCAAGATTACATCACACACCTGACTGAAGATTATCATTCGGTACCCGAACAAAATAAATGTTATCCAAAATATACAAAATCCATTAAAATATATCCATTTCAATTTAACTAGCATATTTTAATCATCTTTAACTGTTATTAAATTGTAGGGATCACTTACCTACTGTAGTATATGAAAGTATATGTAGTATATGAGTTTCAAATTATTCTTTTGTAAATTCACAGACTATATTTCTGTGATAGTTACTTTTACGGGTTACAACAAAGCACTAAACAAAAGAAAGAAAAGAAGAATGATAATATTAATCGTTGTTTAATTTAAGAATTTACCTGGCGTGATCGTATAGTTTTGAACAGAAAGTAACACAAGACTAAAAATTGTGACCAAAAGAAAACAAATTTATTAAAACACTAAAATTAAAAAAGGAACGGAACACTAAAAAAACCTTACAAAATGCCAAACAAGTTAAAACTAAATAATTTAAAAGGGGGAGGGTAAACTAAACTTAAAAACTACTAACTTCATGGATTTCGTCGAAAGAGATGCAGCAGGAGGTCAAGGCGATACATACGAGCGCAAAACAGAAAACATGGCCAAGCCGCTACGGCCGTACTAAAAGTGTCCAAGATTGGGAGGTGGACGAAAAGGGGGGGTGGTACTTAGCACATCCTTCGACGGAGTGTCAACTCTGATGTCAGCTTCAGAAGTGGTCGGTCAAAAGGCGTCAGCCAGTGGTGGTCGTCTAGCAGAGAAATCCAGTTCAGAGGTGGTTGGTGGATGGGACCTTCTCTGGGCGAGGATCACAGGCCTGACGGGTGATGAGGGAGGCGTCCAGGGCTGACATCAGAGGCAACGGCAGAGGACGGGAACATCCCTCTGGGTGCTACGTCGATGGGTGGCTGGGGTTATTGCAGTTAACCCGGCAACATCTACTGGAATCGGTGACTCTCGAGCATCGTTGAGGTTGGTGGCGGCGGTTACGTAATTCTTCTAACCCCGCATCAGCATCGGCGGCTATTGCACGAGATTAACCCATCGGGTTTTGAAAAAGGACACACGGTCCGCGTTTATAAGACGGGAGCTACACTCCTGTACGTCTTGAGGCTTCGAAAGATGCGTTAAAAAGTCTCGTCAAAAGCTGCGCTTTCCAATAAATCGACAAAACCTCCTTGCCAGATTCCTTAAAAACTAGCAGCTCAATTTTCCTCTCAGCCAATCAGATAATTTAAAATTACAACTTCGGTTACAGTTAAACACAATTCCAGACCAGTACGTAAAACGGTCTCAAAAACACGAAGTCAAACTGACATACCAGACCCCAGAAGTGTAACATGATACAGTAGGAGAGGCCGATGTAGGGACCCAAAAGGGTGGAAAAGACTCTAGACAGGGGTTATCACCCCATTTACAACTAAAAAGCTCTTAGGGGGTTAGGAAAAAGGGGGAAATCTACGTTTGGGCTTAAATGGAAGCAAAAGTGCAGGTTCCCAAGGTTGACAATTAAATAGGATACATCAATATTACATAAATTAATTAATACAATTAGGGGAGTCTGAAATTAAATTAAGTAAAAGAGGAATTAAAAATTAAACAATTATGGTTTTAACCATAACATTTCTTATCTTTTTATAGGTTAGAACATATGAGCGACTGACAACCTTAACAATAGAAAACAATGCTTTAAGTGAGTGATTTTGTATTGAAATATTCTAAAATCTATAAGTTTCTTTTATGAAAATACTTTATAGCTGTATTTTTAATTAAAGTATACAATTGTTGATTAATCAATAATATTTATATTCAAATTAGTATATTTTGTATTTTAATAATGATTTGTCACATGTTGATTTCTTTATAAAGATATTAAATATGGACTTAAAAAGAAAACTTTCATGATAATTTAGAATATATTTAACTATCAAAGAATAAATATTAATATTCAAATATACTAATTTTTTCAGAGCATAATTATGTGTTTCAAGCAATTTTTTTTCTATGTTTTTCAAAATTATTCCTTTCTTTACAAATAAAAAGTATAATAAAACTTTGTACATAAATAAACTATGTGCTTAATCCAAGTTTCGACAGACATTTATCAGTAGAATTTTATCTTCTAACATGTTGCAAATTATTGTTTTTAACTATACTTATACTCAACTTATTTTTGGCACTGTAAATATGTATGTTAAATTGTCTTGCATTTATTATATAATGATCTTTACTTTATTTGTGTGTTTGATTTTTAGGGAATTTGAACAATATTCAACCTGGTGATTGTGTCGTGTGCTTCAGCAAAAACGACATATTTAATGTTAGCTTAGATCTTGAGAGGAAAGGATATGAATGTGCTGTAATATATGGCGGCTTGCCTCCAGGTACGGTTCTCACTGATATTAATATTTGCATCGGTTTTATCAAAGTCATTCAATGCATTTTACTGTTATTTATTCCTTTCAAATTTTGTGACTGATTGAAATATGAAAGTAAGGCATTTAGTTGATTCTATATAGTAAGTGTATTTTGACTGAGCCGTTTTAGGTGTCTTTATAAATTGAAAAATCTTAAACATATTTGACACAAAAATTATATTTAATAAATTAATATTTACAAATATTATTGATTACATTACAAATATTATTAATTACATTACAAATATTATTGATAAATGTATTTGTTATGTCGAAACTTAGATTAAGCACATATTTTATTTATGTACAAAGTTTTATTATACTTTTTATTTGTAAAAAAAGGAATAATTTTGAAAAACATAGAAAAAAAATTGCTTTAAACACATAATTAGAAAATTAGTATATTTGAATATTAATATTTATTCTTTGATAGTTAAATATATTCTAAATTATCATCAAAGTTTTCTTTTTAAGTCCATATTTAATATCTTTATAAAGAAATCAACATGTGACAAATCATTTTTAAAATACAAAATTATTAATTATAATTCAGATAATGTAAATTAATTCAATAAATAATCATATGAAATTTCAAAAGAATAAAGAGGGGAAGGATTAAATTAATCTTATGCATTTTTGTTGACTTACTTTAAAATGAATTCTATTATAATTTTGCTTTAAAAATGAATTACTATTGTGTATTATGAGTGATATTTCATTTGGGAATATCCGAGTTGTTTTGAAGATTTTTATGAATATGTTTTTATTTAATAGGAACAAAACTAGCTCAAGCAAAGAAGTTTAATGATCCTAATCACCCATGTAAAATATTAGTAGCTACTGATGCCATTGGTATGGGTTTGAATTTGTAAGTATTTTAACCATGAAATCCTTTTATATTTATGTACAGCTTTTAATGTATGTCTATAAAAGTTATGAATGATAAATTTTATTCACCTCTCCAAAGTTTTCTATGTAAGTGTTATAAAAAATAATTCATGATCTTTAGGGTTATGTACTGTTGTTTATTATTTTTATTGATTATATTAGTAAGAACCTTGCAAGTAGAGTTAGTATCTTTGCGGACTATTTAAAAATCATGGGCATCGTAACTAGCACAAAACGGAGAGAGCAATTGCAGGTCAATTTAACTAAAATTTCAGAATGGGCTGTTTATTGAGGTATGTCATTTAATATTAAAAAATGTCAGGTCTTGCACATGAGACTTAAAAATAGAAAGGCTTCTTATTATCTGCACAAAGTTCTGAGATTAGGGCCAATAACGTTGTTGGTTATCTCGGCCTTTCGGTAAATAGGGATTTTAAATGGGGTCATCAATGTGAAGCAGCCAGTAAAAAGGCAAATGGAATGTTGGAATTTATTAAAAGAAATGTATCTTCTTAATCTAGGAGATAATTTTACCACTGTACATGAGTTTGGTTAGGCCTCATCTTGAATATGCAGTACAATTCTGGTCACCTTAACTTAAAAAGGATATTGATTTGTTAGAACGGGTTCAACATAGAGCTACGAAAATGATTCAGGATACTTCAGGAATGAATTATGGAGAGTAGCTCAGAACTCTTAATATGTATACACTCGAGGAGAGAAGGATTAGAGGGGACCTTATTCAACTTCAGTTTGGGTTATGGGGAGGGATTGGGATTTAATATTGCCGTGGATTCTAATTGCACAAAACTCAGCTTAATCGGGATGTTAGAAATCATTATTTTTTTAATAGGGTTATAGACAGATGGAATAGTTTGCCTGAGTATGTTGTTAATTCTTTGGGAGGGAATAGTTTTAAAAAGCAATTGAATCAGCATTTGGGATTCGTGGGGATTTTAGATTGACAGGACCAATCTTGCGGGGCCTAGAACTTGTAGTTGGTTGACATTATTTGTATTTATAATTATTAATTATTTTCAAACAATTAGTGTAATTAAGACTTATTTTTTCCATCTAACTATTATATAAAATATTATTTTAAACTTATTTTTCGAT
Source organism: Troglohyphantes excavatus (assembly GCA_963932185.1). Taxonomy (NCBI): domain Eukaryota; kingdom Metazoa; phylum Arthropoda; class Arachnida; order Araneae; family Linyphiidae; genus Troglohyphantes; species Troglohyphantes excavatus. Next base: position 38,039,006 of record OZ010677.1, read on the forward strand.
CTAAAGCGGCTGTGTTCAGATCTTGTATATTCGGTATTGAAATCAAACTAAAAGTCCAGACCTCTTTAGCTGATGCTCTTCACCAGAAGGTCATTGAAACAATCCAGGGTCCAAAACTTAAATATGTAATTTGATTTTATTATTGGGTACTTATAACCAATTTCCGATATTTAAATATGGAATTTAAGACTTCATTCATATATTTTTATACTGAAATTTGGATTTCAAATTATAGAACTGGTATTAGTTTATATAAATACTCAAGAATCCCATATTTTTTCTCCCGTAGATAGTAAAAAGCACTTTAATTTTAAAAGTCGTTTTTAGTATGACTATAAACTCTCAAATTTGACAGAGAATTTATTGATTGAAGGTATTTGTGGTTGATTCTTAAAGATGATAAAAATGAAAATAGTACTTTATTTTGATTACATTACTCTTTTTTTACTTGTACTTAAAAATTCCCTCAAAACTTGCACATTCCGTAAAACATGTAAACTTATATGATTAGCCTATATGCAAAACTGATTATATTTTAAAAAATTAGGTTTTGATATTAAAATCTATTTTATTACTATAGCTCCATTTTTTTTATTGCAATAAAAAAAAACATTTACATATAAAAACCTCATGAAAAAAAATCTCCCTATCTATCAGTTTTTTGAGATTTCCACGAAATAACTAAAACAAAATAGGTAGGTAACTCATTTAGCATCTAAGCTACTCATATAATACATGCTCGAATAATAATTTTTTTAATTTGCGTTGTTTATATAATTTTTTCAAAAATAAATTTATTGACCAAAAATAACATTATATTTATGAAGGATTTTTGTTAGTAAAAAAGTATAACTTACATTTTTTAATTGATAAATGCAATGAAAATTTTCTTCTCACACTAGTCTCCAGTATGTTTGATCCTGGTATTTTTCATTTACTAAGTAAAAATTGCTGCATACCAAAACATGCATTCATTTCATGTAGCAAAGTAACCTTCATGTACATTTTATATCCATTAGTAAAAAGTTAAAACAATTTCAATTGTACATGTCCTTTAAGACATAAGACAAAACAAAGATCTTTATAGCTCTGAATTTTTTTAGAACAATCAGTGGCTCTGGAACAGATATGGCATCTGTCATATTACTTTCAGCCAAATAGTATGTTGTAAAAACATTCCACAAAATATGTGAAAATGTAAAACAGCAAAAACATCATTTTTTCTGTACCATACCTAAAAAAAATAAGGTTCTGTGCCGGCAAGCACAATGTTTTTAAATTATCAGGCAATTGATTTCCTCTAGCCTTTATATACTCATTTTAATCTCCATACATTTCATGATTTTTATGTTCTGATATCTGCGATTTGTTTCTTATTTTAGGAGCATCCGTCGAGTAATTTTCTACTCTCTTGTCAAACCAGTCATGAATGAGAAAGGAGAAAAAGAAATCGATACGATATCAACCTCCCAGGCGCTTCAAATTGGAGGGAGAGCTGGGCGATTCAACACTCAATTTTCGGAAGGATATGTCACGACATATCGGAATGAAGATCTCCCTATCCTAAAAAACATTATGGCAAAGACCGTTGAGCCTTTAGAGAAGGCCGGTCTGCATCCTACCGCAGATCAAGTCGAGCTGTTTGCTTACCATTTGCCTCAAGCAACGCTCTCGAATTTAATAGTAAGCTAATTTTTATGTAAATAGTTAAGTATTATTTTGCATATAACGCTTCTGCCCAGTGGGTAAAGGCATTCAGCTGGCAATCAGAGGATTGCTAGTTCAAGCAAGTGTGATGGACTTTACAAAGAAAAGTAGTGTTCTTGCGATCGGAGGGTTGCCAGCTTCGCTACAAAAATAATAGAAAGTTATCTAGAACATCCAACAAATTATACTGGCACGTTGGTGCACGATAAATCTGATCGGGGTATGATGTCTCGAAGCCTGTTGGTTGCCAGCTCAGGTGTTTCCTCGTCATCTGACCTTGGTTCTAAAATAACGAGGTGTGTGTAAATGTGCATGCGGCTGTAATAAGTCTCAATACGAGAACAGAAATAAGAAGGTGGAAAACGTATAAACCAAACCAAGTTATGCTTCATTACATCTTAATATCCTAATTAAATGTTCCAATGACAGAGAATCAGTTTTTGTGATTATGATTTACGAACCGTAATAATCTGCCAAAGATAAATCAAATTCGATTCTACAGGTACGAATGGCATATCATTATTACTATGATGATAATTTTTATAGTTAACTATCTTCATAAAAACATAGAAGTTTTCTTATATAATAGTTGTCAATGATATATGTAGAGTTAGAAGGGGTCAGGGTATTTGTTTAGTTTTTTTAGTCACACATTGAACTGTTGTATCTGAGATGACTAAAAGTATACATTTGAATAAAAACACTCGTCTGAAAAATGACTTACTGTGTATATTATTTTTTTCCGATTTTGTCTTTCACTTTAACTGTGCATACTTTTCCCTTGAACCTTCTTATCTCAGGTTTTATTTTGTACTATTAAAAAAAAGACAAAAATTTATTACAATAAAAAGTAACTTTTAACCTTTTTACTTTAGTCAATATCTATGCCTATTTTACCAATTGTTATCTCAAAAACTAGTTTGGTTAACAGTGATTTAAAAAAAATACCTTTTTTCCAAGCAATAGCTAAAAATATTAATATAGAGAGTGATACATAGTAGGAATTTCTAAAGGTTGTATTGAGGTATTACCCAATTAGTGTATTTTTAGATATCCTTACAAGCATTTTTTTTTTTTTTTAAAGAGTGTGACAGCTAAAAAATATAAATCCAAACAGTGGTACATAATACAACTTTCCAAATGTTGAATTTGGCAAATCATATAGTGTTTCGTAGGTATCCTCCTATGTGTTATGAATTCATCATAATCATTGTTTTATTTTAATACAAGCTTGAATATCTAAGCAACTAAATATTTTTATATAAAAAAAATATATCTCTTTCCCATAGGATATCTTTGTTAGCTTGTGCATGATGGATACTTCATCCTACTTTATGTGTGATACTGAAGGCTTTAAGTTTCTTGCTGATATGATTCAACATGTGCCTTTGCCACTGAGAGCGCGTTATGTATTCTGTTGTGCTCCCATTAATAAAAGGCTGCCATTTGTTTGTACAATGTTCTTAAAAGTAAGTTATTACTCAAAATATATTTTGTAGTTATTGATAGTATTCTGACTGTAGTTAGCTATTTAGTTTAATATAAATCAGTTTTAACAATACTAGGTTCTATACAAATATACTCATTTTAAATGAAAATGGTATGTTTTTGTAGGATTTAGGTACATAGTATTGATATAGATTATTATTTGAAGATATATATGATATTTTTCTTGTATATAAAAGGAATTAAATATAATTTAACCTTCTGAGAAATGTGGTAAATATCAAAATCATGAAGTTCTTGCTTTCACAAGCGAGTTTAATTTATATTTCCGACTCATGAATTTTTAAATATTTTTAATAGAGATAGCTTTTAAAAAAAACATACTTCAACTCTTTAGTTTGAAAAGGTTTCTACATAGAGCATTATAAGAATTAAAAAATTTGACACTTGTTAAGGAAACTAGCAATATGTGGACTGATATATGCATTTTACTACCCCGCAGAAAGTTAAAATTAAATATAACTTAACCTTCTGTGAAATGTGGCAAATATCAAAATTACGAAGTTCTTGTTTTCACAAGTGAGTTTAATTTATATTTCCGATACATAAATATTTTTAATAGAGATAGTTTTTAAAAAAACATGCTTCAACTCTTTAGTTTGAAAAGGTTTCTACATAGAGTATTACAAGAAATGTTGACACTTGCTAAGTAAACTAGCAGTATGTAGACAGACATATGCATTTTACTACCTCATAGAAAGTTAAAATTAAATTAATTATTTTAGTAGTATTGAACAGTAGTAGTCTTGTTAAAGCATCAACGTAAATAAAACGTTATCTTGGATTTTATATTGAAAGAATATGATAATTTCCTATTATCCACAATATCACAATTTAGTTAAATTCAACAGATTTTTCTTAGGTTTATTAAGATAATAATTAAACATTACACACATAATTTGCTCAGTGATTAATAATTTTTGTGGTGTCTTCATCAAATATGTATTTATAACTTTTTATATTTTAGTTCTCCAAGCAGTACAGTCAAAACGAACCATTGAATGCTGAAAAACTGTGCAGAACCATTGGTGGACCATTCTCTGCACCTCAAAACATAATCCACTTAGTTCATCAGGAAGCTGTTCATGATGTCCTAGATCTGTACCTGTGGCTGAGGTAACACTTCTGTTTATATTTCTTTCAAGTATTAGCTGTAGAGTGCAATATTGTTCAATTTTATTTCTCATTCATTTTAATACAGTTTTGAAAATATATTTAAAAATTTAAACGAAAACATTTCATCTTTATATATATTTCTCTTACGCGGTGATTGAAAAACGCTGTTTTTCTGTATGCTGAGTGGCAACAGTTTGTTTATTTACGAAATTCTGTTGCGCCCGCATTTTTATTTTGCCATTATGTAAACCATTTTGACGATTAACCCCTTCAATTCATTGGTAAATAATTATTTTGATGGTGTCAGCTTAAATTAGGAAGAATATAAGCCTTATAAATTAAAAAATAGAAATTTGAAAAACGCTTTTCCCAACTTTCAATGAAAGAAAAATAATGGTGGCGCCATCTGTTGGCAATTTTAAAAACTAGATTTCTATGAGCTTTATTTTTATGACGTAAAAACTCAGTAAATTACACACCTCTGGTAGGCAAGATTTATGGTAAGCTTAACGTCATTTATGGCCAAAACAAACTACCAATAATAGAAATTTAACTGAAACGCGGGAAAGGTGTGGAAATAACGTGGAAAATAAATAAATAATGGTAAGCTTGCCAGTGGTACCATTGTTTTCATTTGTAATTAAAAAGAAATTAGTTTAATTGATTTTATATTGACTTACATGGCATAAAAATGTAGTGATGCCAAGATGAATATTAATTTAAATTTACAATTTCAACTTCTAAAGTTTTTAGTAATATAATTAAAAATGTATTGTTACTAGGACACATTGTTATTGTGTCCTACCTTTTAGCGAGCGAAGCGAGAAGTGGTTTGCGAAGCAAACCTATGAGGATTGTGTAGCAATCCTCCGGGGGTTGGCGGAGCGTTAGCGGAGCAGGGGGCGGAGCCTCCTAGTCTTAGTTATTTTGTGTACAAATTTCTTTTATCTATATATATAAATGCGAAAACCCCACTCATTCACTCATCGCTAATTCTCCAACTTCCCGTATACCTATGAAGAAGAAATTTGGTCCTTATACCTGAAATAGGAAAAGTAAGCTATTTTTGTTCCGATCGAACGTATTTTAGGGGGTGTAAAACCCCTTTTTCGATATTAGTAGCAACGTTTCTTTTGGAATCTACAGATCCTAAAGAACTAGATTGCTGAATATTGGAACCCAGATTCATCTTGGGGCCCTAGGGGTGAACTAAAAAATAATTTTTAAAAATTCGAACTCAAACTGCCAAAATAACCATTTTTTAAAAACACTTTCCATAGGGTTTACATGGGGAACGTGTAACAATGCAATATTTCTAGATTGAAACAATGGAATATTTTAATATTATATAACCTATTCCGATTGGCTGATAACTAAATATCGCCAAATGAACAAAAACAATTTCGCCAAATTTATAAAAATTATTTTGCCAATTTTGTAATTTATTTCTTTTCTGTGCGTAGAACGGGTATTTCAGCTAGTATAGTATAAATTCAAAATCTCCTTGTCGTTGATTTCGTATCAATATTTAAAAAAATATGTTTATTGTTTATTTTAATCATTTTTCCACTGATCATCTAGTACTTCACATTATTAAATTTGGTAGTCATTTTTAGTTAGTTCACTCTAGTTTTAGATTTGGCATCTGCCTGATTGCTTTTTTAATTTCCCAGTGATTTTGTATTTTATATTAACAAGTTTCTTAATGAATGTCTGTTAAAAAAAATCCTGATTCTATAAAAAGTTATTGATATCAAAGTTTGGGAAAACAAATTCGGCATTTTTTCTTTAAAATATTGATATGTCACACAAACACTGAGTCCTCCTTTCCCAAAATCATGCAAATTAGACCCCCTTCCCCAAAGGTATGTGACTTTAGAAATCAATGGTTCCTTTATAAAATATGTAGATTTAAAGAACAAAAGGTATTTTTTGTTAATTGTAACAGCTAGTTTATTGGTGAGCACCAGAAACAATCAACTAAATGAGTAAAGATATTTAAAGGAATTTGTTCTAAAAAAAATTTATTTAATTTTTAATGTTAGTTTCCTATATAACCACAGAGATCTTATAGTATACTAGAGTAGCCGGATCTTATAGTATACTTTTGCTGTTCTAACATGGAAGGCACTATATTTGTTAGAGAAATATTATACACATGCACAAGCGACTTTGAAAATTTTCACGCTTTGAAGGTTAACAAATAATTCACACTTCCTAACATAGATTTCAGAAGTTTTAATATAGAATCGTAAAAAAGAGGACATTTAGTAAACAAAACCAATTTTAATTTGACAATTATTAATATTACGTAAAGCGTTAAATACAAAATAATGTTAAATAACTAATTAAATCTCTTTTTTAAAACAAGTTAAATATGTTTTTCGACAAGTTAAATATGTCCGCCAGTTACCACAAATAATGCAAGACTCTATCAGAAGAATTAATCTGTCATTCTTTTATATTTAACTGAATAATCTGAATCCATCTTAGTATAAAAAAAATTATTGATCCACAAGCTACTGAAATTCTCTACTGTTTTTTAGAATTCTAAATTAACTTAACTTCTGCAATAAACAATTATATTTGTTCCTATTCATCAAAACAAAACACCAAACGATACAATTATTAACATAATATAAGTAAACTAATTAAAATTAATGAATGGAATAGTATAAACAATGAATTTTACACATAAACGAAGAAATATGTAACTATTTAATGCATCAACAGACAATATTTTTTATATACGAAAAGATACAGAATTGAATCTTGTTTTTTTCGTTTAATCCATTAATAGCATCACATGCATTGTATAGAAAAAATTAATATTTCTAAAAATTTAATTCACTTCAATTCTTTTTTTCCCTTGCAATGGCAATGCCCTGATTGGTTAATTAATCTCTTTCTGATCTAATAACGTTGGATGGTCATGATAGCCACTGTAGTAAACTATAAGAGCTCTTTGTATATAACTTACGATTATTTTCTTTCAGCTATCGTTTTCCAGACCTATTTCCCGATGTACAAGAAGTGAGGGTCATGCAACGAGAATTGGATGAAATAATCCAACAAGGCGTGTTTAATATCACCCATCTCTTGAAGGCCAGTGAAGCAACTGATGGCTTGGAATATCAAGTTGAGCCCAAGACTTCCAGAAATAATAAAGGTACAAAAAATATTATAGATAGATATTTTGTATTCATGGAATAGAAACAGCCATTTTTTGTAAGTTACAAGCCCTTCCTTTGAGAAAAAAAAATGCTCAAAAGTTTTATGATGTCTTTATTTTTACATAAAAGAATAGCAAAAATGTGTTTAAATTCACATTTCGAGTGAGTTGTACACTTCTGGTTCAAAAAACAATTTTGTTATGTTTAGGTAGTATTTCAAATTAATTTAAAGATCCTATTTTAAGTCTAATTAAGACAATGTCACATGGTTCATACAGATTTCCAAAAGGAAAAATTAAGTAGTTTTTAAGGACCTCTCCATAACTTTTTAATGACCTCTTATATTTTTTGGCGGAGAATCTCACGTAAATGTGGATGTGTAGCAAGTTGGTGCAGGATGCTATTTCCGGCAAACTATGGAGCATAATTCCCATCCCTGTAAATGTTAAAGATCCTACATTCTTGTGAATTTCCCCGTTTTTCTAGAATGGGTATCAATTCTTCACAAAACAACAAACGAACTGAGATATTCTAACGAAGTGTCGTGTATGATAATGAAATACCATCGACTAAAAAATTGGACAACTGAGGTCAAAAGTTCACTATTATTTTTTCTAACACTAAATCGGTCTATTAACACATTTTCTCGTCTTGCCGATTTACACTCGCATATAACAGTCAAAAATGTGGACACGGTCAAAGTAAAATCCAGAATTCAACATTCCGATATTTTTATTGCATCCGGAATTCTAGATTCCGAAAATTTAAAAAACTCGGAATTTCGGATAAGACACAGAAAAATACCACCCATGTGAACCATAAAAATAAACTAATGTTTGACAAAAATTAAGGACCTTAGTTGAAAATTAGGGACTTTAAGGGCCCTTAATTAAGGACCCATCTAAATTAAGTAGTTCTTAAGGACTTTTAAGGACCGTGCGAACCATGTGTCATTATCTATTGATATTTAAATCTAATGAGCATACAAATTGCTGATAATGATTTTTCGAAAAATAATCAAGTTTTATATACTTATGTTTCAATTACTAGATATTTTGAAAATTGTATGGTATATGCATTTTCTTCGCGAAAAAAGTATATCAACATTTATTGCCATTTCTAATTTTTGATTAAAAAACAATAAATTGTTAAATATATTTTTTATTACATTTTGTTATGTCTCTTACTTAAAACTCTTGTGGTAAGTCATGCTTTGAAAAATTATTGTTTAAGAATAAGGGATCAAAATTATTTGAACAGAATGTAAAATGTTTTTGCGTGAAGTATAAGGAAAATATATTATGACTTTAACACTAATCCCTTAGCCCTATGAGAGATAAGAAAAATATCGAATCTGTGAGTTTATTTTCACTGCAAAAGAGTTCCAAATTATGTGTACTACTGGGAAAACTGGAGATACACAAAAGGATATACGTGTCCATGTCCTTCAGGTAGTTAAACATGTTTGCAATTTAAACTTCTTTCAAACACTTGGCTCCATTAAAATAAATTATATGTAGGTTTTCAATGAAAAAAAACAGGTTTTGTAAATAAAAAATAACCGATTAACTTTTATGAGTGGCTCTTGCTTTTAATTTTCAACACTGTATTTCGCATTGAAAATTGTAAGGCGTTTTTGTGTCTTGTTTCAATATGGGAATACTATAGTTGTCTCATTCTATATATTTTTTATAAATATCCAGAGAATTAAAATTTAAAAATGACCTATTTTTATTTAAAAATGGCATGTTTATTTGTTTCTATGGTGTGTCATTGTAATTAACCCCAGGCAAAGAACAAGTATCATTGCTATTTTTAATGACATATTTAAAGTCGACTGTTCATTGTATTTTGACTGAAATGCCTATTTCTAATTAACAGCATCCGTAATTTCAAAAGATGACGAAGAAGAAGATGACAGCGACTCTTCCATAAACCCAAAAAACTTTGGTCAAGGTCGTTTGACTCAGGAACTACTTGCCCAAGGACTCATCACACCCAAAATGCTCAAAACCCTTCAAAGGGAGTGGGAGGAATCGTTGGAAGAAGACAACTTGCCCTTTAATCCTCTGGCAAGGCCCAAAAAGATTTCCAAGGTTTATACTAGAAAATCAAAAAAGAAATAGCACAAGTTTTTGTTTAGGATAAACTTTTTTAAAAAAATGTAGATTTTATTTTCCTGATGAATTTTTAATTGAATCTTGTATTTATTAAAGAAATTGTACAAACTTGAATTTTTGTTTTTATGTAGTAGTTTGTTTTAAAGTATGGAGGGGTTGGAAAGTAACTGGAAGGATATATTGAAAGATAAAAAGAATGGGATATATACATATGTAAATATATCTTTAGCATAGTTGTAAAAGTAAACTGATGTTAGAAAAAAATTCCCAGGTCACCGAGTGTGGTAGAGAACAAATACTGTTACATGTTGAAATTCTTATCTTCTACAACTCGCATCAAAACAAACACCCCAATATTTCAAAACAGCTTTTGACTTGGTGCGTTTTTCCACCAAGCCCCATGATATATGGTTGAAGCTCCGGCTTTAAATCACTTTAGGGTTAGAGCATTTATTGTGCCATGAAATGATAAAACATATTAAAAAAAAACGAATTGATGAAAAAACATCCTATGTGCAAGTTTAATTTTTAACTGGATTGGAAGAGCAGGAAGCTTGTAAATTGGATGGTTGTTGCAACTGTGAAATTTGTCAGCCTATCTCTACATTTCATATTTCAATCCAATAGCCCTTGCATGTCATAATCCCATTTCGATTGAAAGCTAACTATTTGTAAAGTTTCTTGGTAAAACTACCTAAATCCCCAAAAAAAGATTGGAAGTTTTACATTCATCCTCAACATAAAACGAATGAGTGACAAACACAAATAACCAGCAACTTTTTTTATTGAGGCAATTTTTATTTTTTGTAATTTTTTTTTACATTTGCTTAAAACAGCTTTTTTAAAAGTACCTAAAAGGTGGTTTAATATATGTTGCTACCACACAAGTTATAATACATTAAATTACTTTTATCAATATGTACCTCTTATCTTCAAACACTACATACAAAAGGAAAAACAAAATTTCACACCATTAATACAGTAAGTAACAAGGCGGCAACAAGCATATTTAAAAAAAAAATGCCTAACTATACAAACAGCAATATGGACTTTTTACATAGAATCAGGTTATCAGTTCCCTCAACTAGATGAACAATTTGTGGCAGTTACATGGAAAGGACGCACATTTGAACATGAGACGAACATTTGTTGCAGCACATTCACATGAGATAATGACTAAGAGCACTACGAAATACAGAATTAATTGGATAAACCAGACACAGAGCACGAATTTTTGTTACTTTACAGAAATGCATAAGCAATGTTCATTTTGTTAATGGAAATACAATAATTAAATATATGATCTGAAAACGTCCTCGCGTCTGCCCTTAGTAACACACCAAAACCACATTTAAACCTGGCTTCTCACACACTATCTTTACCGAGCGAGGTCCAAAGAACTCGACCCATCGTAGAGATCTGCGGCAACACAATCATCTAAAAACGACGCAGGTTAGAATGCGTACAAATCGAAAAAAAATGCAAAATATTTTTATTCTCCATATAACTATTAAAAAAACCCATCCTTTAATATATATATATATAGACTTCATCAATGTGAGTGGATGCGATAATTAAATATACGATGGGCATAATCAAGGGATGAATTTTTTTTTTATTCTGCGAGCACACATTTCGCGTACGAAGAAACAAGAAGATACAGAGTGGTCGCAATGCTTGTTTATCTTTACAGCAGCATACATAAGATGAGGAGGGAGAGAGGTAAACGTTTCTGATGAAAATTGGAGAGTCACGGTGGTGCGATGGGGGGGAAGAAAACACACTTCAAACACAGAGAGTTTGGGTGAAGTGCGGTGGCCTCTGAATTTGGAGTGGTTTAATCCTTTGATGAGTGGAAAAGCACCTGGTTTTTTTTTTCAGTTTATTGGATGAAGAATTTTTATTTTTCATGTTTTCACCTCCACCTCTCCCCAGTCAAAATGACAGGCTATTTCCATACATAAGTGGCTATCAAGGTTGTTCCTGTTCCCCAGCACACAGTCTGGGAAGGCCACCTAGTTAGCGACCAGCTGAAACAGAAGAGGGCAATAGATGAGTGGGCTATTACAACTCTTTTCGAGTTTTTATTTCATATTAGTATACAATAAGCAAAATAAGAGCTAAGCCAGACTTCGAAATTAGTGGTTGTTAGGCGTACTTTGCACCTAAAATAACCTTAATTTTACACCCAATTGTCATTAACCTAACTTTTTTATAAAAATTCCATATCGGCAACCATATTTTTATACCCAGGCATCCATCATTTGTTACGTCTAACTTTTTGTTTTATATTTTTACTGCTAAGACGCAATTTCAACTTGTATTTTGTTTTGTTGAGCTCTAATGAAGATAAGCGTTTAAAAATTGATACACAAAATGAAAGTGAAATAGGTGATAAAATGGGAGTAAAAAAAGTTTTGAATAATAAAAATTGATTTACATAAAAATAATTATTTTCATGAACGTTTAAAATTGGGATGAAGTTTATATCCCGCTGATTTATATCCAGTAATTATCCAGAAGAAAATTTCTGGATATCCGGACGTGTTTTTTTTTGTGGCAACCAATTTTGTTTTGTTTGTTTGTAGTAATTTCCTGAAAATACTACAAATGATCCTACAATGTGATAATACACTACAATCTCCCATGAATTTTTCTCGGGCTATTCAGGTGGGTAAAGAGTGAAGTGGAAACTCTCTTTAAAACCTGACTGGGTGTGTTGCAGGTTGGTTGTGTGGGTCACAGAGAATAGATAGTAAGGAAGATATGCTGCTGACATTCGTAATTAGCCACTAGCTATCTTAGAGTTTGAACAATCCACATTGGTAGTGGAGTGTAGAGCGCATAGCAACATATATGTTCGTTATACATTAGAAATTGTTTTATTCTCCAGTCTAGTAAATGTTAGTAATTTAGATCAGCAATTTGGAAATATTTCAAAATTACATTCGTACAGTACAGCTTTGGTCATTTCAAAATCAGTATGAATATGAACAGTTTATTAAAGAACTGTTAACTGCCAGATATCCGGCAAAACCACTACACAGTTCGTTCCTAGTTTAAACAGCTATTGCAGTAAACTCAACTAACAAGAGTCGACAGTACAGTACAGCTTTGGTTATTTCAAAATCAGTATGAATACGAACAGTTTATTAAAGAACTGTTAAGGTAAAAAAAATTCCATAAAAAAAAACCTGCCGGATATCCGGCAAAACCACTCTACAGTTCATTCCTGGTTTAAACAGCTATTGCAGTAAACTCAACTAACAATAGTCGAAAATGCTATCAAGAAACATTGAAGTGAAAATTGAACAGAAGATTCAGTTTTTTTAATGTGAAATCACAACTTTTCGAGGTATTTTCTATAAAATTACTAAGACTGTTTAATTGCTATTCTAGTATATCAATTAATCCTGGACATTATAATACATTTTCTTGCGATAAAAAAAATGTTTATAAAAGTACAATCATTGTCACAAATATCTAAAACAATTATTACTTTAAATTAAACATGGACTACAATCAATTAGGCACACAAAAGTATTTTCAACTAAAATAAATTTAATTTTATTTGATTTAACTTATTTTAATGAATTATAATATACGTTTCTAAATAGACTAAAAAAAGTTGCACCAACTGAGCTGCTTAAATTACAGGCTATTTATATCTGCTTGTTTTATTCATATTCAATAAATCAACCCTATTGATATATATTTTTCTGAAGAAAATATGGTGTTTAAAAATATTGACCAAAACTTTACTTGTGTTTTTAATTTAGTTGAAAGAAGAAGAAAAATTAGCACAATTAACAGATAAAGTCTGCAAAAATCCTCACTTATACCCAAATTTTTACTATCCAATTTTCAAATATAAATTTTACTGCATCAGGAAACAAAATGCTAAGATACATAACTTTTTTCAAAGAATTGAAATCCAACTACCAATGTTTTTGAAGATTTTGTACCCTTTTAGAGTTTTAGAAGGTGTGTTGTGGATTATTGCATCCCAGTAACAACAGAGTAAAAACAATTTAAAAAAATAAAGTTTACTAATTTAAGTATTATGAGGAAAAATAAATACTTCATGAGTAGTTTTGCTTTTCATACCAGCTGTTATGTGTGGGAGCTTTTGATAACTTGAATAAAAGAAAATGTAATTCAATAAACATTTGAGGTGCATACATAGTTAAGAATTTTTAAATTCAACTTTATAAGGCGGGTGTAGTTTTAAATATGGGTTTCTGTTTGAAATATCAAACACTCGCTCTGTAAAGATTAATATAACTAAAATAAAGATTTCTTCCTTTTAAGACAATATTTAGCTTTAGTAATTTACTACTAAAAAAACTTAAGACATTCTACTATGAAACAGAAAACTCAAAAGATGCAAATTTCAAGTTTAATTAGAAAACATTTTATCTTAAAATGTTAAGACATAATAGTACTCAAATTTTTACTGATTAAATATTTAAATAAATGTCTAAAGTTTTAGTTTATATATATATTTTATTAACTAGGATTTTTTAAGTAGTTTGTAAGTTTATTAAGCCAGAAATTAATAAGAAAATATTTCAAAATTAATTGGAAAGTCCCCTCACCCGTAGTGGTGACGACCTGCGAAGTGTTCCCTGCAGCTGCGGCCGATGCCGCCGCCTTCTGCTTGAGCATGGTCCAATCAAAGGTGTAGTCGTACTGGTGGTTAAGGGTGCGGAAGAGGATGCGGAACAGCTGGCGCAAGTACATGTAGTCCGGCACCTCCTCGAAGCGCAGGCCACGGCAGTAGTTGAGGTACATTGCGAATTCGGCGGGGAAACTCTGTGGTGCAACAAAGTGGAATCAATTATTTAACTAAACTGTACTGACAAACTTCAAGAAAGGGTGCCATTCAAAATTTATAATTAGTTTACTTATAAATACTCAATTACTATAATGAGCAAGACATCTTCAACACAACCCTTTATTTCTGACTAATATTTTTTTGTAGTGGTAAATGTGTGTGTTCCAGGAGTCACGAAAGGGAAGGCATTTAACGATTTTTTTTTTATTTATTGGAAATAATTGCATTTTTCTCTTTCAAAATAAACGGTGCTTACCAGCCATTTATTGATAAAATCCATTAAAATAGTAATATTCTGATTTATGGTAAAAAATACAAAAGATTTCATGCAGGGACTATCCTCTCATTACTATGTCATTGCTGTATGAACTGTGACCCAAAAATCTACTGCAAGCCTCACCTTTTGATTGTTTACTTCCCTCTCTTTTTTACCTATCATCGCACCTTTGTTCAGTCAAAGCTCATTCCAACGTTTGGTAGCTGAGGAAAGCTTATTCGAATTCCTATACAAATAATTTTGTCCCATCGAAAAATTCGAACTCTTACGAAACCGGGTGGACATGCTCTAGCTGTCACTATATTCTAACTGGTGGTAGTATAGGGTCCACCTACATTTTAAATTATCACTCTACATATATCATTTTAAAAGGTGTTCTTAAAAACCCATAAGTAAAACCCACTAGTAATAGAGCAATAGGCAACATTGCCTACACTCTTCTCATTTTGGCACCAAAAGGAACATCCTTTTATGGTATGTTATGCAAAAATAAATTCTTACATAAAAAACTGAACTCTGTTTATGTAACCAATTAGAAAACAACAACTTGGCTGCATTTGGAGCATTGACATGTATATAGAGTTATTTTTGTTTAAGAGACATTAAACTAAATATTACATTAAACATTCAGTCCATCAAGGTTGCAGTATACTACATAATAAATTTTGAAATAAAATTATACACAACTGTTGATTTTATTTTTAGTAAAAACATCAAGTGTCATATAGGGTACCTAGATATGCTTACCTTACACAACACTTCAACGTTGGTGGACATCTTCTTTTCACTAATCTTTTCATACTTTTGCTTTTTGGTAGCAGCCTTCAATCCTTGCCATGGTAAACTCCCCCTGTTGAAGTACATGAGGACATATCCAAGGGACTCCATGTCGTCTCTCCGACTACAGAGAGAAGCACTTATTCAGAATCCCATATCATATAAAAGTACATTTGAAATAACTTTTTAAAGTCGCACTGGGATGAACCATGTTCCTCAGCCTACCTGCATTAAGTTTCAGACTTTATAAAAAAAATATATATTTAGCGATTTTAAATTTAAAGTGAAATTTTCTTCCTCATAAAAGTTCTTAATATTAAAATATGCATAAGACAAATGTGATCGTGAATGATGATAAACTAAACTTCAAGGCTTAAAAATAAAATAACCAAACATTCAGTTCATCACAAAGAGATTAAAGAAATTCCGCTTAAAACAAAAATTTTAAGGCAACATTTCTTTAACGAAAGTAATAAAGGGCAGTAAAATAAACCAAATTAGAAGGAATGAAAGTTTAAACTCACCTATATATAGAAAACAAATTATAAGAAATCCAGATAGAATATATAACCAAAGGTTCTAACTACCCTGATTGGGATTCCTCACAGTGCAATGTTCAGCCCAATAGTACAATAATAACAACCACATTAGTGTAGTTCATAACACAGCAACTTTAGTACAGTTAAATAAATAAAAGAAATGCAATACAAGGACAAGTAACTAATTCTAATCACATATTAGAATAAAGTTATTAAAATTAATAATTAATAATAATTTCCACAGAGAAATAGCTATAAAACTACTCAAGAATATCACAGGTCGAAATACGAAAAAATCTAATTAACATAAATGTACTTTTATAATAAAACATACAAATGTATAAAGTTTACTACACAAATATAGATTGCGTCTTAAATAACAATAAAACAAGCAAATTTACAAAGGAACATTTTTAAGGCTAAGTGATTGTGTATTTGACTTGTGTCACAGCTTTTTTTGTTTATTCCGTTTGGGGAATCAATTTGTACACTATTGTTTGTATTACTTTAGAAATATAAGTATAGACCGACAAGCTTTCATGTTCCAAATAAAATTAAGTGTTTGGAAAAATAACTGTATTCCTGATTTTGTTTCAGTAACAGTTGGTATTTTTTTTTCTGTAAACAAACCATAATTAATAATGACTAATGACTAACTTTATATAAATCTACTTATTATTTAGCTTATGTTTGAATATTTTAAACATTAGTACATTCTTGAAATAAGATTCCTCAAGTTGTAAAATAAAGTCAAAGATCTTAAAGTACTTTTTGTTGTGTGTAATATTCCATGGTGTAATGTTAATGCCATTAAATGAAAACTAGTGTTTTGAGCTTAATTTTTTTCTGACATTTGTGTGCAAGTTATTTTCTTGTGTATGTAACTCACAGAATGTCCAAGTCCAATATGGGAGGTGAGAGCTCAACGGTAAAGTATCCTCGCGTGCAAAAAGTAACCTTTCTTGCAAAAATTCAGGCCAAGATAAGTTTTAAGCCCGGGAGGCCATGCAAGATGTACATCCGTTAGGATGGCATGGTTCATACTATTCAGAGCATGAATACCTTAGTCTGCGATAGAGTTGTATTTAATTCACAGAACATCTTGGACAAATAAGGCATAAGTACAACTTGTATGGTGGCGAATTTTTTAAGGTTAAGAGTTATTAACGAAAGTGTGATATTCACTAAAATACACAATCACATTATTTAAATATAAAATACCAGATACTTCTTTAAGAAATACAACATCTAACAGATTAGTTCATAACTTTGTACCAATAATAGAAATACTGATTAGAATATTGCTATTGCATACAATCAACTATATATAAATACAATGCAAGATATACTGGTTAATTTATAAGTACAAAAATCCACCATGAAATGTACCTTTGCTCAATACCCAAGTGAGCATTGATGCTGGCATATCGAGCGGTTCCAGTTAAATTCTTGTCTTCACGGTAAGGAATGTGCTGGCGGGTTCTATTGTCTCTATATTTCTTAGCTAATCCAAAATCAATCAAGAAGAGCTGCAAGCAAAGTTTTGGAAATTTAAATATCAATTTACTAGCATGAACGTGCAATAATCATCACAACAGTTTCATTGAAATTTAAGAAATATTAACTGACTTCCAAATTGATATTTTTTTAAAAATAGTTTCGTACATTTGTATACTAATATTTTCTTTTGTTCTTTTTAATACCCCTATAAAAGCTGCTTATTAGTTTTGTCTATATAAAACATAAATGCTTATGAGCAGATTTTTTAATTGTAATGCAATAATATATACAAAATTAAATCTTTTTTTAAAACAATTTTTTTTTCCAATCTGCAATTTTCAAGTGTAGGACAAAGTATGTCAAAGTCAGTATGACAAAGCTACAAACCATAATCAGAAATACTGAATGGGAAATTCAGTTATTTGGATTCTAACATTCAATAGTTTGGGTGTCACTCTTCAACAAAATGCTCAAGGTTTCAAGGGTGGGAGATAGTCCCAAATGAGAAGTTAGTCACAAATGGAATTTCCCACAATGCAACTAACTTTTAAGGGTACCACTTCTGACTAACTGTTATTAATTTAACTGTTGCCTGAGTGAATCACTACCCTTATTAAATTGGGAGCTATATAAAATAATTCAATTATTAAATATGTCTTAAAGTAGTTCTTGTACACAACTAACATGCATTTAAAAATTAATTTGAAACTTTTTTTTACACTATCTTTTTAGGAATGGTATTTAACACAACATAACTTATTTTAATTATTACCAATATTAGAGTCATTAAAAAAACATTTAAAAATTTTAGAATTTCAGTAATTTGAATTCTAAGTGAACTCAATTTAAATTTTCTAAGAAAAATGAAATCCACATGGTATGCTTAATTAATACTAACTATCTTCACAACAAATAATTTCAATTACTAGTCAACACAAGTGGTTTCCAAACTTTTAATGACTGTAGATCACTAAATTAACAATTGGATGCTTAAACATCTTTCTTCACATACCACAAAATAAAACATTCTAGCAACAGTTTATTACAATGCTATTTACATGTTATGCAATTTCATTTAGTAAACAAAATGTAATTGCTTTCGCTTTAATTAATTGTTAAAATGAATTAAAATTAATTGTTTTTGTTTAATATTTAAAGTATAAATAAGTTATATCCTAATTACTAAAAAAAAAATTAGAACCAAACATAAATTAATTACCATAGATTTATATATAATTATTTATTAAGTTAGATTTATTTAAGTATTGATATTTATCATTTTATCAAATCTGCAAGCTGCATTTGAGAGTCTCTGTCTACCAAATATATGATGAGAGACCACTGATACATTTGGTATTATTTTTAATACATAAGCATAGTATCAAAACTATATGTGCAACAAAGAAAAAATTATATAAAAATAAATCACTTACTTTATTACAATGGCGTCCAATGCCCATTAGAAAATTATCAGGTTTAATATCTCTATGAATAAAATTTTTATTGTGAACATATTCGATTCTTCCAATCATCTGAAATATTTGAAATAAATATTAAAAAATTAAATTATTTCTTTTTTAAAATACATCTCATTCAAAATGCTTCACAAATCAAAATACCTGATCGGCCAACATGAGCACAGTTTTCATAGTGAATCTTCTTGAACAGAAATTAAACAAATCTTCCAAACTAGGTCCTAGTAAATCCATGACGAGTACATTGTAATCTCTCTCCTGCCCAAACCACCTGCAGAAGAAAAAATATATAGTTTTAGAAACGTGTTATCATTTTAAGGATAGTAAATTTAAAGTTAACATTTTTTAAAAGATTTATATTTTTCCATAACCGAAAAATTACTTAAAGGCATTTTGCTCAATTAGCGGTCATTGAAAATAGCCCATGTGCAAGTAAACATCCTTTTCTTTCTAATTTGACTAATTTAGAAAATTGTTCCTCATGCTCAATGTCCCTTTGTTCTCTGAAAAGTAGTTGCCCTTGATTAGTACATTACAAAATAAGTCATTTCTTATAAATATGTTTCTTAATTTGTTTACATGTTCAATTTACTTGCATCCAACCATCAAATTTTTTTTAAAAACAAAAGGTAAATTTTTTAATTTATATTTTATAATAATATAGATTAATTCTTATTAATAGATTCTTAAATATAGATTTATTAAGTTAAACTTGTCATGACCAGGTGCAGCTTAAGGCCCTTGCGACACAAGTGTATACGTGTAGCCACAAATTTGAGTGAAAAAAAAGAGGCTAACTGTAGATGATTAGATAAATGTGTGCTCTATGTTTCATTATTATGTAAAATGTTTGTGGATTTCATAGGGGGATGTGTAATTTTCATCATATAATCTTACTGGGGCAAATACGTCTTTTTTTTTTTTTTTTTTACAAAATGTTACTATTGATAAAACGAGAGGGGCTCTAAAATGATGCTTGCATAAGTTGAAAAAGTATCAGAAACTGGATGTGGTTATGTCCATTGTGTTGCTATATTTTTTCCTTGAATTTTAAAATTCAATTTAAACAGAACTATTAATTATTTTTAAAAAAAACTGACACTAAAAAGCAAAATAGGTCCTTCATTGTATTGTAATAATATTAAATTTAAAAAATAAATAAAGTACACTTTTACAAACAAAATGGTTTCAATATGTTTTTTTAATAAAAAGGTAATTGAAAATTTACTTTATTTTCTAATTTACTTTAAATCCAAAAGATCATTTTATTTGTGAATAATTCATTAACTATTTTAACAAACAAAAAAAAAACAGTAATCATCAGATCAGGAAACACTGAAAACAAAGAAACAGACTATGTTTCCAAACAACTTTATATTAATCAAATATTCTCTGTTGAAAATTCAGATAAAACTACCATTAAGGAAATAATAAAACTTGCAATAGAATTTCCTTATCTCTGAAAACAAACAAAGAGACCACATGTTTTCCTTTTATATGACATAAAACGCAATTAAGTAAGATCAGCTCTATACAGAAAGAGGAAGGTGATGCTTTTAAGAAGAAAAAAAAGAACATTTTTTTCGTAATTGGACATGGCAAATAGGAAATGAGTTCAATAAAGTATTAATTAAAAGTAACTCCTTTTGTACCTTATAAGGGGCTTCAATTTAAAATGCAGAATATTTGCAAACGCTCTATCGTCCAAAGAGGAAATGTTCATAATCATTCATTCTGTGGAATCTTTTCATTTATAGAGGAATTCACAGTTCTCTAGGCAAAAATTATAATGGTTTGGTTAATTAATTTCTCACTAGAGCTGTACAGTGGGCTATTGGCGACGGTTAGGACCTATTACGAAGGAAAGACCAGGGAATGATGCCTTGTATTTAAGAACCGTGGTCAGGTGATGAGGACAACTCTTGATCTGGCATGCAACCTCAATAGGTGTCAGGTCATTGGACCCCGATCAGATTTATGTTGCACCAGTCTCGTATATACGCCAGTATAATTTGTTGGATGTTCTGGACGAATTTCTAATATTTTTGTAGCAAAGGTGGCAACCCTCGATTGTAAGATCACTTTTTTTTTACTGTTCTTTGTCAAGTCCACCGCTCAGGCTCGAACTAACAATCCTCTGATTACCAGCTGAATGCCTTTATCCACTGGGCAACTAGAGGCCCACAAAATTTACATAAAAAAATATTTTTTTAAAAATAGACCATTAGCCCATGAGCTTATACTCTTCAAACATAAATACAGTTAGGTATTTTTCAAAACTGTAGTCATATTCTTATAGTGGAATCTATGTAAAATAAATGACAGGTTACAGCTAAGGTTTCTTTTAAAAAAATTATTATGAGGTTGACATTAACATAGAATGAACCATTTCTGAATGACATCGAAAGGGTAAGATGTTTTCAAATAATAAAATTACTACCACCTAAATATCTGGTGAAAAATTACTTGAAGTTAATATTTAAGATTGCATTAAAATATGTCAAATATATGTTATTAATTTAATGTAGATAATAAGAAAAACAACAATGGATATTATAAAATTATATGTTTCATGATAAAACTTCAATACAATTTTTTTAAAAAACGATTAGAAGTTCAAATATATGCTCCACAAACTTTTCATAACTATTTCAAAGAAATCAGATGCTTCCAACTTTATTTTAATCAAAACACTCATCCAGAAAAAATAAACCAAAAAAAATATCCATTGCTAAATCCACCCCCACAAATAAACAAAAATCAATGGTATGAAACAAAGAGATCATTTCTAGGTAAAAAAAAAGGGGGGGGGGGGGGTCAAAAAGCAGCTGCACTCCAAGAGTGCAAAGTTATAATAATATTTCAGTAGGAAGTGTAAGGACTTAATATTTACGTTCTTTTTACGGAACAGTTAACAACTGTTCTTTTTTTTTTTTTAAAGAACAGTTAACAAATACTTTTCTTTTTTAAAGAACAGTTTTATAATAGTAGAAACGTGAATTCACCCAAAGTAAGATGTATACAATGAAAGTTGCAAATAAGGGCATGTTTAAGGGGAGTTCTTAGTCAAATTAAATCCAGAGGGTAATTTTAATTAGAATTTTTATATATAAAAAAAGGTAAAAGTGTTTAAAACAAAAAGGAAAATTCTAAAGACATTTTAATCTATTATACCGAAAACTAATAACAGAATATATAATATACAAAAACATGTTTAAGTCTACTTCTCTTGGCCTTCAGAAATAAGATTTAGTTCTATTTAATTGGCGATTGTTGAATTTAGCAAGTACTACTACTGTCACTGAATCTTTCTTATATAATTATTTTTATACCATCCTCATTCTAGAACTTCCTGCACAAATCTTTAAACATTATTACCAAATTTAGAAGAATCAGCAAAGAAAAATATCAAGTTTCTTAGGATTTGAAATTTACATTTTGTATACACAAATGTTTCTTTAAAAAATTGATTACCATATCATGCAGGTAGTTTAGATTAATAAAAATTTTATAAATAAAATTATTAAAAATAATTTACATTTGAAATAAATTTAAAATCGGGACTTTTTTTTTAAATTGGCTTCAACTAAAATTATGCCAATTTTGATCAAAATATTAGGTTTGAATTATAAAATCTTATTAATGAAAATATAATTTTTTTTATTAAAAAAAATAGTTTTATATCTAGTCGACCCTGGGTATAAAAGAAAAAAAAATGAAGGCTATTCAGATAAATGAACAAGTTTAAAAAAGAACAGACTATTAAATAAAACAGCTCGTTCCCTATTCTTTCAAAGAATGGGTGAAAATAACGAATTGTTATCTTCTATCTATGCTTAGCAAAGGTCACGAACAGCTGGAAACAAGCAGACATCCCACCCTGTTGCGTGGAAAGCAGCAGGACTCGAGCAGAAATCAACTTTCTCCCTAGCCTGGAGTTACGAAATCAACAGGCACAGTTCTATTTTTGAAATTGTTATCGAATCCAAATGAACTTTTTATTTATACCACATCAACATGGTTTTAAGAGATGGAATTTTGTCTGAAATTGTATAGGTAGTAAACAAGTGAACCTTTTATTTCAAAATGTTGAAAAATATTTCTACTTTTCGTAGAAATTATAAATATAAGATTAAAAAAAATAACTATGAAATTATTTCACCAACCATAATGCAAATATCGATTGCCTTAGTAGGCAGATGTGTTAAATGCATTTTTTGTGAAATTAAGGTTAAGAGTTCATTTGAATTTTTAAATTATATAATCTATGAATACGTAATGTGATGGATGAAAATCAATTATTTAAATTAGCAGAAAAAAACCCGAACGATTGTTTTTCCCCCTACAATACAATAACGCTATTAAATATTAAATCCCCGTCTTAAAAATTAGTGAATTGTCAATTAACCACACTTGTAAAGGCATGTATGAACTAGCTTTCGACTTATTTTTTTAACTTTATTTTTTATTTATTTATCGTAAATATTTTTACATTTGTTAGAAACGACAGCAGCATCTCGAAATCTAATAATGCACCCATCAACCATGCAACTTATAAATCATTCAAATAAGTCTCAAAGCCCGAAAAGTCATAAACGAAAGTTATGCACCCAAAACAAAGACCCCAAAGTGGGTCGCAAAACGCTTTTATTCGTACTTTCTCAAAAGTAAATACCGCGAAGTAATGGTGCGATCTCGAATGAGGTCAACAGATGGACATTGTACACGCCGCGTTACAACACACTCATCTGGATATGCAATAAAATCAACGCTCGCGTATCACTTTGCTATCTGCGTCACCGCACGCGGTTGCAAAACGCTCGAAAATGGTTCCATGTGTCTGTTTACTAACCAACTACGCGGTAGACCAGATATTCTGCCAGTGCACTGAGTCAAAACAAAAGAGGGGGGATTGATGCCGAAGTAGTGGCCAAACAGTGGTCTACAAAACAGATGGAAATTCACGAGGATACAACATCCAGCAGGCACGTGATGTATTGCAGAACACAATGCCAAAGTATGGGCGTTGCGACCTACTAAGGCATTAAAAGCTTGAGAGGATCAGGTAAGAAAAAGAAACAAAGGAATATAAAAAGAAAAAAAGAGCGGGAAGAAAAGAAGCGAACTTCACTTCCATGCATGGACGGTTATCAGAGGCCCTTTTTTTTGTGACTGCAAGTTCCGGCACACAACGCCGACGCTAGCTGGCATTACGTAATGTAAATACGAGAGGTAGTTTGGGCTTCATTGTGTACGAGGCTCGATAAAAAGATTTCTTTTCTCTTTTCCCCCTTTCGCTTGTGCTGACCTCGGTCGATATTATGCAGAGATGAGGTCAAAGCGAAAAGGTAATCTTTTTTTGTTGTGTCCGTAGTCGACCAGCAAGATCCTGGAAATTTTTTAGACTGCTTCCGTGGCCTGGAACACGTAAACGTTCCAAATTTGCAATCTCATCTTATTGTTCGGATAGTGATATCACATGCAAGAGTAAATGATAGATAAGATATTCGCTGGTAATTTTTTTTAAAAATAGATCCAGTTAAAGAACGTATGACATTTAAAAACGCACTTAGTTTAATGTTATTTTGGGGGCATATATTTCTTAAATTCTTTTACATCATGGGTAAAAAAAGTATCTACCATTAGGCATTTTATAAAGCTTAAGAATCGAGGGTTTTGTTCTTTAAAACAGGCCTTTGTTACATAATAAGTAGGTTAGTTTGGTAGTACTACACACTATTGGCGACGGTTCGAGATCTATCATTCCAAAGGAACGTAAGTTATTCCACTTAAAGTAAACTATTCGAATTACCATGGTCTTACAATATTATTTACGTATTATGGAACAAAATGTGTGGGTTCTGCTTGGTATCATACATAAATTTCAAACAGAATAATTACCGTTAAAATATCAATTGCACTTGTGAAGTGATTCAGAAAATAGTTAAAAGTAAACGCCAACCATGCTCAAACTAAGAAAGTTTACAAGTTGAGTCAACACCACAAGAAATGGGTCATAAAAAGTTTTCTAGTCACCCAACTTTCGCTGTAACAGTGACTCATATGGGCCTCAACATAACCAGCTACGCCTACCATTCAGCCATTTGAAAGATTTCCATTGAAATAGAAACCACCCTTTCTATAATTGAAATGTGTCACAATTCATTAAACTATTTGAAACGGTCACTTAACAAATCATGCTCGTCAGTCAGGTTAATTTTTCAGATTATTTTTTTTAATGTTATATTCTTGAAGTTTTAACGATTTACTTATTATAATTGAATTTATTGTAATAAAGAATTGTAAGTGAATTTAACAAAAAGTCTATAAATACATAAAATATTTCTTTCAACTAGAAAGCTTCGCCTCCTGCTCCGCCAACCCCAAGTAGGATTGCTACGCAGTCTTCCTAGGTTTGTTTCGCAAACCAATTCTCGCTTCGCTGGCTGTAAGGTAGGACACAATAACAAAGTGTCCTAGTAACAACTTTTTTTAATTATATTACTGAAAAGTTTAAAAGTCGAAAGTGAAAATTAATTATAATTCATCTTGGCATCAATACATTTTTTTCGCCAGATAAATCAATAGAAAAACATTTAAACTATTTATTTTTAAACTACAAATGGAAAAGAATGGTACCACTGACATGTCTACTATTATTGCGATTTTGTTTTGGACATAATTGACGTTAAGTTTACTAATCTTGCCTACCAGAAATGTTTAATTTACTGAGTAATTACATCATACAAACGGAGTTTATAAAAAGGTAATTTGCAAAACTGCTAACAGATGGCGTCACCTCAATTTTACGTTCGTTTGCAGTTTGGATATGTTTTACAAAACTTCTTTTTCATATATATAATATGACTTATGTTCTACCTAATTTAAGCTGACATCAACAAAATAATTATTCACCAATAAATTGAAGGTGTTAATCGCCAAAATGGCTTACATAATGGCAAAATACAAATGCTGAAGCAACAGATTTTTGTAAACAAACCAACGTTGCCATTCTGCGAAGAGAAAAACAGCGTTTTTCGATCACCGTGTTAGATAATTATATATATATAGATTCCTGCAAAATACATCAAGAAACATTGATACACATGTCAACAATTAAATATTTTTAAGGAAATACAGAAGTTAAAAAACATTAAAAAAAAATTAGTGTGCAGTAGATTTTATTCATGATCATTTAATGCCATGATGATAATATTGATTGCCTCTAAAGAATTCAAACTGATCAGTTTGCCGCCACTTCTTGTCGTGACATAAAAACCAAAATAATGAAACCAGCAATTATAAAACAAGTTTAAAAATTAGCGTGGCTCTTCAAAAGTTCACATAAAAGCGCAACGCAAAATAAAATGTGTTTATACTTGGTAGTAAAATTGTTTATAAGGAGACAACTCGAAAGAAACTACCTATTGCAACAACTTAAAGAGTGACCAAAACAAAGTCTTGCCAGGGGCAACAATCAGAAGTCGATCCATTCTGATACCATCATCGATGATATCTTGAAAGAATGAACCGACCAACAAAATGAAAAGTTATCAAGAGCAATTAGCTATGCATCGCTGGATCGTCGAATAGCGCTCATTTCCTCAAATGGAGGACAATCAAGCATAGGAAGTCAATCTCTTTCCTGGAATCAAAATGAAGAAACTAGAGCTGTTACTCTGCACCCCAATGGTTTTGAAAGATTTATAGAATACTTGACCTTTTACCCATTCGACATGGTAATTAAAAACCGGGAATTTGCTGGTGGTACACGGATGTTTTTAATTTGGCTATGAAGTGGTCCGACAAAAACATTTTGGTTAGTGAGGAGTGGATTAATTTTCTGGTAAGCTGCCCATGCGAAACATAACATCATACGAAAACAGGTTGGTGTGAAACTAGAAATTGTCCAATTTCAGTTTCGTAGGTGATCTCTAATAGGCAATTACCTAGTCAAAAAGAATAAATAGAATTTTTTTTAATTTCTGAACGGAACAAAATATTTATTTAAAAAGAAATTTAGTTCCATTTGCTCTGCAAACCAATTTGAATTACACAAAAGAAAGCAGTTGTAATTTAATATTCATAAGAATTGTTTTTTATTTACTACAGAGGGCATTAGTCAGAGATAAACACATTTTCCGAAGCACAAGTAGCAGAGCCTAAATCAGACTGACAATAATATTCACAGCGATTATTCATGATTAAAAACATTGAACTGATCAGGTATTTCATCCCCCAATCAAAACAACAAATATTGAGAAATCAGGAAAATCAACGCCGAATCGAGAGTTGAGAAGTATGTTCCTGCTCCCGGTATGAAGGAAAGTTCCTGTGTGTTGTGCCAATTGGATTTTTATGTACAGGTAGATAACCAGCGGCGTAGCAATTAAAAAATTATGGTGGGGGAGGGGGGCAACTAGTTCCATACCCAGAAATATTTATCAATAAATAAATATGAAAAAATCTCGTTCATTATCAAATATATTTTGGTTAACTAATTAATTGCATAAATCTATATATATAAATGCGAAAAACCCACTCATCACTCATCACTAATTCTCCAACTTCCCGTATACCTATGAAGATGAAATTTGGCGAATTTGTTCCTTATACCTTAAATAGGAAAAGTAAGCTATTTTTGTTCCGATCGAACGGATTTAAGGGGTTGTAAAACCCCTTTTTCGAAACTTCTCCATAGGATTAACATGGAGAACATGTAACAATGCAAAATATAAAATTTAAACAATGGAAATTTTTAATATTATGTAACGTACGAGGAGCATTCTGATTGGCTGATGACTAAATATCGCCAAAATGTCGCCAAATAACTAAAAACTCGCCAAATAACTAAAAACTGTCGCCAAATTAATATACTTCGCCAAATAAATTAAAATGTCACCGAATGAATAAAACATTTCGCCAAATTAATAAAATATCGCCAAATGAACTAAAATATGATCATATATGTAAAGGAGCATTCTGATTGGCTGATGACTAAATATCGCCAAATAAATAAAACCTACGGCAAGTTATTAAAAACATCGCCAAATAAATTAAAATTTCACCGAATGAATAAAAATTTTCGCCAAATAAATCAAATATTGCCAAATGAACTAAAATATGATCATATTTGTAAAAATAACATATAAATGGCGAAATTAGTGTCAAAAAATTATAAAATATATGTCAAAATGGTGAAAATATGAATGGATAACGGGATATTCCGTACTACAACAACTATGAAAATTAAATTTGGCATGGAGCATGGCATTTTAAGCCAAAATTGCTCACTAAGAAAGGATGTTCATTTTCAAAAATTCAAACTCTAACTGCCAAAAGTAAATCTTGCCACTTATCCACTGACTCATCACTAATTTTCTAACTTTCTGTATAACCAGGAAGATGAATTTTGACAGAGTTGTTACTTATATCTTACATAGAAAAATAATCTATCTGGTAGGTAGAAGCCACTCTGTACCGTAATAATTGGTTAATGAATACTTTGGACCCCACGTGGTAGGAAGGTCAGAGGGAGAGTGTATAAATGGTCAATCTGATTGACGCGGCCTACCTTCCTCTACTCCATGTTATGTCATTTATCCACGAAGGCTGATTTTCCATAGAATTATTGGAGTGAAAGTGTATACTGCCTGTCATCAAGGGTGACATTTTCCTTCATGCGGTATAAAGATCAGAGGGTAAAATGGGTTAACAAACGACCTGATCGACGCGACTCTCTTTCCTATACCATGGTAGGTCATTTATAGCCCATAACACGGTTCCCCTGGGAGTAATATAGTGAACGAAATAGCCTGCAGTTAAGGGCGACATTCCCTTCACGGTCAGCGGCGGAATGGGTTAATAATCGGCTTGATCTATGCGGCCTACCTTTCTTTATATGAAGGTATGCCTATACGAGTAGTTATGTGGCGGAATCGAAAACTGTTGTTATAGACTCTCCCCCCACGTGGTACAAGTGTCAGAGGGGGATTGGGTTTGCGTAAATCTTCTGTAGTAGTGGGTAGGGGGATTGATTCGATTTTTTTTAAAAAATTGATTTAAAGTTCAATGAAGTAAAAAATAAGATTTATTTTTTATTTAAAAAAGTTAAATATTTAAAAAGTTCGGGGACAAAATCTAAAAAAAGTGCTGGGGAACCATCCCTTCTCGCTTATTGATAAGGTTTACCGTACAAAAGAAAAAATATGAAAATCTTGAATTTGGCAAATAAACCTTTTAAAATTCTTTTTCGTTTTTTTTTTCTGCTTATATTTTCACCAATTTGTGAAACTTAACGACAAATGTTGACATAGGTGTCTAATAAAACTTTTTCAGATAATTTTTATTAACATTTATAAGAGTTCTTCCCGTTTAAATCTTTGGAATGTTACTAAAAGTTAAAATATGGATGGTGATCAACGGGAGTAATGCATACATATTCACGTTATTGTGTAGACAACTTCATATTAGCAATCTTTCCAGTTCTTGCAGGACCTTGCCAATAAAATTTCGTTTCAAATTAGTACTTTTAATACTGTGGTTCCCCCTCATGGGTGACAAATGAAGAATATTGTTTATTTCGCTATAAATATTGTATTTGTATCAATTTTGTAATTTATTTCCTTCCCGTGCGTAGAACGGGTATTTCAGCTAGTGTCTTTATAAATAACAATTCTGCATGGTCAATTTTGTAATTATTTAAAATTAAAATTATTTTCATAAATTATATTTAAAATATTGCGTTTAAGACCTTATTTGGGAGTTTAGAAGAAAATTTTGACATGAAATGAGGGGAGGGTGCTCTCGTTCCTACGTTTATGAATGTAATTACTACAGGAACTCGGAACCAGTTCTTAATAAATTGAAGGTATTGTTCCACGGGAACTATGAAGATTAAAATACATATAACATAGATATAAGTATGATTGTGAGCCAATGGGAATTTTTTTTTTATCCTGTAGAACAGTTCTTAATTTTCAGATTGCCACCAAGTCAAAAATTCGACCACCACCTTTTCCAAAAACAAAACATAAATACTTCCCATGTATAAAATAAAGTAACCATTTTGTAAATATATTTATTATTATTTTTTTTAATGCTTTTAACTTAAATTATTATTTTAAAGTAGTACCGAAAACATGTTTCTGTCGGGCTTAAAATAACCTGTATGACATTTGAGCCTGAACCTCGTTCACTATTCTCGATATTCTTGGGCGCAACAGACCATTTAATGTTTGTGGTAGACATAATTTCCCTGACATTCCAAGCGAGTGGGGGAACCCCGCAAACATATTCACGGCAAAGAGTAGCTGGGGATGTCAAAAAGTAGCAGTCTAAGAAGATAGATAGGCCCATTGACAAAACATTTGCCTCAGCTAAAAATAATGGACAAGTTTACCGGTCTCCTGGGGAAGGTATGTTAAGTTGCTTCTCGATAGATGCAGGGGCAAGTTAGCTAACTGGCAGCCAGCCACAAGGTCTCTAGAAACTTGCCAACTTAAATTCTTAAGTGTAGTAGGAGTAAACAACAGTTGTCCACGAACATATAAGTAACTAAAGGCATTTCGCAAATGTGCAGCAAATCACAGGGTGGTCACGCATTTTTGGGCGATGGTCATTGTTTGGCTGTTTTTGGCTGTATGGGACACCATCAAAAATAGCCGGAATTATTTTATTGCTTTAAACATAGTTGATTTTATTTTAAATCTAACGGCACCAAAATCATATTTCTACGTTAAGTAAAACCAACTATTTTTTTCAAATTAATATTAATCGTTGTATAAAATTGCCTGAATTTGCAACTTGAACTCATTTTTCTCATTGATGATTTTTTTCATGTTGGATCAAGTTGAAATTGCCCTTTGAAGACACAGCTCCTAATTAGTTAAATTATATTTTCAGACACATATTAATGTGTCACATGTTAATGTGTCACATATTAATGTGTCACATATTAATGTGTCACATATTAATGTGTCACATATTAATGTGTCACATATTAATGTGTCTGAAAATAAGGATTAGGATCTTTAAGGATTAGTAATATAGATTTCATTTTTTAAAAGTATTTTTTTTAAAGTATTTTTTTAAAATTAGTTTGAAGAATGAAATTAGCGATTTTTTTTTTCCTTCAATTTTTTTATTTTTCATTCTTTAGAACATAACAAAATATGGAATTTTTTATTTTTCATTCTTTAGAACATAACAAAATATGGAATTTTTTATTTTTCATTCTTTAGAAGATAACAAAATATGGAATTTTTTATTTTTCATTCTTTAGAACATAACAAAATATGGAAAGACAGTTTGTTAACTAAATTCTTTAATTTATAAAAATGCTAAATTAAAGTTTTTCAAAATTATTATCATAACTTATATAAAAAAAATAAGAAAGCTTTTTTATTTAAAAAAAATAATAATACATTTTTTAGTATGTTAGTGATTATGTTTTGCTCACATATGTGAAGGAAAAAAAATTATAATTTTATCAGCAACATTAAAAAAAAAAATCGAATGTGTCCTAAACTTTCTTTACTACATATAAATAAACATTTTTACTTTGTTTGTTCCTACTAAAGCTAACCGTAAGTGAAGGAGTTGGGCAAAAATAATGTGCTATTATGCCAATACAGCTAAATGTGATACAGCCAAACCATGACCATCGCCAAACAATTTATAACCACCCTGTATTATTAAAAGGAAAAAAATTTAAAAATTATTTTGAGAAAACTTTTTAAATATACGATTCCACTTAAACACTTATATTCAGCAAAGTGTATTGCAGTCGAGATATATAGAACTCCCCTACAATATTTTAACTAAACATTTCTCATACAAAACAAGATGTATTTAATTTAAATTCCAGAAAATCTTGAAGTTTAGTACATATTTCGATTATATAAAATTTTATAACACGATGAAAATGTAGAAAACGGCAAAATCATGGATAAATTAGTGATATTTAAAAAACTATTTTCACAAAAATAAAAACTTAACAAAGTTGAAGATACTAATTATTTTATTTTGGACATATTTAGATTAGACTATATAATTAACAAGTTTAAAAAAAAAAAAAAAAAACTTTTACTATGGTGATCTTTCGAAAGTGGTGCAACCAGACATTTGAAAAACATTCTAAGAACCATTGTCTAAACAAAGAAAAGCACCACATTTAGAACGTCACAAGAAAGAAACGCAAAAAAAATATTCTAAGAAACTACTCTCGAACCAAAGCGATAGGAGGCAGGATCGTTTAATCTCAAACCACTGCTTTATTTAAAATACACCAAAACCAAACTAAGTGATTCTGAAAAAAAAAATAACAGAAATCATTTTATAGGTGAACTGGACTTTTGAAAACTGGTTCCAAATCGACAGAGGGGAGGGAAAGAACAACTCTTCCTACATGCAGACGAAAGAACCATTGTTTTTATTCCCTCCGCCCCGTTTCGACCGCTTCGGGAAGGGGAAAAAAAAGAACATTTTATAATATAGACAAGATAAAAAGGTAGTTTTTTTCTTCTTTCAGTTCACGGAAAACTACACGGGCACGTTCGTTTGCAAGGCCCAATGCGCATCAGCCATGCGGGCTCCGCAATGGGAAAGCGAGTTAATGCTTATGGGAAAATGCGTAAAACTCGACAAAGTCTATAAAATGAAAAGCAGGTGAATGCTGCAAATGTATTTTTTTTTCTCTGTTAAAGGAAGAGGGAAATGTGAATCAGTCTTTACGATTAAAATCGAAAACTAATATGTTACGAAACATCTCTGTTTACTGTTGCTGTTAGTCGACAATTCTAAAAAAATATTATTTTATAAAGTTGTCAATGAATCCGATTACTGTTTTTAGTATATCAAGCTGATTAATTTTGTTGCTATAGTATTGAAGCATGTAAGTCAAGGTGTATTCTAAGAAAAATTCGCGACTGCCAAATTCTAATAACAAATTTAAAACAAAAATGAAAAAAAAAAAAATCACAATTTTATTTTTAAGGCATAAGGGGGGGGGAGGGGGGGGGGGGGGGGGGGCTTTTACAATCTAAATAAAAAAGAGGTACCGGATGTAGTAGCAATAGTTGTAGTAGTAGAATCGTAAACTGGAAAGTTTATTGAGCAGGATTCTATTTAGCTTCAGGTGGTTTGAAACGATATAGTTGCAGTTGAAAAATAAAGTTGTAAAATAAAATTTCAGATACCATCTACAATTTAGTGCTTTATTTCTAAACTTATATATAATTTATTACGAGCTAGATTGATATTGTTGGTAGAAATCAATGACGTAGCAATTCAAAATGGTATGATTCAAACGATATGGGGGGGGGGGGGGGTCCAATTCCAAATTATATACCAATACAAAAAAAAAAAAACGCTAATCAGCAGTCATGCTAATCTAATTAGTAATTAACACTCAGCATAACTGCTAATTGGCGATTGTTAATTAGTTATTGTTAATTACTAATTATTAGAAATTGTTAATACTAATAATTCGATAATTACTGAGGAATTTTCATAATTTTTTTAAAGATATTAACAATGTTAGGTAGAAAATTTTCACCTTTCCCCTTCCTATATCTATAGTAGAAGAAAGTGACACGTGACAGAGGGGGTCAAAAATTTAGGAAAAAAAAGAATGACATCATTTATGGACGGCCCCTCAGAAGTTATAAGGCCGAGAAAGTGAGGGGGAAATTAACGATCGACATGACAATAACAAAAAAGAAATCTCGATTGTCTGGTCCCGATTAACTGGCAGGGTGGGTTGGTAAAGGGAGTTCGACTACAATCCAACGAATCAACAAACGAGGTTGTTCGAATTGACCAATCAGCTTATCTAAAATCTGTCAACAATGTGACGTCACAGCGGCCATTTAGTCGGAACCGAACAACTATAATATTAAAAATAAAGAATGAAAAGTCGTTCACGGGCGTATATCGCCAGGCAGTCGCTCCATCATCGAAAACAGGTCGGACGACGGTGATGCTCGGCAGCTTGACCCATTTCCAATCAATATCGACTCTCATTAAAATGTTACAGTTCCTACTACGACGTGGATGTGAGACACAGGAGGGGGAAGAATAAAAAGAAGAAGAAAAAGGCACGATTTTGTTTACTCATCTGGAACCCCGCGCGTGATGCAGAGCGAGGAGAGATGGCCGCTTCGCACGAAGTTTGCGGTCGAAGAGAGATTCGACACTTTCGCCACTGCTGACGAAACCTTGGTAACGCAAATAGTACGGAAAAAAGGGGGCTTGATATGTCCTAATAATAAGACTAACTATTGCAACGGTACTTCGCACCTAATTATTTTGTCTCTGATGAAAGGAAGAGTACAGAGCTCATATTCGGAGGATTGCGAGGTTTCGTTTGTCAAAATATTCGCTGTATAGAGAGGACTGGTACATGTTAAATCTGTCGTCGTCTGAATGTCCTCGTGACAGTTTAAGTATGTGAGGTGCTAGCGTGTCGTCCTCGCCATCATCTGATAATGGTTCAAAATTACGAGGCAGTGTTCTTGGCACTTTCCTTCGGGGTAGTTTCTGAAATGTCACCAATAGCCCATTGCGTAGATCTAGTGAGAAGATAATTTAAACAACCCTACTTAAAGGATAAATCCAATAATTAAATAACAAGACTAAATGCGATTAGAGTCAATACAACGCGAATAATAAGCAAAATTATGCATCAAGAGGAATCGTATAATGGAGAGTAGAAACATCGTTTTAAAGAATATTTTTTTAAAAAAATCCTAGTTTTCATTATCTGCTTTTCTTGTTGTATTGTGTCTATGATAAAAAAAAATCATGTTGGTGTCTATGGTAAATAAATACATATAATCCCGATTTAATTGTTAAGGGACGGTTAAAGGTTGCTTGTAATAAAAACTACACAATGAGCTAATAGCAATAGTTCGAGATCTAACCCAAAGAAAAGGCTCGAGAATAATACCTTGCAATTTTTAACCACCATCAGATGACGAAGATAACACCTCAGTTGGCACTCCACACCAATATTCCACACCACAACCAACGTTAAAGTACCTTGGATTTAGCGTACACCAACACCGTCTGTTCTGGGAGTCTTCGGCTAGATGTCTGGAATCGAATTAAGAGACTCACGAATCTTAAGACCGGTACCGCTCTATCAAAATACTTTTTTTAAAACCAAAGATTGGATAATAAACCATTTACATCAAAGTTCAGCGATTATAATTTAACCTAGTTTATTAGATTTAATTATCTTTAATAGTATTCGGAAATGTAGCATTTTCGTCCAAACAAAACGCCATTTTAGATTGCATACACCAACGAGCATATAAATTATTATTTATTTAATAACAGGTTTTTTTATACATATATAAAGGTAAATTATGTTTCTCAAAGCATTTCAGCATTTAAATTCTTAGATTAAATTTATGCAATTGTCATTAAATCCAATCAACAAGCCATACACTTAATTAGGCTTGATAAAAATTGTTTAAAACTTGAGATTAGTTTGTAGAAATTAAATTCAACCCTTGCGGCAATGCGTATAGAAAGAGATGTTATCTTCTTAAAACGCCGACTCATCACAAACAAGGAATTTCCTTGGAAGTTTTAAGTGTTCGTGTGCGTTGTTCAAAAAGATACAGCAATCTGTAGCCCGATAAAAAAAAAATCCAAAGATGTCAGAACCGGTGTTGGCCAATCGCCAAAGCTATCGTAAAATATGTTTCGAGCAAATACACGTGTTTTCAAAGACGTAAAAGTTGCGTATTCAATTGTTGGAAATTCATAAATACAGCCTACCGCAACGTGGACTAAATTAACCCTGCAGAAGTACGAACAATGAGTATATTTAAACAGTTATTTGAGCAACAATAACGTTATAATGACGTCCTTATTCTGGGAAAATTGCAGGCATGTAGGTGTGGGGGTTTAAACCCCACCTATTGAAAGTCAATAAAAAAAACGAATCGCTGTAAAAATCATAAAAATACTTTAAAAAAATTAATATAAATTTCCCGCATATATGCGGTAGCTTAGCTTGAAGGAAGGGGGGGGGGGGATAAGATACCTACACATATCCGTTGCTTGGTCGCTATGGAATATCTATTTCTACCTGCCCAGAGAAAGAGTGTACTTCCCCAGGAAAATAATTTTTTTTCAAAAGGCAGTGGAGGGCTATAGACATCCGTAATATTGTATTCAAAAGCCACTTTAACGTTATTTTAAAAACAATTAATATTTATGCGTCAAAATTAACATTTGAACTTGAATTTCCATCACAAAAATGTGCACTGTCACGTGAAAAGCAGAGAGTGAATTATAAATGGTATACATACACTTTTAAGGGTAGGTAAATTTAAATGAGCCTGTTTCCTTTCCATGAAAATTCAACATTTTCAATAGCAAAGTAAAACAGATTAAAAGAAAAGGGTTTCCCATATGTGGTTTGTGTACTTTATTTATTACGTTTTTAAGCCGATATTATAATACCATCTTAAAAACATAATCGGTTACAGAAAATGGAATTGAAGGACATGGGCGACTTCCCAGTGTGATACTAGCTAATACATATTCATTTTGCATTAGGAAACAATAGAAATTCCATACGCAATACAACTGTGTACATTGTAATAAGCAAGGAGAACTTTTAGAACAAAACAAACTCATACTTTTGTTTTCATTTCATTTAAGTTCAGCAAGCCAGATCTCATTCGAAAAAAAAAGTCAATGCAAGGTCAATGACATTCAATGCAATCCCTAATGGAACACATTTAATTGAATATCACCAAATGCACTTATCACGTCAAACACAAGGCACCAGTTGCTAATTTTATAATGTGTTTTGGAAGATTATTATTATTCACCCAAGCTTCACCAGGAATACCCAAAGTACTCGAAATGGCTCCATGGCGGCAAATGCACAGTCAAAAAGATCCAGTGGAGACGGGGGATGGTCATTACCCATCTCAATATCAATTCTTCGTTCGAAACTGGTTTCAATGGTAATGATAAGTGTATGGTCCATCTACTTTCCGCGCCACTAGAAGAAGAAAAAAAACCCTTTTCGTCTAGCGAAAAAGAAAACCCAGAGGATGATTACAGGGTTTTAAGAAAATAACCCGCGTTCATTTCTCGGTCACGTATATGCATCCCCCCTCTTTGACAAAATACATTTGGATCGTGAAAAACAACAAGCTATCAACCCACGGCACTTCATCAGAAGAAGAATCTGCAAATCTGCAGAATCGAATCTTCGCTTCGCGAAAGAAAACAATGTTCCTTCATGCTTCGACAATTACATGACAGTGAGAGAGAACTTTTGGGATCAAAAGCTTCGGAATAGTCAGACATTTTAATGAGAAAGCAGATCTTTAATCTGTCACCGCAGATTGTAAACATATTTATAAAAACAGAATACTGGGAATTGGAGAACATGTTTCGATGTAATCCTTAAATAGAACTTCTTCGTCATTCGTGGAATTTGAAATCGTGTGTCTCTGTATTTTGTAACCGCAAACAATTAAACAAGCTTAATAACTACTTTAATTGTTTTTTATTTCTCTACGTCATACATGTATATCGATATTTTTTTACTTCCATCGAGAACAATAGATTTTTATTTTCTAGAGACCTTATTACACTGATTCTACAAAGGAAAGTGTTTATTAATTCACGCCATTAAGACACAAGTGTCCCATACGCTTAGCATATTAAAAAGTATAGGGTAATCTCGCTAACATAGACGATATAACATACATTCACGACTCTTCTTTTGTCTTCACGAAAAAATAATAGCTTTTAGATATGGAGCTTCAGAAACAAAGTATATTCATTGTGTTATCCTCAAAATCATCTAATCTATTTTATAAAAAAATACTGGAATAAAATTATGAATATAATTGAAGCTTAATAATCAACGACAAGCTAGTATCATTACCAGGGGCAAACTGGCCTCAGGATGGTCCGGTTGAATCACCAGGCCGGGTCCAGCCAAACAAATCATAGGGCAGCTACAACGCCTAGAAAGCGATTTACGTATTTTGCTAAACTTTCGCAGTTAACAATATAAAACAGCTTTTAAAATATCACTCAACTCAACCTTCTGATGTGTCGCAGGATCTTTCTTTTTTCAGGCAGAAAAGTATATGCTAAAAAATATGGAACTATGAGCAAATGGGTGTCTTTTTGCTAAAATAACAGTATAAATTTTAAATACCACAACATTTCCCAAGTTTCCTGCCAAAGATCCTTTTCTAAATTGAAATATATTTTAAATATATTACATAGTACTATCCATTACAGTTAAATCTATTACATTGTACCAAGACCATTTGGAAGCTTTTATGCTGATGGCAGTGGGAAAAGATATTTTAACCTCTTGACAGAAAAATTAATTCGATACATATGCTGCCCATAAATGACTAATTATTATTTATTTATTAACTTGGGGAGTGTCAGTTAAAATGATACGAGTCAAACACATCGAAAATAAATGTTTTAAAGCGGTAGAAATAGTCAACTCTCATACTGAGTACTACTCGTCATAGTCCGTTTGGACCAGTTTCAAGGAGGATGAACAGCACTCGTCATTCCCGACCAAGGTGTTAAAAAAAAAACTTTCAATTGAATTTATAAGCGAAATTTGAATTAAAAAAACAAGTGGTGTACACAAAATTCTTTTTTACTAATGTGTGTAGCATATTGAACGTAAAATTTGTATGTTAATTAAACATATATGTGTGATAATCACAGGGCCGCTTTAACCCTTTGAGTACTGAATTATTTGAAGATTTTTATGCCCATGGGACGGATTTGGTGAGGTTCAATTGATCCCATTCTTGACCGACCCTACAACAAATTGTTTGCGATCAACGGCCACTGGCGGGGGTGCCGCAAACATCAATGCCTGCTTCTTAAATTCAGATGACGAGTCAGACTCGCCCACCGTAACTTCGCCCAAGTAAGCAGATGACAAGTCTCACTCTTCAAATGTACTCAAAGGGTTAATGTCCCAGTACCCTCATCATTAAGTTCCCTCTGTTCTGAAAATGTTTTGAACCCACAACAGTACCATAGCTATACGTATATAAAGTATATTTTATTCCCAAATATACCTTTAAAATATGAATAAAGAAAAGGTTCGTGTTAAATCTGGATTTGTCACGCCCATCAGCGCGAACAATTAAGCACGTATTTTAAAACACCAATTCTTATGCAATCAATCGCAAGCAAACCAACCCCTTTACGGAAGGGATTGAACAAAAGATACCGTTTTGTATGCTCTCCACATAGGGAAAACACATACCGAGACGACGGCACAGCCAGATGATGCTTGTCGCAAGGCCGGTCCATCCAATCGCCAGAGAATCAGAGAATAGGAAAGGATTAAACAAAACCTGACAAAGAAACAAGTGGCGCGAGCATTTTTACAACCTCGAACTCTCAATAATTAACCTTGATTGCTGGGCTGAATGACCTCGCGCACGGCAACTGCAACTGCATCAGTGTGATGGCATCATTCAACTATCACCTGCTCCTTTTTTTTCTCCAAGGATTGGTAAAATCGATGCTTCCACGCACTGCGGCCTAGATTAGTCAACAGCAGCGAGATCCATACGAATTAGACAATTTTTAATTATTGGCTTACAAGCGGAATTTGAATCCTTGGCAAAACCTTGAATAATCGAATACATTTCTGTACAGTGTGGAACAAGACTGCCTTTAGCAGTCGCGGGGCGCAGTGCGAACCTTATAAATAGGTTTGCCAGATTTTCGACTATTCAATACAAAGTTATTTTGTGATAGAAAGAAATCAATATCGCATACCTTTATTTATTAAAACAATTCATGGGAAATGTACTCCTTTTATATATATAAAAATGGAATAGCGGTAATTAGCTATTAATAAGTCACCCAAAACTTATACACTTGAAAATCGGGGAAATATAACTACAGAATACAAAATTCAAAATAAAAGAAAATATTCAGAATAAAAGTTCTATATACGAAGTTTATTTGGTAGTAAGGCTTCTATACTCGGGGACAACTTAAGTAGAGCCTAAAGCAATTGAATATTTATACATATCATAGCTTCCGCTTCAGGTTCAACTTAGGTTGTCCCCTAGTATAATGTCAAATATAGAGGACAAGGAAATTCAAATAAAACGTAAATGAATAATATTTAAACTCACTCATGACTTTATATTTTAGTCAAAATAGCATGCTCTTGATGATGTTTATAAATAATATTGTTTATCACACATAGACATTTCATGTTAAATATTTCAAGTGAAACTATATGTCGAAAGAAATACAAGGTCATTCAATAGGGTTAATTTTATGCCAAATAGCAACATTGCAATCAAAATTCAATAAAAAAGCGAAATTTAATATTTCCGGGTACAGGCAGTTTTTATAGCAACATCCATATACCTAAACAGGGAGAAAAATTCTATTTTCACAGAAACGGCATCTAGCGGTGCATGAATCGGTGGTGTACGTGAAGCAAAGACTAATAAAAAGGAGATTTATGCAAAAGCGTAAAAACGAAAGTGGGAGAATTTGTCTTGCAAAGGTGAGACGTGAGAGCGGGATACGGGCCAAGGACGGAGGAGCCACGTCGAAACAATTGGGGAAGGGGACGAAACTTGTCGCGCTCGCTCAGGTATGCATTTCGTTTAAAAACAGGGGGAAACGAGGTTAGGGTTGAAAGCTTCTTTTTGTTTAAGAAACTTGTTCAAGTTCTTTCTATAACATTTTAATTTTAATGTTTATGACCTTAACTTCTTCGAAACAATATTAAAAAAAGTTCTATCGTTTTCTATCTAATATATAAAGAAGAGTATGTATAATTTTTTTTTATACGAATCGACAGTTTTATTTCGATCTTGATGAAATTTTGCACATTTGACCTTCAAAGTAAGGGGAAGATGACTGTCCACATGAAATTTCTAACAATCACCCCTTTCCTCACACATTAACTCGCTTAACCCCATTGATTTCTTAATAAAACTTATTTATAATATTGCAACACTGTAACAATGAAATCTTTCAACATTGTAACATATATTATATAGTTAGCTAAGCGGATGGATAAATGATGAATTCCGATTGGCTGACGAGGAAATACTACCAAATGAATAAAACTGAACAAAAATATCACTAAATGGATAAAAAATGCTGCCAAATGAATACAAATGTCACCAAATAAAACTAAAATATTGTCATATACGTAAAAATCCCCAAAGTGGCGAAATTATTCTGAAGATGATAAAATTAATATCATTTTGCAAACTTAACCTTCAAAACAAGACAAAGGTCACTGTCTACATGATATTTTGAAAAACAACCCCCATCGGCCAACACTCTGCGTTAAACTATCTATATAAAGAAGATAATCTGTAGGTTTTGTTTAACACAAATCTATAGTTTCATTCCGGACAGCAGTTTTCCCCCCAGGAAACGCCATGCACTTCACATAGTATATAATAATAGGTTAATAAAACAATGTATTTAAAATTTCGGATGTCATGTTTATACTGTGGATGAAAAGATTATGCTACAAAATACAGTTTCTAAGAAACATAGATTTTCCATTCAAAACAACTTTGAATATAAGTGTTACATTGACCTTCTTATATTGTTCTGTATCTGTTTAGTATAGCAAGTCGTGCCAACACTGTTGGGCAAGTAACATTTGCACTCAATTCCTTGATTTACAACTTCCTTATCCTCCCTTCCCCCCATTGTTGTTTATTTCACAGACTCACATCCTTAGTGCCAGTACGCCTTAAAACATTATATGTCGATATTTTTACAAATTATTAAATACGTTTTCACACTTTAAATTTAAAATTAAATATTCATATCACACACACCCCTCCGCATACCTTCAAAATTTCCGAAATAAATTAAGTTTTACATAACGAAAATATTAATTCGTAAACGTATCCATAATTATTTACATATCGGTGTTTCATTCATATAATTTCTTATATACATGTGTTGAAATAAAATATATTTTTGCATCCCCAACTTCCTTCATGCGAAACCCGGCAACAAAGTAGTTCCCATGCGCAATCACAGGACGACTCCGCAACGTAAACAGCCAATGATTTCACTTCGAAAATCGATTAATTTCCGCGGATTAGACAATCTCGATCCGACGAGCTTCCTTCGCGGCCACGTTAGGGAAACAAGATGTCGGAACAGAGCATACTTGATTGATAGAAGAAAAAAAAATAAACAGGGAAAGCAATCGCTGTCGGTATTGGAACAAAGTGCCGGGGCCTTTGAGGAAAGACTGAAAATAGTCCCTCGTTACACCACTGGCCTTATCGATTTTTCCTTCCCATGACCCGACTGCAGCGCGCGAATTCGAGGCAACTTTATTTTCGCCGTCAATTCGCCACTTCCTGCAGGGAAAACCGGGACGCAAATGGGTTCCCGGGATCCACTGGTCATACAGGGAACTGTGGAAACAAGGGGACATGACCTAAATGGAAGAACTGTAATGACCGATCGATTCCTGAAGACAGTATCTCTGAGAGCGAACGAATTGGCGAATCTAATAGCAACCCCACAAGAAAAACAGATCATAAGACTGAGCCACATAAATGTAACTGTTTCGAAAATTTATTTCATTCATTAGATACATAGCCCCGGATAGCTGAAGCCCTTGATGGACCCATTAAGCTAAAAAAAAATAACTGGATGAATTACTCCCATAAGGGGAAGATTTACTTTACCGTGCTGCGCGGATGAATACTATTCGGAAGAGAAGGTAGAGAAAACATTCTCACTATATATATATATATTATATATATATATTATATATATATATATATTATATATATATATATTATATATATATATATATTATATATATATATATATATTATATATATATATATATATATATATATATTATATATATATATATATATATATATATAATATATATATATATATATATATATATATATATATATATATATATCTGCCGGTCGTTTTTAAATCTTGATAGCGCCCTTTTCAGACCCTTTCAGACAAGTACAAGTGTTCTTGCTACCTAGCTTTTCTAATCAAGCACACACGTCTTTGCTCCCCTAACTGTCTTTAAAAAGATGCATTGATCTTAAGGTTTTAAGTGTAAATCGGAATTAATTTAATTAAGACAGAAGAAAAAAACTTTTTTTTTAACTACGCTAGTTGCGCATTCGCGATGAATATGCGGTAATTTCCAGCAAAGGGCATTCCTGTGTTAACGGGTGGATTCGTCCACCCCAAACTTTTTGGAAAGTGCCTTTTAAAAAACAAGAAGTTCCCTTCTCCTGCATGTATGTATATATATACATTTTTCTACCTTAGTTCAAAACGGTGTAAAACCAAGCACGTAGCCATGAATTTGTGGGGGGGGGGGGGGGGGGGGGGTCCAACTTTCAGGAGGCACAGATTTCTAAAAACTTTCTGTGAGAATAACAGAATCTATAATATAAGTATAGCTTAAGTAATTTTCGTTAAAAATAGAAAGCTAATAGCAAGCTGCCTAAATAAGTAATTTAAGGTTAATGTTTTAGGCTTTTTTTATTGCTCACGCAATAAAAAATCAATCAGAACCGATCCATGTATTATGAGTTAGTTTCATCATTTAAAAGGTAGTTTAAAATAAAAAAAAAAATGGGGAAAAAATTATAACTCAGCATTATAAATCATTTTTTATTCTCCATTTCGTTTTTTAAAAAAATACTTTTTTTTGCTCAGGTAAAATCTTAGCCATAGGAACTGGGAAAAAGAGTTGCACGTTACTCTGGCAACAAGGACACATCAAACCTTGTGCACTGAGATATTACCCGTTCCCACAAAACTCACTTCAATCCAATCAATTGTCAGCATTGAAAAGGAAAGCCTGTGCAAATCCCAATGCACATAAACTAGCGGATGAGAAAATATTGCACAAAAGGCAACGAAAACATTATGAAAAATAAATCAATATTTAAAACAAAAAAAACGCACAGCTTATCTTATGAATGGTTAGAAGCAAGGACAGGTTCACTCATGCGTCGATTGAGTTGCGTTCACTAAAACTTCCACCAGAAATGCGATATACCTCTTCATTTACTCATTTAACCGAAAGGAAATTTACCTCGTTAATGGGTTGGTTGGTTGAATTAAGGTCATGCGGGAGCTACATAAATTTGTAGGAGACGATTTTGGATCGATCATGAAAGAAAATCACTGTCTATAAATTTTGAAATACGGTCAGAGACGTGGACCACACCTGAGCTGTCACCCTACTTTTCAAATTTCTGCACTACGACCTGAACATTTGGACAGGCCCCGTCCTACCGGGGGTTAGGGGGCATGATCCCTCCAAAAACCTGGAAACCTTAAAAGTTGGGAATTTTGAGTTTTAAAAATCCCTGAGATGGGAAATTTATGCCTCAAGCAAATTATTAGCAAATGAAAGCAAGGGAAGATTAGAAATTGCCCAACTTGTAAGATTAAACTGAAATTAGACCTCAGAACGGACACTGCTTTGGAACATGCGTGCAACAAATCAATACTTTCCAGAGAACTGTTTAATATTACCTATAAAAAAGTTTAC
The DNA here is from genome assembly GCA_963932185.1 of Troglohyphantes excavatus. NCBI lineage: Eukaryota > Metazoa > Arthropoda > Arachnida > Araneae > Linyphiidae > Troglohyphantes > Troglohyphantes excavatus. The sequence continues at coordinate 38,083,627 of OZ010677.1, forward strand.
AAATGTCGATAAGTTGGAACTATGAATTTTTAGCACTGTTGAGTTGGGAATTTCGAATCGTTAAGTTCGGTTAATTAACGTCGCACTAGAGCTGCACATTGAATTGTTGGCGTTGGTTTGGGGTCTATCTCGAAGGAAAGATCTGGGACAATGCCTCGTATTTTTGAACAATAGTCAGATAACACCTGAGCTGATACCCGACGTCGTTAAGTTGGGAATCTAGAATCGTAAAGTTGGGAAATTTCTTTTCTCAACCCCCCAAAATATATTTGTGCGACGGCACTGCATTTGCACCATCATCTATTTAACGTAAACAAGATAGCCATGCAAGGTATTCGCTAAATACTGAATATCATTCTCATCGTTAATATTTTTTAAAAAATTGAAACTTCCTTTTATACAATATTAATCATCATCCAATGGTCCCTTAATATTTCTCTTGTGGTGTCTTAATAAAGAAAATGTATTTTTGCCACAATTTACTGTATTAAAAAGTAGTTTAATCACACGCACGAAACACCAACTTTCAACAGTATTATATTTAAACATTGACGTTCGAATCGCTATAAATATTTTCCACTCTTCAACACGAAAATGAAAAGGAAGTTAAAAGTTGTTTAAATTACACTAAACAAAGCATGTTTCACAATCAACATTGCCAATTTTAATGGGAACACATAAAAACCTATCGTGATACGTTAGCCCAGTATTTAGAATCGCTATTTTGCGCCACACACATTGCATGTAAACTCCAAACAATGCAGTAAACAAGCGATCAAGAAAGATACCGATACTAAGTATCTCTAACAAAGTTTTCTGAGGTATCAGATAAGGTTCCGATATGGGCGGGTCGACGGCTAATAAAATGCGTTTTGCTTTTTACAATGATCACCTCAAAGAAAATGAGCATATTCGAAAAATTCGAAAGTTTTTGGAAAAGAACGCTCGAGCATATGTTTTCAATTGAAAAGTATTTACAGATAATTCCAGTGTGTTTCAAACTAGGAGATTGCGACAGGATCAATTTTACGAAATCGTAAAAATATGGTTTAGACCCGTAACCTTTTCGCCCTTCTTCCGGGAAACCGAAGAAACGATCGGGCCGTGACGTCATGCGCAAAGTAAAGCCGTTGTTACAGTTGTTATAGGACAGAGGAGTGGCGAACATTTTTACGTGCCAGTGCCAAAAATTTACAAATATTATTAGCTGCTGAACACTTTTCAACACGGGAAAATTAAAGATGTACTTGTTTCAGAATTTTATTAAAAAAAGTTTAAAAATTAACATTTAAATTCTAAAGATAAAATTACAAACATAAGTCATAAAAACTTTGTTGTATAAAAATAGACATCACTTAATTGTTGGTTGGTTTGGTTAATTAACGTCGCACTAAAGCTCCATATTAGGCTATTGGCGACGGTTCGGGGTCTATCTCAAAAGAAAGACCCGGGAACACAAACATTCATGCATGCACCTCGTTATTTTAGAACCATAGTCAGATGACGAGGAAACACCTGAACTGGCACCCAACGCCTTCAATAGACGTCTTTGGACCCGGATCAGATATATCGTGCACCAGTTACGTATACACGCCGTTCATTTTTGCGGATGTTCTGGACGACTTTTCTTTTCTAGTATTTTGTAGCGAAGCTGGCAACCCTCCGATCACAAGATGACTACTTTTTACTTTTCTTTGTCAAGTCCATCACCTGGCATCGAACCGGGAACCTTCATATTCCTAGCTGACGCCCTTAACCGCTCGGCCACGGAGGCCACATATAAAAATAGACATCAATTAATGAGATTTTTGCCGATGTAAATTGGATGACAAGTATTTCCTTACTATTAGTAAAACACACGCCGAACCAGATTTACCGGTTATTCTATTTCTAAACCTGTCTTTTATGAAATTCTTCCGAAAATAATGAAACTATCGCTATATTACTTGTAAACCGGTCACGTCCCAGAAAATTTTCAGTACGTGCCACCACTGGTACGCGTGCAATAAGTTCGCTACTACTGTTATAGGATACAAGATATAGAGAGATGAAAATTGACATCAAATCTGCGGTTTTCCCGTTCTTTTAGCCATTAAAAAATATTCCACTTTCTCCCATCCTTTTTTTGGAGCCCCAGTTGCTCAGTTGGTAAGGCGTTCAGCTACTAATCAGAGGATTGGTGGTTCGAATCCGTGCAATGGACTTGACATAGAAAAGTAAAAAAGTAGTGATCTTGCGATCGGAGGGTTGCCAGCTTCGCTACAAAAATACTAGAAAGTCGTCCAGAATATCCAACAAATTATACTGGCGTGTATACGGGACTGGTGCACGATAAATCCGATCGGGGTCCAAAGTCCCGACGTTTATTGAAGGCGTTGGGTGCCAGTTCAGGTGTTTCCTCGTCATCTGACCATGGTTCTAAAATAACGAGGCGCATGTATGAATGTGTATGTGTTCCCGGGTCTTTCCTTCGAGATTGACCCCGAACCGTCGCCAATAGCCCACTGTGCAGCTCTAGTGCGACGTTAATTAACAAAACCAAAAACCCAACCCATCCTTTTTTCAGATACGTAGTACTCGAAAAAAATTATTAAAGCTATTTTTTATTCTTACACAAGATTTTCACAAACATTTAAATATTTAAATTTTTTCACAAAATTAAAATATATATATATAAAAAACTATAATTATGTTGAGACTCCTGATAACACATCTGTGCATCAACATTTTAATAAAAGCTCCATGCACATACACAGGTAGGTAAAAATATAAAAAGTGGGTAATTTTAGACATCCCGGTTCCACCAATGACGCCGTTTCCCCTATACGAAACGGGTATCGATGTAAATAGCTGTTCAATGAAAGCTGCTGCACCATAAAGAAAGAATAATAAATATAAAAAAAAAAAAAGCAGAAAAGCGTAAGGCTGGGGTACGGGCATTTCCATTTCAGGTCAACGGGGAGTAGCTTCCGGCTTTTCTACAGGTAGGTACTGTGCAATCGTGCAGAAAATAAAATACGAGACAATAGGAACGGAGACATCAATGTCCGCGGCGCAAGGGGACATGCATGTCATTATATGTCTTGAGAAAGGAATCGTCATTAAACATTATCTATAGACGAGACCCTAGAATTATAATTAAGGATCTTTTATTTTATGCCGAATTTGACATGTTTGATGGGACATATATATAATGTTGAGATTCGGAATGAATATTCGATTGGTATACGGCCCTAATGCCGAATATTCGGAAAGGCCGAATGCTTTTGATATTCGACCAATCATCAGCCGAATAGCTGTCATAAAAGTAGGGCATAAAAATAGAATTTGTAAGCGGGGAAATTATTTTAAAAATCGTTTGCTTGGGATTAGTAAAAAAATCTAGCTGAATTAAAATAAGTGTCTGTGAAATGTACTAATTTTTAATCACTTTCAGAAATATGCAGTTTTTTTAATCAGTATTAAAATTCAAATTTAAAATAATTTAAAATTGGGTGCAAAAATAATAGTTTCAGCATTTTCTGATAGAATTCTGTTGTGTTATTTGCATAAATATTTTCAGCTCCTGAAAAGAAGCGTACTTCAGTTGTTAACTTGTATAAAATTTTTTAAAGGAAGTTGTTCTTCAGCTGACGAATATTCGATATACGACCTCAAAGTCCTATTCGACCAAATTACTATTCGTCACATACCTAGTTGAGATAACTATTTATAATCTTTTGCCGTGAAACGTCTTTAAATCTTCAAAGCTAAATGAATATAGAAACATAATGTTACGCTATGGGGGGATTTCCGACACATTGACTGTGTCAAATAGCACGATTGACATAAATTTAGTCTTGTTCGATGTGTGTAAAGCTTTGAAATACCCAAAACACGTACGAAACGTAGGTCCACGGAGTCAGGCGGAACAACTTGTTGAACACTGCATTAGCAACATCTTCCCGCCAATGTCATTTCAATTCAACTAACCATCATTGTGACGGGTGTTATCGATTCATTTTCTTCTGTTGGCGAGATTTTCGTTGGTAACCAATCCCTATATATATGATCAGTTGAAATAACGATTCACATAAAACAAAAATCTTTGGCGGTGCACTGGAGCTGCACAACGCGCTTTTGGCTACCACTTTTCTACGAAACAAACTTGAATGCTGATTTTTTTAAATGGCGCTTTACCAAACATTGCTTAAAAAAGTCAATTGTATACTTCATTTTCTATCTGTTACAAAAGATTTAATCACGTAAGTGTTCATTGGTTAAATAAATACATTGCTGTATTAGTAGTTATAAGCATATTTCATGATATCTAACTTGAAGGCAGCTTACTAAAAGCAATTTGTAAAACAAATAGCTATTGACTAAACCGACTTAATACCATAATAGGACAGATTGTTGGGTTTGCTAAATGTACTTTGCAGCAGGTGTTTATACTTACAACAAATCGAATTTTTATATACGCACCAGCGCCGGCACTATAGCGCTAGATGCAAGATGTTTGCGACCGTAGACGAAATTTTTCGAGCGGTTTCAGATTTGTTTAAAATATTTACTGTATAAGGAACATCTTTTAAAAAAATATTTCTAAGATATAGCTAAAATGTGCCTTTGTAGCATACCGGGACTTCCGAACAATAGGACGCGGGTTTGAGTCCCGGCGGGGGCCACTCAAATTTCTCACCATGGGTCCCCCAGCAACGTCGGGCCAAACAATTCATTCTTGTAAATTACGGTCTTAGTTAACGTGACTTTTTTTTGCTCAAAATGGGACATCTACTGATTTTTAGGTAATACTAACACAGGGCCCGAAATTCAGAAAAATGTACACTAGACACCTCGAAAAATTTTACTAGACCCAAACAATTTTCAATTTTTTTTTACCAAAATTGAAAATTTGCGTATAAGCCGAATCGTATTTTCGTACATGGAAAATTCCAACTCAAATCGACAAATCATCGAGGGGGGAAAAAATGATATTTTATTTCATAAAATATATTTAAGCCGATAAACCAAAAATTAAGAAAAAGTGGCAGGAGAAATGACCATCCCCAAAGTCACGTCGTTTCCTCATGCCTAAAAGTACGCACCACTCGCTCTGGTAGCGTCTTTCAAACCTCATCGGACTTCTTAATTAAAACTCTCTTATTATCATAATAAAATATTATTAATCTCCTAAGGAAATACAAGGATATTTAAAACTAAATTATTATTAATTACAATATTATGCATGAATATACACTTCTTATTGAAATATTTAGTTTTATATTACGAAATAAATTACTTGAAGATAGAGCTTGAATTCGCGGATAAGCAATATCCCGTTTTATCGCTTCAAAGTCAATTCCATCAGAAATATAACGCGAAAACTAGCAACTTCTTTACATAATATTATCAAGCAATAAAATACGTATTAGTGAAATAAATGTTGTTTAATTATTGCAATCGAGTAAGAAAAATATTGACTTTCAAGTGATATCATTAGCTACGCATGATGTCAACCTTTTAGTTTTTCATCCAAAATCCTATTAAAGTACTATTTTCATATAGGTCCTACAAACCAATGAACTTTATCAAAATATATACAAAATTGGTTATTTATGCGAGTAGTGCTATATTTCGTTAACGCGATGTCTTCAGTCAACATTACGTGACGCACACTCTCTGTTTTGGATCCAAGAAAATGATCGGCGCGGATTCTCGAATCCAACGTCCTCCCAAATTAAATTATAATTTTAAGTGAACCGCGTATTAGCCGACCCCCCCCCCCCCCCCCCCCCCCACATTTTGATGAAAAAAAATTATTTGTATTTCTCGGCTTATACACGATTACATACGGTAGTCATCGTATGGTAAGGACCATACGATGACGTGGACTTAACTTGAATTTTTTTTTTACAAGACCTGAGGTCTAGTAAGTTTTAAATTTTTATCGCACTTTTGGCATCGGCAATGTCTAGAGGCTAGCATGTGTATTCAAGAAAATGCATATTTTTCAGTTTTTATTTATAAATGAAAATAACATAAATGAACAGGAACTGCATAAAATAAATTATTTATGCGGTCCTGAAGCTGTGCTTGGAGACAAAGGGATAGGCTACCTAGAACATGTAAAAAGGAGTGGCATAACCCAACCGTTAAGTATTTTAGCTCTTTCCATACAAAAAAAAACTTTTAATGTATTTGCGAAGAATTCCTATTACCATAAAGATATTTTACTTAATTTGATTTTCTTACTGCTCCAATTAAACAATCGATTTCAGCATAAGCGACCCAGTATTTGAACTCGTATTCGGAGATACTTTCTGGATCAATTAGGACCAGATTCCATCCGAATAATCAAATATCCGGATAATTCACGAAAAAAAAATATGAATTAGTAAAAAAAAAATAACTTTGCTATAATGTAATTTAATTTCTTTCAAACAATATCATTCGCTGATAAGAAATGAAGTGAGTGGTGGTAAATTCCTTTTCAACATAATTTGACCTTAACATTTGAAAGTTTGGGAAGCTCTGTCTTTGTGTATGGAAACTATTCCGATATTTTCTACTAATTGGTTTTGTGACTACATTAGGTAATGCTGCATTGCACAATGTTTCGATTATAGGCGATAGTGGTTCGACGGTTCAAAGAGATATGATCCTGATACACAAATTCTAAAGAATAATATGTCGACACAATATTGTTTTTGGTTCGGCCAATTCTTCGGCGTAACGCAATCCCTGAAAAGAGAATGGAAGCGACCAAAAACAAGTGTTGCTTCTCGCCAAGCTGGAACCTGTTTACTTTCTGTCTGTTTCGAACCAATCCAACCCCTTGAAGATGAAGCCTTGTGTTGCAGAAGATTAAAAGGGGATAAAAAACATCCTCTTCGAGATGTGCTTGTTGATATTTGGGAAGAGCAAACAAACTGGTGAAAGTGTGTTCCCTGATGCTATGGGAGAGAGAGAGAGAGAGAGAGAGCAGACAATGAAGGCCAACAACCTGTTCCGGATGGCTTGGCTCCCTGCGAAGTCCAGATGGTTTTTTTTTATTTTTCATGTTAGTTTACCAGCTACTATTCTAATTCCTGATGGCCGTCCTTGGGGAAGGTTTCCAGAAGGTTTTATTTCATATATATAATGTGGTTGGGCATTCAATATTCCAATATTTAGTTTCTTTTAATCTTTTGAATGAAAAATGTTTTTATAAAACTCTGCAGAAGACAGTGCGGTTCGTGGACTACAGCACGTACAGACGGGCTGCGCTTAATTTTATTAGTGTATTTTAAAACTAAAATTATATATTTTTTTACTAATTTTCTTAAATGAAGATTATAATTGGAAATGAAGATGAAATTTCTACGGTAAGTAAAAAAAAAATCTCCGATAAATAGCAAACCTGTTGCCGTAATGCACAAATTAAGGAATGGAAAAAAACTGCATTCATTCAAACAAAACTGCAGCCCAAAAACGAAGTTAGAAATCGGCCGCATCGTTGCCATGACAACCTTACCTAGTATGACTTCCCCTACACGCTAAAATGGAGGATGTGACGATACAAATGCAGCCCAAAAGGATTTTTTCAAATCTGTTGTACTTGGGATTTCGATTAAATGATTGGCTTGTGCGTGAATCGGCGGGGCGGGGTGGGGGGGGGGGGTCACAAACCGTTACAAAATGGGCTGGGGGGAAACCGTCACAAAATGTGTGAAAACGTGGGTTCGTTTTCAAGCACATTAAAAGCTTTATGCAGGCAAGTTGCAAAATGTTGAAAGCCAGTATTTATTTTAAATAACAATGCTGAGCAGAAATAAAGGTATTTGTTTTTTGTTTTTAAAAAAATAATGGTCAAACATCTAGAAAAAAGGGAAAGTTGGTGTTGGCAGTGAAAATGTAGGGAATTATTATTTAAAATAACAATTTAAAATATTCTAGAAAAGTTTCTTTAAAATTCCATAAAATAGATTTTTTTATAGCTTAGTGGTTCAGTAATTGGTTATGAATTTGCGCTTTTGAGTTAAAATATATACTCACTCGGAAGTAAAAAAAATTATGACTCATTGTCATTTTCGGGGTAAGTGAATACTACTTAATTTTGTGGATTATTATTGAATAATTTTTTGCATCAATTCAAATTCTAAAATACAAATACGTTAAAATACCCAATAAAAATCCATCAAATCTGGACATGTTTCGGGAGATACATCTCACTTCATCAGCAGAAAAAGAAAAGTCTGTGTGTATTAGAATAGAAATAAACCCAGAATTGAAAGTGTTGCCAAAGAACAAAAAACTATCTCAAATGGTTGGAGTTAACTATTGTGTTCCAACAAGCAGGAAATACTGGGACCACAAATGTTTCATTGACAATCCAATCAATATTGCTAAAAATATGAAATGCCTCCAGGAAGTCAAGTTCAACTGAAGATTTGGGTTTGCAAATTAAATGTGGGTTAGAAAAATTAAATATATGACCATGTTACCAAGAGTGCTTGGCAATGGAGGACTTCTTTATTTCTTGTTTAACAGTATACAAATTTTCCACTAACAATGAATTAGAACAATCATTAATTCGCAAAAAACTTTATAAATTATTATAAATAAATTCCATTCCAATACTGCAATAACGGAGCCTCCAGTAATGATACGGATACATTTAGTATCAAATCCAAATATTATAAATATTTACTGATTTCGGTAGTGCAAAATGCAATGATGTGATTAGGGAAAAGCAGGCAGAATGAGCAAAGGATACCAAATCATGGACTATGCAAATAATACATCAAAAAAATATTAAAAACTGATTTCTGCAGTCAAATAGTGATAAATTGCACTTTACTTTTCCCTTCAATGTAGGCACTTAAAGGTCACTAATTTCTCTTCTTTCAACAACATGTTACATTAACACGCATTTGATTCAGTTAATGAAGAGGATAACGACTTTGAAGCTCCTATTTTAAAATCTTAAAGAAACAGACAGTAATTATATTTCTTTTGCAATGTAAAGATAACATATGGATTGTATGGCCCTTCTCTGACCGTAAAGTGATGCATTAACTGTAGTCAAATTATTCGTGTTGAAATTTTTACCATGTTTATCCTATTTAAAATTATGTACACTATGTGACACCTAATTTTACAAAAGATTTAAACATTAAATTAGATAAATTCCTTCTTTATAGTCAATATTTAGAAGAAAAAAATATTACTGTAAAGTTTGGTTGAATTAATGTCCCAGACACAACGTGATATTGGTAATGGTTTGTAGCCTATTTACAAGGGAAGATCCATGAACATGACCTTGGTATTTTTTAGCTGACACCCCACTCTCCAAACTACACATCACGACCAACATAATATTTAATGTACAGCCGCGGAAAAAAAAAACGAACCACCGATGATTATTTCGTTAGTTTTTATAGTAGAGCTAAACTTAATATACCATTTTGTAGAAAATAAAGTCTACTATACATTGATATACAAAAAATTTGCATAGGGGACTATCTTCATACTCGAATCCGCCCAACTTTAAAATTTTCAATAGCAACACCTACTTTTGATAGCGCAGAAATGTTCCCCGCCCTCAAAATAATCTAAATACAAATTTTCGTTAATTTCCTACATTTATATGCAAAGATATTAGACAATATGTATCGATCTTATTTGGGGGGCTACTTCCACAGTGAACAAAGTATTAGTGAGACTTCGAAATAAAGTACGCTGATAGAAAATGTGGTGGAAATTAGCCGTGGTTCTTATTTTTCCGTGGGCATTCATTCCCCCACTCCTGTATACCCTTCGCCTCTATATAAGAATTTAGAATTTTATACCAACGCGATCACAGCGCTTTTAATTCTCAAAATTAGTAGATTTCTGTTAAGTTCTGCAGATTTTAAATTTGTGTATGATCCCTTAAATGATCATTTGATGCACATTATAATATTGCCAAAAAACTACAAAGAGGAAAATCATGAAATTTCTACTACAAATTTCTCTACAAGGTGGATGTTGGCAAATGACACAAATTGTAATTCCAAACACCTGATTATTAGGCCACTGCTTTTCTCAAGGATCAAACTCGTAACCCTCCAATAATGAGCTCAGCACTCCTCCAATCGAACCACTAAAAACCTCACTTAAAAGAAAATTCTACATAGAAATTTTAACGTAAAAATAAAATTTTCACTAACCTGACGTGAGGTATTCCAACACCACCTTGAAGAATTTTATATAATTTACTTTCATACAGAAGTTGAGGGTGCCTTGCTTTCGTAGATTCTAATTTTACGGCAACTTCCTGCAAATAAAACAACAACATTTAATTACAAAAAAACTGCCTTTCCTTCATAAAAAGGGAGAGAACATATAAATTTTTTTTAATTAATTAAATTTGTAAACTAAAATTTTTTTAAGGGTTTTGCTGTTTTAATGGCTTAAAAAGCTGTTACGCTGTCAAAAGAGTGCATTTTCAAAAAAAAATTCCTATAATCAGCATAATTTTATAAGTTAAACAAAAGTACAAAATAAATTAAAATCTGTACATTTTATAGTAAATCTATAGAAGTTTGATGTTTATAACTTTATAAATACAAAATTTTTCATATTTAACCCTCTGACAGAGCTGGGTGACTTAAGTCATCCATTGATTTGCGGTTTTCTAACAAAACACATAAACTTTAAATTCATAAAATATTACACATTGAAATTTTTTTTTAATCTAAAGAGTTTGGGTGTTTTGAGGAAGGTATATCTATTAAAAATAAAAAAACTATATAAATGATTTGGAAATAAAAAAAACTATTTTGCAGGGAAAACAATTTAAAATTTTGCCCATTTTTTTAATTGCTCAGAGTAAGATCTTTCTTTTAAAAAAATAATTTTAATGTGCTAGGATTTTTTGTTTTATAATATGCTTTACAAGATTTAAAAGAAAAGATAAGTATTAAATATATTTTTTTTAAATATACAAAGGGAAAAATTAAGAAAGAAAAAAAATGAATGCAAAATAATTCTTATTTCATTAACAATTGCACGAAAAAATTCCTAGAAATCTCCTCAACTCTAAGTTCTAGGAAAGGTAAAAATATTTGAAGGCAACTTTTGCATTTAACATTTTGGATTAAATGAATTATAAAGACTTCTTCTCAATTAATTTTGGTGCATCCGCCAAGTGATGATAAAAGTTTATCTTTTCTTGTAACCTAATGTGCCTTGTGCAACAAACACTAGTATTTGATTTGATTTTTCAACGACAACCCTGTTTGTTGATGTCATGCTACGGATTAGCAGCAACTTTGAATATCTGGAGTTTATTATTGATGCATGATGTTACATCAAATTATTATTGTTGTATATAAAATTTTGTTATGGGTTTTTTGTTTCTGAAATACTTGTTCCGAAAGTTTCGGGAATGCATAACTGTCAATATAAGAGCAATGATGGTTACCATTGGGAAATTATGTAGACACGGAATGTGTTGTGTATTCAAACAAGGCTTATTTAACCATTTAGCTCTCAATTTTTTTTGCCATAGTTAAAAATATTTTTTTAATTGTGTTTCTAAATATGACAACTTGTTTTTTTTTTACAAATTTTTTTTAATCATTTACTTAAAAAATTAAAAGCATCAATCAATGGAGCATTTATAAAGAAACAATTGTTAAAGCATCCAATTTCCAATTTGAATGATCAAGCTTAATTTAAGGCTTAAAATATTCACTTTATTATCAAAAAATAGTCAAATATTGCCAGATTTTAACAAAATCACAATAGCAACAAAAAAAAGTTTTTTTTTTTTGCATAATTCTCTTTGAGAGTGACTTAAAATTTGTCACTGCTATTTACAAATTATCTTAAAGTTTTTGCTACGCACATACAGATTAGTACGCTTTTCTCTTCCTTTTCATGCAGTTACTATGGAAACCACTTTATGGCAAGTTCTTCAATGCTGTGGCCCAGCTACCTCAAAATTTTTTTTTTAAAAATTACTGAAATTTTTAGTGTTTTCATACAAAATGAATAATTTTAGAGGTAAATACATATTTTTCATATATATTTTATATTTTCAGACATTAGTTGACAACATTTATAGTCTCGAAAAAGTTTATACGTTGCATCTGGATTCATTCCTACACGACATTCAACATTTTTAATGTTTAGTGGAAGCAAGCTTATTTTTTGTTGCTCCTAAAAACTTTTTTTAAAATACTATAGCAATGCTGAAATTTAGCCCTATCTTTATTTTCAACTGAAAAAGATTCTGAACAATTATTTGCCACAAACAGGTAAGAATTCTATCTTTATATCTATTCATGTTGTAGTGGTGTTGGGTAAAATGGGTACAGCAATGGGAATTAGCAATTTCGAATGTGCTTGTGCAAAAGAGAAAATTAATGCAGCAGTGTATGAGCATTCCATATCACTTGAATCTCTCCGAAGATGGATTGTTTACACCTCAACCCACAAAGGATCTGGATGTCATACTGCTCTTACTACGAAAGAGAAGAATTGTACAGAACAAACTATTTTTCATCCCCATATGGGATAAAAAATAAAATGTACTCCAGTGTTCACTCTAAGCATTTTTTGAAGGGCGGTCCGCCCTGCCCGCCCTTTTTTCATCTTGATAACGCCCTCATGCCCCTTTTTAAAAAATGCCGCCCTCTTTTGAAAAAAATCCGCTCCTTTTGCTCTTTTCAGTCAAGCACAAGCGTCCTTGCTTCCCTAACTGTCTTTAAAAAAGGCATCGATTAAATTTTTTTTTGTGTAAATTGGAATTAAGTGAATTATGACAGTAGAAAAACAAACTCCTTTTTAACTATGCGTGTTGTGCAACGCGATGATTCCGATATTTAGAGCACGGGGCATTCTACGAATCCTATTGGTTGCATGTGCCCACATATGAAATGCTAAGTTTTTTTAATGTGTTATTTTAAAAAGAAGATAGTTTGGAGCGTATTTGCAAGATTATGCATTTTTTTTACCGAATTTTGGATTTCAGTAGCCTTTTCATCAGTTTTGTAAGGAGTCTGATTAAGGCTACTTACAGATTTGGTTTTAGCAAAAACATTAATTTTTAAATGTAAAATTCGAGATAGGCCTCGAACCTTCAACACTAGCCCAATATTCAGCTCTAGCGCAATGTCAACCAACAAATCGGAACTTTTTTTATTTGGACATGGGTCCGATGTGTCAACGGTGGCCGCGCACACACCAAACCTTTTTTTTTAAAGTGCCCTTTTAAAATCAAGAAGTGCCTTTTCAAAAACGGGGTGCCCATTTACTACCAACAATGCCTTGCCCCTTTTATTTCTAGAGTGAACACTGGTACTGCATCTGATAGCCAAAATCTGATAAATGTAGCTGAACACTATTGTTTGGTCAATAAGGAAACTTTTAATAAAACTCTTAGCATAGAATGGTTAGAACTTTCGAAAAAAGATGGATTATCAATTGACAAAAAAAAAATGAAAATTCTATCAAAAACATTTTTTTGCTTGTTGGTTTTTTGAGAAATTGACACAAGTACATTGTTAAAAGTTGATAATGTATCATTATTTTAATAAAAAATCAAATTTGACTAAAGTAAGTTTGTTCAATTTTCTTGCCTTTTCATTTCTCTACACATTTTATCTTATTTTCTACCCATTTTACCCTACATGTTATTGAAAAAAAATATAGAAAAAACCTCAATATTCAACAATTTAAAAAAATTCTTAAACATATGATGTTAAGGAATCTAATGTAATCATACCAAAAAAAGTTTCTTTTTAATAACTTTTTAAAGTGAAAACTAGCTTTGTATTAAAAATTGACACTTTTCTTATCCATTTTACCCCACCATACTCTATTGTGAATGATTTTTTTATGCATATAAGAACTAATAATATATATAATTCGTTTTAATGTATACACAGTTACTTATGCTTAATATTTTTATTAACATTGAGAATTGTTTGAAATCCAATTTTAAAAAAAAAATTCTATTAAAAACTGTTAACTATTTATCAGTTGCTCTTTCTCTTGTAAATAACATTTTAACAATAATTTATATTTTTGCATTTGACATTATAATCTACTTTCAACGAAAATACACTTACATTTTACTCGACATTATTTTTTCATTAAAATGTCTGAAGAATTACAAAACTGGGATGATAGAACTAATTCCAGCAGATTTGAAAAATTTTAGGTACGTACCAATGCTAATACATAAAATAAAGTACAATCTAAAATTTCATCGCTATCTCCATTGATATATATGAATAGTTGTCACGGGTTATACAAGTCATTTTATAATATGTAAAGAAGTTGGTCGTCACTATAGTTAGAGATACTTCTTACAATTTTTATTTCACTGCCTAGGGAGTTCTGCCCCATACTCGATAATGCTCATCCCGGCATAATATAACATACAATAACTGCTAATATAAGTGTTCTATTACGATAAAATTACCATCATCATATTCCACATTTATAAACAAACTTGGTAAATTACATAATTATTAGGGATGAACCGGATAGTGGTTTTGCCGGATATCGGATATCCGGCGCACATTACAAACCGGATATCGGATATCCGAACTGGATTTTGCCGGATATCCGGCAGTTTCTTTTTTTATGAAAATATCTTCTCATACACACTAGAAAATTCGGAAATCGGTCAAAAATTACGAAAAAAAAATTTATTCTATAATATTAATATTAGATACCAAGATTGAATAAACATTAAAAAAAACTTTTTTATTTACAAAGGGTTAGTCTAGGGTGCTGCTAGCAATGGGCGTATGTTTTGTACACTTTAAACTCAATTTCTGAATAATTGTATTTTTACCATATGCTCTTTCATTCCAAACATAAAAACTCAAGTTTGCTTAAACTTTTGTGAAATTTATTTTTATTTTAACTTTATATTAGTTGTGAGATGTTATGACCCTCCACCATAACGATTCGTTAAAAAAAAATTAATAGAATTTTAAAGTTAAAAACGAGAAAAATTCAAGGGAGAATCTGCACACTGTTAATACATTTGTAGAATTTTCAGGAAAATACTTAAATACCATATTCTTAGCAAAGATAATTGACCGCCACAAAAAAAATCTTCGATGTTTTATTCATCCGGATATCCGGCTTGGAAAATCGGATATCCGGCACTTTACTTCCGGATATCGGATAGTTAAAAATCAGCCGGATAGTTACCGGATATCCGTTTCATCCCTAATAATTATCAGATAATTACTTTTTAAGTAGCATTTCAAGGAATAAAGAGAGTTATCGTTCACCAGCAATTACTTTTATTTTACAATAGGGACAATAAATAACACTTTGAACTATTGTTGTATTTTTGTGAAAATAAAAGCATGAGTCACAAACAGGATTCAAAATTAGCGGTTGTTAGTCATATTTCGCACTTAAATATTTCAGTTTGATAACTAATTTTACACCAAAGTCATCATTTTTTTATGCACAACTTTTTATAAAAAATTTAGTTCAACAAGCGCATGTTTTCACAGTCCTCATTTTTTTATGGCCAACTTTATTTATATATTGTTGGATAGATGCAAATTTGCTTTTTCAGATTGATCTCCAGTTTTTCTTTTTCGAGCTTCGAACAATCACAGCATGCTGATTCATGCGGCTACTGGCGACAGCGGTGGAATTCTGTATTACTTGTACTTACTTACTTTTTATAAAAAATTTAGTTCAACAAGCGTATTTTTTCACAGTCCTCATTTTTTATGGCCAACTTTATTTATATATTGTTGGATAGATGCAAATTTGCTTTTTCAGATTGATCTCCCGTTTTTCTTTTTCGAACAATCACAGCATGCCGATTCATGCGGCTACTGGCGACAGCGGTGGAATTCTGTATTACTTGTTTTTCTGTTCTCTCGAACTATTCCTTCGGAGACTTTCACCTCAGTATTTCCCAATTGCCGAATCTTGCAACCTCCGTTTTTGTAAAAGAATGCGCCCGATTGAATTCACATTTATATTGCAATTGCCTGTTGAACTTCAAATCGTGGTACTTTTGATTTTTACTTTTAAATAAAAAAGTTTTTATTAATAAAAAATTATTTTTAGTAATTGTTCTCAGCTTTTCAGTAATTTTGTCAGTGAGACAGTTATATTTTTAGAGTATACAAATGGAAATGTTTCTAATTTTATACAAAAGAAGCTTTAACAACTACAAAAATATCGTAACAAATGGCAGCTCTGCTGAAGTAATTTAAATTATTTTAAAATTACGACCAAGCAGAACAGTTTGGCAACTAAAAAAAGTACTAGATGCCAATAACACCCAACTTTTAACTCCCTAATTTCGAAACCTGGTCACAAACATTCCTATGATCTAATAGTATGAGTATTCAATGCTTTTATTTTTAGCCAATTTTTGGTGTACAAGATACAGGATGGCAACAACATTCTGGAAAAAAAGTTCAATGATATTTCTCTAATTTCCATGATGGTGTCACAAAAATTTCCCTGATTTTACAATTACATTAAGAAATGTTGCAATACATGCTTTGTATAGAAACAAAGTATCCACGCTACAATGATCCAATAAATATATTGCATTGTAAACGAAAAATTATTAGCAAGACTTGTTGATAGTTAAAATAATAATTTATGGATACATCACAAATTATGCAATTGCGACAGGCATAATAGTAATTAAACACGTTTTCTGAAAGCAGATAATGCAAAAAAGCAAGTTTTTTCAAATTATTTCTTTTGTAGATAATTTTAAACGTTTTATATGCTTCATATTTCCTATTCCGATCGTCAATAAATCACATATTCATTAGCCCTCACATGTTGCTTACAATTCAATGTCTTATGCACTTTGCTTCTTCAACCAGCAGTGGTTCACGTTTTTACAAAAATAAATATATGAAAATGCACAATAACCATGCTTTTTTTTTTAAATCAGAACTAAAAGGAAATATTGACAACTAAATTACCCAGAAAAAAAGATATAATCAACGATAATTGCCGTTTCAACGATCCAAATTTGAAAATTTACCTGATTTTTTGTGAAATTTTCCCTGATTTCCCAGTTTTCCAGGTTATGTTACAACCCTGGAGACCCTTTAAATGTGTACAAACACCAAAAACTATAATCAAGAAGAACAATACTTTCTATACTCTTTATTTTAGAAGGAGAATTGTTTTGGGAGAAATAATAATTGACCTGAAAGAACTGATAATTTATAATATTTTTAATTAATTGCCGGATTTTATGTTCATAAACAATTGGCAAAATGTGTTATTCAAATGGTTCAATTAATGCAAAGAACATAGTACTTCTTTCTTGTTTTGGTTGAATAAAGAAATGAAAATTAATGTAGGGTTGTTTTTTTTAGACGAAACATTGAAAATTGAGATATAATAAATTAAATGCATTTTTACAAGTCACATATTATTTCCTTGGAAGAGGCGCATTATATTACAATTTAAGATCCATAATTAATTTTATTTATAATTATGAATTATAATTGAACACGGATAATACAGAGATTAATTCAAATTTATTAAATTAGAAATTAAGTAGATTTGTAAAAATCGCAAATTTTTTTAAAGGCCTTTAAATTTTTTATCAATAGAATTTTTTTCATTAAAGCAATCATTGTGAATGCAAACCATATTACATTAAAAACACTCTCAATAATAAAACAGACACTTTGGGAGTTTTGAACTGTATAATTGCTGAAGTTTACAGCAACAAAAGCCAATTAAGAGCAGCCGAAAAAAATTTAGAACATATATTGATGCAGATTGTATTTATGATTCTGCTTGGTGGATTTTTACTTGGCATATTTTTACTTAAAAAAACATATTAAAAAACAAAATGCTAGGAAATGAATTGGGTAACACAATTTCAATAACAACAATTTTACTGAGAGTTTGATATTGTAATAAAAATTCACAATTTAGTTTTTAGCATGGTATGGTACTAACAATTATCAGGTAATAAGTCTACAATGAAATAGCAGATAACATCTATTAATGAAAATATTGGACAAAGAAATGTGAAAAGTGAAAGATACAAGTACAAAAAGTATTGGTAAAGCTTTAAGTTCATAATACTGAGTTTGAGAAAATTTCTTATTAAATTCTCGATAAAATTACAAAAAAAATATGACAACTCCTTATCAAACATTTTCCACTGACATAGCTTTGTTTACCTACCACAAAGTGTTATAATAAAATAAACTTCGTTTAATCTTAATATAAAAATATCAAAAGTATAACTACAGAAAAAAAAGCGTGCGTAAAACAAATTGGTGACATTTACCTTTCACAATATGGGAGGAGTACATATAAAAACAGATGTTCCGATTCAATTTTAAAAGTCTCCGAAAAATTTTGCCACATTTTTTTTATAAATATCCTTAAATTTGATGCGTATAACAATAGTTTACTTTAATTCCACGAAAGTATAAAAACAAACACAAAGCCACACATATTCTACACAGAAAAAAAAAACTTTAAAATTGAAATTCTGAGTGTTTTAGCTGCAAAAAAGCCAAAATATTCAAAAGTTTTGAAAAGCTATGTGTTTCTTGTGCCTTGTTTTACCAATAAATATATAAAAACACTACAATTAGAATTTAAAACACTATTATAGCATAGCAAACCGACAAGGCGATTTAAATTGCCTTTGTTTACCAAGGCGTATGATTCAGTCAAAGATCAACTATACAGATGATATGCATATAGAAATTAACACAATGCAATATTGAAATTATGGAATACAAAATATATATATTATATAACCATACCTCGCCATTTGTGATGTTGATTCCCAAGTATATATCACCAAAGGACCCAC
Source organism: Troglohyphantes excavatus (assembly GCA_963932185.1). NCBI lineage: Eukaryota > Metazoa > Arthropoda > Arachnida > Araneae > Linyphiidae > Troglohyphantes > Troglohyphantes excavatus. Next base: position 38,102,444 of record OZ010677.1, read on the forward strand.
TTCCTATTTTCCGCACTAATCGATATTTCACACCAACTATAAACTCAGATCTTGAAGAACTACTTGCACTTGCCATATTGCAATAATTTTAAAACTGCACTATATGAAAAGGATTTTTAAATCAGTGTTTATCACCTTTGATGTTACAAATCGTAGGCAATCGACCTACGCATAGTTCTCTAACATTTTGCACAGTGATAGAATGACGTCAAGAAAATTTGGGCAGCATTCTGCAGAATGAAGGATCATGGGAAAACCTTGTAGTCATTGCCATTCAAAGAAACTTACTCTAGAAATTAACGCAGATTATAAACACGTGACATCATCAAAAACGGTTGGACCAAAATTCATAAATTGGTCAGTTAGTTGTTTAAATTAACGTTGCATTAGAGTGAGTAGTTATTAGTGTATAACTAAGAAAAGACTCTAGACAGAAATACTGACATGATATTTTAAACGATGGCACCCCACACAACCTCAAAAGCCGGGAGGCCATTAAACAATAACAGATAAGGAGCACCCACAGAAACCACAAGTTTTCATAATTTTCGGAGGGAATCAGGAGACTAGATTCCATTTAAAAGAATGAGCCGCGTGTTCATTATATTCGGAGGGGCAGGGCCCATAAACCCAATACAAGCTAACGTTATGTGTGCACCAGTTGCCTTTACACAGGGGATTATGTTTGGTGGCCAAAAGAAATGAATTTATAATAACCATTGGGGCTGGTAGACGTAAAATCAGGCGTGGTCCATTATCCTCAAGCTTATTCAGGTTGCGTGGGGGTTACGGTTCACGAGATGTTCCCAGTTCTTTCCTTCGGGACAGATCCCGAACCATCGTCAATAATCCATTTGCTGCGACTGAACACCATATTCGCAATGGAAAATTAAGTATGACACATATGGCCTGAAAGATCTTTAATTTGCATTGTTTTGCATAAAAAAAATATAAATTTTGTATTAACGTTAAATGTTTCATAATTTAATAGAAATAAATAACGGTGGACCTTTTTATTTTATATTTGACAACTTTTTGAAGTTGGTGCCAATTTACAAAAATCATAAAGAAATTTTGGCGCCAATTTCGAAAAGTTTTAATAAGTATAAAATTGATATTAAATAATTCAATTTTTTCAACTTGCTCGTAAAATTAAAAATTATTTTTCACTTTTTAATGGATTTTCTTTAAGTCGGTTTTTTTTTTTTTTTTTAAAAGATTATTTTTTTAATAATTTGATCAATGAAATATATGCTGTATTTAACATATGAATTATATTTGATATTTCAATTTTAATGTTATTTTAAGGATATGCGCCTTGTCCAACTTTAGAGTCAGTCTACAAGTGCAACTAAAAAGATAATACCTAAAACCTCAAAACAATCATTAAAAAATGATCTCCCACAAAACTCAGACTGTTTCCAAAATGGAATGTGTCACTAAAAAGGGAAATTGTAAAAGAACCAACGATCTTCCTCTTAAAAAAGCACCAATACAAAAACTAATTGTGTTCCCAAAAATAAAAAAGTGAACCTACTTGCACCTTCTGTGTAAAGAAACAAACAAATTATTCACTATATAATATTTAGTATACTGGGTTGAAATTATATGATATGTATTAAAGAATATGCTTAAATGCTGTTTAAGCTATTTACTTAAATAGCTGTTGTAATTCTTGAATTATATAAATAAAATACTCTGTTGTGTGTATGAGTTTTTATCACTTATTTTTTAAAAGATTCTTTAACATAATAAAAATTATATTTATCTGCATAAATGTTAATTATCACACAACGTTTTAAGTAGATTTTACACATCAAAGTATTAACAAAATTGTAAATATATTTTGTTTCAAATCAAACTTTCAAATAACTTTTGATTTATATTTATTTTATATACTATAATAAACCTTATTTTATAGCAAAAAAATTTCAATATTTAATTAAAAAAATATATTCAATTGTGATTTCTGAAATAATTTTTAAAAGTGAGGTTCTTCAGAATGAATTTTTTTTTTAATACTCTGTTTAACAATTAGAATTAAGTATTTTTTCCCCTTAAAATCGTTTTGTTTCAAATACCATTTGTAAATACATATTAATAAGATTCAAATAAAAGTATTGAACGAAGGGTTTGTTCCAGAAAAAAGCACTTTACAAGACGTTCTATCAAATTTGATATTTTTACAGAATTCTGTACCTAATACACCATAAAAAAAATTATTTTTTATAGCAAATATGTAAAAAAAAAAAAGTTTTTATAATAGTTTTTTGAAGGAATTGTTAAAAGATGACGTTTAGTTAGAAAGAAAACCTTTTTGCTTAAACGATAGTGACGTCACGAATCGGCGCCCAGACCTTGTCAGTCCTGTAATGTTGGTTATACCTGCTTTCAAACACATCCGATATCGGCTAATGTCGAGTCAGTCAATGTAAATCGGCTGCCTTTTATTCAATATTGACAAATATTGCTTTGGCAATATTTGCCAATATTGACAGGTTAACCATTTGGCATTGGCCATTCCACCCCTCTGACGTTTTGTACCACGTAAGGGCAAGGAGGAGTCGTCGGCATCTGCAGTATACGATTCCGCCCCCCATAAATCTCCGTTGAATCATTTTATGAGGATAAATAGCATACCATCATGTAGAGAACGGTGGACCGCGTCAACCAGACCTATTATAAACCCATTACGCCCTCCGACTTTCGTGAGTAGAAAGTCGGTCTTAACTGCAGAATACGATTTCACCTTCATAACTTCACGGGTTTAATGGCAGATCAAGATATGGAAATCTACAATCGCGTAGAGGATAGTGGGATGCATCGACTAGGCCGATTATTAACTCATTCCCCTCTTAGAGCTTTGCACCGTCTGTAGGGGGTTGTTGCCTCTGACTGCAGTATGGGCTTCCTTCCCTCTCCCCAATAACTCGCAGGAATTCAGCCTTTGTGGATAAAAAAACCTACCATCGGGTAGAAGAAGGCGCCCCGCGTCAACCCGGGTTGGCCATTAATCCACTCCCTCCTTTGACCTTTATACGGCGGCCCAAAAGTATTCACGAATAAAATTTTAAGACAATGATTATTATAATTTTTTAATAATTATTATAATAATTATTATAATGATTATTATAAATTTAACCATCCTTTTTAGGATGGTCAAAATATTTACTCCCCCCCCCCCCCCCTTCTTGTTTCCTCTTGATCTTGTCCCCGCACTTTTAGCACCCAATCGCTGCCACTGACTGCAAGCAGCCATACTGTAGCCCAATTAATTTTTAAAAGGGATTTTGTGGATATTTTCTTCTCAAATCGTTATAGAAATGTTAAATATGTTCAAACATTTTATATTTTCTACATATAGGATCAATTTGCGTATCGCCAAAAACGTAGTTTTTTTTTGCTACTTATCCATTTATTATTGGTTAAAATGGATTTCAAAGAATAGAGATTTAATATGTGTTTTAAGGTAAAATTAAAAAAAAAATAGCCAAAACACTACAATTCGGCATATTTTATCATGAACAGTATATGAAATATAGAGGTAGAAACGGCATCAAATATTTTAGAAAATTGTTCAGATACGGTACGAAAATTATAAAGGAAAAGTTTGTATTCGTGTTGTCGTAACAACGGAAATTAAACCTTCAACCATAACCCCCCCCCCCCCGCCCCCCGAGACAGATTCCCATTCCTGTGAAAAGGCCCGATTTCGACACTCAATCTCCTAACGAGGGAAAAAAAGCTTTCACACCCTTCCCCTGCCCCTCCCCCGTCGTCTAGCTATTTCCCATCCACAAAAATCCTTTTGTTCAGAACTGAGTGGTCGAGCAGTTGACAATATATTTCGGACTGCCTACTGTTCAAAATCGTTTTATTACGCCTTCCTTATCTACGCAGGATCTCTTAAGTGGGCACCAGCTGTTTTTTTATAGTCGGGAAAACTCTTGGCATATATTTGTTTGAAGGGATTAGGGCAGAAATATGGCCTGGAGGTATGAAGGGTTTCATAAAGGGTGGAAAAGTGTTTCAATGGATCCTTTTGGTATGGTACCAGTACAAGAAAAACCTGTTCAGAAACTAGACGTTCCAGAACTAGACGACAGTAAGTCTCTTTAGGCCGATTTTTCACTTCAATTTTAAAAGATATTTTTACCTGCATTTAACAGCTACAAAAATTAAGTAAATTACATTTATTTTTTATGTAGATTTTGTTTACGGTGTGTAGTTTGACTAAATGTTATTTGTATAGTTAAGAGATTTCTAATTTTTACTTTTGGGGGAAAATATATTTCCCGATGTTAATAATATTTTGAAGGGATCATTATTTACAAATTTTAATACATATAAATAGAGACCTAAATTTTTCAAAATTATTGGGGAGGAGTAGCATTAATTTTTAATAAAATGCATAAACTATACGAAAGTATAGCCAGTCTTTCAAAAGATTATACAAGTTTATGTTTATGAATATGTTTTAGTTTCTTTTTTAAATTTTGATTGGTAGTTTTATATGAACAAAATATATCATGGATGTATAATTCTAAGGTAACCAAAATTAGCATATTTAAGTTATTTGTACTAAATGTCTAGAGTGAAACGACAGCAAGAATAAGGTTAAAATAATTTATTTGAAAAATATCTTTTTTCAAATAAATTCTTGAAAAAGAATTATTTAATATTTTCAAAAAATGTGGGCTTTAAGGGAAGGGGAGTTTGAAAGAGAAGTTCCATTCATGTAATTTTAACTCTTGGTCGCATCACATTCCATGCAAGTGGAAAGGGTAATTTCATGATACAACATGTTGATGTCAGATCATAGGCAGTAAGATAATCTCGAAACAATTAATAAGAGACTCATCATAGTCTTAAATGGAAAAGGAACAGAATTTTTCAATAGCCGCCCTTTAGTGCTAAAATTTCTGCAGCTGAAGAACGGTGATAAAAGTTGTCGGAGCAGCAATTTACAAAAGCAGATATTATATAAATTTTTTTTTTTAGAAATGATAACAAGTTTTAAGAAATTATTATGTTTTTTAAAAATTTAAAACTACTTATTTTTCTACATTTTTGTGCAGTAAAATTAAATATTTTTCGAATACAAATAAATAGAATATTATTGTTCATCTTATAAAGTAAATGCTACTTATTAATGCACATTTTGTTTGTAATATGCTCGGGTACTAGTCTAAAATTTACCTAAGTATACGGATTTAGATGTATATATACTGTAGATTTAAAACTTTACATTTGTGTCAAGTAAAATGGCGGAAATGTAGGAAATATATATTTAAAAATACAAAACATTAGGTTTTTTAAAAAAAGAATATTTAAAAAAAAATTTCATTTTGAAAACAATTAAAGCATACTTTTATGAATCGTTAGAAAATTTCATGAATTCAAAAATTTCTTTTTAATTAACTTTTTATAAAATATAAACTAAGTTTATTAAATTAGTTTAAAATGTGCTATTTTAAGTACAAAGTTTTCATTAACATCTGGGGTTCTTATTTCTGCAGAATTTAATTTGCCCCACCAGTTAAAATTCCTTAAAATATGCTCTGCCAGGCACCGACTTACAATCTTAGGGGCCCAGGGCAAAAGAACATTAGGGGGGCCCCTTGACGTACCTCAAAATTAAATTGCTAAATTTATGTATAAGTGCACATGGCAAAATAACATAATCAGCTTTAATGGAAGTATAAATACTGCAAAAAAAACTTATTTTTTTAAAACCCTGAGAATTTGAATTAACTTTAATGGTTTCGCAGTACTTCAACAGTTTCTGGTTCTGTTCCCCCCTTTTAGCTTTATTTTAGTTGAGACAGATTCGTATGTTCTACCTATTTTATAGCTAAATTCCTAACGATTATAATATCAGAAAATTTGGAATAGGTTGAAAGTATCAGTAAACGACAAATCTATGTGCAATTCGTAAACCCAGTTTGTTTACGGTCCTGGCCATGAATTGAACTTTGCAAGTGATCCAAAGGGCATCTGAACGTGCAGGAAAAGTGAAATTATAGTAGAAGTTTTACAAAAAAATTAACAATTGATTTAAAAGAAATTATTAAATGTTTGTGAATAAATTAAATTTAATTGATTTAAAAAAATAATTAGTTTTTAAATTTATTTTTAATTTTTTCCCATTTTGTTAGCTTAATAATAATTTTTTTGTGGCCCTCTTAAAATGGGGGCCCTGGGCAAGTGCCCCGAATGCCCTGCCGTAAATCAGTCTCTGTATATGACGTCGATTTCGATCAATTACAGCTTGCTGGTTGTGCTGTTGTTACTTGTATTAGATAGCCTCTTATGCAAATTTTTGGTATATCAATGAGTAGTAGACATTATTCCTTACCAAATGGTATATTAAGTTTAACCCTACAATAAATAGTGGCCGAGAAACCAGGGTTGGTTCTTTTTTCCCCCTGGGCTGTACATGAAATTCATTAAAAGTTTTATAACGTCCAGTGTTCAATTTCATGTTTTCAAATATACAAAGAAGTTTTCAAGATAACGGAGCATGAATGTATAAAGATGTTGACAAGCAATGCGTTTTATCGTACAATTCTATTTAAAATATCTTTATTCTATTCTTTTGCATTCGTTCTGGAGTGTCAGCGTTCTGAAAATACGATTAGTCACTGGTACACGAGATTCTTCCTTTTGAGACTTTACTTGTTAGGATTTGTTGCGTGAGACCCGTAAAAGGGATCTATACTACCGAAATAATATATAATAGCGTGCCCGTGCGAGTAATATCAGTTATAGTAAAAAGTTGTGATTTTCTCAGATTTTTTTTTAAAAAACATTATAGAACAATTATTGAATTTTTGTTTAAAAAAACATTTTGATTGTTCAAAAGTTCTACTGACCACTTCGGACCAAAGACTGGGAATCACTGGTATAGACACTGCTGTTCTTCCAGCTCTGGCAGACCCTTTATATTTCTGTTGAAAATGGAGATACGGAATACTTAACTTGCTGGTACATGTTTGAGTAATAATAATAAAAAATTAGATCGATCTGAAAAGGGAATTTTTTTTTCTGTATAATATAATTAGAACTTCTGAATTATTGGGGAGGTGGGCTCGGGCACATGTTAGGATGCGTTGCATGTATAACCCACAAACGGGATCTATATTACCAAAATAATATACAGAGGATAATAATGGCGATTAAAATTAGCTGAAACTTTATTTTGTCATGAAATTACTTCGAAATCAGCTGTACATAGGGCATCAGAATAGACACACAAGTTCATGCTTTTAGGCTGATCTATTCCCGCACTCTAATTCCACAGCAAATAACACAATTTGTTTATCTCCTTTCCTTTGAAAAGGTTTTTATTAGCGACCAATTCATAGTTCTATAATCCGCTGGAATGATGTTTAACGCAAACAGTTTTAGTAGTGCTTCAAAATTAATACACTCATTTTTTTAATTTACCCCTCCCTCCCATAACTAGTGAAAATGACGAATTCTAACATAGGCTTATCCTGTTTTTATTTCCATATGTGGAATAATTAAATATCTCTATAGCTTATGCCATGCTATATATAGTAGATAAAATATATTCCACCTATTTCAGGGTGGCAACAACATTCTGGAAAAAAAAGTTCCATGATGGCGTCACAAAAATTTCCCTGATTTTACAATTACATTAAGAAACGTTGCAATACATGCTTTGTATAGAAACAAAATATCCACGCTACTATGATCCAATAAATATGTTGCATTATAAATGAAAAATTATAAGCAATACTTATTATGCAATTGCAAAAGGCATAGTAGTAATTAAACATGTTCTCTGGAAACTGATAATGCAAAAAAAAGCAAGTTTTTTCAAATGATTTCTTTTGTAGATAATTTTAAATGTTTAATATTTCCTATTCCAATCTTCAATAAATTACATATTCATTAGTCCCTCACATTGACAACTTAAATTACCCAGAATAGAGGGCATAAGTGCCGTTTTAATGATCCAAATTTGAAAATTTCCCCGATTTTTTTTTTTTGCGAAATTTTGAAAATTCCCCGATATTTAAAGAATTAAAAATTTCCATGATAATTCCCTGATTTCCCGCTTATGTTACCACCCTGTATTTATACTCGGAAGACACTTTCCTCACTATTTGATTTTTTTTATTGAACATATTTAGTTTGCAAAACATTGTGTTTAGGAGTATATATAAAGACTACAAAATGCGGAGGGTACTAGGTGTCACTCAACGAAATATTTTTTGTAGCTAAAGCCAGTAATTATTAATATTAGTAATGTTATATGGTGTAAAAAATTAAAAATTCTGTGGAAATCGAATTAAGCCAGAAAAAAATTGAATATTTGATGTTAAACGCCTTTAAAATCAAATTTTCCTTAACTCAAATCATAGAGCTAATTCGGAAGGAAATTGATAATAAACATATTTTGCAATTTGTTTGCCCTAGTGTTTCAAAAACCAAGAAAAAAACAAATGCAGAAAAAAAAAAACAGTTTAAAATTCGCGTTCCTTGAAAAACATACCTTATCCAGCATAAAATCTCAAATAACTTTTGGGGTACTGTGTCTCCTAAAAGATTTAAAGTATTTCTAATAATATATCATCAGTAGAATGCAATGAAAAATTACACCATAGATATTAGAGATAGTAGTTTATTAAAAACAGAATATATAGAAGTACAATGTTTGCTAACCCCTACACAAGTATAAAAATAACATTATGCATGTTCAGAATATTCATTATTGTATTTATATGTACATGGTGCTTGGAAAATCTTGAAATGAAGTGTTATTTTGTGTCAATATGCGATAAAGTTCATACAAATTGTAGTTTCAGCAGGCAGACTTTGAATCGGGATTAGAAGGGAGCAAAGGTTTCCTTCCAGAAATGGGTGCTGGTATAGCAAAATTCTTGAATTTTTGCATTCTTTTTGGCAGTTTTGATGAGGATTTGTTTTTTTTGGAGTTTTCTTTATTTCTGCCATCAGCACTGACATCAGACTGTAAAAAAAAGAAAAACATAGGCAAGGTAAAATATACAGTGTTCACTCTAGGCGTTTTTTGAAGGGCGTCCAGCCCTACCCTTCCTTTTTTTCATCACACTAGCGCCCTTTTTTCACAAATGCCGCCCACTTTTGAAAAATTACCCCCCCCCCTCTTTTCAGGCAAGCACAAGCGTTCTTGCTTCCCCGTAGCAGTCTTTAAAAATGCCATAGATTTTTTTTTGTGTAAATTGGAATTAAGTGAATTATGACAGTAGAAAAGCAAACTTCCTTTTAACTATGCGTGTTGTCTCAAATCCTATTGGTTGCCTATGCCCGCATATGAAATACTATTTCTTTCTGTGTTTTTTTTAGAGAAGATGGCTTAGGGGAAACAGTTACCAGATTAGGCAATTTATTACCAATTTTTGGATTTAAGAAACATTTTCATTAGTTTTGAGTTTTGTAAGGGGTCTGATTAGGGCTAGCTATACTTATCGATTTGGGTTTTAACGAAAAAACTCATTTTTAAATGTCAAATTTTGGATTTTAAGTAGTATCTTCATAAAGAGATCAGTTTTGTGGGTCTTTCTTTCGAGATAGCGTGATTTCAACCAACAAATCTTAACTTAAAAAAAAAAAGTTTGGTGAATTAACACCGCAGTAGAGCTGCGTAGCGTGCTATTGACGGTGGTTCTGGATCTATTCCCCCAAAAACATTGCTTCGTAATTTTAAACCGCAGTTATATGACGAAGACTACAGCTGAGCTGCTACCTCATGCAGCCTGAATAGGCATTAGGATCACAACAGATTTTTCTTTTACACGAGGGTTTATTTTTGTCATACGGCAAAATAACAATTAAGCTAAGTTACGTCACTCTGGAAGCAGATAATGCAACAAAAAAAAAACTATGAAATATTTATAGAATTTTCTCTTCTGTATAGCTCGAAAAGCATTCGTTTTTTCATCTAAAATTGGCGATTTTAAGCAAGTCTTTTCAAATAATTTCTTATGTAGATAATTTTTATATGTTTACTATTCCAATCTTCAATAAATCGCATATTCATTAGTCGCGTAAATGTTGTTTAGAATCCAAAGTCCAACATGCTTTGCTGCAGTTTGCTATGCATTTATTTTTATTATTCTTTTTCAGAACTAAAAGAAAATATGCATCAAAAACTAAACTATGCAGAATAGACGATAATAATTGCTGTTTCAGTGATCCAAAGTTGAAAATTTTCCTGATTTTTTTCCTAATATTCCGAGAAATAAAAAAATTCGATGATTCCTGATTTCCAGGTTATGTTGCCACTCTGTATTATGGTGTGTACATTCCAACTCCATATCAAGATTCTTTTCAAGCTAGTGTACTACTTAAAATAATGATGGTTTTGGTTTTTGTTAATTAACGTCGCACTAGAGCTGCACAGTGGGCTATTGGCGAAGGTTCGGGGTCAATCTCGAAGGACAGACCCGGGAACACATACACATTCATACCATGCACCTCGTTATTTTAGAACCATGGTCAGATGACGAGGAAACACCTGAACTGGCACCCAACGCCTTCAATAGACGTCGGGACTTTGGACCCCGATCAGATTTATCGTGCACCAGTCCCGTATACACGCCAGTATAATTTGTTGGATATTCTGGATGACTTTCTAGTATTTTTGTAGCGAAGCTGGCAACCCTCCGATCGCAAGATCACTACTTTTTTTTTACTTTTCTATGTCAAGTCCATTTCACGGATTCGAACCACCAATCCTCTGATTAGTAGCTGAACGCCTTACCAACTGAGCAACTGGGGCTCTACAGCAAATTAGGATAATATAATCTACATAAAACTAACCACTGTCGAAGTGTCAGTTTCACATCCATCCGAATCGTAAGCGTCACTTGCGAAGGACGCATTACGAGAATTTACAGCACTGTTGATGTCATCTGTGGTACTTTTAGACTCATCATTTTCCTGTTGTAAACGAAAGAGTAAAAGTTTTAATAGTTATACAATTTCTAGCTGAAGAAAATTTCTAAATTAAATTAATTACTTATATTGTATTTAAATTATTTTTTAAAACACAGAATATTATATAATTACTAACTAAACTTAATGATCCATCTTTTAATTTAAAATATTTTTTGTGTTACTATTTATATAACCAGTAGAATTAAGAATTAACAATTCTCTATACAATGGTATAGCAATGCTACATAGTTAGGTTTTCACTTTAGAAATATTCAGTTTTTTTAATATTGAAATTTGTCTAGTCTTGGTATGCGATAAAAACAAGTTCATTAATTTAACATTTAGTTGTTAAAAATTTATGAATAACCTACAAGATAATCTTCAGAAGGTATTTTTAGATTAAATTTTGTTTTGTTGAAACAGTTCAGCTATGTTCAAGCAAATATAAAATTGCATAAATTGAAAGATGAGAAGCTTTTATGGAAATAATATAAAAGGACTGATCTTTGTGTGGTACTGATACTTATGGTGAGATTACAACAGTGAAGAACAAAACGTTGGTAAATTTATCAGGGTGATTATATATAAAGAACTGTTAACTCTTGGATGGGAAAAATATATTTAAAGAAATATTGTAGTATTATTATTGGTCAGGATTCCTCAGAATAAGAAAACTTTTCAATAAGATGATTTATTAAAAAAATGTGAGATTTCTGCTACTTCTTTCACTAAAGTGTATCAGGATTAAAATCTAATTTGGTGAAATTAAAGTACTGACAAGAAATAAAACATTCATATAAGAGATGTAACTACGAGATGGGGGAAAAAAAGATTTAACTATAATTTTTAACAATATTGAGTACCATTTTCAAATTGGAAATGAAAGAAAAATGTTTTACATACATTAAAAATAATTTAATTTTTTTTTTTTTTAGAATTTTGGCTTTCCGTCATAAAAGTTTATGTTGACGGAAAATACATTAACTTTGTTTTATAATAGATTTTTTTTTTAATCCTTAAATTTTTTTTTGTTGTAAAAAAATAGGACTCCATTTTATATTATCTAAAGTTCTCTTTCGTGATCGTATGATCCATCATTTGATAAAATCAGTTGTTAATTAAAGTGGTGATTAACAGATATTAATACTTTGTTTCTGTCTACAGCTTCAACGTTCAACCTATGGGTCATTAGATGCATAACTTTTAGTGCTACAATTTTTATTTCACTAATTAATCTAACACTAATTAAAACACTAATTAATTTAAGTTAAAGTCTATACATACTTCAAAAACATACCGTTAAAATTAAATACTAAGAAAATGTATTAAATATAAATTTAAAATGAAAGTTCATACGTTAAAACTTGTATTCAAAGGTGCATTCATTGCAGCAGCAGTGTCGGCTGATTGCTTTGCACGAAACCTTTGCAATATGCGTTCTTGTGGAGAAGTGGCAGACAGGAATTTAGGATACACATAGGATTTCCGTTGTGGAGTTGTGCCTGAAAAGTAAACATTAAGTTACAAAAATGGTAAAGACATTTGTTTTATTTTAACTAGGTATGAACCGGATAGTGGTGTTGCCGGATACCGGATATCCGGCGCACATTACAAACCGGATATCAGAACTGGATTTTGCCGGATATCCGGCAGTTTCTTTTTTATGAAAATATCTTCTCATACACACTAGAAAAAACGGAAATCGGTCAAAAATTACAAGATATTTTTTTATTCTATAATATTCCCCAATTACTTACCTTTAATGTGATACCAAGATAGAATAAACATTCAAAAAAAAAAAAAATATTTACAAAGGGTTATTCTAGGGTGCTGCTAGCAATGGGCGTATGTTTTGTACACTTTAATTTAATTTCTGAATAATTGTATTTTTACCATATGCCCTTTTATTCCAAACATGAAAACTCAAGTTTGCTTAAACTTTTGAGAAATTTATTTTTATTTCATTTTTATATTAGTTGTGAGATGTTATGACCCTCCACCATAATGATTCGTTAAAAAAAATTAATAGAATTTTAAAGTTAAAAACGAGAAAAATTCAAGGGAGAATCTGCACACTGTTAATTCATTGGTAGAATTTTCAGGAAAATACTTAAAGCAAAGACAATTGACCACCACAAAAAAAAAAATCTTGGATGTTTTATTCATCCGGATATCCGGCTTGGTAAATCGGATATCCGGTACTTTACTTCCGGATATCGGATAGTTAAAATTCAACCGGATAGGCCGGATATCCGTTTCCTCCCTAATTTTAACCTTGTGGATGGCAGAGAACAGAAGTCATTAGAAATACATTGGCAGCCAGAAAGTTTTTGAGAACCTCTGTTCAGAAAAGGTTAAAATTCATTTAAGTACAATGTATTTGGACTTGGGAAAAACAAAACAAATAATTTTTAATAAGTACAATCTAAAATATGAATAGTTTTGTTGTTAACAACCAAGCTTATAGATATGCACATTTGAATATTGAGTGAAATCTTTCTGAAATACTACTTTGATTAAATTGAGATACAAGGTTTATTTTATTATGACCTATATTTTAGCATCATAATCTAATAATAATTTAACCTTTAGGCAATTACACTCCTAAATGCAAGGTGAATCAAATTGGAAGCGAGACGAATAACTTATCAAATCGACCAGATGATTTCGATCAGAAAGAGCCAGAGGCTTGAGTGGTTGTTGGTTTATTTTCTTTAATGTTATTATAAAGCTAGAGAAAGTCAGAAAAAAAATGTTTTAACTTGAGTGAAAAGATTTATGAAAATTAAATAACTTTCCACTGTACAACATATAAATATATTTATGTGTCAAGATTTATCTTTTCTTATAATACTCTATTCGAATGTGTGCTGGTCTTTGGAAGGGTTGAAGAAAAAAAAAGAATGAAAAAAAAACGGATCAAATCGCAATACACTAGCCTAGTCCTTATTTTCCCCAATTTCTTCCTACCTCCAACTTGATTCGCTTGGATTGTAACTTTCAGACACAGCAGTGTTAACACTGATATGTTAGATTGATTTGGAAAAAGTATGAAAATAACCGATATCACAAATATAAAACCCGTTTAATTACAGTATCTGTAAATACCCACCCAGTAAAGTACAGAAAATAAATAAATCCACATATTGTAGGGACAATCTGGGAAGTCCGGCAAAAACAATGCCCCCCATGTACAGAAAATATTTGAATTTATAATGAGTTCTAAAATAGAATAAATGGACTAAATTTCTTATAGTAAACAAAAACAATGTCAGTAAAGAGAGATACCTGTTGGAATATCTTTGACTAAATCTTCAGTAAGGAATTTTTTGATTTCCAAATCAGTCTTCAATATTTCTTGTTTGAGGATTGACGTAATCTCAGGGAGCATCTTTTCATATTTTTCAACAGTGTCCGTTGAATGTGTTACAATTCCTTCAATGCATTCATCGTAATCATCCAGGCATTTCTTATTTTCATCTATTCTGCTTGATAATGAAGAGATGATGTTCTTTTAAAGAAATAGATATTGAAATTAGAATAAATATAAAAGACAACTTAAAATTAAAAAATACACACCAGATAACTAGTTAGATAAAAAAATACCTTACTAAAAAGTTAACTAAAAGAATGTCCATAAATATAGCTTATTTAAGGATAAAGATTGTTATTCAAATTAAGAACATAGTTCTCCACACTTTCTCAGTTTAAAAATTTGCATACAGTGCATTATTTTGGTGAACCATCACCGGTACTATACCAGTACTTTTCACCCCGAGATCACTAGAAGATCATACCCTTGAAACTGATACTGACATTAAAAAATAATTAACGCAACAGCTTATTTAGTTATAATTTTTTCAAAATGTTCTTGACTTAGAACAGCAGTCAAAAAATGGGGTAGATTCTACAATCCAATAAATTTAATATCACACCAGATTTACGCATTCAGCACTAAACTCATCAATTCGAAAATGGTTCAAAATTTGGAAAATTCAAAACCTGCCTATTTTCTCCACAATCAAGTATGAAATTTTTTTATTGTTGATAATTATTAATGTTAAATGGTTTTAAAGCTGATTAATGATGCAATGGGAATAAGCTGGTGGAAAAAAAAAATCATTCATTGAAATTAGTCAGCCGACAAAACGAAAATCGGCAATATTCACTAATTTTCGAAACAATCTTAAATTGCATTATTAGGTAGCAAATAGAGCAATTAAAATACAGAATAGTAGTATTCTTAACAATTTCTACTAACATTTTGATAGATAGACTTATAAAAGTAACAAATTTGAAGAAAAAAAAAATATCCTATGCAAATTTTTACAATTTATGAAAAAGACACAAGTTTACAAAAATTACAACACAATTTCAAGGCAACTTCTTACTTACATTTGATGTGGATGTGTTGTGCCGTATATTTTCAAGTGCTGTTAAGTTATGGCTCTCAAGTGCAGCCTTAGCCTCTTGATAATTATCGATTTGGAGCTAAAATGAAAAGGGATTGCTATATAAAGGCTATTATAAAAAGGTTACAAAATGAAAAGAGTATAAAGGCCTTAGATTGTACCTTTTGTAATTGCTCAAAGAAGTCTGTAACGTCTGCAGAAACAGCTTTATGGATTTGTAGGGTGGACTCTTTCTTTTGTGAGAACTATCAAAATTGCATACCAAAAGAGATTAATAATTCTGTAGTACATTAAAAAAAAAGAGTTAATTTTAAATTACAAAAAATATTGAGATTATTAATAATTGAAATGAAGACCTATTTTAATAAAATATAATTGGGATTTGATAAACTGCAAAATAAGGAAGTCATTAAATATAATCTAAAGTTTGTATTTCATAGAAAATATAAAAAATAGGTAAATATTTACCTCATCAACTTTGATAGTGCTAGGGATATCTTTGCATTGTGTTACATTATTGTCAACAATATGAACAGCAGTTTTCAGCCTATCTAGAGGTCTAATAGAATAAAATATTCAATCAGTAATCAACGGTAAATCAATCTCAAAGATTTTTTTTATAGCATCTCTGAACTTTTATAAGATTGAAATACTGGGTTAATATATTTTTTATAAAAAAAAAACATTCTATGCATGAATAAAGTTTGTTGCATCTCACTGAAGTTTAATAGTGGTTTGGCCGGTACTGGATATTGACGGATATCCGTTAGTTTATTTTAAATGAAAATATCTTCTCGTACACACTAGAAAAAACGGAAATCGGTCAAAAATTACAAAATAGATTTTTATTCTATAATATTCCCCAATTCCTTATCTTTAAGGCTATACCAAAATTTAAGTCAACATTAACATTTTTATTTATGAAAGATTATTCTAGGGTGCTGCTAGCAAAGGGTGTATGTTTTGCACACTTTACACTCAATTTCTGAATAATTGTATTTTTATAATATATACCCCTTTCATTCCAGACAAGAAAACTCAAGTTTACTTAAACTTTTAAGATATTTATTTTTTAATTCAACTTTATATTAGTTGCGAGATGTTACGACTCTCCACCATAACGATTTGTTATTATTATTTTTTTTTTAATAGAATTGCGTTTGAAAATGGAATTTTGATTAAGAACAATGAAATTTGTCTTTTGGGAAAGGGTGTCCTAGATAAATTCTAACCAAAATAAAATAAAAAAATTGTAGTTTTCAAATAGTAAAATTAAAAAAAAAGAAAATATGAAATTCTGGGTTAGAAACGAAATGTACCCCTGTTAAATAATCATGCTGATGCTCTTGGATTTTTACTAAGTTCATCCACTTTTTATAAAACATATTCTAAATTTTAATGAATCGCATTAGCCAATGTTCTCCCGACTTTTGACTTAAAGTAATCGGGTTATATACGAGTATATATATGTTTTATGTAGGATTGAATAAGGTTTCCATAACACATGATTCATACAGATTTTCAAAAGTAAAAATTAAGTAGTTCTTAAGGACTTTTTAAGGACCTCTTACATTTTTTGGCGCCATTGTCGGAGAATCGTAATTTTTTGGGGCAAAATTGGTGCAGATTATCGCACATAATTGTGGTTTCGTAGCAAGTTGGCGCAGGATACCATTTCCGGTAAACTCTGGCGCAGAAATGTTACAGATGCTACATTCTTGTGAATTTCCCCGATTTTCTAGAATGAGTATCGATTCTTCACAAAACAACAAACGAGCCGAGATTTTCTAACAATGAAGTGTCGTGTATGATAATGAACCATTGACTAAAAAATCGAATAAAAGTGCACTTTTTTTCTGTCATAAATCCGTCTATTGACGCCTTTCTCGACTTATCGATTTACACTTGCGTATAACGGTCAAAAATGTGGACACGATCAAAGTAAAATCTGGAATTCTACATTCCTATATTTTTAATGCACCCGGAATTCTGGGTTTTAAAGATTAAAAAAAACTTGGAATTTCGGGTTAGACGTGAAAAAATACCACCCATGTGAATTAGTAAAAAAAGGACATGCTTGACAAAAATTAAGGACTTTAAGGGCCCTTAATTAAGGACCTACCTAAATTAAGTAGTTCTTAAGGACTGTGCGAATCATGTAACAGTTGGCAGGTATGCGTTAGCTTCTTTTAAGGACCGGAAAGAGAATTTAAAAATTAAATTTTTTTTGTAAGTAAAACATAACATCTCATGACGGGAAGGAGGGAATTGGAAATCTGTAAACGCAGCAGATGTAGAAAGTAATTTTTAATAATGACTGGTTTAAAAAAAAAAAAAAAGCTAATACTAGTTTAAATTGTAATTTTTTTTTTAGCTACATCTTAAATTCCACACAAATACAAACTCTTAAGTAAATGAAAATTTTGTTTTGACTATGCAATTAAATTTTAACATCTACAATTCTTTAAAAAAAAAACTCTAAATTAAATTTAACAATTATAGACATAACACTCATAGCAACAATAAAAGCTGTATTTTTATGTGCAAACTTTTATATGTACTTGTCTTTCTAAATGAGTTTTAAGGAACAATTTTAAAGATAATACACCTAAAGATGTTATAAACAAATTCTACGGTAAGAAATTAATAATTCTTACACAAAAATAATCAAGTAGGAAAACAATGAAAGTTAAACTACATTTATCTTTAAAATATATGTTTTTATACAAACATATTATATATATATATCTATTTTTTAATTTATAAAAGTTATTTCGATTCTTGAAACCAATTTAATTAAGTTTTGTTCGGATTTCTTAATTTAGAAGGAGATAGTTAAGAATGAATACAACAGAAAGATATTGTGATGTCAAAATGGCCATTGTAATCAATTAAAACTCACTCGGTAGTAGTCTTTAGTTCAGTTGCAATGTTTTCAAATTTACAGGTATTCTCAATCTAAAAAAAACAAAAAACATGCAACTGTAAATTTGTTATATCAAATAAATATATTTGAACTAAACAATGAACATATACTGTTTTATAATCCACAATACATTATTCAGTGTAGGAAGAGGGTAGAATATCATTCTCAACAATTTTCAGAAAATTCTGAAGACAGTTTTGGCTGACAATTGCTGGTAAGCAAATACATGCTACATTTAAGTAAAGCCGATAGTAATTCCATTTTAGGATACAAAACTGGTTAAAACTTTTTTTCTTTTAAAGAGAATGTTTTACTTAAAAGTTGCTGATAACACATCATATTTCTGATATTTCCTAAGATTTGGCAGCATTAGTAGTAATAATAAAATATTTTCAAACTCAATAAAAATTCAAAAGGGTTGTTTTCAAATAAAAACTGCAATAATTACCATAACCAAAAAAGTACAAAGAATCTTTCAAGGCATTTAACATCATTAAGTTTTGTGAAAAAATTAATGAGATTAAAATGTGTATTGAATTAAGGTTGAATTTTGGATAAAAACATTATGGAGTATTTAATAGTAATGAGACGAATATTCGGCCCCCATATGCCGAATATTTTCGATATATATCAGCAGAATAGCTGCAATAGAAGCAGGGTGTACAAACAGGATTTGGAAAGAAAAAAAAGTCTGATTTGAAAAATTGCTTGCTTGTAATTAGTAAAAAAAAATCTAGCTGAACAAAAAATAAGTTTAAGTAAAATATAGTATTTTTTAAAATCACTTTCAGATTTATGCAGCTTTTTTAATTTTAGGGATTAAAATTAGAATATCTTAAAAAAATTACAAAACCAATTAAACCTAAATAGTAATTTTTTTTGATGATGAAACTGCATTCATAAACATATAAAAAAAATTCTATAACAAATCCCCAACACCCAGATTAAATAATCACTATAATTAGTATGCACAGGAAAAATATTTAATCATTCATCAAATATGTTTTTAACAAATATCTACTTTAACTAAACAAACTATAAATTGCAATTCAAAAAAGCATTACTTGATTCATAAAACAAAAAATAATTTTTATATTCTGTTAAGTTACGAAAAAAAGTTACCTGCATAGTTTTTCTGGCGGATAGTTTTTTCTTTACATCGGTGCACGCATTAATTACCTGAAAATACATAGAACATGTCAACAATAAACTATTTTATATTATGCAATAAATATATATATATATTACTAACATTAGGCATATTTGATTCAAAGCCTTAAATAAGCAAAAAACCTTCAAGCATTATTTTTACAATCAAGTTGATTTTAAGCAAACTAATATATTAATTTTCTGTTAGTAATTAATTTTTAATGGTGGAAAGAGGGGGCAGGGGCAGAAAATACTATTCATCAAAACAATGTAAAAAATTTATTCAAAACTTTAAAAAAACAAGGACGTCTTCTTTAAAAAAAAAAATGTTTCTCAGAGAACGAAAAAATAAACTTTGATTCACAAGTTTAACTTACGTTTTCCATGTCTTCTATAATTTCAGATAATGACTGAATTTCTCTCTTAGAGTCAAGTGTTGCAGCATCATGCTTCACAAAACATGATTCCAAGGTGTTGCTTAAACTGCAAAGTAAGTTTTTTTGCTCAGCTATCTGATCTTCAAGAACAACTGTATGTTGGTGTACCTACATAAAAAGAAGTTGGGAATGCCTAATTAGTCAGAAATTTCAATAGTGTACAAAAGGCTTACAACATGCAGAGAAGATTGTATAGATCAGCAGTTTCCAATAATCTTTAATCACAAATCCCTCACTAAAACTAAAATAGGACTGGGGATACATTTTTTTTCATGTATGCTCATGAAAGTCTTTCCCTCTTTCTGAACATATATACGTTTTTATTTTGTTTGAACATAAAAATAAAGGGAAAAAATAATATCTTTTAATTTTACACATTTTACTAAGAATAAGGATACAAATTTATCACAGCAGACCTCCGGGGTCCGGGATAATCTTTTAGGAATCACATATGTAGATAGTTCAATCAGGAAAAAACAAATATCTAAATTAAGGCAAGTATTTTTCATATTATTGTTCACTCCATGTATACACAAGATACTTACACTCAGTACATTGTACAGGTGCATAGAGAATTCGTACAAGTTGGCAAGTTTGCACATATTACATTTCCTGTAAGCGTAATGTATGAAAATAATATTTACCCTATCAGTGACATTCTTGTGCATATTAAGAAACCAATCTTCCATCGAAGTAAATTCAGCATCAAGTTTATGCACAAGTGTTGGCAATCTCTCTGTTAAGTACATCTGCAATTGTGCAAGAAACTCGCCCTGCAAAAATTAATTTTGTTAAAATGTTAAACAAATTCTGGAATTTAATAAACCATTCACACATTTAAAAAATACAAATATTTTAATGGATAAAATAATCAGGGTTGCCCATCAATATTTTGGAGAAAAAAAATTCACTTTTTCAGATTTTTAAAACAAATTTCCGACTAAAATGTGTTCACTATCTCATCTTTTTAAATACATTAATCTTAAAGCTAGTAAAACTGAACTGCTTGTAAATTTATACTATCATGATGAAAAGAAAATTACATAAGACAAAGAAATGACAAAACCATTTTTTTAAATAAAAATTCTCTAGCTCTTCCCAGTTTACAAAGTGTATGGCAACCATGCAAGATATGATAAAAAATAAATAAAGAGTGAATATGTTAATAAACTTGATTAGTGTTTTTTTTTTACCTTGAAAATACACTAAACCACAAAATTGATGATTCACCTCTGAATAAATAAATTTATAACATTGCTGCTTTGGAAGACATTTTATGTGTGATAAAAGGGAGATAAAAAAAAATCACTATCTCTTATGTATTTATCATTTTGCGTTATTAAACCTTCACACTCGAGGAACAAGTTTGCTACATTCTATTTTGAAAAAGCTGCAGCCCATTCCTTTTCTTTTAAAAAAAGGTATTTTTAGCATGTTCTTTTTACGATCATGGTGGACAATTATAAATATAAGTGAGGAATTCAATGTGAAGAAAGTTTTAGATTACAAACATACTTGGTGCTTCTAGATGACAATATTTTGTTCTTTTTCATTTTGAAGAGAAGAGAAAAAAAAATAACAAGTAATTATTTTGGTTACTTAAATGCAAAACTCAAGCGCCTAGTTATAAAATATGTCAACACCAAAGTGATGTCTTACTTTTAAATGCAGTTAGATGAACAACCTAATGAAAGAAAAGCTTTTCCTTCATTAGCTTGTTCTTTTTATGTCCAAGAACATGCAGTTCTCATTTAATTTGAAGAGGGAACAAAGAACAGATCGTTATTTTGTTTATAATTTTAAAATCTAGATAAATCTTTCTGAATAACCCTGTTTTAAGACTTAAAGTATTGCGAGGGAATAAAAATGTGATTACAAAACTTCATACATACAAGTTAAAAAGGAGCAACTTTGTAACACATGTAATAATATTTACTTTTTTGGAGTTCATATCTTGTGATAAGTCATTAGACCACTGCCTTTGATTTTCATATTGGTTATTTAATTGAGCAAAGAATCCATTCAATAAGGACTGTAGCTCAGTGGTAAGTGTGTTATAAAGAGGATTCGTTTTCTGCTTTCGACCATTTATAGTTGAATTCATTTGGCCTAAAGGAATAAGCACAAAAAATCTTTAATTTGATTAATAATTGTCAAAAATATAGTTTGGCAGATATTTATTTTGCACTATAAAAACACACAATTTTTTTTATATACATCAGGACAGAGGATATTACATTACATACCCAGTAATATTCCAAAAATTAAATACATATTATTTTTTAATTGACAAATCTGCATAAATTATTTGACAGAACATTACAAGTTGTCAAGTATGATAATACAACCTTAAATTTTATTGCAGCACTTGACATAACATCACCTAAACTGACGAAAATTATGTAAATTTATTGAGTTGAAAACATACCTTGATTCTCTTTAAGAACTTGCAAATGCTCCATTTCTTTAGAAGCCATTTGGGTAATGATGTCATACAAGTCAGCACACTGCTTTTGAGATAGCGTCTGGAATACTTTACACAATTCTTCGTTAGTTTTTTCTACAGTTTGCTTCCTCTCCACTTTTGCATGAAGTTTATTCAGATCATCTGTAGTTTGGTCGGCTACTTGCAACAACTGGAATACAATAAGATCAATGGCAATAACTACCAACTTCTAAATATACAAATTAAAAGAAAAGTATTTTCTTTTAAACTTGGAATAAATCAACACCACACCAGACACATATTTTTTAAAGTATGACACATGATTTAGTTAACTTTTTTATATGGCTCATTCACCAAGGTGGCAACAAAATCCTGGTAAAAAAGTTCCTCGATATTTTACATTAAGAAACATTGCAATACATGCTTTGTATAGAAGCGAAGTATCCTAGCTACAATACGTATTATAAATGAGAAATGATAAGCAATATTTGCATACAGTTGAAATAATTTAAGCAGCACAAAATTATACAAGTGCAAGTAATTAAACATGTTCTTTGTAAACAGAGAATCCTAACTACACAGAATAGATGATAATTTCCGTTTTAGTGATCTAAATTTGAAAATGTAACTGATTTTTTTCTCTTAAAATATTCCCTGACATTTCCAGAATAAAAAAAATAAGTGATATTTCCAGGTTTTCCAGGTTATGTTGCCACTCTATTCACACAAATAAAAACAATTATTACAGTTAATATTCTGCAGAAATAATCCCAACTTATTAATCTTCTGTATAAAATACAGTTTTTTTTAAAAAAGTTTTCAAAGATGTGCATAATTAATATAAAATATAACTTAAATATAAATACCGTTTTTGCTTGATGGCTGAGCTGTTTTTCTGTGTTCTTTTGAATATTTATTAAATATTGTTTTTCATCTCTCTCAAGTGCAGTTTTGGTGAGAAACTAAAAAATAGTAATTAAAAATTTGAGTATATTACCAAATAAGTTAAAAAACAAGAGTAAAAGATGGTGAATATGAAAACTTACTTCTTTTGTAACAGACAGTGTTTCTTTAACTTCTGAATACTTTTGCTCTGTCTCAATTAATTGTTCACAAGTTTTACCAAGTTCCTCCTTTTTTGTTGTAAACAGTTGCTCTAGCTAAAAAGTATAAGAATTTAAGATAAAAATCTTGAAAGTAAAGATGATTGATTAAAAAGGAAAGATGAAATAAATGTGATGATAAAATAGAATAAATAAGTACCTTTGCAATTTCAGCAGTCAAAGCTTCAATTTTCTCAGAGAGCTCTTTATTCACAGTGTCTTGCGATGAACTCTTATTTATCAAGGACCTAAAACATATTATAAACTAAGTTATTAAAGTTCATTTTATTGAACTATGTTCTTTTTACATGACCAAAATTATGATTATTTAGTAATATTTATGCATTCCTAAAAAAATCAGGTTATTAAATCAAACTGAGGAACTTTGTACACATTATTTATAATCATGAATATGAATTCAGTTAACACATACGCATAGTTATCTGCATCAATAAAAAATCCTTGATTGTTCCTTGATGCAGCAAGGTCCTTTCGAAGACGTTCAATTTCTTCAGTATATTCCTTGAAAAAAAAAAAAAAAAGAGTTCAAGTGCTACATATACCAGCTGGCAAACTTGCCAGAATCATTTTCAAAACATCTATTGTCCACTTCGTAAAGCTAGGCCTTCACATTTTTTAAACAGCATTTTATCCATATTAAATTTTATTTCTACACCTGGAAATAAGCAAAGTATGTTATTTTGCACATTAAACGACATACTTTGCTTAAATATAGGTGTAAAAAATAAATGTGAAGGGCTAGTTTTTAAACGTAATGAGTACAAAATCTATTCAATTATAAGCTAATTAACCAAACAAGAAATGTTCCTTATATTCAAAGGTTGTTGTAAGAGTAGTATAATATATTCCCTTCTTCTTGCCCAAAATTAAGACAGATTCTAACAATAATAAAGTATTCAGCATGAAGAGATTATTTTTCTCTCAGTTGCTCTCGTAGAGATTTAAAAAAAAAAAACAGGAATCTTTTACAAGCAAAAATGTGTGAACATTAAAGCATAATGCACCCTATATATTTTTTAAATACTATATTAATCTTTACAATACATACTGTATATCACGATTAAAAGCAGTCATTGTATGTCCAATGATTGCGCTTTTAGGCATCTATACCAGGATTCGAAAGTAATGTTCATTAAGTCAGATTTTACACATAAAAATAACTGTTAGACGAGCTTAACTTTGCACACAGTTGTCATTTTTAACTGTCTGAACAGTGAGCCAACCAAAACCGCCATAAATTTTAAATTAAAACCGCCAAATCGCATGATTATCAATTTGACTGTTGTGGTTTTTTATGTATGTTTGCGCATTGATTTCGATTGTAATTAAGATATTTGCAATTTCTTGCGTATACTTGTCGTTACAAATATTCGCAGATGTTTCTTATGTTGTTGATCCTGTTGTCAATTCCAGGGTACCTTTTGTACTCTTCCCTTTTTTAATATTTTAAATGAACTCTTTGCAATTTAATTAAGTTACCGTACTCTAAAGTTGTAATTCCAATTTTAATTTACCAAGGAAATTCGGAAAATACACTTACCTAATCTTTATTTCAATATACATTTTCATAATGAAATAAAATTTATATTTTATTACTTTTCATAGCAAATATTATACAGCATATCTTTATAAAAGGAGTCCAATACTCAATGTTTTTTTTTATAGATTAAATTTTTTTTTGAAATACTGAAACTGTTTAGTAAATGGAGGAGTATGTGTTTGTTCATAAAGTGTGTTATGGAAAAAGTTGGCACTTTATCATTTGAATGCTGCATACATATAATCTAGTAATGATTAAATATATCACATGCATAACAAAGTAATAATATTGTTAAGATTCTTCCTTTACTCATTGCTGATATAGTTGCTCATGAAAGATATACCGATATACATGTAATAAATTAAGTTGCAGACAAATCTTGCTCACTAAAATGTTATCACAGACTTCAGAAATTTTCTGCTTCTGGGGTCTCTTTTAAACCATTCATCAGAATTAATATATTAATTTTAAACAAACAATATCAAGGAAAGTTTACGAAAAAAAATTAAGGAAAAACACACACAAAAAAAAAAGACCGAATATCATGGAAGATTCTTATGCCTGAAAATATATTAGTCTTTCTCAAACTATACAGTGCTGTGAAAAAGAAAAATATTTTTTTTGTTTAAGAAGAGGCAATTGTACCCACCCTTATTAGAGCTCGTTTTGTCATCTTCTGATTGACTTCAGGTTTGATGGTAATGCTCTTGGCCTTTGTTGCGTAGTCCAGAGTGCTGATGGTTTCATCGAAGTTGCACAGTGCAGGCGATATTGTTGCAATAATGGAAGTTTTCGTATGCCCACCAAGGGAATCTTGCAAAAGCCTAGTTAATTTACTTTCTCTGAAAGAAACAAATGTAATGGGAAATCCAAGTTAAAGGGATTCATGTATTTACTTTGGCTACTTCAATTTAATTATATACAAGTACTAAATACAAAATATGTAAAAAAAAAAATCCTATGTATTTCAATTAAATGCTTTTACTTAAATATTTGACCCTTTGCAGTTTGTTGTCAGAGCCGGAGTGCTATCGGATATATTTGGAGTATAACTCTACTACCTGAGCAGTAAAAGCAGAGTTGTACTGCACAGGGTAAAAAGTGTAATTTTAAATATTGGTGATTATAATAACAATAAATGCACCCAATTGCAAAAGCAGCTATGTATGCACACAAAAAAAGTGTAAATTGCGATAAACTGTAGAAATTTCACTATTGTTAACACAATATTTTTTTTTGGTAAAAATGAAGGAAAATTACAAAAAAAATTGTAAGTTCTCAGATTACAGAATAATTTATAATACATGTTATAATTTTCACATAACTTGTTTTGCAAATGTATGTCCGCCATCTTGTTTTATTTCAATAAACAAAAAAAAAATTATATAAACATTTCAACAAATCAGAAGTCATGTTTGCTAATGCTTAATTTTGCTGGATATAACTGCTTTTGCATCTGTATAAAGCTTTTGTTTTCAAGCCACTTCTTTTTTGAATTTTTATTATTAAATAACAGATACTGATTATATTTTAAAACTGAAGCAAAAGTTAAGAGTAAATATTGATACAAAAATCTAATTTCTTGAATTTTTGGATACAACTGCTTTAATGCATGGATTATAAAACACTAGCCAGATGAGCAACACCAAATTAGAAAGAAAGGTTTGGTTTAGTTAATTAACTTCCCACTAGAGCTGCACAGTGGACTATTGGTGACGGTTAGAAAGAAAGGATTAATTCATGTGTAAAAATGTCATTACTGGCTGCTGTTTAATTTCATTAAACTAATTAATGTTTTTAATATTTTGACAAAATAATTTTGTAAGTTAAGTAGTACTAATTACAATTAAAATGAAACAAGATAATGATTGTAAAGGAACGACTGCAACTTTTTTTAAAAAAAAATATTTAATGTAAACATACTTAAAGTATTAGTCCGCCAATTGTCAAAGCAATTTTCTTTAGTTAAGTTACAGTTAAAAAATACAATTGAATTTGGTAAGTTTTAAATAAGTGTAAGTTCCTTACCTGTATGGAACATGGGGTTGCTTCTCAATTAAAGCCGTAATAACTCTTCCAAGTGTCAAGAGACTTTGATTAATATTACCTGGAGAAGGAAATGGGAATACGATAAATAGATATATTCTTAAAATAGATAATTCTGGAAAATAATCAGTGCTGCAAGTTACAAATTCGGCCAGATAACGAATATGCGTTGGCAGTATGTTTTTCTCCTTTTTTTTAAAATATAATTTAAATTCAGTACTAATATTTTAATGCGATAATTAAATTTTTTGAAATCGTTAGTTTTGTTATTTCAATTAGGGTTCAATTCCTAGGTCAAAAATACTTTTTTTAAGAAGAACATACTGAAGATGTAAAAACTTCCATATTAGAAGCAACATTCAACTGCATTCCAAACTGCCTTTCTTCACTGGCAAGCAGCGTATAGAATGATAGACTATTCTCAGAGGCAGGGTTAACTTATGAAATGAAATTTTGAATTTGGTTTATTACACTGTTTTTTTAATATATATATTTATCTTTTACTTCTCAGTATATAAATGCAGGTCGGATAATTGTAATATCCGGCTTATTGACCAGATACCCGTTGCATTCAGGGTTGTTGATTTTTTTTACATTATTAAAAAAAATGATTTTATTTAAATCATGATTTTTAAACAAAATATCTATTTTGAGATATACATCACTAAAATATGTATAAAAAAATTAGCTCCAACACCAGTTTTACCCATTACTTTGAGAAATACTTCAATAATAATACGAGAAATAATTCACAAATAAACTTTTTTTTATTCCACGACGTGCCATTTTAAAACAAATTTTTTATAAGCGAGTCATTTGGTCAACCAAAATATTAATTGAGAAGCTTTTTTCTTATGAACTGGACTTTTTGCATTTTACTGTGCTGCTCATAAGAGATTTATCTAAATTCTAATTTGCTTTCAATGTATTATCAAAAATAAAGATATGAAAGCATCAACTCAATGAAATATATATATTAAAACAATTAAACCACTTTTTAAAGCTACATAAATAATTTTATTTGATTAAAAGACATAATTTTTTTTATATCTGAAATAAATTGATTTAAATCAGTTAATTTAAAAAACAAAAATCAGTTGATTAATCCACTGATTTAATTTAACCTTGCTTGCATCCCTAAAGATAATTTACACACCTGCTTCTCTGGCTCTTTTATCGATAGCCCCAGATCGGCCAACGTTCTCACTTCCTGCGAGATCCACCTGGAATGAATGTGAACTATCACAAAACACTTCACTTTCAATCAATAACAATAAAATTAAAGGCTGCTTTTGTTTGTTCCATTCTCAGAAGCTAATTATCTGATTTTGCGGAGACTTGTTTAAATCAAGGTTTTATGTAATTTTTCTCGATATCTTGGGGGATTTGGGGGACAGAGAGGGACTTTTTGCGAGGTTTTTTTATAGCACTCACTAGAAGAGTTGACAAAGGGATTTGGAATATATTTTTTTAAATATTGTTAATTCAAAAATTTTGTCAAAGACAGGACAACATATCCTTACAAATAAGCTGAAATACTACTGAATATAAAATAATCTTTTTTAAAACAAAACCGACTTAAAGAAAATACACTAAAAAGTAATTTTTTTTTTAATTTTACGAACGAGAGTGAAAAATTTGAATTATTTAATATCAATTTTATAATTATTAAAACTTTTTGAAATCGGCGCCAAAATTTATGTAAGTATTTTGTAAATTGGCACCAACTTCAAAAAGTTGTAATGAGTATAAAATTGATATTAAATAATTTAATTTTTTCAACTCGTTCGTAACATTAAAAATCATCCACCTAGAAAAAAAAACATTGGTTAAACTTAAGAATAAAAGGGCACTTTTCCGAGACAACAAAATTAGTAGATATTTTCATTAGAAAAGAATTATCTATGCACATGTTTGATTCTGGTTGAGTGTTTAGTAATAAGGTTTTTAAATGTAGTAGCAAAGGTCTCAAAAAGCTGTACAAACATTTCAGGGTATTGCTTATAAAATCTGTACGTTTGAGTAATAAACTAAAAATAAATTTTGAATACATGAGTTAATCCTACGACTATAATTAAATTAATTTAAATTGCGAACTTAATTTTGTTTTGTAAAATACCCTACACTAAATATTTTATGCCTAAAAGCCAAGTTTACTGATATCAAGTATATGTGCAGTTGTGCATCTTTTCATTATATGTAAAGAAAGTTCATTGTATCACAACATAAATATCCTGTAATAAATTCTATCACATGAAACATTATTTAAATGAACTATTTTGTATAATATAATCATACTCAAAAGAGTTATCAAAATTATTAATTGTACATAAATAGGGAATTAAAAACGCAAAATATGCTTAAACTATAAATAAACAAAGTTTAAATACAAATGCGAAATATTGTTAAAAAGAAAGAAAGCAATAGAAAGTGTTCCAACATCAACTAAATGTTGCCAGTATATATAGCGGTATAAAAATTACCAAATTCAGCTTTCCAGTCTTCAATAATTCTTCTCCCTCCAGAGTGTTTTCCTTTATATGAACTGTAACAGAGAAAACTGTGTGGCTACGACTGGAAGTAGCATTAAGCATTGTTGCTGCAGTTTGCCTCCTGGCTGTGCCCTTCTCCAGAATGGTATACACCTCATCCTTGTTGTTCACCAGGATCTCCTCCAAGCCGTGGATGATGACAGAACCCTACAAGAACAGAGGATGAGTAAAATTCCTTATTGCAGTTTAGCAGCATTTATTATACAGCTACCGTACACTCGCGTATAAGCCGAGAAATTTAAGTCAAAATCTTCATCAATAAGTAGGGGGGTCAGCTTGTAC
This sequence comes from Troglohyphantes excavatus, assembly GCA_963932185.1. NCBI lineage: Eukaryota > Metazoa > Arthropoda > Arachnida > Araneae > Linyphiidae > Troglohyphantes > Troglohyphantes excavatus. Next base: position 38,132,308 of record OZ010677.1, read on the forward strand.
GTGGCTCAGTAAAATATATAAAATAATTTGCTTAAAATAGGAAAAGAAGAGAAGACGAAATTAAGCGGATTCCTAAAGAATCGCTTTGACAGATTTCCCCGATGCGAGATCGAGCGCCACATGTGTTGACTGAAGACCGTTCTGCGCATCGCGGCGTAATCAAAACGCAAAATTGCACGCAGCCTAATCAGTTTAACTAAATAAAAAAAATATGTTTTGATAAGTATTTAATTGTACCGCTGTGTACATGTTTGCAAAATCCAAATTAAGAGACTTGTTTTAAAGAATCATATTTTATTTCATTAGGAATTCACTCTTAGAATTACTTAATTTCAAACAAAATAGAAATCAACGAACATCCACAATAAGAACACAAGTAAAAAGCCCAAATCACACCACACCGGTTTAAATACCCGTCGGGAGGGAAGAAGCCGTTGCCAAACATTCCATATTAAAGCAATTATCAAACGCTCTTCCCAACCGAACGGCATTTCGCGGTGGAGGGTTTTGGGCACAATCGAATGACCGACCAACCATATTATCAAAGGCTCAACAGTAATTGGCTTATAGTATCTATGAAGCTAGTATACGTTACTTTAATAGGATTTTGGATGGAAGACTAAGAAGTTAACATTGTGCATAGCGAATGACATTGGTATTAAAGTTTATAGTTTAAAATATTTCACTATGATATTAAGATAAATGTAATTTAAAAAATCCAATGGAGGTTTGAAAGACACAAGAACATCACAAGTGGTATACTTTTTAAGCACGATGGATCGTCGCGAACTTCAAGGAAGGCCGTTTCTCCGGACACTGTTTTTTATTTATCAGCTTAAATATTTATTTTAAGACTTGACATTTCACTCTACTTTCGATGATTTTGTACGAAAATACAACTCTGCTTATACGGTTTCCCAAAGGGTTCATATTACTCTTTCCATGGGTGGAACACAGTTTTCATAAAAAAATATGAAGCTAAATAAATTCCAAAGCAAAGTGCAATAAATTGATAATTAAATTATCTTTAAAATTTTAAATTGCCATCTTTAAAATTAAAGATACTACAAAAATAGAATTCAATTTTTAATAAAGTTGGCATATCCAGGTAGGATAATCAATTAACGAACAAGCTGCAAAGAAAATATATTAATTTATCATTAAAGTTGGAGAAAAAAAACACGCCATTAAAATGTCGGTTTTCGGTACACGTCTACCTTCTGCCGATAAACAATTACCTGACAAATGCACAAAATCAAAAAAGCTTATCAAACTTTAAAAAAAAAAAAACTTCATTTTTTTTAAATTTAAAGACTAGGGATGGGACGAATATTCAGTATTCGGCCCATATGCAGAATACTTCTGTTATTCGGCCAATCATCAGCCAAATAGCTGTATTACAAACAGGATTTAAAAAGGGGAAAATTCAGATTTGAAAAATTGTTTGCTTGTAATTAGTAAAAAATCTAGCGAAATTAAAATAAGTTTCTGTGAAATGTATTATTTTTTAAACGTTTTCAGAAACTTGCAGCTTTTTAATCAGTTATTAAAATTACAAAACCTATTAAACTTAAACAGCAACTTTTTTTTTTGATCATGGCAAAACAGGTGTTGATACTTATAGACAAAAACTTTGATGAGCACCACCTTTTATCTTCAAGGACTTTTACAGAAAAAAGGTTTTGTGTATTTTAAGTAGGGATGAACCGGTTAGTGGTTTTGCCGGATACCGGATATCCGGTGCACATTAAAAACCGGATATCGGATATCCGAACTAGATTTTGACGGATATCCGGCAGTTTATTTTTTATGAAAATAACTTCTCATACACACTAGAAAAAATGGAAATCGGTCAAAAATTGAAAAATATTTTTTTATTCTGTAATATTTCCCAATTCTTTATCTTTAAAGTGATGCCAAAATTGAATAAACATTCAAAAAACTTTTTTATTTACAAAGGGTTATTCTAGGGTACTGCTAGCAATGGACGTATGTTTTGTACATTTTACACATAATTTCTGAATAATTGTAATTTTACCATATGCCCTTTCATTCCAAACATGAAAACTCAAGTTTGCTTAAAATTTTGAGAAATTTATTTTTTAATTCAACTTTATATTAGTTGTGATGACCCTCCACCATAACGCTTCGTTAAAAATATAATTTTAAAGTAAAAAATTTGTAAAAAAGTGTTTTTTTTAAAGTATCTATTGGTTAAAGGGAGAATCTGCACACTGTGAATACATTGGTAGAATTTTCAGGAAAATACTTAAAGAAAGAACAAAGAAAATTGATAACCACAAAAAAAAATCTCCCATGTTTTATTCATCCGGATATCCGGCACTTTACTTCCGGATATCGGATAGTTTAAAAGCAGACTGATACCGGATAATTACCGGACATCCGTTTCAACCCTAATTTTAAGTCAAAATTTAATTATAATTTTTTTTTTAAAAGGAAGTTACTAAACAGCTGCTGAATATTGGATAATCGGCTAAATCACTATTCGTCACATCCTTTTTATACACAAAACAATTTCTTAAAGTACAAAAAAAAAAGTTTTGAAAGCACAGAACTAAAAAGAAAACAAATTTTTTAATGCTAAAAGGTTCAGGTTGGATTAATAAAAGTGAGCAATTATTTTAGGTGAGGCACTATTTTTACAGAAAAATAACAAATCCTCTTCTTTTTAAAAAGCATCTCTGAATTTAAGAAATTAAAATAAGAAGCTTAATCTCATTTTCCAGTGGTTGTGAAAGCAGACCTCAGAAAGATATTCTTTTTAAAGCTATTCAAACAACATTGGATATTAGTTTTATGTAGAAACCAACTGTGCAGGTGGGTACTTACAGCCAAGTTAAGTGTTTCCTAAATACTATCGATAGTGTATTAATCTGCATCTAATGATTTCAATTTTATACTAGTCCTTAACATAATAGCTCATTTATCGCAAGTTAGTACCTTAAATATGCAACTCAAGTCACAATTAAAGTTTTCAAAAATTTTAACTGAAGTACTCACAATTTTATTCCGATACGAGTTCCGAGGTGCAGATATGTGTATCTAAAAATTAAATGCTGAACATTAAGTTTTATACTTCAGCTTATAAGTTTTCTTTTTATTCAGTTAATTTTTATTTTAGCCCATAATATTTTTAAAAGCAAAATCTTATAACTCCTAATGAATAAAAAAAATCAGAACTATTTTTGATTTAGGAATAAATTTTAAGACGTTGTTCGGCCCATTCTTTTTGTTTCTAAAACGTTGTTGCCTTAACTTAAAGTCTTGAATCGTCGGGACTTCGGATTTGATAACATCACGACATTCATAAAAATTTTACTTATCCATACAAGTCTGGATTCCTGTCCCCAATTGAAATTTTTCCAAGCAAATTTCAATTTTGTTTAGCATTGTTGCCAAAACTATAAAAAAATCACTATAATAGAAAAGAGTTGATAGCTGTTTTTTTATTGGTTCGAATACATAGAAAATTGTTAAATTAGTAGTGTTTCGTTATTACGGATAACATTGTACCTGAAATTTCTTAACATTCCACAGATTCTGAGTTTGTATATTACGTGTGTTAAGGAGTGAGATGACTTCACAACGTTTAAATGGATGCAAGTCCATGTTGTAAAATTAACAACCCACTCTCCCTACATACGATTTGTTATGGTAAATGGTAAACATCTCCATCCATTCTCCCAACCAACTGATTAGTTTCAGAAAAAAAGTATTGATAATGTTATTATTAAAACAGAATTTATTCATATTCTAAGTATCAATTTTGAATGTCAAAGTTAGAGATAACTTCGGGAGGTTTAAATGAACACACACCCATATATGCTGAACACAACCTCGCCTCCTTTCACTTTTTTTTTTCTCCATCTGAATGGTTTGTCTACACAAGTTTGGAATTTTTCCAATTAAAAAATTAAAATTAAAAATGATCTGGATATTAGATCATTCCGATTATTAGACATACGGATTTCAGACTTTCTAATGGAACATTGTTAATGAAATTAAGCATAAGGTATAATTTTTTTTTAAATCAGAAAATTAAAAATAAATATCCACAGCTTGGTTATTAACATGTTTAAAATTTTCGATACGGAAATATTGCCATAAAACAAGCAAAAATAAAGTTATTTATGACATACATTGCAATTAATGTAAAATAAATAAAAAAAATAACCTTCATTCCCATTTCAGAGGCATTAAAGTTTTATAGACAATTTTTGTAAAAGAAATAAGGGTAAAAAGCATACCTTTCGGTTAGTGTCTTCATACAAACGCAGTTTAGAGAGCTCGGTCGAACTGAGCAAATCAAATAACTCTTCGTTGTACAGTTCAAGAAAAGAAACTCGCACTGAAAACTCCACATTCTCCTCTTTGTTGAGCTCTTCAAAAAGTTGATGCAGCGACCGAGGGATAATTCCAGCTGCTGGATCCTGTGCCAATAGAAACGTTGTTTAGACTTTGGTTTATCAATACAGAGTTTGGCTATAATCAGGGACAACCCAAGTTGGAGCGGAAGCTATGATATGTATAAATATTCAAGTGATTTAGGCTCAACTTGAGTTGTCCCCAAGTGTAATCATAGTAAAGGAACTATATTTTATTATTGAAATAAATATACAGTGAGTCGGTGGCCAAAATATTATGACCTTACCCATATCCCCCATACATTAAAGTATACAGTGAATTTTGTTTAAAAATCCTTTGAGAGGATCATTCACTAAAATTTGCTACACCGTTACTCTTTGGTTCTCTGTTACAAATCTGGACACTTTTTTTCCCCCGTTTAAGTATTTAGTGTCCGCTGACGACCACAGAAGGTACATTGAGGCAATTTTTCGGGTTAACAGTCGTCTTTAAACACTTGCTTTTAAAAAATTCACAATGCTCAATTCATGAATCGGAGCATCCACTTTTAAAGTCTCTGAATCAAAGTTTTTACCCATACCTGTTGGAACAAAATGCTTCTACTAACTTTTTAGGCAAGCACCTTTCTTTTTTCATACCTCTAGCGGAGAAAGTATGAAGTCATAGCTTATTTACTTAAAATAAAAACATCAGGTGGTCATACTATTTTGGCCACTCAGTGTATAGTAAGACTAGCATGCAAACACCCAAAATTAAGAGAATAATCCTTAGAGTATTAAGCTGGGTAGTTGCAGGTTGAATAGAGAATAAATAATAAAGTTGTCTACTTTAAAATTTACATGGGAACTACTTTTGCAGACATAAGAAGAGTTAAGATTATAAAAATGTTTCTTTGTGCTTTTTCTAATTGATAACAAGTTTATTTCTTAAATTTAAACTAGGGATGAACCGGATAGTGGTTTTGCCGGATACCTGGCGCACATTACAAACCGGATATCCAAACTGGATTTTGCCGGATATCCGGTAGTTTCTTTTTTAGGAATATATCTTCTCATGCACACTAGAAAATTCGGAAATCAGTCAAAAATTACAAAATATTTTTTTTATTCTATAATATTCCCCAATTCCTTACCTTTAAGGTTATACCAAGATTGAATAAACATTCAAAAAACTTTATTTACAAAGGGTTATTCTAGAGTGCTGCTAGCAATGGGCGGATGTTTTGTACACTTTAAACTCAATTTCTGAATAATTGTATTTTTACCATATGCACTTTTATTCCAAACATGAAAACTCAAGTTTTCTTAAACTTTTGAGAAATTTATTTTTTAATTCAACTTCATATTAGTTGTGAGACGTTATGACACTCCACTATAACGATTCGTTAAAAACAAAATTAATAGAATTTTAAAGTTAAAAATTTGAAAATAAAGTGGGTTTTTTTTAAGGACTCTCGAAGTAAAAAATGTATATAAAAAAAACTTTTAATGCTATAAACTTTTTAGAGGGTCATAACTTTAAGAAAGATACTTTAAGTAATTCCAACAAAAATTATGCTTCTATATGAACAGGGTTCCCACTCAAAACCTAAAACAAAATTCCCTGACTTTTCCCTGTTTTCCAGTAGATTAAAAAAAAATTCCAGTATACGACTGACATCATTGTTATGCATGAAAAACCAAATACTGTCTTATGCAACAGCGTGTGCAGAGTTAAATTTCTGTATTAAGCACTTTTTAACCCATCAACAAAATTTCTTAAGCACATGCGTGAACATCAGTTGGCTTACACTGCAGCAAATACCCAAGTTATGTCAAATTAGCTACTGCTAAAAAAAATCATTTCAAAAAGCACACACGAAAATACGCAAAATGCATTTGCTCGTCTATCAATCAATTTGAATTAAGGTGCAAGGTTCGCTTTTCAATCCCTTTAAATATATAGTTGTATAAAAAAAACTACAAAAAGTTAAATAAAATTAAATTTTTATTATTAAAATAAATTAAACACATAAAAGTTTCAACCCAATATTAATGCCTAAAATAATTTTTTATCCAAACGTAAACAGACAAGCTACTTTCAAAAGTCAACGTTTTAACCTAAAAAGACAAGTCCCAATCTTCAACTTAGTAAAATAAATTTCATTTGTGGAAAAATTAAAAAATTTAAAGCAATTTCGTTAACTAGTGCAATGCAAATCCTAATAAACTAAGAAGTACTGAAAAATAAGCATTTATTTATGAGATGCAAAAGGATTGAAAGCATTTCAACGGACCTCGCAGCAAATCGCATTTCGTGAATTTCTATAAATTAATGCTTTTCATTAATGGAAAAAAATTCTTAAAAAAAACGACCTTTACTGAGGTCGCGCATTTGCCAGACACAACGAAATTTAGCATAGCCTTAGAGGTATAACAATCTCAACTTTAAAATAAAGTCTCCAAATTAAAAAAAAAAAAAAAAAAACGGAATTCCGGGTTAGACTACGAAAAGTAGGACCTCTGAAGAGTTTGCCACAAAAATAATGCACCCACAAAATTATTCAATAGGGGAACGATCCATTCAAGGAAATGGGTGGAAGAAATTTATTTACATGATATGCCCACGCAAATAATGCATCATAAAATTCTGCAATAAAAAAATTATCCATTTCGCAGTATATGGAATTAAAAATTAAAGAAAACCTTTATGGTAGGAAATAAAAATCTGCAAAGGATCGTCTGGAAAGGATTGCATTCGGAAATTTGGCAATAAAGGCTGCTGAAATATTCTTGTTGCATGGTATTAGAAACCAAAAACGTTTGCAGAAAACTAATGTTTGGAAGACATGACCCCTAAAAAGATTCATTAAAAAAATTCGGCAACAAGAAAGTGATCCCTCGCAGAAACAATCACGGTGCGCACGTCACCTACAAAGAGTATGCGCAGAAAAAGAATATTTGTATCTACATCGCTTCCAAAATAATACATCACAAAATTCGACAATACGAGCATAATTTTTTTAACATTATGGAGTTTAAGACAAAAGAGTGTAAAGAAAATAAAAATCTGCTACAGGATCGTCTAGAAACGAGAGAAAAAAACGTACGGGTACGGCGTTAGCTAACGTAATGGAGATAGTGATAATCATTATAGAAAGCGCACAGCTAAGCTAGACGTTTGCATGCGCACATATTTCCTGTCATTAAAAATGATGGAAGAGTTAAGTATGACATCATCACTACGGAACATATTGAACGACTGTGAACGGTTTCGGTGACAGATTGAGAATTATCCAACTGAAAAGAAATTCCCTGACTTTTCCAGAAATTGTTCAAATTCTGCGATTTTTCCTGACTTTTCCAACCTCTTTTCATTTTCCCTGACAATTCCCGGTGCGTGGGAACCCTGTATGAATTACAACTTGCATAATCATGTTTAAAAAAAAAACATGATAATTAGCATTTGACTTAATTCAGGTTTTTTTTTTATAATGCAGTGATTTTTAAAGTGTTTTCATACATGAAAAAAAACTAGTTTTAAATTTATAATTAAAAAAAATCAAGTGTGTACGTACACCTTAACAGTTCTTTAATAAACTGTTCATATTTATAGAGATTTTGAAACGGCCAGATCTGTATTGTACAATGAGTTTGAAAATGTAATTTGAAATATTTCCAAATTGCCGATATAAATTGCGCCAAAATTAAATGCTAAAACTAACTTTAAGACTGGAGAATAAAACAATTTCTAATATACAACGAACAGAGATGTAGCTATGCACTCTACACACCACCACCCATGTGAATTGTTCAAACTCTAAGATACTCTACTATAGTGGCGTGTTTCGAATGTTTGCAGCATATCTTCCTTGCCATCTATTCGCTGTGACTCACCGTGTCCGAGTCTGAAACGCACTTCTTACCCACCTGAATAGCCCGAGAAAAATTCAAGGGAGAATCTGCACACTGTGAATACATTGGTAGAATTTTCAGGAAAATACTTAAACCAAAGATAATTGACCGCCACAAAAAAATCTTCGATGTTTTATTTATCCAGATATCCAGCTTGGTAAATCGGATATCCGGCACTTTACTTCCGGACATCGGATAGTTAAAAATCAGCCGGATACCGGATAGTTACCGGATATCCGTTTCATCACTAATTTAAATCCACATAATTGCTGGTTAAAGTAGTCACTGAATAAGTGGGAGAAAATAAATGGCAACAAACTTCTATCCTTCAAAATCCAGTCTTTCAAAGAGGGAAAAAGAGGTAGAATTAACATTGAGCTTATAGGCTAAAATATTCAGAATTACTGAAAAAGAATTCAAGGGAGAAAAAAAAGTCAATTTCTCTCCATGTATGAATATTTTACGGCTAAAAATGTCAGATATTTGCCAATTATTTTACATGCTTCACAGCAAATTAATAAGTGTCTAAAAAACTTACATCTTCCCAAGAGCAATTGGAATTGTTTCTTTCACCTTCCATGGTGTAAGTTTTACCAGTTCCAGTCTGACCATACCTAGAGATAAATAATATTGAGATTAGTAAAGTTACAACAGTTTAAACCAAATGTTTCAACTAAAAAAATAAAATATAGCATTTTATAACTTTTACTTGATAAAATACTTCAAATTCTTAAACATTCCAAATAGTTATACGAGAAAAAGATTACTATCTGACAATGCAAGAATTGTTTTTGTTATATTTTTATACTAAAAATTGATATAAGAAAAGACCCAAGGCTTATTTGAAAAAAAATAAACACATTTTAAGTAGTTAACTGCAAAGTACCTTTAAATGTTATCTAACTTTCTTGACCTAAAAATTAAAGATACCAACTTTGAACTATTTTCATAAGTTAAATATTAAAACATCAGGCAATTATAAAAAATTATCTATGTTCTGTCATCACATGTCTTTACACCTAATTCATTTAAAAAATGCTTTAATGAGAGTAAAAATTTACATATCTTTAAAAGATTTTTTTTTTTTTAAACTATCAGGAAATTGATATTACAAGATTCTATATTGAACTTTTCAAGTAGAGTTGATACATAGGATAAAGCCTAGCCAATCTTATATATGCATTTTTTAATTAAGTTTAACACACACAAATTTACTTGTTACTGTTATATGTTTTAGCAAAACATATCGATTCTTTTTCTGAAAATTTAAACAATGCGTGGAAACATGTAAATATATATTTTACAATATTAATAAAGTCATTAAAAATATATACAACCATAACATACAGTGAACATTATTTGTAGCTAACTATAATATATAAAGGGTTTATAAAAAAGAAATTAAAATATATTAAACTTACGCAAAAACTGTGCAGTTATAACCCATAAGAACTTCTTGTATAAGAGGTCCAACTACAGCCTTATAAACAGCAATCTAAAGATAAATATTAGGCAATTATTAAAGAACTAGATAGCAGTTTCATATTTAAATAAAATGTTACACTTTAACTTATTTCATAATAACATTTTATACTTCCAATTATATTTTCATCAATAACGTGTAAATGGTTTCAGTTAACAAAATTTAAGAACTTAACGAAGTTATTCAAATGATTATCACATTGGTAAATAACTAGTGTACGGTGCCTCCTTGGCGCGATTCTGAAAATTGGTGCCAAAGCCTTGGGCAAACAACGTGAAACGGTGCGAGAAAAACAAGTAGGGCTGCCATACATCATGATATTGCTAGGAACGTCATAAAATAGTGTTGCCAAAATATAAAATTTATCACCCACCAATCGTCTCCAAATCACATTTGGCGGGGGCACCGTACACTAGGAATTAACCATCACATTTTTATTTTATCCCTCTCAGGAAAAAAAGTACCTTATCATAGTATATCTCATTTATCGTCCTAATTTAGTTTAAGTTGCAATATAATATACAAAGTTCATATTGACTTCAAAGAGACTAAAAACTCTATCAAGACTATATTTAAAATCTTCATTGGAGTAATAATAATTAAAAAAAAACTAATTATTTCTGTCAAAAACCTATCAGTATCAAATTTTTATTTAAGGTGTTTTAGATAGATTATCATAATTTTATCTAAAATTCTATTAAAGAATATGTGTACACTATCTTCATAAATTATAAAAGCGAATGATTTATTAATACAGTTATATATTATTTTTCTTAACAAGACGAATCTTAACAAGTGAAGTATCAAAAGAATTTCCTAGAAGACTGATGAATCCTACATTCAATGTTCATGTCATAAATATCAATAGATAGCTTAAAAAGAATTATTGCACTAAAATTGGTAAAGAGTTGAGTGCGATAGTGGATTTGGCTGTGTTTTCAAATAGTCGATAAATGATGCGATGCGTTGTGAATGAGTTTTTTTTCTCCTGATCTTTATGGTTACTTCCGGTAAAACACACAATTACAGTTAACAACTCAAGCATTGCATTGTTATTTTGAAACATGGTCGGATGACGAAATTAATTGATTCGATCCACTGCGTAATGGTCTATCGGTGGCTTGTTTGTTTTAATTAACGTCGCACTAGAGCTGCACAGTGGGCTTTTGGCGATAGTTCGGGGACTACCTCGAAGGAAAGACCCGGGAACGATGCCTTGTATTTTTGAACCATGGTCAGATGACGAGGACAACACCTGAGCTGGCACCCGACGCAACCTTAATAGTCGTCAGGACATTGGACCCCGATCAGATTTATCGTGCACCATTCCCGTATACAAGTCAGTATAATTTGTTGGATGTTCTGGACGACTTTCTAGCATTTTTGTAGCGAAGCTGGCAACCCTCAGATCGCAAGTATATCAGTGGCGGTTAAAAATTCATTTTGAAGGATTTTTATTAGGTCTGCACGATTGGATGAAATAACGACGTACTCGAGTTTCACAATGGGCTAATGGCGAAGTTTTAGAATTTATCGCAAAGGTTTCTATTTGTTAACTTCATAGTAGAGTTGCATATTGGACTATTAGTGATGGTTTGGCGCCTACCTCGAAGAAAATGCTTCGTATTTTTTAACCAAGGTCAGATGGTGAGGATGTCACCTCAGCTAGCAACCGGCACAACATATAATAGGCCTCAGGCATTGTATCCCGATTAAATTACTAGACACATTGCTTTAGAAAATGGCTGGGGGCACTGGACAACGGCACATTACCTGAAGAAAAAATGCTGGTACCCCTTCCGTGAAGTCGTTTGGAGCTACTCATCCCTTCCGAGCATTCGTTTTAGGCATCAGGCAATGGCCCATTATAAAACTTCTCTCATTAGTTGGGGCTAGCAAATAGTTTAACTCTTGGGGTCTGGAAATTGTAACTCTAAGACCTTTGTCAACAAAGATGGTGAACATTAACTTTGGCAGATTGTGACCATATTCTAAAGTCTACGAAATAATTTAGTGTTAATAAAGCAGTTAACTCAGAACCCAGAAAAGAAAAATGCTTACTTGTTTAGTATCTGGTGGGAAGACTTTGTCGAAGAAGAATTCTCTGTTAGAGTTACGGTCCTTCAACACAATTTCTTTCTTTTCAGGTATAACATCCACCACTGATGGAGAGCATTGCTTTTTCTCAATGCTGTTCAAAGGTCTAAAGAGGAAATATATTTTAAATCACATAAAACGGTTAAATTCAAGGACAGTCAACAATTGTTGGTTAAATGTATTAAAGGGTCACACTTTGCAAGTTTTTTGAAAATGCGAAATTCCAAACTGCTAATAAGTTCTTAGCGACAAATAACGTTTTATTGCCAATCAAAGAACTCCAGTTCCTTAGAAGGATTACCAGATTGGCAAAAGCTAAGCAGTTTTAATAAATTTAAACAAAATTAAAATATTGTTTCTTAAAAGCATTACAAAATATATAGTTACAGTTTTATGTCTGATACTGTGTATATAAAATAAAGTATTCCTTAAGTATAAAGGAATGCTTCAGAATTTGAAACAAAATGTTCAATCATGGTTCCATAACGATTCAGTGTCTTAAAGAGACTTGGTGATTTCAGTTTAATGGTATTCAGTAAATTTTCATTTAACACAAAATTGCATGAGCTCTTTTTTTGGTAAAGGTTTACTGTACGGTCACCCTTGGCGACTTTTTCAAAATCTCGCCAAAAGTCGCCATTTTGGCGACTGTTGTCCAATAGGGTTGCTGCAATTCCTTGTCGTTACGGAGGGGGGTTGCCATTTAAAAAAAATTATCGCCAAATGCGGAAAAATCGCGCCAAGGGTGACCGTACAGTAAACCTGACCCCTTTTTTTTTATACTTTTTCGATGAATACTTTTCGTTTCAAAGGACAATTTGATCTTGTTTTTAAGGTTTTCTGTTTCCTAGAATATTTACTCCGTGACAGTTCCATGGGCGTTACACGACTGCCAAACAACGCATTAAAATAAATTTCCACAATAAATATTTTCTATGAATAAGATATATGTCATACATTAATTGTAGAGGTGTAGGTTTACAGAAGAAGAAAAAATCAGTTACCTGCAACGAGCAAATACTTGAATCCGTTGATTTTTCTGGTTATCACCTTTTTTATTCATGGTGAAAAAACGCTTACTGTGCTGACTGGATAAATAAATAAGTTGAGAAACACTAAATATTACAATAAAACACAAATATATATCAAAACAATATTGAAAATCGCCGCGTAATGCCCTCCGCAGTTTCAAAAAACAAACCGCTAATAGCCAACCAATCAGAAGTAGTTTTGCAATAGCAAATCAGCATACACCTTTGAATCACTGGATTTTTTATTTTTGTTAAAGTTTTTAATTAGTTTTTACAATTTTAATTCGTCAAAAATTAAATATTTGTATTTAGCTGTAAATAAAAACAAGCTTACGACTTCAACAAAAAAAATGTAAATTACAAAAAAAAAAAAAAATCGTTGAAAGAAAAGGGGGATGTTAAGTTGGTTTGGTTTTGTTAATTAACGTCGCACTACAGCTGAACAGTGGGCTATTGGCGACGGTCCGGGATCAATCTCGAAGGAAAAATCCGGTAACACATACACATTCACACACACATTCATACATGCACCTCGTTATTTTAGAACCATGGTCAGATGACGAGGAAACACCTGAACTGGCACCCAACGCCTTCAATAGACGTCGGGACTTTGGACCCCGATCAGATGTATCCAGAAATATGTTTTTCTGTTTGGAAATAGTTAAGTTTTAAATGAAAAAATATGAATTTTTTGAAAATAAAAGAAAATTACTAATCTAAGCAAACCGAATGCGCTGTAATATTGTTTTAATATAATTTTTTTTAAATATTTTTTTTACAGATAGTAAAATATAAGAAAAGTATTCAAAATAGACAGCTGATATTTTTTAGCCAGGGTGATTAAACTAAAAAAAATTATAATTTTTGGGAAGATACAAGTTCTTGATTCATATACTATCAATCTTACTGTAAATGAAAATAAAAGTTTTTTTTTTTTTTTTTTTGACAAATGCTTTTATAAATACATTTAAATACAAAGGTTATCCTTATTGATTATTTTAGGTACCATAAATTAAAAAGTTAGAAGTAATTATATAATATTGTTCATTTATAATAAGTAACAAACTTTTAACTATAAATTTATTACATTAAAGGCCAGAATAGTATTTATAATTTGTTGATAATGTTATTGATAAAAACTAACAAAGCAAAACTATATAATTGGCTTTGAACCCATTAAAAAATATGTTAATGCTTAATATTTTCATGAATAGTTTTATATATTTTATTGTACAGAGCAAGCCCTAATTTTTAATTAAATTAGAAGTTTGTAATTGGAACTCCTACCTATAAAATGATATAACTGCAACAAAATATTCCAGAGTAATGGAAGTAATTGTAACAAATTATTTAAAATATGCTATAGAATTTTTTTTTATGTACTTTTAAATGCGGTAAAGAAAATTAGATTTCTACTATAAATACAGGTGTTTTTTGCAATCTATTATATATCTGATTTTGATTGTTTTTTTAAAACATATTTATGTTGTACAATTAAAAAAAAATCTTAAGAAGATAAATTTCATGTAAATTTTTTTACAGAATAAAAAATTGATTTTATTATTGTTTGGAACCAAATTTTATAAATTGACTACACATATTTTTAAAAAATCATATGCATACAAAAATTATTTACACGGGATAAAAATAAAATCATAAATAAAAGTATATCTCCAAAGTTTTAAGTTTCTATAAACTTTTCTTTTTTTACATTCATTTTTACTTCGAAGGTTGTTGATTTCTAAATAAATACTCAGTATGAAACATATCCTAAAGTTGACCTTAAATAAATATGTTCAAAATTTTTTTTATTCATTTTCTACTTAAATATATCTGTGCATGTAACATATTTCATTCGTGATGTAACAATGTAGCCACATTATAATTTTTTTACCCAAACACACAACATAAATTTTTAGGGGATTATAAAATTATGTTGTGTCTAAGAACACATTATAACAATACATTGTGCTAGAATTTTTTATTTCAAAACATTTAATACATAAATGACATAAAACAAAACATGCACCGCCGCTGTTTGTACTAATTATATATGGGTCGCTTGCACTGAAATTATGTTTTTAAACTTAATATTCTAACTAAGTTTTCAAGTAAACTGTTTAACTGATGTGAAGGTTCAAGAATGCCATTAATTTTTATATTTTAATGCTCTGTGGGGCCCTAAAATACTTTTTGCACTTAAGCATATGTTCATATGTTTGTCAAAACTAATTTATACATGGGAAATGTATAAAAAGACCATCTCACTATAATTTTATATAGAACCAAGGGTGATCTCTGCTTAGAGAGGTTTCCTGTCCAGAAAGTTTGTTTGTCTAGTATTCCTTGATTCAGCAAAATATCAACTAAAAAATCCTTGAAATTGTTATCCAAATGATCATACAAAAACAAGAATATTTTAGTCATGTTCTCAGGAATTCAGCACGGTAATAAAAGTTTTGTATGACATTGACTATCTATATAAAATTTAATACAAGTATTTATAAAACATAGAATTTTTTTCATGTACGGTACGTAAACAATATTGCACATATTTAACCCTAGAGTCAGAGGTGGCGCCACTGGGGGTGCTGGGGGGGGGGGCTGTAGTCCCCCCGTCGGGCAAGCCAAGCCCCCCTGTCGGGCAGAATTATGAAGTTCGTCGGGGAAGAAGTGTTAATTTAATTGTTAAAAACAAGTTTTTGTGAAACATTAAATAATTTGTTTTATTAAAATGGATCTGTGTCATCTCGACAGGCAGAATTCCAACAATGTTACAGTTCATTGAAATCCCGACTTTTATGTCCGAATAAGGGCTCGGACAAGCATCCGATGGGCGCGAGTTCAATCCTCAGCATGTGTGCAACGATTTAGTAAACGGATGGTTGTCAAATTCGCCCTTTTCCCGACCAAGATACTATATTCTGCGTGTATGAGCTTGCTGGGAGGGCTGGATGTAACGTAAGGGTATTTAACGCAGTTAATTGAAAAGTAATAGTCAGTAAATTTAAGAACTTTTGGGGGGTTGTGGCGTTTTATTTCAAGATTGGTTTGTCGGGCTTGACATCTCATCGTAATTTTGATCCTGTCGATATTTTTACGTTTAGGAACTTTAATTAGCCTTTTTATAAGTAATTTCAGCAAACAAACAAAAAAAAAATTAGTAATAAAAAATTAGGTAGGAAGTGTCTCTCTCAAAATGACCGCGGTGTTTAAGGCATGTAACGTCAAACTCAACTCAAGCACTTTTTGGGTTCCGATAAAAACTCTGCATGCTCTCAGACGAGTATGAGTTAGATGATAATGCAATTACGCCAACGCTGTTCAAGGCTTATGATTTCGTTACGTAAGTTTTCGTTATGTTCATGTTTAAAGTTAACTTCGCCCACGCCCTGCATGCACCCTTTACACAGATACGATTTTAAAAACATTACATATGTAAAGAAAAAGATTTTTACTCTTATAAAATACCGTCTCTCGTTAGTACATGATCATGGATACTGAGCAAAATACGTATCTCCGGTATTACCGTCTGTAAAATTATTTCAATAAACGTGTATTGATTCATCCATTTTACTGGTCATAAAAAAAAAGCAAGTATATGACTCTAAGGTCACTACATTTTATGTCAACGAGTAAAACGCGCGTGAGCTTCTCGGTGATTCGAGAATTCATACGGTATGGGTTCTCGAATCACCGAAAAGCTCACGCGCGTTTTACTTGTTCGTGTAGAATGGACCTGCCTTACCTTAAATTGTACCTATTATAAAAACAAAAAATAAAACAGATTTTTTATTATACAACTGCAAATCAAAAATTAGGAAAAAAACTCCGTTTTGAACTATTTTTTGTACATTGTCTTTACGAAACAAATTTGGCATGACGCAAAAAAAAACATTTCATCCAACATTGATTACTTCAATAATACAGAAAAAAAACAATAGTCATTTAATTGCTGTCTCAGTTTACCATGTTTTATGTTCATGTAGTTTCATTTTAACGAATGTGGACAAATATATCGGATTTTGCGCAGTCTAGTTCCAAACGTAAAATTTATTTTACTTTTTGTCGAGGCAACCATTGTCACTTGACCATAGAAGAACAATTTAGCCGTCCACGGCAGCCTGAGAGTCGCTTTATTTCCCAGACCAGACAGATGCCTCCAAAAGATAAAATCAGTTTCATCGAGTGAGAACATTGGTCCCTCTTCTATGTTTCTCGACCCCCTTGTGTTTCTTGACAAAGGGACGGCAAGACGCCCCTCTCGACTCGGATCCAGTTCAGCCTTAGGGGGCATACTAAACTGTCCGGCCGAGGCGGCCACCGAGGTATTGGGAGCAATGCCGCTAAAAGGGCAATTAAGGTGGTAAAAATGTCATCTCATCTGTCACTTGTTATCTTCATCTTCAAAGGAAAAGAACTAAAGGCAAAATATTTTCATTCAAGAACACCCTTTTCCATTTTATAGTTTTTTTGTTCTTTTAGCTGGCTTTTCACTGGCAAGCTCTGTTTGAATTTGGGGGTCACGCATCTGCATAGGATAGGACACAGAGAGGACTGCTGACTGGTGTTGGTACACTAGTATTTAAGGTTTCTAAGAAAAAGGAGGTCCAGTAAACGAACCGATCACTTGTATTGTACGAAGCTGAACATTCTGAGTTCCGTTCTTTATGAAAGGTTTAAAAAACTTGATAAAGTTTGCTGTTTTTAATTTTTAAAAGAGTAAAAATGCAGTAAAGTAGGCAATGCATTGAGATTAGTGAGTGTCCGATCTGCGAGGATCTATTATCATATAGTGGATTTGGGAACTACAGTACCGTCAAACTTTGATGCAATTCGTATAAGGTGAGATGTCTTAAAAATTATTGTGATTTTTTTTTAATTATTTGTACATGACAATTTAATAATATTTGATTTATTTTGTTAAGAACGGAGTCCTATCGTTTGTTGATTTTTATGTTTTCTGCATTTCGAAGAACTATTGCAATTTTTCTATTGCCTATTTAATTTATTTAGTATGGTACTTTTTCTAACAATACATTTTTTATATGAAGTTTAAAAATACCTTTATTTTTATTAAAATTTTTATTACTGTACATTTTGTGAAATTTCAATTTATTTGTAATTTAATAATAAAATATCAATATGGAATAAGTTTTTCATGTGGGATCGTTAAAATTAATATATTGAGAAATATTTGTTCTAAAAAAATCAGTTCAGAAGAAATCAAATCCTATTTTAAAGGACAATCATGGTTCAATTAGGTAGTCAGAAATAGTTTTCCATTGAATGGACAGTCGTTAAATCCATTAAATTTTTAATTAGTCCTACTAGGTAATTTAAACATGTTAGTGTAAGTAAAATGAAAATATAAGATTGAATTGATTAAAGAAATTTGAATTTTTAACAAATATATATTTCCTAAATTATTATTGGTTAAACAAAAGTCAATATATGAGATTTCTATGTATTAGACACAGGCGATTCCATTGTCAATTCAGCTTTAATTTTTCAGGCTGACTAAAAAATTAAAAACGAAATTTTTTTCTTATGTAACAAACATTTAATTTTATATGTTCACTGTTTCATACGACATTAAAATTTATAGAAAATTTAAATTACTTCTAAAATTGAACGAAATCGCTTCAAAGTTAAAAAAAAAAAAAAAAACGATATCATGGTGAAAGTGAAATGTTACGGATAACAGATTGGATTGATTTTAAGATACACAGGAAGTTAAGTATTAAAAAAAATCTTTTTAATATAATTTTTTTAAAAATAGTACAAATCCAAAATGTCTTCGAAAAATTAAAATATTTCTTTAAAAAATATGTCACACTTCCTATTTTTTTGTGGACTTTTAAATTTGTTATCTCAGTCGTAAATATATTGTTTGGAAAAGGTCGTGGAAGAAATAAACGAATGCCTAAAATTTTTTAAAAAACTTTTTCATCTTCAACCATGATTGACCTACAGCTCAATGTTATGAAAATAATTTCATAAGAAATAACTCATCGCTCATTTCCGTTGCCTTTTATAAATATAAATGTTTTATCATTGTTTTTAAATAAAAAAAAAACCACTAAATTAAATGACAGAGCGGTATGTTTGTACATTTTTTTTTACTTATCTTTTCCCCACTATACTTTAGGTTTGCGAAAACTGTAAACGAGTTAAATAGTAATTATTCCAACATAAAAATGATACTTGTTAATTGCAGTCCAGAATATTTGAAACTCTGCAATTCTTTAGTAATAAAGTAATAACCCCTTCCTGACCCTCTAAGCCGCAGCTGGCCCATTATAACCCGCTGGGAAAGGACACGGAGGGGGGGGGGGGGGGGGGGGGGGGGGCAAAATTATTTTTGGTCCGACCAAAACAAATATTTTTTTTATTAATAATTGATTTGAATTTTTTTAACTAATAATTTTAATTAATCATTTTAATTAATAATTTATAAAAATTTAGTTAATAATTTGAATAAAAGTTAATTAATAATTTTAAATTAGCAATTTTATTAATAATTTTAAATTAGCAATTTTATTAATAATTTTAAATTTTTTATTTTAATTAATCATAATAATTTTTAGTAGTAATTTTAAATTAGTAAATTTAATTTATAATATTTTTTAATTTAAGCAGTAGTTTTAAATTAAAATTATAATTTTAATTGATTAAATATTATATATAAATTATAAATAAGATGCAAATTAAAAACTTAATTTTCGCAGGTTAATCTTTAGTCATTTCATAATTTAAATTACTAACAAACCTGCCTGACATTTTACTGGGATTTAAGTCTGTAGCAAAATATTGATGGGGGGTCATTTGAAGCAATTTTAAATTAGTAATTTTAATTAATAATAATAATTTTTAAGTAGTAATTTAAAATTTTAAAATAATTCTTTATTTTATAATTAAAAATAACAGAATAATAATCATTATTTTCTGGTTAATTTTATCATGCGTGACATGGGGGAGGAGGTTTCATTGGTTGCGTGACGCAGCAAAACGGCCCATTGCGGCAAAATCATAATGGAAATTGGCGTTGCTCGTAAAAAAATGAAATAATTGAATAAAAAATATATTATTATAAAAAAAAACTTTGATTTGTAGAATCTGTAAAGATAGACAATGGAAAAATGCTTGCCTAATCATCAGCACGAAATGCAGCGCCGCAGAAAAAAATCCGGAATTTTTTTATTAACACAGATTTAAACGAGAATCTGTTGACCCCACCCTTCGTAAATAGAGCCAAGTTTTCCATTATGTGACCTTCGTATTTATAATAGTTGAATATAACTTTTTAATAATCCACCATAAAACTTTTCAAACGAATGTGCATTATTCTTGGGAATTATCAAAACCCAAATTAAAAAAAAAAGCGGAAAACCGTATTTCCGCGTGAAAAGTAACACGTATGAGTGACAGAAAACTAATTTGTAAATGTAATTGAATAAAAAATTAGTTAGTTTTGGTTTGGGTATTTTCAGCGATAATCTCAATACACAAAAAATATTTGAATAAGAAAAGAAGTACATACTTTAAACACATCAGCAAAATATTTGCACGATGCTTCTTTCTTTTGTCTTGAATCTTCCAATAGTTTATGTTTTTGTGAATGAGAGACATACAACCTCTCAGAAAACTGATTTTTGAGAAGGGGAAAAAATTCCACTGGCATTGTGAGGGAGCGAAGAGGATCACAATTAGGGGCGTTATTTTTTTTTGACAGGGGTCATTTACAATCCTTTTTTAAAGCACGTAGAGGATGAATGGGTCTTTTCAGGGAAAATACCTTACTTCAAAGCAAGCAATTTCTGGATTGATGCATTGTGAATTCCGGCTCAACTGCCGCCCCATTTCAAGTGTTAAGAAAAATAACCCTTTACATGTACAAACAACCAAGGTAAACAGACCTACGACCCCATCGCCCCCCCCCCCCTCCAAAAAAAAGTTGAATTTTCTGTCTTCAAGGCTGTTTCACCATTGTTCTCCTTAAAATCATCCCTAGGGGACAGAAGGGAAGGGAGCAGAAGATACAAGTGGGGTAGACCAGGAAATGCGACGTGTGTTTTCTCTGTAGAAATCAGAGAGAAAATCTTCATGTTTTTTATTGCATTTGTTATTTTTCAAAAAAAAAAAAAAATTAAACTGGCTAGGGGGAGGGGGGGGGGGGGGGGAGGTACTAACCCAATGCTGGCTACGCCACTGCCTCCAGTATTGGTTCACATTTTTACAAAAATAAAACTGCAAATATGAAAATGTGCATAACCATGCTTTCTTTTAAAATTCTTTTTCAGAACTGAAAGGATATATTGACAACTAAACTACCTATAATAAAGGGCATAATAGACGATAATTGTCGTTTTAATGATCCAAATTTGAAATTTTCCCTGATTTTTTGTGAAATTTTTAAAAATTCCCTGATAATTCTAGAATTAAAAAATTCCTTGATAATTCCCTGATTATGTTGCCACCCTGTAATAGATATAGTTCCTAAGAAACACCCTAACGCAGTAGATTAAAAAAAAATTGTTTCAACATAAAATATTTTTAGGAATTTATTGTTTATGTGTATTGCTAGAAAAACTGAAAATCCATGGACGACTTAGTCGCTCAGATCCGTCAGAGGGCTAATGTGCATTGCTGTTAAGATTTTATCGTCTTATACGTTGTTGTTTAGCGCAAAGTTGTAAGACCTCATTGGTCAGTCAATGTCTGAAAGTGCAATTATTGTACGATCGCTTCTTGTTCCAAATGAGATATTGATATCAATATAAAGGTAGAGTCTCACCCCCTTCCTCCTGCACACACATTGTATTTCCCTTCCAAACAAAAATGGTCTATAGCTGGTTTAAAGTTCGGCCTAAGTCCGAGTCGGGGATTGTGTTTTTAGCCATCGTTGTATAGTAATAGGGATATTGGTGCGATATCTTTTGCCAACTTGGCGGTGGCCCTGCCATTAAACTAGAGACCTTGCGCTCATTGCGTATGCACGGACTGACCACCTGCCGCCCAAAGAGGCTACAAAGAAGGATCCTTGAACCTTGGCTTGGTGGAAAAGTCGGCCGACCCCTTCCTGACCCTCTAAGCCGCAGCTGGCCCATTATAACCCACTGGGAAAGGACACGGAGTGTTCGCGATAAATTTCACTTTGGAAGTAAACATCCCTGAAAGGTCTTCGGTGTCAAGTGATTTTTATGCTGCTTTAATATCCTGGAAGAGGGGATTTCAAAGCATTAATCCGATTTGTAGAAATTGTTGATAGCGATGAAGGTAATAGAGATATTGCCACGTTTGGTTAATTAACGTTCCACTAGAGCTGCACAATGAGCTATAGGCGACGGTTTGGGGCCTATCATGAAGGAAAGATCCGAGAACGATGCCTCGTATTTTTGGACCATGGTCAGATGTTGGGACAACAGATGATCTAGCACCCGCGCCTTCAATAGGCATCAGGACTTTGTACTACAATTAGATTGATCATGCACCAGGCCCGTATACACGCCGGCATAATTTGTTGGATGTTCTGAACAACTTTCTAGACATTCCACGGTATTTGCCCGCTCTGCAACTTTTTTTTTATTATACGTTAATTGACGCAAAATAAACCCATTTAAAAAAAAAAAGGCTAAACTTACTAAAATGTTTTTTATTTTAGTTAGTTAAAAAAAAAAGGGTGGTGGGGGGGTTATTTTGCGTCAATTATCGTATAATAACATAACAACAAAATTTTACGGAGGTCACAGATCAACGGCAAATATCGTGGAAAAGCCCAATACGAGTGACTTGTTACAGTAGCAGAATACGTCTGAATTGTATAACAGCAGGCTATATATTATTGAAAATACCCAGTTTTCCCAGATATGCATTGGATTTTTAGTTAATGGAAAATACTAATTTTACTAATTCTTTTTAATAAATAGATTGCTTTAACCAACCAATCATCCACGTGCAAATGGTTAAAAGTGTGTAAAAGTCTTGTTGTCTTGTCCGCAGCAATACAATTTTGATGGATCATCAGACAGATTCGTGATTGAGACCAAACGGGTGCTCATCTTGAGCCTCTTTTATAAGTTCCTAGATTCTTAATCGCATTTTGTACAAGTCTACTTGAGACGCTATCTGGGCGGGTGGCGGAATCTTCTGTTCATTGCTGCAGATAGAACTTAATTCACCTTTCTCATTTTCTTTTCCTTTCTGCTTTTCTTCCAGATTCGGTTTGGCTTTCACGGATGCCATCAAGTTCCAAGAGCTTGTCTGGAAGAAAATACTTTTTTTAAAATTGGAAATGTAGTCTGAACAAGCACACAATTCGTCAGTTTCCAAGCATAAAATAAACTGCGAAATAGAATTAGAAATAAAAGCCACTTCCATATGGTTGATTAAGATGGCCACAAGGATTTGATATACCGAATTAAAAAATGAGCTTAAATCAAAAGACTTTTGTTGTAATAGCTATGCTTGGGGCCATTTTGACATTTCCACATCACGATGCAACCATCGCTTTGTCAGAGATCGATATTTCAATGAACACAGGGACCACAGCCATATTTTGAGAAAAAATACTTTGAAAGTTTTTATGAAAACCACAAATACACACATTCTGAGGACCTGCTGTCATAATTGTTCTGTAATTTTAAAGTAAATAAAAAATTAAAATAATTCATTTTAAAAACATGAATGAATGCAATTTAATTTGTTTTAAATTTACAGAATATAATTAATTTTTGACAAACTACTTAAGAACTTATTCTTAAAAAGAGAGAAACCAACTAAACTTAAAACATTGTTTTTGTCTGAAGACAACCTATTTTATTTACTTGACAGAAATGTTATGCATTACTCTTGTGACACAGTCATTTGTTACTCTTGTGGCAACACAACAGAGGATGTTCTATGCATGACACACAAAAAATAAATGATGTAAAATATGTATTATTCCACCAAATCAGAGATTAAAAGTAAAAATGTTAAGTAGTTTTTGCAAATTTGAAACTTTTATATGTTTTTTGTTACTCTTGTGACAATTAAACGTCACTATTAAATACATTTAAAATTTTATTCAAAAGCTAATCTACAATATTTTAACTACATATATATGATAAATATGGAAATAGATTATTAATTTGTATATATAAAGATTTCAATTAATGAGCAAAATTAAGAAAATAATATGCTATAATCGAAGTGACATTTTTGGCCCCAATATAAGTGAAGAAATATGCCAACTTTCAGAACAATTTCACTGCAGACTATTATTCTTATGAAATAATACCTTACAAATTCATATCCATCAACTTTCTAGGATTAAATTGATATACTACACTTAGAGTTCGGTTAAAATTGTGATTTTCTTTCTGATGTGAAATCCTTCCATTAACTCCCTTTTTTTTTTATTCTTGCCATATTGCATATTTCAGACATGGTACATACAAAAGAAATTTAAAAAGACTTAACTTCCAAACCCCAAAAAATCTGTTTTCCCAAAAAGAAAATTTCAAAGTTCTCGAAATTTCTAAAGTCCATGGGGGAGAAGCTTCAAATACAAAAAGTTAACTTTAATAAAATATATAAACACTAGCTGAAATACCCGTTCTACGCACGAAAAAGAAATAAATTACAAAATTGGCGAAATAATTTTTATAAATTTGGCGAAATTTGTTTTTGTTCATTTGGCGACACATTGGCGATATTTAGTTATCAGCCAATCAGAATAGGTTATATAATATTTAAATATTCCATTGTTTCAATCTAGAAATATTGCATTGTTACATGTTCTCCATGTTAACCCTATGGAAATGGTTTTAAAAAATGGTTATTTTGGCAGTTCGAGTTCGAATTTTTAAAAATTCTTTTTTAGTTCACCCCAAGGGCCCCAAGATGAATCTGGGTTCAGATATTCAGCAATCTAGGTCTTTTGGATCTTGGCAGATTCCAAAAGAAACGTTGCTACTAACATCGAAAAAGGAGTTTTACACCCCCGTAAATACGTCCGATCGGAACAAAAATAGCTTACTTTTCCTATTTAAGGTATAAGGAACACATTTGCCAAATTTCTTCTTCATGGGTATACGGGAAGTTGGAGAATTAGTGATGAGTGAATGAGTGGGGTTTTCGCATTTATATATATAGATTACAACAAAACAGAAACAAATTATTGTCAGCCAATTAAAAAGTAAAAGCTTCTTTCAAAAATTATTTTTATTAATTCAAATGACAAGTCCTAAACTTCAATTTCGTAAATTACACGATACTTTTGAAAAATTTAACGCAATTTTGTTAAGTAGTGCAAATCATAATGAAATAGGAAGTAGTGGAGAATAAGCATTTATTTATCAGATGCAAAAGGATTGTAAGTTTTTCCACTGAGATCGCGTTAAGCGAATTTCTTCAATTTCAAAGTTTTTATGAATGAAAAATTCTCAAAAGAGTGCCATTTGGAAGTTTCATTTCCCAGATGCAACGAAATTTGAGTTATAATCATCTTAACTTTTGAGTGATATCTTCCCCGTTTGACGAAGGTCGTTCTCCGTTTTTCTGCATTGAGTACCGATTCTCACCAAACGTATTGAGATTTTTCAATGATGAAGTGGCTTATGATAACGAAATATCATTGACTAAAAGAAACATCAAAGCTTTCTTAAAACTTTCATTGCAAACTGGTTTCTGAGGTGCATTCGAACACCACCTTTTTGCGCTTTCGATTTTCCTTTCTCTGTTGATAATTTCTTTGAAAAAATTCTTATGCATCTCAGAGTCACGACCCCGTATAAAGACATACCGAAATGTTAATGCGGATTTGCATCAATCCAAGAAATGATAAAATTAAAGTCGGAAAAAAAAAAAAAAAAAAAAAAACATAATTCTGCGCTTCTGTGGACTGAAAAATTAGAATTTAGAGCTCCATGGAACTGTACCATGTCTGATATTTACACAAATGTATAATGATCAAAAGCGTGCCATTCATAGCATATAATTCTGCAAATATTTAAAACTTTAGAAAATGTGTTTAAAATTTAAATTTTGGCAAAATTGTTAGTTTAAAAAAAATCCAGATTTCATCGTTCCAAAACTTTTAAAACACCAGGAATTTCAGGTTTCGAAATTTAAAAAAACAACAACTTTGTATTCCGGGTTAAAACTGGAAAAGTACCACCGTTGATGATCGAGAGATAAGAATTACTGACTGTTCAGTGCCTGTGTGCACGCATGAAGTTCAGCCTTGGTAATGGCGAAAAAGTTTGCAGTTGTTTCCTTCGCATACGTAGCTTCGTAAAAAAAATTACCGTTCATTGGACAAACCCGAATCTACTTTCCACTTATAACTTAGGTGAGAAATGTCTTAAAAAAAGGGGAAAAAAACAACAATTAAAAAAAAAATAGGAGGTCCCCGCGGGAGTCTGCTGTCCCTGTATACATCGATTCAATCAAAAGCAATTGAAGATTAATTTTTCTGATGTACAAACATATTTTTCCACTATATTTTTAAGAAAGTATTTTGAACATAATATAGATTAAAAAAAAAAATCAATGTTACATAAAGGATATAATTTTTAATTTATATAAAAATTTCCCGACTACAGTTAAATGGTTAGAAACTATTTGAACAGAACACTCATTTTTGAAAAAATTACTTTGTAATCATAAACATAAATATTGCTTCAAACTATGGTTGCCATTCAAAATTACAATAAAAATTTGGATGTTTCCAGTTTTTTAGAAGTTTTTCTGAAAAATTAATACAGAATTAATTTTTTTCTTCACATATTCATATTGCAGCATGTAACATGATTACGAAATTTTTTATAAATACATTTCCGATGAAAATGTTTCATGTAGACAATTTTCAACATATATACTTGAATAATATTAACAATCATAGTTTGGTATCTGCATTCCAACCCAATATCAAGATTCTTTTATGCTAGCATACTACTTAAAGTAACACAAAAACTTTAGATCACAGAATGCACTTTTTTAAATCAACAATTTAACCTTATTTAACTAGCGATATCGATGGAACTGACATTTATGTGTACTACAGAAGTATTAGAATAATAAAAGTTACAGCATATTAGGATAATATAATCTATGTAAAACTAACCACTGTCGAAGTGTCAGTTTCACATCCATCCAAATCATAAACGTCACTTGCGAAGGACACATTGTGAGAATTTAAAGCACCATTGATGACATTCGTCGTACTTTTAGACTCAACATTTTCCTTTTGTAAACAAAAGAGTAAAAGTTTTAATAGTTATAAAATTTCTAGTTAAATAAATATTATAAATTAAGCTATTTACTTTTATTGTACTTAAATTATTTTTTAAAGCACAGAATATTATATAATTGCTATTTAAACTTAATGACCCCTCTTTTAATTAAAAATATTTTTTGTATTACTATTTATATAACCAGAAGAATTAAGAATTCTCTATACAATGGTATATAGTTAGGTTTTCACTTTAGAAGTATCATGCAGTATTTTAATTTGAAATATTGTCTTGTCTTGGTATGCGATAAATACAAGATAATTAATTTAACATTTAGTTATTAAAAATTTATCAATACTCTAAGCTAATCTTCAGAATGTATTTTAAGATAAAAAATGTTTTTTGAAATATTTGGGCCATGTTCAAACAAATATAAAACTGCCTAAGTTGGGAAGCTTTTGTGGAAATAATATAAAAGGACTGATCTTTGTGTGCCTTCATACTTACGGTGAGGTTACAACAGCAAAGAACAAAACGTTGGTAAATTTATCAGGGTGATTATATATAAAGAACTGTTGACCCTTGGATGGGAAAAATATATTTAAAGGAATATTGTAGTGTTATTATTGGTCCGGATTCCTCAGAATAAAAAAACTTTTCAATAAGATGATTTATTAAAAAAATATGAAATTTCTGCTATTTCTTTCAACTAAAGTGTGTCAGGATTAAAATCTAATTTGGTGAAATTAAAGTACTGACAAGAAATAAAACATTCGTATAAGAGATGTAACCACAAGATGGGGGAAAAAAAGATTTAAAATTATTTTAAATATTTGACAATAATTTTTAACAATATTGAGTACCATTTTCAAATTGGAAATGAAAGAAAGAGGTTATTACATACATTAAAAATTATTTTGAAAACAAATTAACTTTGTTTTAATATAGATTTTTTTAAATCCTTAAATTTTTGTGCAAAATTTTTTTTGTGTCAAAAAAAATAAATAGGGTTCCATTTTATATTAGCTCAAGTTCTCTTTTGCATTTGTATGATCCATCATTTAAAAATCAGTAGATAGTTAAAGTGGAGATAAACATATTTTAATGCTTTGTTTCTCTCTCTGGGTCATTTTCCTCACCATCTCCGATTTTTATGAAATTTGGTGAACCTGTTATACCAACTAAGAATGAAAAAAAAAATGCAAAATTTTAACCTTCTAGGGCTATTAGTTTTTTAGTTATTTGCATTTTAAAATGGCTGAAAACGTACAATCTGCCCTTCGATGGCTGCATTTAAATTACCATAACTCCTGTTCTAATTAACATATAGAAATAAGTTTGGTATCGCTTTAAAGCTGTTTAAATGACCTTTAAAATAATATGAAACACATGAAGGTTTGGTGAAAAACCTTTCAAGGTCATATTATTTGACCTTGAATTCCCAAAAAACTAATTTCTCAATTTCCACTAAATTTTTCCCCTGAATAATACAACATCTGAACTACATGTATACCAATTTTCAAAGTGGGATGACAATGGGATCAGACACTAAATTTTGTTTTCAAAAATCAGCCATTTTAAAATGCAAATAACTAAGAAACTAATAAGCCTATGAGGTTAAAATTTTGAATTTTTTACATTTTTAATAGGTATAACAAGTTTACTAAATTTCATAAAAATCAGAGATGGTGCGGGGAAAAAAATGCATTTTCTTGTATTGATTTGACATGGAATGACTCAGTTAATGTTCCACCTATGGGTTATTAGATGCATAACTTTTAGTGTTACAATTCTTATTTTAAAACACTAATTAAAGTCAAAGTCTATACCTACTTTAAAAACTACCGTTAGAATTAAATACTAAGAATATGTATTAAATATAAATGAAAGTTCATACGTTGAAACTTGTATTCAAAGGTGCATTCATTGCAGCGACAGTGTCAGCTGATTGCTTTGCACGAAACCTTTGCAATATGCGTTCTTGTGGAGAAGTGCCAAACAGGAATTTAGGATACACATAGGATTTCCGTTGTGGAGTTGTGCCTGAAAAGTAAACAATAATTTACTAATGCTAAGGAGATGTTTGCTTTATTTTAACCTTCTGGATGGCAGACAACAGAAGTCATTACATATACATTGGCAGCCGGAAAGTTTTGAGTACCTCAGTCCACAAAGGGTTAAAATTCATTTAAGTGATATTGTATTTGGACTTGGAAAAAACAAAACACATACACAAATAATTTTGAATAAGTACAATCTAAAATATGAATAGCTTTGTTGTTTACAACCAACTTATTTTAATAGATATGCACATTTGAATATGGAGTGAAATCTTTTTGAAATACTACTTCGGTTAAATTGAGATACAAAATATATTTCAGTATGACCTATATATTAGTATCATAATCTAAAGTTAATTTAACACTGAGGCAATCACACTCCTAAATGCAAAGTGAATCGAATTGGAGGTGAGACGAATTAAAAAGATTCTTACTGGAATGGCATTACTTACTATTAGGGACAGTCACTTATTACGAATAAGAGGCTTGCAAGAACTAACAAATGATCTACTCGACCAGATGATTTTGACTATAGGGAGAAAAGGATGACCAGAAGCTTGAGTGGTTATTGGTGTATTTTCTTTAATGTTATTGTAATGATTGAGAAAGTAAGAAAAAAAATAGTTTTACCTCGTGTGAAAAGATTTATGAAAATTAAACAATAACTTTCCGCTGAACAATATGTAAATATATTTACGTGTTAAGATTTATCGTTTCCTAAAATACTCTAGTCGAATGTGTGCAGGTCCTGGGAAGGGTTTCATGAAAAAATCAAAAGCGGATCAAATCGCAAGCCTAGTGTCCTTATTTTCTAATTTCTTCCCTACTCCAACTTGAATCTCCTGGATTGTAACTCTCGGACACAGAACGAGCTCTGCAGTGTTAACATACTGATATGTTAGATTGATTTGGAAAAAGTACGAAAATAACGGATATCACAAATATAAAACCTGTTTAATTAAAGTATCTGTAAATACCCACCGAGAAAAGTACAGAAAATAAATAAACCAACACATTGTACGGACAATCTGGAAAGTACAGCAAAAAAGTTCCACTCATGTAAAGAAAAAAATTTGAATTTATAATGAGGAGCTCTAAAATAGAATAAATGGACACAACTAAATTTCTTTTAGTAAACAAAAATAATGTCAGTAAAGAGAGATACCTGTTGGAATATCTTTGACTAAATCTTCCGTAATGAATTTTTTGATTTCCAAGTCTGTCTTCAATATTTCTTGTTTCAGGATCGACGTAACCTCGGGGAGCATCTTTTCATATTTTTCGACAGTGTCCGTTGAATGTGTTACAATACCCTCAATGCATTCATCGTAATCATCGAGGCATTTCTTATTTTCATACATTCTGCTTGATAATGAGGTGATGATGTTCTTTTAAAGAAATAGATATTGAAATTAATATAAAAGATAACTTAAAATTACAACACACACCATATAACTGGTTGGATAAAAAATACCCTACTAAAAGGTTAATTAAAAAAATCTTCATAGACATAACTTATTTAAGGATAAGGATTGTCATTCAAATTAAGAACATAGTTCTCCCCACTTTCTCAGTTTAAAAATTTGCATACCAAGAATTTAAAAAAAGTAACTGATATTTCATATAGAAGTTTAATTTAAACTTGTACTTATTAAATTAGTAAATATTCTATAATCCTTTTCGTTAGGTGCTTGTGATCCGAAAGCAAAACAAGGGCAAATTGGCAACAATTTTATTCGAAAAACTACGCTTATGTTCGGACAAACGGCTTAGGTCTTTAATGACCAATTTCCCTTATATATCCAGACCACAATGGCATGTTGCTTTAGAACATTCAATCTGTGAATTAAATAAACTATTTTTGTTAAGAAAATACAGTTCATTACTTACTTCATTACGTTCATTACTTACTGAACTAGCACTTTCACCCCTTGAAGATTTATTTTTGAAAATGGTAGTGTAAAAAAAAAAAAAAAAATGCAACAGAGCTTATTTGGTTATAATTTATTGACTTACATCAATGCAGTCCTTAAAGAATAATGGGGTAGATTCAACAATCCAATAAATTTAATATCACACCAGATCTACATATTCAGCACTAAACTCATCACTTTGAAAATGGTTCAAATTTGGAAAATTCAACACCTGTCAATTTTTACCTCAATCATGACAACTTGTTAAGTTTATGGAGAATAATTAGCGAAAAATATAAACATGATTTTCAGGTTCTACTGCTCTTAGCTCGAAAGAAAATATCCTTTTAGGAAGTTAAACCAAATTTGACTATTTTACAGCATATTGTAGTCACCGACTGGATTTTAAGGTTGAAGGGAAGTAAGAAAATTAAGTTTCAGATAGAATTGAAGAAGTTTTGTTGTTGATTATTATTATTAATT
The DNA here is from genome assembly GCA_963932185.1 of Troglohyphantes excavatus. Taxonomy (NCBI): domain Eukaryota; kingdom Metazoa; phylum Arthropoda; class Arachnida; order Araneae; family Linyphiidae; genus Troglohyphantes; species Troglohyphantes excavatus. The sequence goes on from OZ010677.1 coordinate 38,163,873, forward strand.
TGAAACGATTTTAAAGTAGATTAATGACACAATGGGAATAAGTTGGTGGAAAAAAAACATTCACTGAAAATCTTCAGCCAACAAAATAAAAATTGCTGAAATACGCCTGCCGACAAAACGAAAATCGTCGATATTCACTAATATGTGGAACAATCACATGCCTGAAATTATATAGTAAATAGTGCAGTAGAGGAATTAAAATACAGAATAGCAGTATACCCCATAATTTCTACTAATATTATGGGAGACATCTAAATATAAAAACCAATTTGTAAAAAAAAACATCAAATGCAAATTTTACAATTTTTTGAAAAGCACCTAGAGATAGAAGTTTACAAAAGTTGCAACACATTTTCAAGACAACTTATTACTTACATTTGATGTGGATTTTTTGTGCTGTATATTTGCAAGTGCTGTGGAGTTTTGGCTCTCAAATGCAGCCTCAGCCCCTTGACAATTATCAATTTGGAGCTAAAATGAAAAGGGATTGCTATATAAAGGCTATTATAAAAAGGTTACAAAATGAAGAGTATAAACGCCTTAGATTGTACCTTTTGTAATTGCTCAAAGAAGTTTGTAACGTCTGCAGAAACAGCTTTATGGATTTGCAGGGTGGACTCTTTCTTTTGTGAGAACTATCAAAATTGCATACCAAAAGAGATTAATAATTCTGTAGTACATTAAAAAATGAGTTAATTTTAAATTACAAAAATATTAAGATTATTAATAGTTGAAATGAAGACTTATTTTAATAAAATATAAATGGGATTTGATAAACTGCAAAATAAGAAAGTCATTAAATATAATCTAGAGTTTGTATTTCATAAAAAATAGGTAAATATTTACCTCATCAACTTTGATAGTGCTAGGGATATCTTTGCATTGTGTTACATTATTGTCAAAAGTATGAACAGCAGTTTTCAGCGTATCTAGAGGTCTAATAAAATAAAATTTTCAATCAATAGCCAACGGTAAATCCATCTCAAGGATTTTATGATTTTTTTTAAAGCATTTTTTTTAACATCCTTGAATTTTTTTTTATGAGTTTCAAATTCTGGGTTAATATATTTTTATTAAAAAGAATTGAACTTCTATTCAATAGTAAAGTTTGTTGCATCACACTAAAGTAGGTAATTTTCTAAAAAAATAAGTTGAAACAAGTTTTAACACTGCATTTATAACCATTAATTTTTCTACTGACACAGGGTGGCCAATCTTCAAAATATATGAAACCAGATTTCCTCAAAGCAAAAATAATAATAATAAAGTAAAAAAAAAAGAAGCAAATAATAGTATATATAGTTTAAACATGTCTATATAACATCTTCCATGTTATTATAACAAATAAACCAATTGAGAAATTTATTTTATTATACATTTTTTTTGGAGCAAAATATTTTTTTACAAAGGGTGAAAACATTTAAAATCTAAAAAAAAGAAAAGAGGAAAATACAAAGTGTTATTTTGAACTATAAAAACAGTTATTGCCGAGTAGTATAAAAATAGTTTAATAAAAATATATTGGTATTCAGAATAGTGGAACAGGCAGAAAATTTTTCTGTGAGTAATTTTAGAGAACTTTAAATGTATAAAACATCAAAGCCCATTAAGAAAAATGAAATTTGTCTTTTGAGGGATATGGTGCCCTAGCTAAATTCTAACCTAAATAAAATTCAAAATTTCGGCTTCTGAAAATTAAAAATATATATATCCAAAATTGTAGTTTTTGAAAAATAAAAATTAAATTCCGGGTTAGAAATGAAATGTACCCTTGTTGTATAATCCTGCTGATGCTCTTGAATTTTTACAAAGTTCATCAACTTTTTAAAAAAATATTATAATTTTTAATGAATCACCAGTGTTTACTCTAGAAATAAAATAGGGCAGGGCGCTGTGGGCAGTAAAAGGGCACCCCATTTTTGAAAAGGCACTTTAAAAAAAATGTTTTGTGTGGGCGTGGCCACACATTGACACATCAGAACCGTGACCAAACAAAAAAAAGTTTCTATTTGTTGGTTGACATTGCGCCAGAGCTGCATATTGGGCTATTGTTAATGGTTCGGGGCCTATCTCGAAGGAAAGACCCGTACAAAATTGATGTCTCTTTATGAAAATATAATTTGACATTTTTAAATTATTGTTTTCCCTAAAAACCAATTCTATAAGTAGGAATCAGATCCCTTACAAAACTGATAAAAAAGCTACTTAAATCCAAAATTTGGTAATAAAATGTATAATCGCAAACAAATCTCTACCTAGTCCCAAACCATATTCTCTTTAAAAAAAAAACACAGAAAAAAAACTTAGAATTTCATATGCAGACATAGGCAACCAATAGTATTTGTGGAATGCCTGTGCTCGAAATTACCGCGGAATTATCACGATTTTCACTCAGAAAAGCAGTTTGTTTTTCTACTGTCATAATTCACTTAATTGCAATTTACTCACAATTTTTTTTAAATCGATAGCTTTTTTAACGACAACTAGCGAAGCAATGATGCTTGTGCTTGACTGAAAAGGGCAGGATTTTTTCAAGAGGGCGGTATTTTTGGAAAAAGGGGCATGAGGGCGCTATCGTCATAAAAAAATGGCGGGCAGGGCGGACCGCCCTTCAAAAAACACCTAGAGTGAACACTGAATCACATTAGCCGATGCTGTCCCGACTGTTGATGAAATTTTTTACTTAAATTAATCGGGTTATACATGAGCATGTACATGTTTTGCGTAGGTTTGAATAAGGTTTACGTAACTTCGTAGTAGTTGGCAGGTATTTTTTAAGGGTTGGAAGAAGAGAAATAAAAAAGCAGAAATTCTTTTTAATTTTTAGAAAAACATAATATCTCAGAGGGGGAATCGGAAATCTGTTAAGGCAAAAGATTTTTCGCACTATTATTAAGACTTCCGCAGCAAACACAAACAAATAGGAAAAACTTCTTCAGGATAGAGAAAATAAAGTTTATAAGACATCATGGAGAAAGTAACTTTTAAGAATAATGACTGGTTAAAAAAAAGAGCTAATATTAATTTAAATTGTAATTTATATTATATACATCATAAATTTCATACAAAAACAAACTTATTAACTCCTAAGCAAATGGCAATTTTGTTTTGACCATGCAATTAAATTTTAATATCTACAATTCTTTCAAAACGCACAATAAATTAAATTTAACAATTATAGACATAACAAACTCGGCAACAATAAAAGCTGTATTTTTATGTGCAAATCTTTTATATGTAGTTGTGTTTCTAAACAAGTTCTAAGGAACAATTTTACAGATAATTAATTTAAAGATGTTATAAACAAATTCTACAGTAAGAAATTAATACTTCTTACCTGAAAATAATCAAGTAGCAAAACAACGACTTAAACTACATTTATCTTTAATGTAGTTTATGTTAGCTGTAAATATACAGTAAAAACCGTTTATAACAATGTTCAAGGGACCTTCATAATTTGATCGTTATATCCGAATCGTGAAAAATATCGCTTCATAAGATACTATAATACTCGTACATACATGACAGTTGAATATAGATATATTTTATGTACCTTATAATGATTTTATTTACTACTTAGATAAATTTAGTTATTTAAACTAATATTTTGAAGAGGAATGGTTAGTAATTTTTGTTTGCTTAGATTTAAATTGCAATAGGAAATTTCCTATTTTTGCTAACATTGTAGAAGAACTGGGGATATCGTCATAAATTTCGGACGTTCTTGTTTATGTGCTATTCGCCTGATGCGTGTTTATTGCACAATCGGCCCTCCCTCTTTCTTCTTGTTATCAGCATAAGACGGCAGAAACTCAATCGTTACATGTGGATTATCATTATAACCGACATCATAATATCCAGAAAAATTAACATGGACTGCTATAGAAATCAAAATTTTTTGTGTATTTTACATTGTTATATCCACCCTATAGTTATACCCGGCATCATAATTAAACGGATTTTACTGTACGTTGTATTGTATACTAACATTTTATATACAGCTAATTTTTAATTAGTAAAATTTATTTGGATTCTTAAAACTAATTTAATTGAGTTTTGTTAGGATTTCTTAATTTAGGAGGAGATAGTTAAGAATGAATGTAAAAAAGATATTGTGATGTCAAAACAACCTTTGTAAGCAATTAAAAACTCACTCGGTAGTAGTCTTTAGTTCAGTTGCACTGTTTTCTAATTTACAGGTAGTCTCCATCTAAAAAAAACAACATACAACTGTAAATTCATTTCCTAAGATTTGGTAGTAATAACAAAATATTTTCAAACTCAATCAAAATTGAAAAGGACATTTTACAACTGCAATAATGACAATAACAAAAAAAATACCAAGAGTAAAAAATCTTTCAAGACATTCAATATAATATCTTTTTGTGAAAAAATTAATGAGATTAATATGTGAAATGAATTAAGGTTGAATTTTGGATAAAATTTGAAGGGAAAAGAATGGATTCTGGAGTATGTAATAGTAATGAGGTGAATATTCGGCCCCCATATGCCAAATACTTTTCATATCCAACCAATCATCAGCAGAATAACTGTAAAAGAAGCAAAGTGTAAAAACAGGATTTGGAAGAAAAGTTTGGTTTGGTTAATAACGTCGCACTAGAGCTGCACAGTGGGCTATTGGCGACGGTTCGGGGTCTATCTCGAAGGAAAGACCCGGGAACACATACACATTCATTCATACCTGCACCTCGTTATTTTAGAACCATGGTCAGATGACGAGGAAACACCTGAACTGGCACCCAATGCCTTCAATAGACGTCAGGACTTTGGACCGCGATCAGATTTATCGTGCACCAGTCCCGTATACACGCCGTTATTTTTTGCGGATATTCTGGACGACTTTTCCAGTATTTTTGTAGCGAAGCTGGCAACCCTCCGATCACAAGATCACTACTTTTTAACTTTCCTTTCCTTTTTAACTTAACTTTCCTTCCCTCCTACTTTTTAACGTCCATCGCGCGAACTCGAACCACCAATCCTCGGATTAGTAGCTGAATGCCTTAACCGCTCGGCCACGGATTCCAATTTGGAAGAAAAAAAAGAGTGATTTAAAAAATTGTTTGCTTGTAAATTAGTAAAAAAAAATCTAGCTGAATAAAAATAAGTTTCTGTGAAATGTACTATTTTTTTTATCACCTTCAGAAATATGCAGTTATTTTTAACAGTGATTAAAATAAAAAATATTTTAAGAAATTACAAAGCCTAAATAGTAATTTTTTTTTATTTTGATCATGACACGACAGGTGATGATAAAAACTTTAATGACCACTTCTCAGCCTTACATAAAGTAATTTACAGGTAAATAATCAAGCGACCCGGTCGGGTTCGCAACGCTCAGCCAAAAAAGAAGTAATAACACCACCTTGCCAAAGCAGCCAACAAGAAACGAACGCCTGGCGAAACTAGCTTGGTAGCTAAGAAAAGAAAGCGCAGTTGTTTTCCCAGGAGAAGGCTAGCGATAGGGTATGCAGGGCTGATCCCCCTAGCGCAATTGGCTTGTTTTATATCGCAACTTTTTTAGCCATATTTTCAAAGGTTTTTATTGGAGGGGGGGGGGGGGATATAGTATTATGGCAACAGTCATAAATTATTTTGTGGAAGAATATTTCTTTTAGGAAAGTGGCCCAATGTGATAGAATTTTTTTTTAATTTAAAGATTTTTTACAGAAAAAGGCTTTGTTAATTTTAAATTGAATATATATTTAATATTATTAGATTCAATAATATTACTCTTCTGTAGTAAATACAAATAATAATTACATGTATATTAACGTAATTTTAATGTAATTTAAGTAATTAATATTTACGTCCAAAACCTTTACCTCAGAACACTTGGGTTGTTTATCTGTATAAGAAATTCTAAACGAAGTTGTTATTTGGCTGCTGAATATTTGGTATTCTGCCTCGAAGTCAATCAGCCAAATAACAATTTGTCACATCCCTAGCATTTCAGATGTTTAAAATTGCCTGATTAATTACAATGTAGTAAAAAATGTTCTTTAACATTGTTACCAAAAGTTTAAAAATAAATAAAAATCTAAGGACCGGAACAGCCATATCAGTATAATTGATGGAGGGATTGATAAAGCATTCAATGTATAAAAGATTAACTCTTGGTGGTTGTTATAGGGCTATTTGATATATTTCGAGTATCACACTCAATAGCAAAAAATGGCAAGGCCCAGCTGGTGTTCCCTTAAAAAAAAAAATGACGGAAAAGATTTAAAATCCAGCAAAATGAATTTCACAAACAAAATACAATTTTATACTAAATAGAAAAATTATTAATTTTGAAAGAAATTGAAAGTGCATTCATAAACAGATAAAAAAAATCCATAACAAATCCCCGACACCTAGATATAAATAACCACTCGATAACTAGTATGCACAGGACAAATATTGAATCATTCATCAAATATGTTTGTAACAAACATATACTTTAACTAAATAAACTATAAACCTTTAAAATTGCAAGTTAAAAAGCATGACTTGATTCATAAAACAAAATAATTTTTATATTCTGTAAAGTTACAAAAAAAAGTTACCTCCATAGCTTTTCCGGTGCATAGTTTTTTCTTTACATTGGTGCACACATTAATTACCTGAAAATATATAAAACAGGTTAACAATGATAAATAATTTATCTTAAGCAATAAATATTTTTTTCTTTCATTCTACTAATATTAGGTCTATTTAATTCAAAGCCTTATTTAAGCAAATATCTTCAAGAATTATTTTCACAATCAAGTTGATTTCAAGCAAACCAATATATTAATACAGGGTGGCAACAAAATTCTGGAAAAAAAGTTCCCTGATATTTCCCTGACTTCCATGATTGTATCACAAAATTTCCTTGACTTTAAAATGTATTAAGAAACGTTGAAATATATGCTTTGTATAAAAACAAAGTATCCACGCTACAATACAATAAATTTACTGCATTATTCCCTGATATTTCCAGTATAAATAAAAATTTATAAGCAATACTTATTGTCAGTTAAAATAATAATTTATGGATACACAAATTATACAATTATGGCAGGCATAATAGTAATTAATCATATTGTCTGTAAGCAGAGAATGCAAATTTTTCCAACTATTTCTTTTGGAGATAATTTTAAATGTTTTATATTCTTAATATTTCCTATTCCAATCTGCAATAAATCACATTCATTAACCCCTCGCATGTTGCTCACAATTTCAAGGTCCAATGCACTTTGCTTTTGCTGCTCCCTCAGCAGTGGTTCACGTTTTTACAAAAATAAAACTGAAAATGTGCATAACCATACTTTTTAAAAAAAATTCTTTTTCAGAACTAAAAGGAAATATTGACAACTAAATTACCCAGAATAGAGTGCATAATGGAGGATAATTGCCGTTTTAATGATCCATATTTGAAAATTTCCCTGATTTTTTGTGAAATTTCGAAAATTTACCTGATATTTCCAGAATAAAAAATTTCCATGACAATTCCCTGATTTCCCGGTTTTGTTACCACCCTGTAATATTTATTTATAAGGGGAGGGGGGAATACTATTTATCAAAAACCATGTGAAAAATTTATTAAAAACTTTTAGGAAAATTGATTGAAATTTGGAGGACGTCTTTAAAAAAATATATGTTTCTTTCAGAGAATTAAAAATTAAACCTTGTCTATATTTAGGCATTACCTAAAAAAATATTCACTAGTTTAACTTACATTTCCCATGTCTTCTATAAGTTCAGATAATAACTGAACTTTTCTCTTCGAGTCAAGTATTGCAGCATCATGCTTCACAAAACATGATTCCAAGGTGTTGCCTAAACTGCAAAGTAAGTTTTTTTGCACAGCTATCTGAGCTTCAAGGGCGACTGTGTGTTGGTGTACCTACATAAAAAGAGGGTGGGAATGTCTCATTAGTCAGAAATTTCAATAGTATAAAAAATATCTATACTTAAGAACCCTATTGTTTATGAATGTTACTAATTTAATTTTTTTCAATACAATAGATCCTTAATAAAATGACTATTCATGTGACTATAACTAGACCATAAAGCAAAGGCTATGATGTTTTATAAAATAATCTTTTTTAATAAAGGAACATTTTTTTTAAGAAAAACCGCTAAAAAGTAACTTTTAATTTTACAAACAATTTAATTTTTTTTTTAATATTTAAAATTAATTTTTTAACTTATTACAAATTTTTAAAATCAGCATTAAAAAAAAAAAAAAAAAAAAATTTAGGGATGTTTTTTATACATTGGCACCAACTTAAAACTGTCTTTCATAACACACTTTCTTATCTTTCCGCTCTAGAGATTATATATATTTCCTTGTCGAATTTAAGAGTTAATGGACCCCAACGGTCTGAAGCTTTTTATTCGTTAAAGCTGCAATTACATCATCCGATAGTTAATGAACAAAATTTAATACAGTTCAACTCCACAAATAGTATTAAGAATATTCAAATTTCATTGAAAGTTTTGTCCATTGTATTGGATGCATTTTCTCTGCTTTTTTTAGTATTATATTTTTCGGTGGAAGGATCATCGCTTTAAGATTGTGTGCAGCATGTTCCCAAGAATGTCCAAGATTATGGCTAAAAATTATTGCACATGGAGCTTATGTTATGTTGAAAGAAGCATCTACTGTATGTACAATTGTTAGTTCAAATAGCGGGGGATGACATAAACCCTCAAAAAAAACTTTAGAAAAGTAAAAAAGTAGTTGATCTTGGTACACAGAAAATTTGTTTTGGGCAATGACAGATATGTGAACAGGGGCTTTTTGAAACACCACTATCATTCCAGAACAAACTTTGTACCATGGATGGATATGGTCACTAAAGACATAGCCAGTAATGTGACATTACAGGGTAGTAATGTGTTCGCTAGAATATGATATGGCTGTCCATACCAGACTGAACCCAGACTAAGCTTCCCGTTTTATAGCAAACAATCTGGTTTATACACTTGGAAGGAAATTCTCCTTACATCAATTCTACAGAAATCGAGAATGGTGGTTAATGTTGACCAAATGACCTCTACGCTTGCTTTACCAATGCTCTATAGTCGACGTTTGATGACTACCACCAATGTCTTATTTTATTTGCATTTTGATTACTGATGAACAGTACTGCAATAACAGCTCGTCCATAAAACCATACTTGTAGAGTTACATTCACACTTTCTGGTGCTGATAGGGTTTGTGAGCACTGTATTCAGCTGCTATAGATTTCTTATCATAACTTTAGGCAATGTTCATTTGTTTCTGTTACCCAACACAAATTTCTGTGTTTGTTAGATACAATTTATCCAGTTTTACTACATACAAATATAATAATCTTGGATACTGTGCATCGCTACCCATCAAACAATGTCGCTATCTTGATCACAGGAGTACTTACTAAAACAAGCCCTAAAAATTTAGCCGAAACGAAATTCCGTAAGCTTTGAATTAGTCACTCATAACAGAACTGCTGTGACAACAAATGAGGCTTGCAACGTGTAAAGAAGATTGTATAGATCCGCGGTTTCCAATAATCATTAAGCATCAAATTCCCAGCTAAAACTAAAATAGGACTGGGGATACATTTTTTTCATATATGCTCAGGAAAGTCCTTCCCTCTTTCTGAACATATATACGTTTTAATTTTGTTTGAACATGAAAATAAAGGGAAAAAACAATTCTGAAAATTTTACAATTTTTTTTTACTAAGAATATGAATAAAAATTTATCATTGCAGACCGCCGGGTACAGGATAATCTTTTGGGAATCGCAGATGTAGATAGTTCAAGCAGGAAAAAAAGATGTTAAAAACTACAAAATCTGTTCTAGCAAATATATAAATTAAGACAAGTATTTTTCCATATTTTTGTACACTCCATGTATACACAAGATGCTTACACTCAGTATATTGTACAGGTGCATAGAGAATTTGTACAAGTTGGTAATTTTGCACATATTACATTTCCTGTAAGGGTCATTCCATGTCAAATCAACACAGTCATTTTCCTCACCATCTCCGATTTTTATGAAATTTGGTAACTTGTTATACCTACTAAGAATGTAAAAAGTGCAAAATTTTAACCTCCTAGGCCTATTAGTTTTTTAGTTATTTGCATTTCAAAATGGCTAAAAACGTAAAATCTGCCCGATGGCTGCATTTAAATTACCATAATTCCTGTTCTAATTAACATATAGAAATAATATTGGTATCGTTTTAAAGCTCTTTAAATGACTTTTCGAATGATGTGAAACACATGAAAGTTTGGTGAAAAACCTTTCAAGGTTATATTATTTGACCTTGAATTCCCAAAAAACGAATTTCTCAATTTTCACTATATTTTTTCCCTGAATACTACATCTGAATTACATGTATACCAATTTTCAGAGTGGGATGACAATGGGATCACACACACAAAAAAATTAGAAACAAAATTATGCAATATATTGGGGTCATTCCATGTCGCAAGTTGTCAAATCGACACAAGATAATGCATTTTTTTTCCACACCATCTCCGATTTTTATGAAATTTGGTGAACTTGTTATACCTACTAAGAATGTAAATAATGCAAAATTTTAACCTCCTAGGCTTATTAGTTTTTTAGTTATTTGCATTTCAAAATGGCCGATTTTTGAAAAAAAAATTTAGTGTGTGATCCCATTGTCATCCCACTCTGAAAATTGGTATACATGTAATTCAGATGTAGTATTCAGGGAAAAAATATAGTGAAAATTGAGAAATTCGTTTTTTTGGGAATTCAAGGTCAAATAATATGACCTTGAAAGGTTTTTCACCAAACTTTCATGTGTTTCACATAATTTGAAAAGTCATTTAAAGAGATTTAAAATGATACCAAAATTATTTCTATATGTTAATTAGAACAGGAGTTATGGTAATTTAAATGCAGCCATCGGAGGCAGATTGTACGTTTTTAGCCATTTTGAAATGCAAATAACTAAAAAACTAATAGGCCTAGGACGTTAAAATTTTGCATTTTTTACATTCTTAGTGGGTATAACAAGTTCACCAAATTTCATAAAAATCGGAGATGGTGAGGGAAAAAAATGCATTTTCTTGTGTTGATTTGACATGGAAATGACCCATAAGAATAATGTATGAAAGTAATATTTACCCTATCAGTGACATTCTTGTGCATATTAAGAAACCAATCTTCCATCAAAGTAAATTCAGCATCAAGTTTATGCAAGTTATGTTGGCAATCTCTCTGTTAAGTACATCTGCAATTGTGTAAGAAACTCGTCCTGCAAAAATTAATTTTGTTACAATGTTAAAAATAATAAACAAAATCTGGAATTTAATAAACCATTCGCGCATTTTAGCAATATATTTGAATGGAGCAATATGATCAGAGTTGTCTATCAATGATATTTAGAACAAAAATTTCTCACATTTTCAGGAGATTTTTAAAACAAATTTTTGACTGAAATGTGTACACAATCTGATCTTTTTTTAACAAAATCTTAAAACTAGTAAAAATTAACTACTTGTAAATTTATAATAAAAAGATGAAAAGAAAATGACATAAAAGATAAAGAAATCACAAGGCCATTCATTTAAAAAAAACAAAAAAAAATCTATAGCTTTTCCCTATTTACCAAGTGTATGGCAACAATGCAAGATATATGATAATTTTTTTTAAGTGAATATGTTAATAATGGCCTTACAATTTTTTATTACAATAAGCAAAAAATAAATAATACCAAGCCATTATTTTGATTACTTAAAGGCGATACTCGAGTGCACAGTTATAAAATATGTCAATAACAAAGTGATGTCTTACTTTTAAAAAATGCAGTTAGATGAAGAACAAGCTAATGAAAGAAAAACCATTTTATGTTCAAGAACATGCAGTTCTCCTACAATTTAAAGAAGAGAGAACAAAGAACAGGTCATAATTTTGTTTATAATTTTAAAATCAAGATAAAACTTTCTGAATAACCAGAGACTGATTTACGGAAGGGCATTCGGGGCACTTGCCCAGGGCCCCCATTTTAAAGGGGCCCCCAAAAATGATTTAATATGTGAAATATTATATATGTGAAATTATATATGTGAAAAAGATAATTTTATATGTGAATAAGTTAAAAATAAATTTACTAACAAATTTTTTAAAAATCAATTAAATTTATTTTCATCAAAATGTTAAATTTTTTTTTAAAAAAATCATTGTTTTGCAAAACTTATATTATTTTACCCAATTAAATTAATTTCACTTTTCAGCACGTTCATGATGTATGTCACCTTTTGCATCGCGTTTTTCAAAGATATGCGCTTTGGATCACTAGTAAAATTAAATTAATGACCAAGGTCCATGACCATAAACAAGCTGTGTTTACTAATCGCACGTAGATTTGTCGTTTACGGGTACTTTTTTCCTATACCAAATTTCCTAATATTGTAATCATTAGGGATTTGCTAGCTATAAAATGGGTAGAATATACTAATCTGGCTCAACTAAAAAAAAGCTAAAAAGGAAGAAAGAACAGAACTAGAAACGTATGAAAAAATTCTGTTGCAGTATTAATCATTAAAGTTAATTCAAATTCTCAAAAGAAGAATATTAGTGGTTTAAAAAAAAATTATATTTCCATTAAAGCTGACTGATTACGTCATTTTGTATTGTGCATAAATTTAGCAGTTTTATTTTGAATTACGTCGAGGGGCCCCCTAATGTTCTTTTGCCCTGGGCCCCTAAGCTTGTAAGTTGGTCCCTGCCTGTATATCAAAGTTTCAAGACTTAAAGTATTGCAAGGGGGAAAAAATATGATTGCAAAACTTCATACATACAAATTCAAAAGGAGCAACTTTGTAACAAATGTAATAATATTTACTTTTTTAGAATTCATATCTTGTGATAAGTCATTAGACCATTGTCTTTGATTTTCATAATGGTTATTTACTTGAGCAAGCGATCCCTTCAATAATGACTGTAGATCTGTGGTAAATGTGTTATAAAGAGCATTGGTTTTCTGCTTTCGATCATTTATAGCTGACTTCATTTGACCTAAAGGAATAAGCACAAAAATAAAAAAATCTTTAATTTGATTAAAAATTGTCAAAAACATAGTTTGACAGATATTTACTTTGCACAACACACACACACTTTTTCATATACATCAGGATTGGTATATTTTTTAATTGACAAATTGGCATAAATTATTTGCCATTTGAATTTGACATGAATTTTATTGCAGCACTTGATATAACATATACTTGATATACCTAAAATTACATAAAATTTATTGAGGGAAAAACATACCTTGATTCTCTTTAAGAACTTGCAAATGCTCCATTTCTTTTGAAGCCATTTGGGTAATGATGTCATACAAGTCAGCATACTGCTTTTGAGATAGCGTTTGGAATATTTTACACAATTCTTCGTTAGTTTTTTCTACAGTTTGTTTCCTCTCTATTTTTGCATGAAGTTTATTCAGATCATCTGTAGTTTGGTCAGCTACTTGCAACAACTGGAATACAATAAGATCAATGGCAATAACTACCAACTTCTAAATATACGAATTAAAAGCCAAGTGATTTTCTTTAAAATTGAATAAATCAATACCAGATTTATTTTTGTTTTTAAAGTAGGACATGTGATTTAGTTATTTTTTTTACATGATGGTTCAGTCACACAACTTGAAATAAATATTTCAAAGTTAATATTATGAGGGAAAAAAATGCACAGAAATAATTAAGACTGATTAAGCTTCTGTATGTAATTCACTGTTTTTTAAGTTTTCAAAGATGTATATAGATAATATAAAATGTAACTCAAATATAAATACCGTTTTTGCTTGATGGCTAAGCTGTTTTTCTGTGTTCTTTTGAATATTTATTAAATACTGTTTTTCATCCCTCTCAAGTGTTGTTTTGGTAAGAAACTAAAAAATAACAATTAAGAATTTGAGTATATTTCCAAACAAGTTACAGGGTGGCAACAACATTCTTGAAAAAAATTTCCCTGATTTTACAATTACATTACGAAATGTTGCAACACATGCTTTGTATAGAAACAAACTATCTACGCTACAATGATCCAATAAATATATTGCAGTATAAATGAAAAAATTATACGCAATACTACTTATTGACAGTTAAAAGAATAATTTATGGATACAACACAAATTACGTAATAGCGACAGGAATAATAGTAATTAAACATGTTCTCTGGAAGCAAATAATGCAAAAAAAAGCAATTTTTTCAATTTCTTTTGTAGATAATTTAAAATGTTTTATATGCTTAATATTTCCTATTCCAATCTTCAATAAATCCCATATTCATTAGCCCCTCACTTGTTGCTCACAATTCAAGGTCCAATGCACTTTGTTTTTGCTGCTCCCTCCAACAGTTCACTTTTTTACAAAAACAAAACTGAAAATATGAAAATGTGCATAACCATACTTTAAAAAAAAATCTTTTTCAGAACTAAAAGGAAATATTGACAATTAAACTACCCAGAATAGAGGGCATAATAGACCTTAATTGCAATTTTAATAATCCAAATTTGAAAATTTCCCTGATTTTTTGTGAAATTTTGAAAATTTCCCTGATATTTCCAAACTAAAAAATTTCCATGATAATTCTATGATTTCCCAGGTTATGTTACCACCCTGAGTCAAGGAACGAAATGAGTAAAAGATGGCGAATAGGAAAACTTACTTCTTTTGTAACAGACAGTGTTTCTTTAACTTCCGAATACTTTTGCTCTGTCTCAATTAACTGTTCTCAAGTTTTACCAAGTTCTTCATTTTTTGTTGTAAACAGCTGCTCTAGCTAAAAAGCACAATAAAATGTAAGTTTTTAAGATAAAAATCTGGAAAATAAAAGATATATTCTACAAAGTAAATATATAACTGATTGATTAAAAAGGAATGATGCAATAAATGTGATGATAAAATAGAATAAATAAGCGCCTTTGCAATTTCAGCAGTCAAAGCTTCAATTTTCTGAGAGAGCTCTTTATTTACAGTGACTAGCGATGAACTCTTATTTATCAAGGACCTAAAACATATTATAAACTAAGTTATTAAAATTCTTTTTATTGAACTATGCAATAAAGATTACGATTATTTAGTAATATTTACGCATTCCTATAAAAAAAATTAGGTTATTAAATTAGAATGAGAAACTTTGTACACATTTATAAACTTGAGTATTAATTTAGTTAACACATACGCATAGTTATCTGCATCAATAAAAAATCCTTGATCGTTCCTTGATGCAGCAAGGTCCTTTCGAAGACGTTCAATTTCTTAAGTATATTCCTAAAAATAAAAAAAAAGAGTTCTAGTGCTACATATACCAGCTGGCAAAGTTCCCATAATCATTTTCAAAATTAAAATATATGCATACGAGTTGCCCAATTGTAAAACGTCTTTTGACCACTTCGTAAAGCTAACTAAATTTTTTTCATATTAAATTTTATTTATACACCTAGAAATAAGCAAAGTATGTTATCTTACACATTAAACAACATACTTTGCTTAAAAATTAAGGATGAACTGGATAGTGGTTTTGCATGATACCGGATATCCGAATTGGATTTTGCCGGATATCCGGCAGTTTCTTTTTTATGAAAATATCTTTTCTTACACACTAGAAAAAATGGAAATCGGTCAAAAATTACAAAATATTTTTTTATTCTATGGTATTCCCCAATTCCTTATCTTTAAGCTACCAAGATTGAATAAACATTAAAAAAACTTTTTTATTTACAAAGGGTTATTCTAGAGTGCTGCTAGCAATTGGCGTATGTTTTGTACACTTTACACTTAATTTCTGAAGAATTGTGTTTTTACCATATGCCCTTTCATTCCAGACATAAAAACTCAAGTTTGCTTAAACTTTCGAGAAATTTATTTTTTAATTCAACTTTATATTAGTTGTGTGATGTTATGACCCTCCACCATAACAATTCGTTAAAAAAATAATTTTAAATAGAATTTTAAAGTTAAATTTTTTTTTTTTAAAAGTGGGTTATTTAAGGTCTTTTGATGTAAAAAAATTATATAAAAAAAACTTAATGCTATAAACTTTTTGGAGGATTATAACATTAGCTGGACCAACCTTATTAGGCCTTGAGCCTGTTGTTGGACGTTAATATTTGTATTAAGAAAGATGCTTTGAGTAATTTCCAACAAAATTATGCTTTTAGATGAATTACCATGTTTAAAAAAAACCCTGATAATTAGCTAATTAGTATTTGACTTTATTCAGGTTTTTTTTAATAATGAATTTTAAAATGTTTTCCTACATGAAAAAACTAAAGTTATAAATTTTATAATTAAAAAAAAAAATTTCAAGTGTGTACATACACCTTAACAGTTCTTCAATAAACTGTTTCTATTTATAGCGATTTTGAAATGGCCAGATCTGTACTGTACAATGCGTTTGAAAATGTAATTTTGATATATTTCCAAAATGCTGATCTAAATTGTGCCACATTTAAATGCTAACTAGCTTTTAGACTGTAGAATAAAACAATTTCTAATATACAACGAACAGAGATATAGCTATGCGCTCTACACACCACCACCTATGTAAAGTGTTCAAACTTGAAGATACTCCATGATAGCTATAGTGGCGAGTTTGGAATGTCTACAGTATACATTCCTTGCTATCTATTCTCTGTGACCCACCATGTCTGAAAAGCACTTCTTACCCACCTGAATAGCCCGAAAAAAATTTAAAGGTGAATCTACACACTGTTAATTCATTGGTAGAATTTTCAGGAAAATACTTAAAGCAAGAACAGAGATAAATGAAGGCCACAAAAAAAAAATCTTCCATGTTTTTTTCATCCGGATATCCGGCATGGTAAATCGGATATCCAGCACTTTACTTCCGGATATCCGTTTCATCCCTAATAAAAATAAATGTGAAGGACTAGTTTTTCAACGTAATGAGTACAAAATCTATTGAATTAGAAGCCAATTAACGAAACAAGAAAATCATTATATTCCGAGGTTGTTGTAAGAGTAAGTATAACACATTCCTTTCTTCTCCTCCTCAAAAAATTAAGACAGATTCTAACAATAATAAAGTATTGAGTATGAAGAGATTAGTTTTTCTCTGTCAGTTACGCTCATAGATTTAAAAAAAAAAAAAATGATCTTTAGCAAGCAAAAATGTGTGAACAGTAAAGCATAATTCACTCCATATTTTTTGAAATACCTATATTAATCTTTACAACACATACTGTATATCGATAACTAAAAGTAGTCATTGTATGTCCAATGATTGCGCTTTCAAGCGTCTAGGCAGGGTTCGAAAATAGCGGTCGTTAGCCAAATTTTACCCATAAGAATGCACGTTTGACGTGTGTAATTTTACACCCAGTTGCCATTTTCTATGTGAACATTGATTTTTAATAATTGCTCTAATACTTTTAAGTAATTTTGTCAGCAAGTCAGAAATATTTTTAGAGTACAAATGGAAATATAGATATAATTTTATTCAAAAGATGATTTAACGATTATAAAAATATCGTAACAGTTGGCAGCTCTGCTTTAAGCAATTTGAATAATTTTAAAATTGTGCCTAAGCAGAACGTTTTGGCAACTAAAACAAAATTGCCTAGGTGCCAATCATGGCTAGCATTTATATCCTAATTTAGACCCCTGATCTTAACTCTACCAATTCAATATTTAATTAAAAACATATATTTATTTTAAACAAACAATATCAAGGAAATTTTATGAACCAAAAATTCAGGTAAAACACACAAAAAAAAAGACTGAATATCATGGAAGATTCTTATGCCTGAAAATATATTAGTCTTTCTCAAACTATACAGTGCTGTGAAAAAGAATTATTTTTTTAAAGAGGCAATTGTACCCACCCTTATTAGAGCTCGTTTTGTCATCTTCTGATTGACTTCAGGTTTGATGGTTATGCTCTTGGCCTTTGTTGCGTAGTCCAGAGTGCTGATGGTCTCATCCAAGTTGCACAGTGCGGGCGATATTGTTGCAATAATGGAAGTCTTCGTATGCCCACCAAGGGAATCTTGCAAAAGCCTAGTTAATTTACTTTCTCTGAAAGAAACAAATGTAATGGGAAATCTAAGTTAAAGGGATACATGCATTTACTTTAGTTACTTCAATTAAATTATATAAAAAAAAATACTAAATACAAAATATGTAAAAAAAAATTTCGTGTATTTCAATGAAGTGCTTTGCATGTATTTACTTAAACCCTTTGCAGTTCGTTGTCAGAGGCAGATTGCTGTCTGATATATTTGGAGTATAACTCCCCTACCTGAGCAGTAAAAGTAGAGTTGAACTGTGCAAGGTAAAAAGTATAATTTTACTATTTACATTTAAGAATAAAAACAATTTTAAATATTGGTGATTATAATAATAAATACATAAATATCAGAGTAGTCCAATTGCAAATGCAGCTATATATGCACACAAAATATTTGTAAATTGCAAAAAACTGTTAAAAATTTAACTATTGTTAACACAAAATTTTTTGTTGCAAAAATGAAGGAGAATTACAAAAAAATTCACTATAATGTGTAAGTTCTCATTAATAATTTATAATATAAACAATGATTTTCACATAGCTTGTTTTGCAACTAGAATAAAGATTGATCTGGTTTTGCAAATGTATTCCACGCCATTCTGTTTCATTTCATAAAACAAAATAAGCATACACATATTTCAACCGATCAGAAGAAATGTTCGCTGACACATAATTTATATAACTGCTATATATATAACTTTAATATAACTGCTTTTGCATCTGTATAAAACTTTTGTTTTGTTTCCAAGTAACTTCTTTTTTGAATTTTTATAATTAAATAACAGATTTTGAGTGTTATATTTGTAGGATTCACATCCCATAGTAAGTAGCATTGTAACTACATGCAGCGACCACCAGGGGCACTGCTGCGCAGCCCCAACTCAATTGATGTAAGATGACACACGGACTGGGTGTGTTGATCATTAGGGCCGTTCAGAGACAACCGTTTTATAGACAATAAACGTAATTAGAAAGATTAGTAGGGTTGTTCTTGAATAAGTAGGACACAGCCCTACATATTTTTAAATCAAAGCCAAACTTAAGAGTAAACCAGTGTTCACTCTAGGCGTTTTTTGAAGGGCGCTCCGCCCTGCCCGCCCTTTTTTCAAAACTGCCGCCCTCTTTAGAAAAAATTCCGCCCCTCTTGCCCTTTTCAGTCAAGCATAAGTATCCTTGCTTCCTTAGTTGTCTTTAAAAAAGGCATTGATTAAAAAAAAATAGGTAAATGGGTCGTCGATTAAAAAAAATAGGTAAATGGGAATTAATTGAATTATGACAGTAGAAAAACAAACTCCTTTTTAACTACGCGACTTGTGCAATTACGATGATACACGAATCATATTGATTACCTGTGCCCGCATATGAAATTCTAATTTTTTTTTTGTGTTTTTTTAAAAGAGAAAATAGTTTGGTGCAAAGTTGAAAGATTAGGCATTTTCTTACCAAATTTTGGATTTAAGTAGTCTTTTCATCAGTTTTGTAAGGGGTCTGATAAGGGATACTTACAGATTTCGTTTTTAATGAAAACATTAATTATTAAATGTCAAAGTTTGGATTTTAAGTAATTATATTCATCAATTTTGAACGGGTCTTTCCTTCGAGATCCGAACCGTTAACAATAGCCCAATTTTCAGCTCTACCGCAAAGTCAACTAACAAATCGGAACTTTTGTTTATTTGGGCACAGGTCCGATGTGTCAACGGGTGGCCACGCCCACGCCAAACCTTTTTTTGAAAGTGCCCTTTTAAAAACAAAAAGTGCCTTTTTAAAAAACAGGGTGCCCTTTTACTGCCAACAGCGCCCTGCCCCTTTTTATTTCTAGAGTGAACACTGAGTAAACATTAATACAAAATATAATTTCTTGAATTTTTAGATACAACTGCTTTAGTGCATGGATTATATAACTGAACACTAGCCAGATGAGCAACACTAAACTATAAAGAAAGGATTAATTCATGTGTACAAAAATCAATACTGGCCTGCTTAATTTCATTAAATTAATTCATGTTTTTAATAGTCTAACAAAATAATTTCGTAAGAGTAGTTGTACCAATTACAATTAAATGAAACAAAACAATGATTTTAAAGGAACGACTGCACTTTTAAAAAAATTAAATACCTTATATATTCAAAAAAATTTTTATGTAAACATACTTAAAAGTGTTATAATCCGTTAATGCACTACAGTCAGTTGTCAAAGCAATTCTCTTTAGTTAAGTTGAGGTAAATAAATACGATTGAAACTTATATGTTTTAAACAAGTTTGAGTACCTTACCTGTATGGAACATGGGGTTGCTTCTCAATTAAAGCCGTTATAACTCTTCCCAGTGTCAAGAGACTTTGATTGATATTACCTAGAGAAGAAAATAGTAATACGATAAATTGATATTTTTAAAAGTTGAATGAAAGTTAATTTTATAAATCAAAAGCAATTCTGGAAAATAATTAGTGTTGGAATGGTTATAAATTTGGCCGAATAACGGATATTCGACAGGAATGTTAACCGGATATCCGTAGACAGTATGTTTGTCTTTTCTCATCTAAAAAAAAATGTAATCAGCTTTTTCTTTTTTATTTATTACAATATCATTAATTTTTTAAAACAAAATTTTCAATTTCAGTCCCAATATTTTAATTTGATAATTAATTACATTTTTTAAAATTCCATCGATGAAAGCAAGGAAGAAATCAAAATTCTAATTAATTCCAAAATTAGTGAAAAAATATCTTTCTTCACTGGCAAGCAGCATATAGACTATGCTCAGAAGCAGGGTTAACTTATGAAAAAAATACAACCAAATTCTATTTAAAAAAAAAATCAGAACAATTACTGTTTTTGGATTGTAATTTACCAATCTTGCTAGATAATTGTAATATCCAGCCCATTGGTCAAATATCCGTTGCATTAAAAACTTTCTTAAAAAAAAAAAAAGAAGATTAATTCTAAATAAGGCCCCATTTCTTTCAACTGGCTATTTTAAAACTTTTTCTCATTTTTTATGAACTAGACTTATTTTCTGTATTTTACTGTGCTGATCATAAGAGATTTATCTAAAATAAAATTTGCTTTCAATGTATTATCAAAAATAAATATATGAAAGCATCAATCAATTCAATGAAATATATATATTAAAACAATTAAACCACTTTTTAAAGCTAAATAAATAATTTTATTTGATTAAAACACATAATTTCTTATATCTGAAATAAATTGATTAAAAGAAATACAGTCGATTTAAATAACTACAACCCTGGTTGAATCCTTAACAATAATTACTCACCCGCTTCTCTGACTCTTTTATCGATAGCTCCAGATCGGCCAACATTCTCACTTCCTGCGAGATCCACCTGGAATGAACTGGAACTATTACAAAACACTTTACTTTCAATCAATAATAACAATTAAAATTACAGGGTTTGCTCCTTGCTCTTAAACTAATTATCTGATTTTGAGGAGACTTGTTTAAATCAATTTCCACTTTGAAGGTTTCATGTTGTTTTACTCTATAACTGGGGAACAGCGAGGGACCTTTTGTGAGGCCTTTTTTTTTATAGCACTCACTAAAGGAATTCGAAATATATTTTTAAAAATACTTTTAATTGTAAATTTTTGGCAAGGACAAGACTACATCTCTTTACAAATAAGGTGAACTATTATTGAAAAAATGGAAACAATGTAGACCACTATTTAAAAAAAAGAACATTGTTAAACTTAAGAATAAAAGGGCATGTTGACGAGACATCAAAATTAGTAAATATCTTAATTAGAAGATAATTACTTGTGCACATATTTAATTCTGGTCATACATAAGTGTTCAGTAATAAAGTTCTGAAATGTATCAGCAAAGTTCTTAAAAAGCTGTTCTGGGCATTGCTTATGAAAACTGTACATTTGTGTATTAAACTAAAAAAACTTTCGCTTACACGATGGTATGTCATTTATTCATATAGGCTGAGTTATGGTAGCGGAAGCTGCTACACTCCCCTCGTGATACAAACATAAGAGGGGGAATGGGTTAAAAAATCGGAATGTACGAAATGCGACTTTCGTTTACACGATACCACATTATTTATATTCATCGACTGATTAAGGATTTTACAAATGTCATTTTTTATTATGGGATTTCATGCCACTATCTATAAATATACTGAAAGGAAATCCCTAAAAATATTTTTTGGCAGAGGAAGGAAATTTTAGTACTCCATACCTTACAAGAGATAATATAGAAATTATGGGATTTTTATCGGTGTATTAGCAACAAAATAGTATAGAGGCATTTTTACTTTTTTAACTTCTAATTTATTAAAAATAAAGACATTCTAAATTTTATTATTGTTTTAAAAGGAATCCTAAGCTGGTATACACGGTTTTCCATGAGAGAAGAGGAAATGTATATATTTTCTGTCATTTGTCGTTATTTTATTTAACGGAAATCGGCCAAAAATGGCAATTTTTTTTGTTCTATAATATCTTTTAGATGATACTAAGATTGAATAAATATTCCAAAAACTTTTATTTATAAAAGGTTATTCCAGGATACCGCTTGCAATAAGTGTATGTTTTGTAAACTTTAAAATTGATTTCTACAATTTTTTTTTTTTATAATAGATCTTTTTATTCCTCCGGATATCCGGTAAGGTAATCGGATATCCGGCACTTTATTTCCGGATATCGGATACTTACAAGATAGTTAAAAATCAGCCGGATATCCGTTTCATCCCTAATATATAGCTGTAAAATTAAAAAATAATACTAAGGGCTCACCAAGTTCAACTTTCCAGTCTTTAATAATTCCTCTCCATCCAGAGTGTTTTCCTTTATATGAACTGTGACAGAGAAAACTGTGTGGCTACGACTGGAAGTAGCATTAAGCATTGTTGCTGCAGTTTGCCTCCTGGCTGTGCCCTTCTCCAGAATGGTGTACACCTCATCCTTGTTGTTGACCAGGATCTCCTCCAAGCCATGGATGATGACAGAACCCTACAAGAACAGAGGAGGAGTGAAATCCCTTATTGCAGCATTTATTATACAGCTATCACAAAGGGTTCATATTACTCTTTCCGTGGGTGGGACACAATTTTAAGGAGAAAAAAAAAGAAGCTAAATAAATTGCAAAGCAATGTGCGGTTTTGCCAAAATTAACGTCGGAAATCAAATTGTAAAAGAACAGTAATAAAAATGAAAATTTATTGCCAATGAGATAATTAAAGCCTAAAAATCTAGCGAAATTAAAATAAGTTTCCTTGAAATGTATTCTTTTTTAATCTCTTACAGAAACATGAAACTTTTTTAATCAGTTGTTAAAATTACAAACCTATTTAACTTAAACAGTAATTTTTTTTATTTTGATAATGGCAAAACAGGTGTTGATACTTTTTTTCATATTCCGAGTATCTATTTTGAATGTCTAAGTAAGAGATAACTTTGGGATATTTAAATTAAGGCCCATGTGGTAAACATCAACCTTGCCTTGTTTAACTTTTTCCCATCTGAATGAATTGTTTACACAAAAGCAATTTTGGAATTTTTCCAATTAAAAAAAATAAATTCAAAATGGTCTAGATATTTAGATCATTTCGGTTATTAGACATACGATTTCAGACTTTCTACTGGAACATTGTTTTGATAACTTTCTATGTTAGAGAAACTAAGCATAATATATACATTCTTTTAAAATCTGAAAAATAAATATCCACAGTTTGTTTGTAAACATGTTTGAAATTTTCGATACAGAAACATTCACATAAAACAAGCAAAAATAAAGATATTTATGACAAACATTGCAATTAATGTATAGAAATAAAAAAAAATCTTCATTGACAGACATTAACATTTAATAGACAATTTTTGGGAACGAAATAAGAGTAAAAAAAACATACTTTCCGGTTAGTGTCTTCATACAAGCGCAGTTTAGAGAGCTCGGTCGAACTGAGCAAATCAAATAACTCTTCGTTGTACAGTTCAAGAAAAGAAACTCGCACTGAAAACTCCACATTCTCCTCTTTGTGGAGCTCTTCAAAAAGTTGATGCAGAGACCGTGGGATAATTCCAGCATCGGCATCCTGTGTCAATAGAAACGTTGATTTGATACCACAGAGTTTGGCTAGTCATAGTAAAGGAACTATTTCTTATTACTGAAATAAATATACACAGAGCAGCCAGTGGCAAAGATATTATGACCGTACCCATATCCCCCCAATAGGCTAAAGTAGTGTTCCTGTTATGCGTTTTTCGAAGGGGGCCGCGCCCTGCCCTTTTTTTTGTAAGTGCCGATGCGCCCTGCCCTAAGAAGTGAGAAGTGTGCCCTGCCTTTTTTTAAGTATCTTCTTTGCGCCCAGTAATTAAAAAAAAAATCCGCAAAAACGTAGTTCTGTAGGATTGCCTTGCGTGTTCCTGTTATGCGTTTTTCGAAGGGGGCCGCGCCCTGCCCTTTTTTTTTGTAAGTGCCGATGCGCCCTGCCCTAAGAAGTGAGAAGTGTGCCCTGCCTTTTTTTAAGTATCTTCTTTGCGCCCAGTAATTAAAAAAAAAATCCGCAAAAACGTAGTTCTGTAGGATTGCCTTGCGTGTTCCTGTTATGCGTTTTTCGAAGGGGGCCGCGCCCTGCCCTTTTTTTGTAAGTGCCGATGCGCCCTGCCCTAAGAAGTGAGAAGTGTGCCCTGCCTTTTTTTAAGTATCTTCTTTGCGCCCAGTAATTAAAAAAAAAATCCGCAAAAACGTAGTTCTGTAGGATTGCCTTGCGTGTTCCTGTTATGCGTTTTTCGAAGGGGGCCGCGCCCTGCCCTTTTTTTTTGTAAGTGCCGATGCGCCCTGCCCTAAGAAGTGAGAAGTGTGCCCTGCCTTTTTTTAAGTATCTTCTTTGCGCCCAGTAATTAAAAAAAAAATCCGCAAAAACGGAGTTCTGTAGGATTGCCTTGGTATCCCAATCGTACCCTCAACCCACGTGACATTTGCTGAACAACGTAGTTAAAAGAGGCGTTTCCGAGATCTATAGGTATTCAGTTGGTGACATAAAAGATAATTGTAGGCTGTTTCTACATGTGTAAAGGATTACTTTTCTTAACATTTGAAATGGGGCGGCAGTTGAGCCGGAATTCACAATGCATCAATCCAAAAATTGCTTACTTTGAAGGAAGGTATTTTCCAAGAAAGGATTGTAAATGACTCTTGTCAAAAAATTAACGCCCCTAATTGAAAAAAACACTATTAGATATATTTTATGTAATGAGTTTATGGTGCATTTTTTTAAAAAAAAATTATTTTATTTTATGCGAAATTTTAAACATTTCTAAAAAAATTCTAAATTATACAAATTTTAAAAAAGCTTTTAGAAAAGAGAAAATTCTGGCCCTCCTGAAAAAAATCCAGTTAAAGGTAAGGAAAGTGCCTTTTTACATAACAAAAAGTGCCCTTTTTGACAAATCCCCCCCCCCCTGCCCTTTTTTTAAAACTATGTGAACACTAGCTAAAGTGTACGGCGAATTGTGTTTAAAAATCCTTTGAGAGAATCATTCATTAAAATTTGCTGCACTGTTTCTCTGTGGTTCTCTCTTACAAATCGGGACACTCTTTTTACTGTTCAACAGGGTGGCAACAACATTCTGGAAAAAAAGTTCCCTGATTTCCACGACGGTGTCACAAAAATTCCCCTGATTTTACAATTACATTAAGAAATGTTGCAATACATGCTTTGTATAGAAACAAAGTATCCACCCTACAATAATACTATAAATATAATTCATTATAAATGAAAAATTATAAGCAATACTTATTCACAGTTAAAATAATAATTTATGGATACAACCCAAATTATGCAATTGCAACAGGCATAATAGTAATTAAACATGTTCTCTGGAAGCAGATAATGTAAAAAAAAACAAGTTTTTTCAAATTTTTTTCTTTTGTAGATAATTTTAAAAGTTTTGGTACAGATGTAGTATAGGACATTTTGGCGCGCGAGGTTTTTTTGGCGTGTTTTATAGAGGCGATAAATTTATAGTATGGCAACCCTACCTGACTTTGTTGGTATCTTCCGATGCTTGTGGCGACTTTCAATCTGGCAACCCTATGACGTCATAGTGCTGTTTAACGGCAATTTTTCGTCGCCAAAAACACGCCAAATATCCTATGCTACATCTGTTCCAATGTTTTATATGCTTCCTATTTCAATCTTCAATAAATCACATATTCATTAGCCCCTCGCATGTTGCTTACAGTTCAAGGTCCAACACAATTTGCTTCTCCCTCCAGCAGTGGTTCTCGCTTTTATAAAAATAAAACCGAAAATATAAAAATGAGCATAACTATATCTTTTATTTAAAATTCTTATTCAGAACTAAAAGGAATTATTGACAATTAAATTACCCAGAATGGAGGGCATAGCAGACAATAATTGCAGTTTTAATGATCCAAATTAAAAAAATTCCTGATAATTCCAAAATTAAAAATTTCCATGATAATTCCCTGATTTCCAGATTATGTTGCCACCCTGTTCAAGCATTCTGTGTCTGCTGACGACCACAGAAGGTACATCGAGGCAGTTTTTTTTGGTTAACAGGCGTCTTTAAACACTTTCACTACAGCTGCTCTTAAACAATTCCCAAATGTAACAGTTTTGCTTATGCTCACTCCATGAATACTCCCCCATGCAAGGTCTTTCAAATCGTGATTTTACCCATACCTGTTAGAACAAAATGTTTCTACTAACTTTTTAAACAAGCACCTGTCTTTTTTACACCTCTCTCAACCTCTAGCAGAAAATGTATGAAGTTATACATGGTTCATACAGATTTTCAAAAGTAAAAATTAAGTAGTTCTTAAGGACTTTTTAAGGACCTCTCGATAATTTTTAAGGACTTCTTATATTTTTTGGCGCCGTTGGCGTAGAATTGTAATTTATTGGTGCAAAATTGGCGCAGAATCCCATGTAAATATGGTTTCGTAGCAAGTTGGCGTAGTTCCGGCAAACTCTAGCACAGAAATGTTAAAGATGCTACATTCTTGTGAATTTCCCCAATATTCTAAAATGAGTATCGATTCTTCACAAAACGACAAATGAGCTGAGATTTTCTAACGATGAAGTGTCGTGTACGATAATGAAATACCATTGACTAAAAAATCGAACAACTTTTTTTTCCGTCACTAAATCCGTCTATTAACGCCTTGCCAATTTACACTTGCATATAACGGTCAAAAGTGTGGACACTATTAAAGTAAAATCCGGAATTTTACATTCCGATATTTTAATGCATCCAGAATTCTGGGTTCCGAAAATTTTAAAAATTTGGAATTTCGGGTTAGACATGAAAAAATATCAACCATGTGAATTAGTAAAAAAACCTCATATTTGACAAAAATTAAGGACTTTAGTTGAAATTTAAGGATTTTAAGGGCCCTTAATTAAGTACCCACCTAAATTAAGTAGTTCTAAAGGACTTTTAAGGACTGTGCGAACCATGTTATAGTTTATTTACTTAAAAAACATCAGTTGGTCATACTATTTTGGCCACTCAGTGTATAGTACGACTAGCATGCAAACACCCAAAATTGAGATAATAATCCATAGAGTATAAAGCTGGATAATTGCAGGTTGATTAGAGAATAAATAATAAAGTAGTTTACTTTGTACTAATAAATTTACATGGGATCTATGTTTTCTGACATGGAGTGTTACAAGGCGAGTTAAGATAATAAAAATATTTCTTTATGCTTTTTCCAATTGATAATAAGTTTATTTTTTTAATTTGAACTCCACATGATTGATAGTTAAAGTAGACACTGATCACGTGGGAGAAAAAAAAATGGAATCTGACTTCTATGCTCCAAATCTAGTCTTTCGGAGAGGGAAAATGAGGTAGTATTGGGTCTATAGGCTAAAATATTCAGAATTACTGAAAAGAGATGTATGAATATTTTACGATTAAAAATGACAGATACTTGCCAATTATTTTCATACATTCTTCACAGCAAATGGATAAGTGTCCAAGAAAAACTTACATCTTCCCAAGAGCAATTGGAATTGTTTCTTTCACCTTCCATGGTGTAAGTTTTACCAGTTCCAGTCTGACCATACCTAGAGATAAATAATCTTGAGATTAGTATAGTTACCACAGTTCACACGAAATGTTTCAACTTAAAAAAAAAAAATTGCATTTTATAACTTTTACTTGAATACTTCAAACTTTTAATAATTCCAAAATGGGCATATGAGAAAAAGATTAATGTCTGACAATGCAGTAATTGTTTTTAGTCACTAAAAATTGATAAAAGAAAAGACACAAGGCCTATTTGTAGAAAATGAAACAAATTTTAAGTTGTTAAATGGAAAGTACTTTTAAATGATCTCTAACTTCCTTGACCCAAAATTTAAAGATATCAACTTTGAAATATTTTCAAAAGTTAAATATTAAAACACCAGGCAATTATAAAAAGTTATGTACACCTTTGCATCACGTCATTAAACCTAGTTCAGTTAAAAAACGCTTTATGAGAGTAAAAATTTACATATATTTAAAGAAATTGTAATTTTGAAACTGACAATCAGGAAATTGATATTACAAGATTCTTCATTGAATTTTTCAAATAGAGCTGATACATATAATAAAACCTAGACAATCTTGTATACATTTGTATATTAAGTTTAACGCACACATACACACAAATTCACTTGTTACTTTTATATATTTTAATATAAAGCGCATCTTGATTTTTAAATTTTTTTTTTAACTAGGGATGAAACGGATATCCGGATGATTTTTAACTATCCGATATCCGGAAGTAAAGTGCCGGATATCCGATTTACCAAGCCGGATGAATAAAACATCGAAGATTTTTTTTTTGTGGCAGTCAATTATCTTTGCTTTAAGTATTTTCCTGAAAATTCTACCAATGTATTAACAGTGTGCAGATTCTCCCTTGAATTTTTCTCGTCTTTAACTTTAAAAATCCATGAATTTTTTTTAACGAATCGGTATGATGGAGGGTCATAACATCTCACAACTAATATAAAGTTGAAATTAAAAAATAAATTTCTCAAAAGTTTAAGCAAGCTTGAGTTTTTATGTCTGGAATTAAAGGCCATATGGTAAAAATACAATTCTTCAGAAATTAAGTGTAAAGTGTACAAAACATACACCAATTGCTAGCAGCACTGTAAATAACCCTTTGTAAATAAAAAAGTTTTTTGAATGTTTATTCAATCTTGGTACCTTAATGATAAGGAATTGGGGAATACTATAGAATAAAAAAATATTTTGTAATTTTTGACCGATTTCCATTTTTTCTAGTGTGTAAGAAAAGATATTTTCATAAAAAAGAAACTGCCGGATATCCGTCAAAATCCAGTTTGGATATCCGATATGTAATGTGCGCCGGATATCCGATATCCGGCAAAACCACTATCCGGTTCATCCCTAATTTAAACAATGTATGAAACATGTAAATTGATAGAAATGAAAAAATATTAATAAAGTAATTAAAATATATATACAATCATAACATACAGTGAACATTATTTGTAGCTAACTATAATATATAAAGGGATTATAGAAAAGAAATTAAAATATATTAATCTTACGCAAAAACTGTGCAGTTATAACCCATAAGAACTTCTTGTATAAGAGGTCCAACTACAGCCTTATAAACAGCAATCTAAAGATAAATATTATGCAATTATTGAAGCGCTAGATAAACAGTTTTATACTCTTAATAAAAATTTAGACTTCCAGGGTTCCGACTCAATATTTTAATTCGGGTTTTCCCCAGAAGATTTAAAAAAAATTCCAGACTGAGAATTAAATTATTTTTCACATATTAATCTTAAAGCCAGGAAAAATAAAGTGCCTATAAATAATAACTTAGCAAAGTATCATCAACATAAAAAAAAAAGAATCTAACCGGCACTTATAGCTAAAAAAGTGTGAACATTTCCCTGACTTTTCCAGAAATTAAAAATAAAAATTGCTCAGTTGCCACTAACAGAGAAAATTTAGAAAAGGATTTGAAATATTAAAAAAAAAACTTTATTGTAAATTTTTTTAATGAGCAAGGCGACATCTCTTTACAGGTACAGTGTACTATTTTTGAATAAAATGAGAGGCCATGTAGACCACTACCTAAAAAAAACAG
The DNA here is from genome assembly GCA_963932185.1 of Troglohyphantes excavatus. NCBI lineage: Eukaryota > Metazoa > Arthropoda > Arachnida > Araneae > Linyphiidae > Troglohyphantes > Troglohyphantes excavatus. The sequence goes on from OZ010677.1 coordinate 38,194,054, forward strand.
CGTTTAAACTTAGAATAATGTGGGACAAGATCTCTTGAAATTAGTGTCACCAAGTTCATATTGGTAATGTTGTGTAGAGTACATTTTACACACATATTTATATTCTTTGATTAGTTAAGGCTAGCAAATAGTTTAAATCTTGTGGTTTAGAAATTGAAATTCTTAAAACCTTTGGTCAACAAAATTGGCAGTGAAAAGCAACTTTGGCGGATTGCCCAATCAGTCTCATACAATAATTTAGTGTTAATAAAACAGAATCCCACAGAACTCAGAAAAGAAAAATGCCTACTTGTTTAGTATCCGATGGGAAGACTTTGTCAAAGAAGAATTCTCTTTTAGAGTTACGGTCCTTCAACACTATTTCTTTCTTTTCAGGTATAACATCCACCACTGATGGAGAGCATTGCTTTATCTCAATGTCGTTTAAAGGTCTAAAAGAAAAAATATTTATTTTTAATCACATTAAATGGTTGACTCGTATAATACAAGGTCACAGTCAACAATTTTTGGTTAAAATGCATTAAAGGGTTACACTTATCAACTTTTTGGGGGTTAATCTGTCTTTCACGGTCGCCCTGATATTTCGCCAAATCAGGCAACCCTGCAAAAACTTGATTGCAGGGAGGAAATGAAGGAATTCTTTGATTGGCAACCAAACCGGTTTTTGTCGCCAAGCAATGTTTTATTGTTGTGAATATAGGATTTTCAGAAAAGTTGCCAAGGGCGACCGTATAAGACAGATTAACCCTATGGTATAGTGGTTTGGTTTTGTTAATTAATGTCGCACTAGAGCTGCACAGTAGGCTATTGGCGACGGTTCGGGGTCAATCTCGAAGGAAAGACCCGGGAACACATACACATTCATACATGCATCTTGTTATTTTAGAATCATGGTCAGATGATGAGGAAACACCTGAACTGGCACCCAACGCCTTCAATAGACGTCGGGACTTTGGACCCCGATCAGATTTATCCTGCACCAGTCCCGTTATACACGCCAGTATAATTTGTTGGATATTCTGGACGACTTTCTAGTATTTTTGTAGCGAAGCTGGCAACCCTCCAATCGCAAGTTCACTACTTTTTTACTTTTCTATGTCAAGTCCATTGCATGGATTCGAACCACCAATCCTTTGATTAGTAGCTGAACGCCTTACCAACTGGGGCTCCCCTATGGTATATTGTAATTTAGTCATAATTTTAGATACAACTCGTAGTTTAAACAAATAATGATATTGCAAATGCAAAAAAAATTAATCATTTGGCGCAACCCCATCAACCATAATCACGACGTTTTTTCCCCAAAATCAAACCCAATTCCCCAAATCCAGTTCTGAAATGCTTTCAGTGTCTTAAAGAGGTTTAGTGTTTTTAGTTTAATGCTATTTACTAAATATTCATTTATCACAAAATTGCGTTAGCCCTTTTTATATCCTTTTCCGATGATTTCTTTTCGTCACAAAGGACAATTTGATCTTGTTTTTAAGGTTCTCTGTTTCCTAGATTTACACCGTGACAATTCTGTGGGCGTTTCACGACTGCCAAAAGACACACAAAAACAAATTCCCCTAATAAATAATTTTAAGAATATGATTTATGCCATACTTTTTGTAGACATGTAGCCTTATAGAAGAAAAAAAAATTAGTTACCTGCAACGAGCAAATACTTGAATCCGTTGATTTTTCTGGTTATTACCTTTTTTATTCATGGTGAAAAATACCTAATGTGTTTGAGTGGATAAATAAATAAGTTGAGAAACACTAAATATTGCAATAAAACACACATATATTTTACCACAATATTGAAAACCACCGCGTAATGTCTCAAAAAAACAAACAACTAATGCCAACCAATCAGAAGTAGTTTCGCAATAGCCAAATCAGCATACTCCTTTGAATCACGGGATCATTCTAGGGTTTTTTTTTTGTTAAAGTTTTAAATTAAATTTTACACTTTAAATTCGTCAAAAATTAAATATTAGTATTTAGTTGTAAATAAAAACAAGTTTACGACTATAATTTTTTTTTTTTTATTATTATTTTTGCGTTGAAAGAAGAAGGGGAAATCCGGCAGTTAAGAATACTTTTTGTTTTGCTTTGAGTTGATGTTTTTTCTCTGTTGTGATGTAAGACGAATTGCAATAAGATTAGTAAATGATGAAAGCTAAATCCCTATCGTTACCTTAACAAACTATTCTTGAGAATTATAGATATTATATTATTTTGGCAGCTTTTTATTTCATAATACTAAAAAAAATATCCCATACGGTATTAAATATTCGTAAAAATCAAGATGACTAACTTAGGCTTTAGACGATCATTCACGACTGGCCTACATTATCTTGATCATCAGCAAACTAAAGGCGAAGCGCATGGCGCTATGCAGATGTTAAATCGACGTTTCGAATTTGGCAAAAGCCTCTATAGCAAAGATCTGTTTGCTCATTTTGGCTGCGTAAACGCAATCGAGTTTTCTAACGACGGCGAATGGCTCGTTTCAGGTGGCGACGACAAACGTGTTCTTATATGGAACATCGATAAAACTTTGTCCAATTCACGCCAACCCAAAGTCATGAAAGGAGAACACAATAGCAACATTTTCTGCCTCGGATTCAGCCACTCGAACACCAAGTTATTTTCCGCCGGGAACGACGAACAGGTCATTTTGCACGACGTAGCCACAGGCGAGATTTTGGACGTCTTCTTGCACGATGAAGCCGTCTACGGTTTATCCGTCGATCCCGTTAACGAGAGTGTTTTCGCGAGCGCGTGCGATGACGGCCGCATTCTGATCTGGGACATAAGATCCGTGTCCAACGAACCTTTCACCCTCGACACATGCTCATCGGCTTACCATGCAGTCATGTACAATCCTACTGAACCAAGGTTCTTGGCCACTGCCAATGCCAAAGATGGCGTTTGCCTGTGGGACATTCGGAAACCAAAAGAACACTACATAAAGTACGGCCCTACTTTATTGTCCCAAAGTGCTATGAGCGTCCGATTCAATTCGGCCGGTACTCACTTACTAGCCTTGAGAAGAAGGTTCCCCCCTGTATTGTACGAGATCACCTCGACTCAGCCGACTGCCGAGTTTGACCACAATGAGTACTATAACTCCTGCACTATGAAAAGCTGTTGCTTTGCAGGCGATAAGGATCAGTTCATTCTTTCAGGATCGGACGATTTTAAGTTGTATGTGTGGAAAATTCCTGATTCTGTGCAGACTAAGAAAGGGATGATGGTCAAGAAGGCTCACTACATCCTAAGAGGGCACAGGTCCATCGTGAATCAAGTGAGATACAACAACACTTATGGTATGCTTGCCTCATCAGGTGTGGAGAAGATAGTCAAGCTCTGGAGCTCCTTTCCGCTGTCTTACCAGGATGATAGCAATAGTTACGTGTCCAAAAGAGACTGCCTCCGGAAGGTCTACTCCCACGAGGAATACGTGAGCTTGGTGCTCGAGAGTGGGCAGTTTATGACACATGATTATAGCCACCATTCTGTACAGGAAGACCCAAGGATGATGGCTTTCTTCGACTCCTTGGTGCAGAGGGACATCGAGGGTTGGACTTCGGATTCGAGCAACGCGACCGAAGCAATGAACACCTGCTACATTGTGCAGTCTACTGATTCCATGTCGTCGAGCTTTTCGTCGTCTTCATCCGAAAATGAGGATGCGCCCGAGAAGGTTGTGCTCACTCACGGGCAGTTGACGAGCATAACTCCTGACCATTTATCGGCAGCCCTGCTTCATACACAGAGAACCTTAGCTGGGGACTTTCTTCCGGATACGTCTGAGGGGTCTGAAGAAAACATGGACCAGTCCCTTGATCGTATATCGATGCTGATTGCTCAGAAGCGTAAGGAGCAGATGTTGAAGGCACAGAGGGCGTCCTTGCAGCTGGGCAAAAAGAACGGAAAGATGAAGAGGAAAAGCAATGCGAAGGATCAATCTACGTCAGGTTACGGGCTTTTTGGTAATGCCTCTAATGGGAATGACCCACAGAATGAAAGGATCGCGCTGTCCGACAAGAGAAAACTGTTAAGGAAGAGACGGGCTAAGTTAAATCGAGCCACGCTTCTAGAACAGAGGAGCTCGGATTCTGATGAAGAAAACGACAATGACGGATCTTTGACGATTGAAGATGGAAATGTGACTTCTTTTGAAGCTCTTCTAGATAGCAACGGAGGCATAATTTCTAGTAGCTGTGCAATTTTACAAAATTCTGATGCAGAGCACAATTTAACGTGTCTGTTATCTAATATCCCAAATGAAAACACTAACCGCGCTGCACTATCATCAAATGAGAACTCTGGGGTTGCTGAAGTGGGTGGCAATACCAATGGTGCTGAGATATCGAATGGTATCGGTATTTCTAGTAATGGTTCTGCCCTATTGAATGAGGGAAGTGCTGTTGTGCATGGTACTGAATCATCAAATGGTAATACCATCAATGATAGAGAAAACTCTATTTCCGTTGATTCCAAAAATGTAACTTTTTTCTCTCTGAAGGGCGGGAAAAGAAATGGTAGGAATTACCGCAAGAGAGGTGCCGACGAACTAGATGACTAATTTCAAATTTAATTATCAAATATGTTTTCCAAGAATTCTATTATCAAATATGAATACATATTTCTTTGGTTATCTTTTGCATTTGATTTAATATTCACATGCACAAACATTGAAATTGTATTGTTATTAAATTTAAATGTTTATTATAAAATCTGAGTTTTATTTTGTTAAAGCAGTGCTATCTCCATTAAATTTATATTGTGCAAGTGTAAATATTTCAGCATGCATGTTAATGATCTTTAATACACATATTTGCTGATAATTAAATCGAAATAATTAAATGTTTAAGATATTGCAGATATCCAATGGTGTAGCAAGGATTTAGTTTCAGAGGCTATTTAAACAAGTTTTTGTCAAGGGTAATTTGTTTTTAATATTTCTCAAAAATCATTATTAAAAATTTATTATTAATTTGTTGAAATGATCTCCTGCTAGAGTTGCATAAGGAGCTATTGACAACTATTTGGGGTCTGTTCCGAAAGAACAATTCTTGAACACTGCCTTGTTTTTTTTATTTATTGAAAAATGACAAGGATGACACGAGCGAGTACCCCACTCTCCAAATTTAACGTCAAGACCAATGTGACGACATTTGGATCATGGCAGATTTAATGAGCACTGGCACCCTCTACACAGCATGCTTGGCTTATGCTAATGATCGAACTTGCACCCTTCAAATTACAAGCTAGGAACTCTTCTGACAGGCTGGCTCTTTTATATAATTGGTTAAACAACTAGTTATGGATTACTAAAAAATATTAATAATTTAAATATAAGGATTCAAAACTTTAAACAGTTTTAATCATTACATAAGATAATAATCTTAATCCTGTACCATTTTCACATTAATGTCTTGTGTAACGTTAATTCCACCAACATGAAATTTGATACTGGGCGATTTGGACTTTACAATATTTTACGGAACAGATGTAGTATAGGATATTTGGCTCGTTTTTGTTTTTTTGGTGACGAACATTTGCCGCTAAACATAGTTCCGGGCAGTGCGATGTCGTCATAGGGTTACCAGATTGAAAGTCGCCACAAGAATCGGAGAATACCAATAATATCAGGTGGGGTTGCCATACTATAAATTTATCGCCCCTATAAAACACGACAAAAAAACCTTGCACGCCAAATGTCCTATACTACATCTGTACCTATTTTACTATATTTACAATATAACAATGACATTGTTTTGTGATTTAACATTGTGTTAAAATTTAAACCGAAAATTACAGATAAAAATATGTGTAAAATATATTAAAAAAATATATAGTTCTTGAATATTATAGATTTTGTAGTGAACTTAAAAACCCTCATACTGGCTGCTACACCATTGCAGATATCTTGTGATATATATTTTCGAAAACTTTATGATTTTCTTTAAGAAATAAACAATTGATTACAGTTCAATATTTATTTCAAGTTATGAAATGTTTTCACGATTTCTTTGCTGGATGTTTTTGAATATATGCAAATGTCGTAAAAATTTCTCCAAGGGAAAAAAATCCTCAAATTTATCAAACACCTTTATTATAACTGTATTGATTTGTTGTTTTTCATACATTGTCATTTTTTCCTGTGATTTTTTCGGCAATGGATGTAATAAACTCAAAATATAATAGTATCAAGTATCTTTTTTTAATAGTCATGGCACAGTAGATATACAGATTTTGGGTGGGATATTTGGATTTTTGTAGATTTCTCTAAAAGGTGAGTCATTTCTAAATGTACTGCTTTTGGATATTTATTGTAAGTAAGAAGTTATTTTTTATAAATATATGTACATTTACATTAAGATAAATATTACAATAGGTAAACTCGTATTTTAAGTTAGTTGCTCATAAAAAATTTGGAGTTTCCTATAGGAGACAAAGTAGAATTCTTCCGCATAGAAACTAACACATTATTTAGAGTTCAGTTTTGGTTAACAAAATGGATTATAGTGTTGCAGTGGTACCGGAACCAGGTATGCCTGCTGCCATGCCAACTTTGTCCCAAATGTATTAAAAAAAAAAAAAAAAAATGCAAATAGTAAATACGATATTTTTTTTTCTTGCCATCTCTTTTTAATATAAGTTCTGGCATCACTAGGGTTGCCATCTGTTAGTAAAAATTGAGGTTTAAAGTTTGTTCCATGAAATTGGGAATATATTGTGAAGCACTACTTTTTATTAAAACTATTGTTAAATTAAAAAAAAAAAATACTTTAATATTTAGTATTTGATATACCTGAGCAATAGGTATTTAAATGTCTGTTCTTCATTAGAATAGTTATTAAACAATTTGGACAGTCCCGTAACCGACATGACATGGAGGGACCGAGTTTAAAGAATATTTGGCTTAGTGCATGGAGGTGAAAATTGAAGTGCTGTGAAGAAAATAATAAAACACAGATCATTATTTATGAAGTAGTAGAATGTGTAGGACTGAAATTTTTCGCTTTTTTTTTGTAGATGTTTATACAGAAATACTTTACGCTTTTTAAAAATACCGAAATACTTTAAAATGCCAGTATATTGTCCTTTCTTCTGCATGTTGTTTTAATAATAATAATGCAAGGTTTTAATACTATAATTTTAATAATAGTTTTGAGAATAATAAGTTTTTTTTTATTGATCACTTGTAAGTTATTTAAAGGAAATTATCAAATGATTCGAAGACAGTACGGCAGAAAAATTAAAGTTTGCATATTTTTTTTTGCTCTGATGTGAAATCTGAAAAGAACAATATTAAAATATTTGACCTTGTATCTATAGCCCGTGAAGTTCCAAATATAAAAAAAAAATATATCCTCTCTAAATGTTTTTCGGTACTTCATTTTTGGGCGTTTCTTTTAGTCGTTTTGGGGTTGTAAAAATACACCAGTTAGTGATTTTTCCCCATTTATTTTAGGAAATGCAAATAGAAAATCGATATTTCCACTTCCATTACGGCTATAATAATTAATAGGTTTGATATCCCTTTTAAATGTTTTTGAGACTTTATTTGATAAATATTACAATAAAATGCCAAATTATTTGGAGGCATTGTTGCAGCTTTGCAACCTATATAGACGAGCTGCTGCAGCTAAAATATCATGCTTTATCTAAAATTTACTGCAAATATTTGACATTTAGTTTTTACTCGTAGCTTCAACAATCGCATAACCGAACCTGTTTAGTCTAACTAAAGTCGGACATTAACTAAAATCGACTTACTATTAATATTTAAACAAATAGTATATTTAAATTACAACAGATGGCAGCACCACAAAATGAGAAATTATTTTGTATAAAATTTTGTATCAATGGCGATGTGTATAATTTTTAATTTAATAGTACGTTTTTTTAAAAAAATTTCTTTAATGGTGTAAATATAAATGGGTATAAATATATATGGAGATGGAATTTTATATGTTTTCATAGTATTTTTATTTCTATTACACATTAGTTATTATTCTGTCATAATAAAAATAATGAGCTATATTTTACTTCGTTAAAAATTTTCTAAAGCTTTATTCTAACATTTTTAAAAACGATTTTATTGAAAAACCCATCAAGCCAGATAAAATTTAACTTTTTTTCTTTACAGATTGGATGCAATAAAATAGTTTCGTATATCAAAAGAAGTTAAATACACAACTTAATTGAATTTCTTCTTCATCTTTATAGAAGTAATCTCAATTTAATTATATACAAAACCTATGGCGGTTTATGTAGCACAAAAAGAATTCATAGATTAGAAAAATAACCAAATGAACTGTTTTCGCTTAAGTTCTAAATGCATTTCTTTTAATTCAACTATTTCGATCTATATGATTTTGATCCCCTAAATAATTAGTATCTTCAACTGACAATAGATGGCAGCAGGGTTACTAAAAATTAAATTTGTTTCAAACCAAATGCCTATTCTAATCTTTTCATCCGAAAATATGATGCATGATGGATATATCACCCTTTTGTATTGATAAGTAGAATATCCATGACTTGCATGTAGCCAGGAAGGGTAACAAGGCCTTTAGGGGTGTGCGACACGTGCTACCGCACCGGGCCCGAACGTTTGGAGGGGCCTTGCTTTTACCAGAAAAAATAAATGATAAAATTATTTCGAATGAAAATGAATTCATATTTTAAAAAGTCCCTTTTGCGCTATTTTTTTATTTGAATTTATTCATTAATCTATGCAGTATATTCCGTCACCGTTTTTAATTTATGTGGCGTTTAGAGAATCAAATATTATTATTTTTTTTAGCATAAATTAAAAAACGGAATTAATAAACAGAGGCATTCATTAGAATTTTCTTTTGTAAATTTGTGCGACGGACTTGACTAAGAAAAGTATAAAAGTAGTGATCTTGTGATCGGAGGGTTGCCAGCTTCGCTACAAAATACTAGGAATGTCGCCAGGAACATCAAAAATTATCGGCGTGTATACGGGATTGGTGTACGATAAATTTGATCGGGTTCCAAAGTCCCGACGTCTATTGAAGGCGTTGGGTGCCAGTTCAGGTGCTTCCTCGACATCTGACCATGGTTCAAAAATACGAGGCATCGTTCCTGGGTCTTTCCTTCGAGATAGGCTCAGAACCGTCGCTAATAGCCCACTTATGCAGCTGTAGTGCGACGTTAATTAACCAAACCAAACTTTTGTACATTTGAAATTCATATATTGCGGTAACACACAGTGGCGGCCCGTGGTCAAAAATGTTAGTGCAGCCGAAATTATGTGAATCCCCCCCCCCCCCCCCCCACCTATTTTCCAAAAACCATACATGAACGGAAATTCTTTATTATTCACTACTCAAGTCAAAGGTTCCTTTCAATTTTTACGAAATGATAACATGCGAAAAAAATAGAAAACACTTACTTATTTTGTGAAAATTAAAGCAATCCTGCCTAACGAAATCTTGCATGCATAACGAAACAACAGCAGGACCATTTCCTGAAACAATAGCACACAGTAAATGTATCACGAAAACTATTTCCGTTGTGAGATATTCTCGTAAGTTCTTGTTTCATCCACGGGGCCAATCAGCATATCGAACCTCAAGTGCAGCTAAAACAAGAAAATCCATTTCGGCTGTACCTTCTCACAAATGCAGTACGTAGAGGTTGCCATGGCAACAATGCAGCCGATTTCGCTTTTTCGCTGCAATTTTAATTGAATGGAGTTTTTTATCCTCCTGAATTGTGCATTACAGTAACATGCTTGCTATTTATCGGAGATTTTGTTTACTACCGTAGAAATTTCATTTTCAATTCTAATCTACATTTAAGAAAATTAGTAAAATATCTGATTTTAGTTTTATAATACACTAATGAATTTAGGTGCAGCCCGGCTGTACTTGCTGTAGTGGGCGAGCCGCCACTGGAACACATAGTATTTTACGTCAGAAATATAAAAACAGCAAATGGTCATACATGTCCATTTTTAAATTATAAGTATTGTATGATATTCGACGTAGATCGAGGTAAAGGAATGCCATTGTCTTTGTTACATCATACATAAGAAAGAAAATAATAATAAAAAATAATAATATCTTCCAATAATAATAAATTTTGCGTTATTTCGCTTGAATTTTATAGTTTAGCGTAAAGTTATAAAAACATTTACGTGAACAGAGCAGCTTACACAATTGTGAAAGTATATATATTTTTTATATCTTAGTTTTTTTTTATCTAATTGTGAATTTAAAATTCATGGGTTTACTGTTTTTCAAAATATTTAAGGTGCACTGGGTCTAAAAAAAGAGTTTAAGATTCAGAGTGTGTATATATTTGTGTCTATGAATACGATATTTCAAGAATACTACAATTAAATTTTATAAAATTCCCGTACACGCTATATATATAGAAACATGAATAAAAGGACTACATCCAAATTTGCCATACTAGTGACCCATATATATAGTATCTGATACAAAGGTTACTTTCAAAATAGAACATAAAAAAAATGGGTAGCTTACATAATTTTTTTTTTCTTTCTATAACTTGATCTCTACATGCAGTTTTTAAGCAGGTTTCAGTAATTTTTGAAAAAAGTCAGCTTCAGATAGCGGTTTCCTTTAAAATTACTATGGTAATATATTTTTTGATGTTTTTTAGATTGAGAATAGTGAAATTAGCGAAAAAAATCCACATGGTTTAAAAATTAGAAAATGATTTTTTCCTAATGCAAGATATTTGTTTTGGATTCGTTAAAAATTCTTCATCGGTAACCCATTAAAAGCCATGTATAACGAAATATAGAAATTCTGAACTTGAGTCAAATTAAAACAGTAATTTTAGAAAAAATCCTTGACTTGTTGTTGCTCTTTTCGATAAAAAAAAGAGTTAATCGCTTCTTGATACTTGGAGGGCCTGCATCGCGGGTTCGATCCACTGATCTTTAACTGTATGTTCTGGACTGGGCAAGACATTTAGTTGACTTGAAGCCAATGTGGAAGTAGCCATGCTGTGACCCACTTTCACGCTACCGCAATATTTCGTATATTTGTCATGTTAAAATAAGCCGACATGTATTTGATTTTGGCTGAGTTTTTTTCAATTTTCTTTTGAAACCAATTTTAAATGCAATCTGCTATTAAAATAGAAAGTCATTTGCGAAGTCGAAGTGGTTAAAAGGCAAAAACTATTTTTTTGGCAATATAAAAATTAATTCTAGATGAAGAAAATATAATATTTATATACATTTAATATTTCTGCAATGCTATAATATTAAAAAACACAACTAAAAGACTTTAAAAACATGTTGAGGCAGAGTACGGCTGCTTCCCCATTGGCTTCAACGCGCTCATAGAGAAAACAAGTTTTGAGTCTTCCAGAATATACACTTTGAGATCAGTGGTTCGATCCTCAGTATGTAAGAATCGATTTGGTAATCGGAGGGTTATCAAATTGTTTAATTTTCCGATCAAAAAAATATCCACTGAACTTTAACTGTAACGTCTGGAACGCTCATAACTAGTTATTTCTATGAGCGCGGTTGAAGCCATACTGTACCAACTAATTTTAAAAGAGATTTTATGGGGTTTTTCTTCTCAAACCGTTACAGAAATGACAAATATGTTTAGAAATTTTATTTTCCATATAAAATTGGACCCTGATCAGATTTAACGTGCACCAGTCCCGTATACACGCGGTAGAATTTGGAGGTAAATTCGTACAAAGTATATTTACTTCGTAGCGAATCTGGCAACCCTCCGATCACAAGTTCCCTGCATTTTAACGTTTTTGTCAAGTCTTCTTGTATACGTCATATTCGAACTCGCAACTGTCTGGTTGCTAACCGACGACGGTACCCAGGGGCTATGAACCCACCGAATCATTGTGAATGGCTCATTATGTAGCTCTAGTTCGACATTCTTTTAACCAACCTATTAATCGACGTACCAGGCTATTACGGCATTGGGATGCATTTGGATTAACTTCCCAGGTAAGTTGCCCAAATTGACTGTTAGGCGCTTATATTAGGGCGACCTCTCTTTGGAACCAGTAGTTTCCGAGAAACGTTGATTGGTTAACGGTTTTATAAAGGAGGCATTATACTTTGGCACTAGTGACCCGATAGGGAATATAAATACGAGTTCGTAACGTATTCATTACATTCGATGGATGCACATAACAGTTGATAGCCGCAAACAGAAATCTCTTTCGATGGAACGCTTCTCCTAATTGTCTGATATTTATATGCTGCCCATCCTCGACTATTACCTTTCGTCCGCGATAATTTGTATACAAGATGCGGCATTAGTAACGATTCTGACAGCACATCCATCAAAGGGAAGTGTAGGGGAAGTAATGTATTCCCATGGTATCCCATTCACTTCTAATTCCTCGGGTTCCGGCCCATGGAGTTATAAGGGCAATTTTGAGTTCGCAGAACCGCAATAATCCATCACCAAAACGTTTCTGTTTGCCGCCAAAGATTGCATCGTAGCAATGGGAGAAGGAAACCAATACGACTTTTCCTTAACTAATAACCAGTCTCGCTGACAGCAAGGGGACAAGTGTTACAAGGCCCTGGCGGTTTTCTAGACTGAGGGGCCCATGCCAGATCCCTATCGATGTTCGATAAGGGTTTATGCAGTGACCGATTTTGTTTGAGCAATCGAACAATCATACAATTACGAACTGTGTTCATAGTCTGGTTAGTTATTGATGGAATGTTCGATATTAGATGAATTGATTTTGATAAATGGAAAATATTCCATTTTTTTTGCTGATATTCTTTAAATTGATGATCGATCTTTTAAGACTTATTTTCTATAAACATGATTTCGAGGTTTCAACAATTAGAGAAATGGAGGGGCTTCTAATATTCACTCCGGGGCAAAAATTTCAACATTTCTGATTTTTGTATTGAGTTCTAGTTTTAAGATACATCTCGATTTATCAGACTATATTTTTTTTCTCTCAATTTTTTTATATAATATTGGAAAGTATGTTCTAATGTATTTTCCAATAAATATAGGAAATTGCCATTTCAATTCGACAATTTTTATTTTCAAATCATTGGACACTTACTTATTCGATCAACTGGAGCCATTCGCTTGTGTATAAGTAAATTTTAGTGTCAACCTTTTTATGAGGGAGCTCTTGACAAGCAGTTCACTGTTGCTTCCAATACGAATATAGATACATATATGGCTTATACGGCATTCGAGATCAAGACCCCTGATACAAAAGAAATATGTTTTATCAAGGCTATACAGGCTGTAGGGGTGGGTGACTGTGCACCGAATTCCATTTCGATTAAAATGCACTTACACTTCTGTAACATAAGAAACTAAATTATAAGTGAACTTTTAAGCCTAAATTCTTTTGCATTAACAGGAAGTTACAATATATATATTTTTAATATCTTCCAACGTCAATAATTAATTAGTAAAAGTAGATTTAAGTGGTTTTTCCCACTTTTCCATTACAGTCATTGCTTTGATGAAAGTAAGTTATGAATGTCTTTCGCATAGTGAAGCTGGGTTTTATCATCTGAGACGTCCCATTCCAAAAAGTTTAAAATTGTAAGACATTTAAAAATTTAAACGACTAAAAATCTGGAAATTTGACACTGTGAGGTGCTTGCATCTGTTTTAATAATTCTAGACCCGAGTCCATTACTGGTCCTGTCTCGGAAATCACCAAATTTGCATCTCTTTTGTTTGTTCCCCAAATATCCACAATAAACAAATTACTTATATTAGATGAGTCGCCCAGTTTCAAAAGGTCTCTTGTGCATTTTGGAAAACCCATTACATTTTTAAATCAATTTTTTTGTCGTACTACATTTTATTTCTATACCTGAGATTAAGCAAAGTAGTTGTTTTAACACATTAAACAACATACTTTGCTTAATTCCAGATGTAGAAAAAAATATGAAAAAAATGTAATTTAAAAATGTGATGGACTTGTTCTCTAAAGTGGACAACTGGGCGATGTTGAAACTGGGCGACTCATCTAATATCAGTGATTTGTTTATTCTGGATATTTGGGGAACAAACAAAAGAGATGCAAATTTGGTGATTTCCGAGACAGGACCAGTAATGGACTTGTGTCTAGAATTAGTAAAACGGATGCAAGTACCCCATAGTATCAAGTTTCCAGATTTTTAGTCGTTTAAATTTTTAAATATCTTACAGTTTTAAACTTTATGGATATTTCTTATCTTTTGTCTGGGGCAGTGTGGCAAGGCCTCCTCTATACTGTACCGATAGAGATGATTTTCAGTATGGCCCTAGTGACTACTATGGCGCCCTTGCCTCATTGAACTCCAAACAACTTTCACACAGTCATTGATAAGCTCGAATTTTTAAATTGTTGGGACTAAGAGGATTTTATGAAGAGTGAAGGGGCCGATGCTGAATTTCTTTACAATTTCTATGAACATTTGTTTGCAATTTCAAAAAGTGGAATGTAGCGAAGTGCAGTCTACCGGGTTTGAACTCCGGACCTTTCGCATGTTCCGCCGATTCTCTACCTGCCGGGCTAAAGTAACACTCAAGCTCGAGCAGTTGTATCGGTATATGAAATGATCACCAAAAAGTATTATAATACATAGCTATATATCCACTCTAAATCAAACAAATGAATCTCAAATTAATTAATTGTAATATACAATATTATTAATAATTTAATCTTGGAAAAATGTCCAAAATTGACTAAAATTTACCACCTGAAATAATTTACACACCCAGGCCCGGGCCCACTTTACCCTGAAGAGAAGGAGCTCAGGCACAAGGCCCATGAGCGTTTAATAACCCGGGCCGGGCCCCTAAAATAATTTATAATTTCCTTTTTTTAGTGAAATATGACGTCCTTCTTTGGTTGGCTCTCCAAGCGACCGCTAGTGTCGTTTGGGCATTGAGCCGCCCTGATTTGCAGACCATTAGTAGAGGAACCATTGCAGTCTCAAATGCACGAAGTCTTTGAAGCGAAGGGGGAGGAGACTCGATCAAAATAACCTCAAACTCAGGTGGTCCGCAGTCACATGAAGGTCAGGAACCATAGGCTTTTCCAAAGGGGCAATGCGAGGCAAAAAATGAATATTGGGCAATATGACCACTTTTCCCATCCCCGTTCCTCGTATCCCCCCCCCCCCCCACACACACACTAACAAGGCACGGGGCATCAAGTTGTCAGTCTCGCCAAGAAAAAACAGAACAGGTGACGCTGCTAATCACAACCGTGATCGATCATGCTGTGGGGAAGGGGATCACGTCCACAGCTAATATAACGCTCACCAAAATGGCAAGGAAAGACCCGGGAAAGGTCAGGAAGGAAAAATGCGGCCTACCTGTGGGGCGCTCGCATCCGTTTTAGTAATCCTAGACCCGAGTCCATTACTGGTCCTGTCTCGGAAATCACCCATTTGCATCTCTTTTGTTTGTCCCGCAATTTATCATTGTTCTGGGAGGGTGGCACTCCGATGTTTTCAACGCGTCACTCAAGGTATTGGAGTAACCATGGTAACATTCTGCGGATGCTTTGGATGTGGGAGCAAATCCCATTAACCCTCTGTTAGTCGCAATATATTTCATCCCTGTTATTTGTAACTCGGAGGTGTATCTGTCAGTTGTTGGGACTAACAGTGAGTTCAGCTCCAAGAGACAGGTGCTCACAGGGGGGCTCGCGTGGTATAAGTATTGGCTTGGAGAATATCGAGTACCATGGATGTAACAATGTTTGCGAAAGTGCCACCCATCAGAGTTCATCTGATTTCGATATATTAACGTGTAATATCTTAATTGGATCGTAATAAGTTATTTTATTTTGGTAATTATTCTTCCTATGAAAACTTCATCCAACAAATGTCAGATAATGGAATAAGACGTTCTTAGACAAGAATTGTATTGATTGAAGACACAAGGCGTTCGGCATCTATCTTTTTTATACTTTGCTAAGACCTATATCACTTTCGAGGTTTGGTTTGGTTTTGTTAATTAACGTCGCACTAGAGCTGAACAGTGGGCTATTGGCGACAGTTCGGGGTCAATCTCGAAGGAAAGACCCGGGAACACATACACATTCACACACACATTCATACATGCACCTCGTTATTTTAGAACCATGGTCAGATGACGAGGAAACACCTGAACTGGCACCCAACGCCTTTAATATACGTCGGGACTTTGGACCCCGATCAGATGTATCGTGCACCAGTCCCGTATACACGCCAGTATAATTTGTTGGATATTCTGGACGACTTTCTAGTATTTTTGTATATCACTTTCTAGGAGCCTTTTTTTTTCCCCCAGAGATAACAAAAATAAATTACGGGAAAGTATGAAACACAAATCGTTTTACTACGAGTGAAAAGATTTTTGCAAATTAGATAATAACTTTTTGCTGTGAAATGCGTAAATATATTTATGTGTTAAGATGATTGTTTCTGATTAAACTCCAGTCGAATGTCTGTGGTAATTGGCAAGATTTAATGAAAAAATCAAAAATGGATCAAATCACGACGCGTGGCGTAATAAGTGGCAACCCTTAACGAGAATCCGCTATCCCAGTCCTTATTTTTTCAATTTCGTCTTACCTCCAATGCGATTCGCCTTGGACTGTACTTCTCAGACACAACGCGAGCTGTGTAGTGTTGAAGACGTATTCGCGACAAAAATTCCGTTAGCCCCATTCTACAACACTGAACTCTAACTATAACTTCTGGAAAGCTCAAATCGGTTTCTCGGGATGGACGCTATTGAAGTCATACTGTACTGTACCACAACTAATTTTTTTAAAGTGATTTTGTTGGTTTTTTCTTTTAAAACCGTTATAGAAATGTTAAATGTGTTTTGATGTTTTATTTTCTACTTATAGAATTAATTTGTATATCGTCAAAAATATTATTTTTGCTTTTTGCTGATTATCCATTTATTATTATGGTTAAAATGGATTTCAAAGAATAGGCATTCAAAATGGGTTTTAATAGAAAATAAAAAAAAATAGCCAAAGGCAATTCTGCACATTTTACATGAACAATATACGAAAAAAGAGGTAGAAATGGAAGTGGGGTATAGTTTTTTAACTGCCTTGTCTAATCCAGACGTTACAGTTAGAGATCAGTGTTCTATACAAACGGGAAAACGGATGGGTTTGGTTTGGTTAATTAACGTTGCACTAGAGCTGTACAGTGGGCTATAAGCGACGGTTCGGAAGGAAAGACCCGTGAACACATACACATTCACACACACATTCATACATGCGCCTCGTTGTTTTAGAATCATGGCCTCGTTGTTTTAGAATCTCGTTGTTTTAGAATTCACGAGGAAACACCAGAACTGGCATCCAACGCCTTCAATAGATGTCGGGACTTTGGACCCCGATGAGATTTATCGTGCCGTATACACGCTGTTAGTTTTTGCGGATGTTCTGGACGACTTTTCTAGTATTTTGTAGCGAAGATGGCAACCCTCCGATCACAAGATCAATACTTTTTTGCTTTTCTTTGTCAAGTCCATCGCCTAGGATCGAACCAGGGAACTTCGTATTCCCAGCTGACGCCTTTAACCGCTCGGCCACGGATTCCTGGAAAAAGCGCGGAAGCTCCGCTGTGATTCGAGATTTCATACCGTGTTTTATACCACGAATTTCCAAATCACCGAGAGGCCTCCGTGGCCGAACGGTTAAAGGCGCCAGCTGGGAATTCGAAGATTCATGGTTCGGTCCTAGGCGATGGACTTGACAAAGAAAAGTAAAAAAGTAGTGATATTATGATCGGAGGGTTGCCAGCTTCGCTACAAAATACTAGAAAAGTCGCCCAGAACATCCGCAAAAATTAACGGCGTGTATACGGGACTGGTGCACGATAAATCTGATCGGGGTCCAAAGTCCCTACGTCTATTGAAGGCGTTGGGTGCCAGTTCAGGTGTTTCCTCGTCATCTGACCATGGTTCTAAAATAACGATGTGCATGTATGAATGTGTGTGTGTTCCCGGGTCTTTCCTTCGAGATAGACCCCGAACCGTCGCCAAGAGCCCACTGTGCAGCTCTAGTGCGACGTTAATTAACTAAACCAAACCAAACCAAATCCCCGAGGATCTCCCCGGCGTTTTTCCTATTCGTGTACACACCGACATCCAAAATGAGATACAATACAAACAGGTTCACAAAAAGAAGAAGACCCTCCATTCCCGTCCCATTAAAGAATCCACCTGAAAGTGTATTCTTCGGCTAAAAGTAAGGTTGGCGAACTTTTAAATACCAGGAAGACTAGTCGCGCGCTTTAATGATTATAAAAAGAAAAAACCCTCTAAAAAAAGCGCCTTAAAAAAAAGCTCCCACATGAAAAACAAATGGGACCCTACAGTCACCTCCGCCCCTAATTATACGGCGGGAGGCGCTAAAACCACCATCAAAATGGGACAAGGACTTCACCACTTTTCCCAGGATAAACAGCCTGTTGAAATATCCGTTCGATGAGAAGGTCACCGAGCAGAGACTGGAAGGTTAGGCGCTAACGAGGCTGGAAGGTGCGAGAATGGAGAGCAACCGGTGATTATTAACCAGAATGGCCGAGATATCGGTTAACATCTGTAACATCGAAGAAATGGGGAGGGATCTGTTAGGAATTTCGTGATAGGTCAAATGTCCCGAAAAGAAAAAAAATGTGTGAAGTCCAAGTTAATGGGGCCTGTCGATGGAATATAAGTTTTCTTTTGCTTTTAATGTACCTTTGAAATGTTCTAAGGTGATGGGCATGGTCAAAGATTTATCGTATTAGGGAACAGAAACTGAAGAGGACATTGCAATTTATGGAATTGGTCGCACGTAAAATGAATGTGCTGAAAATATTGAGTGGTATTGAGCTGACTTTTGTTGGTGGTAAGGACACTACAATAGATTATGAATTCGTGTTGGTGAATCTTTAAAGAACGAATAAAAAGTCTAAAATGAACATATTGAAAAAATTAATCAGAATAGGGAAAGGGAAACTTCTATATTGTAATAGAAGTTTCCCTTTCCCATCCCTAGAAAAAGGGAAACTTCTATATTGTAATAAGAAAGATATAAGTATTTAGATATGAAAATTATACAATCGCTTTTGCATACTTTCCTTATATATAATAGCCCCTAATTCTATTTAAAAAAATACATATACTCTGTTTTAGTACTACAATGTAGAGCCGGATATAGAGTTAGTGGGCCTCTAGGCTAAATATGTTTTGCGTCCTCCCCCCCCCTAAAAAAAATCACGTAGGGTTGGGATTTTTTTGAAAAATATATACTTTCAGATCTAAAAATTAAATCATTTTTAAGTGTACAAATTAAATTGGTATACACTAGTTTTTTGTAAATTTCGAATACTATGTTACAAAATTTCAACGGTTCAAGGAATTTTAAGGTGAAATGTCATTCTGGAATCTATGAAAATGATAATAAAATATTATACTTTTCTTTGTATGAAGGCTCAAATGGCTCTAAGAAAAATAAAAATATGAGAAAAAAAAAATAGTTATTTCCAAAAAAAAAAAAAAAAAAAAAAAAATAGTATAAATCTATAAGGAACGATTGAAAAGTATAAAATGAACATACAGAAAAAAATATTCAGAATATGTCTCCATCAATGTAGAAAAGGGAAACTTCTATATTGTAATAAAAAATGGGTATTTAGTATTTAGATATAAAAAATATACAATCGCATTGTGTAAGACAAAAAAAAATGATTTAAAAAAAAAAAACAATGTTAATGTAAATATCGCAAATTAAACATATTTTTTAAAAAGAACATAAAAGTATTAATGTATATTTACATTGTACAAATCTGTGTGTTAAGAAAAATATATTTTTTCCTCATAAAAAGAATGCAGTATACTACTTTCATTAGGATCTGGATTATCATCTTTCCAAATATTGTTTTCCGCAAGTTGACAGTTTTTTTCTTGGTTGTGGTGCGGGCTCCTAGGCTGCAGCCTATGTAGCCGGCCCTGCTATAAGCTTTAAAAATGGTAAAACAATTCTAGAAAAGCCAGGTGCAGGACAAAATAAGTCAAATGCAGTGTATCAGGATTTTTACACGGCCTTTACTAATCTTATATAGGCCAGCATCTGCTCTTTTTATTCATTTTTACTCATTTTCTAATACGTCTTTTTCAAAATTGAAACTTATATATTCGGAGCCATGATAAACATCGAATGTACTTAAAAATTAAGTACATATTGCTTATTTTTGAGTACCTATTTTTAACAGTGAACTCTTCAATATTCACAAACCATTTTACTCCCCAAAATTAACATCCCAGCAAAATATATCAAATTCCATTTCGAATTCCACTGTTGTTGCTTTTTCCCGCGTTTCATTTTGTTCGGGTGCGCAAGTACTCGAAGTCAACGACACTTGGGCCGTGTCAGCACCTCAATTGGATGGCTTGTCAACACTTCTCGTTCGCTTCCACCTATCGCTGTTCCACTGATAAACACGCCGCATGCTTCCAATAACAAAACAGCCGCTCATCCTTTGAACTTCATCTCCTGGGCTTTAAACGATGGATATCTCGTGAATAAAACAGAGTCCTCATTAGAGGCAATCAGGGTTTGTTTTTCCATTAGGCACAACCAGGAGAAGCTCAAAAAGGAGAAGGAGAAGCCCCCCTGCAGAATATGAAGTATTCCTAACTGGTTCTGCGTAGCAATCTGTATCCCGATATGCATTGGGCCGATGAGTTCTTTTGTGCTCTCCGGCCGGTTTTCAAGTTCTGCGCATGACGAAACTGTTAGCAGTATCCCACGATGCATTACGCTGAGTTTTTATGGATTACTACGCATGTATTCCCAACTGGTTCTGCGCAGCAATCTGTATCCTGAGATGCATTGCGCCGATGAGTTTTTTTGTGCTCTCCGGTCGGTTTTCAAGTTCTGCGCATGACGAAACTGTTGGCAGTATCCCATGATGCATTACGTTGAGCTTTTGTGCATTACTACGCATGTATTCCCAACTGGTTCTGCGCAGCAATCTGTATACCGAGATGCATTATGCCGATGAGTTCTTTTGTGCTCTTCGGCCGTTTTTTAAGTTCTGTGCATGACGAAACTGTTGGCAGTATCCCATGATGCATTGCGCTGAGGACTTCTTTTGTGGTTATTACGCAAGTACTAGGGCCTATCTTGCCCCCTCCATTATCTTTGGGCACAACAGGTCAGGCCTTAAGGCCGGTATATACTGAAGTATTTACGCCTGAGAACTGAGAAATTATTCGAAGAAACACGTAGTATGTTTATATTAAAGACGATTTTGCTATCGGAAAGCCTTATATTATATTCTTTTTTTACAGGTTTACAGCATTTGGATAGTTGTTTTCATTATGAAAATCAACTGCCTGAGAGTGAAAAACTTGGTTGTGTACACAAGCCCTCACGGACACTTAAAGTTAAGGATACCAAATATTAACTTGGAGTAAGAACACCGTTGTTTGAAAGGGATTAATTCAAACGGCATATCATTGAAATAAATAAACTTTTGCTAAAATTAAATAATAATAAAAAAGGTTTTTAAATTTTTATTATTCCTGGAAGAACTCGAGATTTTCATAAACGATTTATGGCATTGGAACGCCATGGGACCATACCCTATTATTTAAAAAAAAATTACAAAAATGGGTGTACACCTAAGTTACGGCCCGAAAAAAATGTATAAAGGTAAATTATAATAACTCTGTTACTTTTTAACATATCAATTTAAAATTAAGTGTAAATCCTTCTTTTCTACTATATGGAGCTAGACAAGTTACATTAGGACCTGTCCAAAAGATGTCTAGGTTAGAGTAAACAAAATTTGACTTTTACTTCAATTAGAAAAATACATTTTTATTGTTATTATTCATCTTCTAATTAAGGTACTGACCACATTTTCATCGTTAAAATGTTCTCCTAAATGGAAACTATGATTTTCCAAATTTCGTCGAAATATGATCCAATATTCGAAAAGGGGAATTGCTATTCTTCTAAATGGAAACTATGATTTTACCATATTTATCGAAATAACATTCAATATTCAAAAAAGGGAAGTGCTATTCTTCTAAATGGAAACTTTTTACCACGTTTCATCGAAATGAGATCCAATATTCGAAAAAGGGAGCTGCTATTTTTCAATTTTCTTTGCTTAAAAAATGTAACCCAACAATTTTTTTTCTTCTAAAATCAATATTCTGACGTAATATTAAGTGTTAAATAGTTATAGATCTTAATAGTCTTATTAAGATCGATAACTTTAAGAGGAAATTAAAGTAGAAATTGTCAAAAAGGCTGAAATTTTTATTTATAATCAACGGATAATTGCCAAACCGACAGATGTAGGTAAACAGTTGCCTCTGATGGAAATTCCAAAACTAGTAGGGGTCACTGTTGCTCCCAATAGAATAGTCGTACCTGTATGTAAATCAACATCTTTTTGTTATCCAAGGACTTTACACTCACGTTGAGGGATCTCCATGAATAAACCCTTAGAATTTCAGCTTAAAATACAGATTTTAATAAATGAAATAATACATATTTTTGTAATGCATATAGTAGGCAATTCCAAAAAATATCTAAAATCAAATATCTATCAAAAATATCTTTCCGCAATAAATCGAGTATTAGCCGATTCATTGCAGTAAGAAAAACCGCATAAATGAAGTGAAACATTATGAATCTAGATTCCAAATCGACGTAAAAGATATCTGGATATCAAATAAGGACGATAAAACACCTTGCGATATTGCTCACAATACATGAAATATCAATATGGAAATTTTTTAACATCTCGTTAAACAGCATTATCGCTGACTAGTTTCGAAAAACTGAGGACATTTCTGGGGTGGCAGTTTTTTCTAACAATATTATGTCGGGTGTTTCTTGTCCCCGAACATGTCATATAAATCTGGCAACACCTGATAAGGGTGTCTCGTGTGACACGGCCTCTTTTCATCTCCACGAGTACATGCATATCCAGCAGACCTTGTTTGTAAAAACCATCCTTTGGAAAATGTTCCACGATCCCTCGCTGTCTCTTCCACGGAGACCGCCCGCATTTTTCCGAGAATGGGGATCCCCCCCCACCCCCAAGAATGATAAATCAGCCCCCAAAAAACCACCACTTGTATTTTTTCCCTTTAGTTTCCTTGTTAGCAAAAAGATTTTGAGATCTGTCCTCAATAGATTATTGCGTCAGTGATAAAAAGCACAGTTTGTATACGAGTCGTCTATTTTCCATAACCAGATGGATTCACAATTTCTGCAAAATCTTTTTGTTTATATTTTTTACACTTTTCCAATGCACTGCACCACCTTGCAAAGTGGTATTGACCAAAAGTGTCGGAATCCAGACTAAAAATGCATTTAAAATGCTTTCGATCCAAAAGTACGCGGTTGCCAATCGTTTTTGGCGCCTCCTGTAAAATTTATGAAAATGGATGTATCTGGTTTTGAAACTAGACGGCACGTATGAGTTGTTATTAAAAAAAATTCCCAAGCAGTATATTGCAGTAAATGACTTTTAAAACCTATACTATAAAGAAATTTGGACTAATCTTATACTATAAGCCATATCTTGTAGTTGAATAATAAATTACAGTACTAGTTATATCTAAAATAGTTTTCGAGATATGGTTATTAAGTGCTTATAATAAATTAAATGTAAAATGTTGACATAGATTTTATTTTAATTAAAAAGTAGAAAATAGCATGCCATTAATAAAGTCAGTAGTGTAAAAAGGCCGATTCTGCGCCGAGGTGCTGTGCGGATTTTGGTGGATTTCTGTGGATTTTGGCGGATCTTTAGCGGATCTTGGTGGTGCTGTGCGGAGCCGCGGTGCTGTGCGGATTTTGGTGGATTTCTGTGGATTTTGGCGGATCTTTAGCGGATCTTGGTGGTGCTGTGCGGATTTTGGCGGTGCTCTGTGGATTTTGGTGGTGCTGCTGGCGGATCAGGGCGGATCTCGTCTGTCAAGCCGCGGGGGCGTGGCCTAATGGAGATGACCTCAACCAATCAGGTGTCAGTAAGTGACGTCACACGCAGGGGGCATGGGAACAGGTGCTGATGACTCATCGCCGCCGATGGGCATGTCACACCGTGTCTCAACGTGTTTGTACAGGAATGGACCAATCAGAGTCTTGTGTGAAGATGACCTCATTAAGAACCAATCAGGTGTCAGTAAGTGATGTCTATGGAGTGTCATGTAACATGAAAGTTGCTTTTTTTGTTATTTTGCGTTTTTATTTGGGTATTGGTGGAAATTTGCGACGCACTGCATCTACGCATTTTTAATTATAAGCTGTGGGTTGTGACATATGTTAGGAATAGTTGGTTTTTGAAAATAATATTAGCTGTATATACAACTTCAATTTGGCGAAAGTAAATAAAATATGACAGAATTAGACTAATATTAGTTTTTAATATTTTATTTTAATATTTATTTATATTTTTTGATATTTCTTTATATTTTGATATTTATTTGTATTTTTTTTTTTTTTTTTTTTACATTTATTCTTTTTATTATTTATTTATATTTTTATTATTTATTTATATTTTTATTATTTATTTATATTTTTATTATTTATTTATATTTTTATTATTTATTTATATTTTTATTATTTATTTATATTTTTATTATTTATTTATATTTTTATTATTTATTTATATTTTTATTATTTATTTATATTTCAACTTTTATATTTTATTATTCATTTATATTTTATTACTCATTTATAGTTCATATATATTTTAATATTTATTTATATTTTATATACGTATACATCTTTGCCAAAAAAAAAATAACTCAGTGAGAGCAATTACGCCCCACTAGAGCTGCACAATGAACTTATGTTAAAGGGAAAGACACTAGTGTATATATTTTAACTATGGTTAGTACAAAAGAAAAGAATTTTGCAAGAATGGTTTTAGAAAAATATCTTTTATGTGACCAACTCCACCATACAATTTCGCCATATAACTCTATGAGGAATCATACTATGGGATTAAATAACATACTATTGCGTACAAGAAGGTGGACCAGATTAATTAGTAAAGCTTTTAGACATGTGTACCAAGGGTATAAAAAATGACAGTTTGGGGTTTTATGAAAATAATGCATATAAAAATATACGTTTAAATTACAATGTATTTCACGGACATTAGTCTCAATGGATGAAAAATAAGTAATTAATATGAAAGCTGATACTTTGAAAAAGAACTTTGGGGACCAAGAACCTTGTGTTACGGTTAATTAAACTTTTTTATAAAAGTAATGTGTTCTTTAAATGTTTTTCACATCATACGTAAAATTATTATTGTAAGAGGGAAAATATCATATCGTTATGACTAGAAGGAGGGATCTCACCTTGATCACAATTGGATACATTAGAATTACTTACTGTGTAGGAATATGATGTAAAAGTTACTCTATCGCACTGGTTGTGGTGCTGGGCTTGATAAGAGCATATTAGGGGTTGGTATGTAAGATAATGAATTTATTACTTGTTATAATACGTGTTAAAAAAGGGGATTTGTCTTAGATGTAGTTGTTTTAGGGGTGTTTTGTAGTTGGATGTGTGATTGAACGCGCAGTGCAGCTACACAAAGGGAGTTATTTTAACAAGATAAAAAGGTAAAGTTACTTTTTTATCGTGTCAATGGTAGGTTTTAAGGGTGATTGGAGTCTTTGCAGTTGATTGGTGGAACATTTTTTTATATGTTATTACAAATTAAAAAAATTTACAAGTACACATTTTTTTTCTTATGTCATAAAATTATACTATAATAAAACGCATGGGTATCCACCCATGAATAAACCCCAGAAATAAAGTAGCACTATACAAGGGGAATTATTAGGGCGGGTTGGTTAAATTTTCAAAGACTAAGGGGCAACAAGTTCCCATATGAGTACAGTTGAGGGTGATTGTATAGAATTTGGCGACATCAAGTATCCACAAGGGGACAATTTGAGAGGTGTATTCATAAAATTGGCGACATAAAGTACCCATAGGGAGACGTTTGTAGGCGTACACATAAAATTGGGGTGAAAGCGGGGTGTGTAGTTGTACATTAGACAAGAATAAATGTAAAATGAAAAAGTTTAAGTTTAAAATAAATTATAAAAAGAATAAATGTAAAAAAAAAAAGTTAAAATACAATTTAAAAAGAAAAATGTAAAAAAAAAAGTTTGAGAGGTGTATTCATAAAATTGGCGACATAAAGTACCCATAGGGAGACGTTTGTAGGCGTACACATAAAATTGGGGTGAAAGCGGGGTGTGTAGTTGTACATTAGACAAGAATAAATGTAAAATGAAAAAGTTTAAGTTTAAAATAAATTATAAAAAGAATAAATGTAAAAAAAAAAGTTAAAATACAATTTAAAAAGAAAAATGTAAAAAAAAAAGTTTAAAATGTAAAAATAAAAAAAAAATAAAAAAAAGTTTAGTGTGAAATAAAAATTATAAAGTTAAGTAAGAAAAAAAAAATTACTAAAAGTGAAAAAAAAAAAAAATTGTATAAAATAAAAATTTTTTTTAAGAAAAATTAAAAATAAAAAAAAAAGTAAAAAACAATAAATAAAAAACTTTCAGTGTAAAAATACAATTTAAAAAGAAAATGTAAAAAATGAAAAATTTAAAAACAGAAAAATTAAAAAAAAAAAAAAATGTCAAATAAAAAAATATCTTAAACGTAATAAATATTAAAAAAAAGTTTAGTGTAAAATATTACTCATCATAAGCTTTTTACCCGAATCCACCCAAAGCCATATGGTGTTACGGAACGTACTAGCCCCATATAGGCACAGATGCCCGTGGTGAGTTCTGTGAATGGTCTACCCACTAATCGAACGACAAGTACCACAATTATATTAAATAATTAGCAAAAAAAAAAAAAAAGCAGGAAATACTACTATAGATATAAAAAATATTAACAAAGTATCGAAAATAGAACCAAAGGTAACTAATAAATCTGTATAGAATGAGTGTCTATAAATGTATAAGAGAAGCCAATGTATATATTTCTACTAAAATGTTGACACATATACTAAATTTTTAACAAATTAAGTCAAATATTTGCGAAATAGAGAAAATAATACATACTTTTTAAAATTGTATCAAATAGTCTATGAATAGATAAAAAAAAATATCATGACATGTATTTAAAAAAAATTAAAATAATGGACTTACGTGTAACACATTAAGTTAAGAAATTTATACTTATCAAAGAAAGTAACGTAAGTCATATAAAAAAAAACCCTGTAGTTAAGTACAATTGTTAATTGAATATGCTACAAAATATTGTCAAATTACACCATTTTTAGTGATATGAGAAGCAAACTTGTTAAAATGTCATATATTTATCAAAAATATTATACAAAGTACGAAAAATATTGCCTATTATGTTAAAATATTATCAATAGTACATAACCAACAGATCCAAATGACCTTCTGTACTCTATGAAACATGAAAACCTACGGCGATTGACAACAATCTTGCCTCAAAAAATAAAAGCAATAGTGTGCTGCTAAGGATTAAATGTTAAGTGCACACCTATTATTGTTTATAAGTAGATGTAGATAAATAACCGTTTCAATAATTTCCGTTAATATTGTTGAATTATTAACAAAGTGGTTTCATGTACAATAAAATGTAAAAAGAAAAAAAAAAGTCTAATAAAAAAAAAGTTTAAAAAAAAAAAATTAAAAAAGAAAAAAAGTTAAAAAGAAAAAGTCTAAGTGTAAAATATAATTTAAAAAGAAAAAAAAAGTTTAAAAATAAATAAATGTAAAAAGAAAAAAGTTTAAAAAAAAAGTAAATGCAAAAAGAAAAAAAAGTTTAAGTGTAAAATAAAATGTAAAAAGAATAAATGTAAAAATAAAAAAAAAGTTTAATAAAAAAAAGTTACAAAATAATAAAAAAAAAAATTAAGTGTAAAATACAATTTTAAAAAAATGTAAAAAGAAAAAAGTTTAATAAAAATTAATTGTAAAAAGAAAAAAGTAAAAAAAAAAAATTAAAAGAAAAAAAAAAGTTAAAAAAGAAATAGTTAAAGTGTAAAATACAATTTTAAAAAAAAATGTAAAAATAAAAAATTAAAAAAAAATTTAAGTGTAAAATTACATTTTAAAAGAAAATGTGAAAATAGAAAAAAAAAGTAAAAAGAAAATTGCTAAAAGTAAAAAAAAAAAATGTGTAAAATGTTAAATAAAAAGACCTTAAGTGTAAAAAATAGAAGAAAAAAGTTTAAGTGTAAAATATTACTCATCATAAGCTTTTTACTCGGTATCCACCCAAAGTCATATAGTGTTACGGAGCGTACTAGCCCCATATAGGCGCAGATTCCCGTGGTGAGTTCTGTGAATGGTCTACCCACTAATCAAACGATAAGTACCATAATTATATTAAAATATTAGCAAAAAAGCAGAAAATACTACTATAGATATAAAAAATATTATCAAAGTATAGAAAATAGAACCAAGAATAACTAATAAATCTGTATACAATGGGTGTCTATAAATGTATTAGAGAAACCAATGTATATATTTCTACTAAAATGTTGACACATATACTAAATGTTTAACAAATTAACTCATATATTTGCGAAATAGAGAAAATGGTACATACTTTTTTTTAAAATTGTATCTATAAATGGATAAAAAAAAATCATAACATGTATTAAAATAATGGACTTACGCGTGACAGATTAAGTTAAAAAATTTATATTTACCAAAGAAATTAACATAAGTTATTATAAAAAACTGTAATTAAGTATAATTGTTAATTGAATATGCTACAAAATATTGCCAAGTTATTCCATGGTAGTGATTTAACAACCAAACACTTTGTCTTTAAAGATTACGATAACGCAGTTTTAGAAACTAACACAGGGGAAAATGTGTATAATTATCATAAAATACTTCACATATTTGTTAAAATGTCATATAATTATCAAATATATTATACAAAGTAAAAAAAATATTACTCAATATGTTAAAATATTACCAATAGTACATGCCCAACAGATCAAAATAACCTTCAGCACTCTACGACACATGAAAACTTACGGAGATATCTTGCCTCAAAAAATAAAAACAATAGTGTGCTGCTAAGGATTAAATGTCAAGTACACACCCAGTGTAGAAGATGTAGACAAATAATATTGTTGAATTATTAACAAAGTGATTTCATTAATACTAAAATAAGGTCTTTGTTACAATAATATATATATATATATATATATATTTTAAAATTAAGTTATTATTAGTGAAATTTGTGTAATATTTTTAGACTGCTTTGTTCAATTTATAATATGTAGGTAGAATTTATACATAAAAAACCCCTTTGTGTAAACGTATTATCAAAAATATTTCACAAATTAAGAAGAAGAATACCTAAAGAAGGTCTTTGCACATGATTATAGTACAAAACCATGTGGATTTACATCAATTTTACCAGGAACAAGGAGGTCAGTATACGGCTATGGGTCAAATAGTCAATTTTTTAAAACCACATTCAGGCATTACTAACACAAATGCCTGAATGTGGTTTTAAAAAATTGACTATTTGACCCATAGCCGTATACTGACCTCCTTGTTCCTGGTAAAATTGATGTAAATCCACATGGTTTTGTACTATAATCATGTGCAAAGACCTTCTTTAGGTATTCTTCTTCTTAATTTGTGAAATATTTTTGATAATACGTTTACACAAAGGGGTTTTTTATGTATAAATTCTACCTACATATTATAAATTGAACAAAGCAGTCTAAAAATATTACACAAATTTCACTAATAATAACTTAATTTTAAAATATATATATATATATATATATTATTGTAACAAAGACCTTATTTTAGTATTAATGAAATCACTTTGTTAATAATTCAACAATATTATTTGTCTACATCTTCTACACTGGGTGTGTACTTGACATTTAATCCTTAGCAGCACACTATTGTTTTTATTTTTTGAGGCAAGATATCTCCGTAAGTTTTCATGTGTCGTAGAGTGCTGAAGGTTATTTTGATCTGTTGGGCATGTACTATTGGTAATATTTTAACATATTGAGTAATATTTTTTTTACTTTGTATAATATATTTGATAATTATATGACATTTTAACAAATATGTGAAGTATTTTATGATAATTATACACATTTTCCCCTGTGTTAGTTTCTAAAACTGCGTTATCGTAATCTTTAAAGACAAAGTGTTTGGTTGTTAAATCACTACCATGGAATAACTTGGCAATATTTTGTAGCATATTCAATTAACAATTATACTTAATTACAGTTTTTTATAATAACTTATGTTAATTTCTTTGGTAAATATAAATTTTTTAACTTAATCTGTCACGCGTAAGTCCATTATTTTAATACATGTTATGATTTTTTTTTATCCATTTATAGATACAATTTTAAAAAAAAGTATGTACCATTTTCTCTATTTCGCAAATATATGAGTTAATTTGTTAAACATTTAGTATATGTGTCAACATTTTAGTAGAAATATATACATTGGTTTCTCTAATACATTTATAGACACCCATTGTATACAGATTTATTAGTTATTCTTGGTTCTATTTTCTATACTTTGATAATATTTTTTATATCTATAGTAGTATTTTCTGCTTTTTTGCTAATATTTTAATATAATTATGGTACTTATCGTTTGATTAGTGGGTAGACCATTCACAGAACTCACCACGGGAATCTGCGCCTATATGGGGCTAGTACGCTCCGTAACACTATATGACTTTGGGTGGATACCGAGTAAAAAGCTTATGATGAGTAATATTTTACACTTAAACTTTTTTCTTCTATTTTTTACACTTAAGGTCTTTTTATTTAACATTTTACACATTTTTTTTTTTTACTTTTAGCAATTTTCTTTTTACTTTTTTTTTCTATTTTCACATTTTCTTTTAAAATGTAATTTTACACTTAAATTTTTTTTTAATTTTTTATTTTTACATTTTTTTTTAAAATTGTATTTTACACTTTAACTATTTCTTTTTTAACTTTTTTTTTTCTTTTAATTTTTTTTTTTTACTTTTTTCTTTTTACAATTAATTTTTATTAAACTTTTTTCTTTTTACATTTTTTTAAAATTGTATTTTACACTTAATTTTTTTTTTTATTATTTTGTAACTTTTTTTTATTAAACTTTTTTTTTATTTTTACATTTATTCTTTTTACATTTTATTTTACACTTAAACTTTTTTTTCTTTTTGCATTTACTTTTTTTTTAAACTTTTTTCTTTTTACATTTATTTATTTTTAAACTTTTTTTTTCTTTTTAAATTATATTTTACACTTAGACTTTTTCTTTTTAACTTTTTTTCTTTTTTAATTTTTTTTTTTTAAACTTTTTTTTTATTAGACTTTTTTTTTTCTTTTTACATTTTATTGTACATGAAACCACTTTGTTAATAATTCAACAATATTATTTATCTACATCTACTTATAAACAATAATAGGTGTGCACTTAACATTTAATCCTTAGCAGCACACTATTGCTTTTATTTTTTGAGGCAAGATTGTTGTCAATCGCCGTAGGTTTTCATGTTTCATAGAGTACAGAAGGTCATTTGGATCTGTTGGTTATGTACTATTGATAATATTTTAACATAATAGGCAATATTTTTCGTACTTTGTATAATATTTTTGATAAATATATGACATTTTAACAAGTTTGCTTCTCATATCACTAAAAATGGTGTAATTTGACAATATTTTGTAGCATATTCAATTAACAATTGTACTTAACTACAGGGTTTTTTTTTATATGACTTACGTTACTTTCTTTGATAAGTATAAATTTCTTAACTTAATGTGTTACACGTAAGTCCATTATTTTAATTTTTTTTAAATACATGTCATGATATTTTTTTTTATCTATTCATAGACTATTTGATACAATTTTAAAAAGTATGTATTATTTTCTCTATTTCGCAAATATTTGACTTAATTTGTTAAAAATTTAGTATATGTGTCAACATTTTAGTAGAAATATATACATTGGCTTCTCTTATACATTTATAGACACTCATTCTATACAGATTTATTAGTTACCTTTGGTTCTATTTTCGATACTTTGTTAATATTTTTTATATCTATAGTAGTATTTCCTGCTTTTTTTTTTTTTTTGCTAATTATTTAATATAATTGTGGTACTTGTCGTTCGATTAGTGGGTAGACCATTCACAGAACTCACCACGGGCATCTGTGCCTATATGGGGCTAGTACGTTCCGTAACACCATATGGCTTTGGGTGGATTCGGGTAAAAAGCTTATGATGAGTAATATTTTACACTAAACTTTTTTTTAATATTTATTACGTTTAAGATATTTTTTTATTTGACATTTTTTTTTTTTTTTAATTTTTCTGTTTTTAAATTTTTCATTTTTTACATTTTCTTTTTAAATTGTATTTTTACACTGAAAGTTTTTTATTTATTGTTTTTTACTTTTTTTTTTATTTTTAATTTTTCTTAAAAAAAATTTTTATTTTATACAATTTTTTTTTTTTTTCACTTTTAGTAATTTTTTTTTTCTTACTTAACTTTATAATTTTTATTTCACACTAAACTTTTTTTTATTTTTTTTTTATTTTTACATTTTAAACTTTTTTTTTTACATTTTTCTTTTTAAATTGTATTTTAACTTTTTTTTTTACATTTATTCTTTTTATAATTTATTTTAAACTTAAACTTTTTCATTTTACATTTATTCTTGTCTAATGTACAACTACACACCCCGCTTTCACCCCAATTTTATGTGTACGCCTACAAACGTCTCCCTATGGGTACTTTATGTCGCCAATTTTATGAATACACCTCTCAAACTTTTTTTTTTACATTTTTCTTTTTAAATTGTATTTTAACTTTTTTTTTTACATTTATTCTTTTTATAATTTATTTTAAACTTAAACTTTTTCATTTTACATTTATTCTTGTCTAATGTACAACTACACACCCCGCTTTCACCCCAATTTTATGTGTACGCCTACAAACGTCTCCCTATGGGTACTTTATGTCGCCAATTTTATGAATACACCTCTCAAATTGTCCCCTTGTGGATACTTGATGTCGCCAAATTCTATACAATCACCCTCAACTGTACTCATATGGGAACTTGTTGCCCCTTAGTCTTTGAAAATTTAACCAACCCGCCCTAATAATTCCCCTTGTATAGTGCTACTTTATTTCTGGGGTTTATTCATGGGTGGATACCCATGCGTTTTATTATAGTATAATTTTATGACATAAGAAAAAAAATGTGTACTTGTAAATTTTTTTAATTTGTAATAACATATAAAAAAATGTTCCACCAATCAACTGCAAAGACTCCAATCACCCTTAAAACCTACCATTGACACGATAAAAAAGTAACTTTACCTTTTTATCTTGTTAAAATAACTCCCTTTGTGTAGCTGCACTGCGCGTTCAATCACACATCCAACTACAAAACACCCCTAAAACAACTACATCTAAGACAAATCCCCTTTTTTAACACGTATTATAACAAGTAATAAATTCATTATCTTACATACCAACCCCTAATATGCTCTTATCAAGCCCAGCACCACAACCAGTGCGATAGAGTAACTTTTACATCATATTCCTACACAGTAAGTAATTCTAATGTATCCAATTGTGATCAAGGTGAGATCCCTCCTTCTAGTCATAACGATATGATATTTTCCCTCTTACAATAATAATTTTACGTATGATGTGAAAAACATTTAAAGAACACATTACTTTTATAAAAAAGTTTAATTAACCGTAACACAAGGTTCTTGGTCCCCAAAGTTCTTTTTCAAAGTATCAGCTTTCATATTAATTACTTATTTTTCATCCATTGAGACTAATGTCCGTGAAATACATTGTAATTTAAACGTATATTTTTATATGCATTATTTTCATAAAACCCCAAACTGTCATTTTTTATACCCTTGGTACACATGTCTAAAAGCTTTACTAATTAATCTGGTCCACCTTCTTGAACGCAATAGTATGTTATTTAATCCCATAGTATGATTCCTCATAGAGTTATATGGCGAAATTGTATGGTGGAGTTGGTCACATAAAAGATATTTTTCTAAAACCATTCTTGCAAAATTCTTTTCTTTTGTACTAACCATAGTTAAAATATATACACTAGTGTCTTTCCCTTTAACATAAGTTCATTGTGCAGCTCTAGTGGGGCGTAATTGCTCTCACTGAGTTATTTTTTTTTTGGCAAAGATGTATACGTATATAAAATATAAATAAATATTAAAATATATATGAACTATAAATGAGTAATAAAATATAAATGAATAATAAAATATAAAAGTTGAAATATAAATAAATAATAAAAATATAAATAAATAATAAAAATATAAATAAATAATAAAAATATAAATAAATAATAAAAATATAAATAAATAATAAAAATATAAATAAATAATAAAAATATAAATAAATAATAAAAATATAAATAAATAATAAAAAGAATAAATGTAAAAAAAAAAAAAAAATAATACAAATAAATATCAAAATATAAAGAAATATCAAAAAATATAAATAAATATTAAAATAAAATATTAAAAACTAATATTAGTCTAATTCTGTCATATTTTATTTACTTTCGCCAAATTGAAGTTGTATATACAGCTAATATTATTTTCAAAAACCAACTATTCCTAACATATGTCACAACCCACAGCTTATAATTAAAAATGCGTAGATGCAGTGCGTCGCAAATTTCCACCAATACCCAAATAAAAACGCAAAATAACAAAAAAAGCAACTTTCATGTTACATGACACTCCATAGACATCACTTACTGACACCTGATTGGTTCTTAATGAGGTCATCTTCACACAAGACTCTGATTGGTCCATTCCTGTACAAACACGTTGAGACACGGTGTGACATGCCCATCGGCGGCGATGAGTCATCAGCACCTGTTCCCATGCCCCCTGCGTGTGACGTCACTTACTGACACCTGATTGGTTGAGGTCATCTCCATTAGGCCACGCCCCCGCGGCTTGACAGACGAGATCCGCCCTGATCCGCCAGCAGCACCACCAAAATCCACAGAGCACCGCCAAAATCCGCACAGCACCACCAAGATCCGCTAAAGATCCGCCAAAATCCACAGAAATCCACCAAAATCCGCACAGCACCGCGGCTCCGCACAGCACCACCAAGATCCGCTAAAGATCCGCCAAAATCCACAGAAATCCACCAAAATCCGCACAGCACCTCGGCGCAGAATCGGCCTTTTTACACTACTAAAGTCTCTAATTGTGTTCTGATCAAAGTGAAAAAAATCGCCTTAAAAAAAAAGACAGAAACATTAGGATATTGTCGATAGCTCAGGCAGAAGGAAAGGAATATAAATAAAGAACAGGGAATATCGCCTTAAAAAAAGACAGAAACACTGGGATATTGTCGATAGTTCAGGTAGAAGGAAAGGAATATAAATTAAGAACAGGGAATATCGCCTTAAAAAAATTGAGCAATGTTTTCCACACACACAAAAAAATGTTTAAGTATTTGTTTTGATTGGGGGACTGTAGGATACATGTATTTCTTGAAAATAAATTTTTCTGATCGGATATTTTCATAATATGTTGCAAAAACAACAGAAGCTTCTGTTAGAGTGAAAGTTAATTTTAAAATACGTTATGTATAAATTATTAAAATGTACAAATTTATTTAAAAAAAAATAGACGGGGCTTTGTAATAAGCACAGGTGTGTGCCCGTTATTCACCAAAAAAACCTTGTCAAATAAGGAAAAATAATGAAAGAGTAGAGAAGAGGAATGTTCTAACTGATCATCCAACAAAGTGGACAATGACGATGAGAAGAAAAGGGCCCGGGAGTTATTTTTTTTGGTTGAAAAATCGCTTTGCTGTCATCGGGAGAGTTGACAGTTACCTTGAAACAAAGTAATTTGTTCTCAGCACAGAAGCATGAATCCTTCTCCGTATTACACAAGACATCCTCCGGGCAACGCGACATTCTTCTGATTTCGACCGATTGTAAACAATGGACACCTTTACCGGTGAAAAATTATTCCAACTGACAATTTCATTTTTCAGTTTCAACAACTCTTTGCTTTCCACGTATTCCGTTGAACTCGGATCCTTTTTGAGATTTTTAATCTTTTTTGGCTATCTATATCCGTTGACCTTATTATACCGAGAGAAACCGAGAAAATTCCATCTGAGATTTATATATATATATATAAAAAAAAAGTCCTAGTACAATGCCAGGGTTCGGGGATGGCATACAAATCGACGACCAAGAGTTGAAGAATTGCTCCATTTTCAGATACAGGGAATTTGGAATGCCGCAATAAATATCGTCCGTTCCCTTCTCCCCGAAGACAAAGGACCCGTTGCAGTGTTGATTCTTTTGTAAATAGGAAGATGGCAACAGTCGATGAGTTTCAAATATCTTATCGTCCGAGAAGATGAATGGGCGGAACGAGATTTACAGTAGCCGAATTTCTCGGTTTTGAAGCGGACATCCATTCTTCCAGATCATCTCTGTCTGCTGCATTCTTTTCTGGTTCGGTTTATGGAATCGGAAAGATGGCGGTTGTATTTCATAGATGTTAATGAAAATTACAACAATTAATCCTGTTTTTCAGCTTGCAATGTTTCTCAAAAATAAGTATAGAGGAAAAAACATAAAGTAGAAAGGAATGCGTTGTAAATGGTATTTTATGAAGACTTGTTATTTCTCCAAAACTTAAATTATCTCTCAGATAAGTAAGATATTTCTTTTGGACAACGGATGAAATTACAAAAGCAAATTTATTTTATATGTACATCGAGGATCTCATTAGGCTTTCTTTAGTAAAATGGACTATAAATTGCATTTTAATATTAGATATTCAAATCATTTGACAAAGTGGAAGCTAACTTTTGATCAACAAATTACGTTAAAATAAGAAAATGTTTAGTTATTAAAAGGAGAAAAATATTCTACATATTTCAAAATTTAGGCATTTCAAATTCTGAGTTCTTAAATCTATAATAAAACAAAGAGGCTGTCTGTGTGTGGCACGCAAAATTTTATTAACTGCTCGGACATGTCCGAATTTTTTTTATATATATACTTTCAACTTCTATTTGTGCATCTGAGGCTTGAAATTTTAAAATTCCGTTTAGTTTTCGGTATAACGGAAGAGCTATTATTTTTTTAAATGGCCATTAAATTTTGAAAAGTTAGGCCCAGGGCCACCCTTAGGGGTGTGAGACAGGTACCTTCGCACAGGGCCCCACGATGACAAGGAAACCCTTATTTTCTTTATAAATAATTTAAAAAATCGTTTTTCCATGTGGAACTTCTTTAAAATCAGCTGCATGGGGTATCAGGATAGAAACTCATTACGCTTTGAGGGGGATCCATTCCGACTTTACAACTCCGTGACAAATAGCCCGATTAACTAAATTTAGTTTAGTTTGACAGAAAATTAGGAGTCTATGTGTGAAAGAGTGCCAGTGGCTTCAGACAAGCTAGCTTATTTGGCTTTTTTCCGTTGACGACTAAACATATCTGCTGGAACTTTTCTTCACGGGAAACCTTTCTCACCGTGCTCCGACACATCATCTCCCACGTCATTTTTCGATTTTCGAATATATATAAATTATTTTAATTTAAATTTAACTGTTTTTCTATGGTGAAAAACTTTAAAAAATATTTGTAATAATGCTAAAAAAAAAGTTTTGTTATTGCTACATATTATTTATATAACATGTTATTTTCATTTATTGTATATGTCATTTGCAAAAATACATAAAAAAATTGTACATATAGTCTAGCTTTAAAAAACACAACTTTAAATATAATTCAGGTGGCCCTCTAAAACGTTTTGCGAAGGGCTCTGCGTTTGCTAAGAGCGTCCCTTGGCCAGGCCCTACCCTGTCATAAATATTCTTTTTGGCCCAGTCTGTGCAGCCTCTTTAAATGGCTTTGATAATAATAACAGCTATTTTCTTCAGATTCGTCAATGCTACGCCATAGGTCCTGTCACTCAGCATTCATTCCCGGAACCAACTGTTTACAGTTCAACAAGCCAGCTGATGCAAAATTTAAGATTCCTTGCAAAATAATTTCACAAACTCAATTACAATATTTCCACGTAGAATAAATGTCACATCCCCCTCCCCCCTCCCTATACCGTAAGCGTTATTTATATCGTTAAGTGGCAGAGCAGTTTTACAAATAAGTGTTTTTCAGCGGCGAGCGCCATTAAATCAAGGCTTTCAGCGCCTCCTCAAAACAGAGAAAGAGACGCTAGACTCCAGCCGCTTACCTGTCAGGGTTTTTGACGACAACACAAATTGCGCAATCACCCTCGAACATCATAAGTCACAAAGGACTCGCAATTAAAGCAGGGCCGTCAGAGTTGGCGAAGGATTGCTGAATTGGCAATTTTCAGGTATAATTGAGAGATTATTCTGTAATTTTGAGAACTGAGAATACAAATAGAACAGGCCAATTTTTTTTATTACGTGAATTCGTTTTTAAAATTGGTATAGTCATTGGCAGAATATTTTGCGCCAAGAAAAGTGTTAACATTTCAACGCCCCATAACTCAAAGAGGAATTAATAAGCGTATGGGAAAAAATGACCTATCATGTGCCGTATTTACAGAAGGGCTTAGGGGCCCTCAGCGGCAAAATAGAAAAGCGGTAAATTTCTTTAAAATATTAATATTTAAAAGAGTTTTAATTAAACGCGAAAAAAAATACTTGCTTTTCTCATTCTGTATCATAGATCTACATTATTCTAAATAATATTTTTTCGGTTTTGTATGAACGATGTACATGTGTTCATGTCTATTCTGTGTCTGTTTCGTCAAATACGAGATAATTTTTAAAAAAGTTGTAATTTAAAAAAATTCTTAAGTTGATTTTGGAATCGCAATTTCAGAAAATCTCCAATTCACTGAAAGCTATCGACGACTTTGGAGTTATGGAGGCGGAATGGTAAACCGACACAAAATATCTTCGACGTGGTACAAACTTCGAGCATGGATCCCTCATAGTAGAGAAATCATAAAATTACAATCTCGCTAACATCAAAGTGAGGCCAACATTCAGGGCAGGAGACACGTAGTTTACTACGTCATCCATTCATAATTT
This sequence comes from Troglohyphantes excavatus, assembly GCA_963932185.1. Taxonomy (NCBI): domain Eukaryota; kingdom Metazoa; phylum Arthropoda; class Arachnida; order Araneae; family Linyphiidae; genus Troglohyphantes; species Troglohyphantes excavatus. The sequence continues at coordinate 38,233,216 of OZ010677.1, forward strand.
TTTTCTAGTTCATTCATAAAAATATCCTGTACGTCATGAAGCAACACATTTACTATTATTTCCAAATCACAAGTCAATCGCGAACGTTTTTCATTCGTAAATTTTGAAAGGGAGTCACTTATCTAGTGCCATCAGGTCTGAGATGTTTGCATCACGATGCTGACGTCATATTCGCTCTACTACAGTCCATTCATGCTCGAAGGGTGCAAATGTTAGATTCAGAATGAATTTGCGTCCATCGTCTGTAGTATAGTAAAGGGTACGATTTTTTTTGGGGGGAGGGGGGGGGGGGGTGTTTCGGCAATGCAGAAAAAAAATTATTTTAAAAAGTGCACTATTAAAAAAAGTGAGGGGGCAAAATCCAAAAAAAGTGCGGGGGGTGGCAATCTCAATTCTTTACCCTTTCCCCCTGAATCCCCAGGGGTATGCGTACTATAGGTTGAGAACCGCTGCTCTACATGATGGTAGATCATGTATCCCTATAGAATTAGGATTTCATCACGATTTCTATCATTTCCGAAATTTGGCGATTTTCTCTCCCTTCAGTTTGTGTGAATTCGAAATTCCATCACTGGCAGTCCTGGCGCAAAGTCGTTTTCCCGCTCTTTTCTCGTGGAATATCCCCCCAGCAGGGATCCAGTCGCCATTGGGGTTTTAATGATCTGTCAAAACCCAAACAACACCAGCACCTGAAAGGTCACAGCTCTTTTCATATGCCTAAATAAGGAGGAGTGCGTTTTTTTCTCTGTCTGTGTGCGCGAGTTTATTTTAAGGAAGTTGTGTGTGCGCTCTGTCCGCACCCAGGTAGTTTTCGTATTTTTATTTTTGTCTCCTTCGGTTGTTTCTTCGTTTGTTGCAGTTTCTCTGCCGGCGCCGCATGTCTGAACGCTCTCTTGTTATTTAGCACCTGATAGCATCTCGATTGTCGTAACTGAAAGAACGTCGTCAAAAGTGAACATATTTCGTAACGTGACAGAACTGGTGAAAATATTTTTTTGTTTTTATTGTGGAATCTGCTGGAGTACGTTTTAATTCAAGTGTCGCTTATAGGAAAATGCCTAACATGATGGCAAATTGCTCAGTGCGCAAAACGTTTCAAACGTAAAAAATCTGTTCATTTTTGAAATTTTTTTATTCTTATTATACAGAAAAAAAATACTTAAATGGAAACTAATTTTTGTAAAAAAAAAAAAGGTTTGGGATTTCATATCCCAATGTCCGCCTTTCATTGTTTCTGTACTGTATGAGATTCGGTGGTTGAATTCGCACTAAAGTTGCACAATGAGCTATGAGCGACAGTTTGGAATCTATCCCGAAAGAAAGACCTGGGGCCATTGCCTTGTAATTTTGAACCATACTTAGATGACGAAGACAACACATGAACTGGCATTCTACGCTCTAGAATAGGCGTGAGGACGTTTGGACCACAACAGATTTAACGTGGACCAGTCCTCTCTAACAAGGCTAAACTAGATAAACTCCTCGAGAGGATCTAGTTTAGCCTTGTGACAATGACACGACGGATTATTTTTGGTGGCTGCCGTGTAGTGAAACTGGTAACCTTCCGATTACGAGCTCGCTGCACTCTCCAAAATCGAAATTAAATACTCAAACGTCCAGTTATATGTCCTCAGTGTCGTTACACAATATATATATATATTGGGGACCACCCACAGGGGGGTTAAGTTTCCCAACTTAGTGATTCGAAATTCTCAACTCATCTATTTGAAATTCCCATCTCAACACTGCTGAAAAGTCCCAATTCCGATTTTCAACTTTTTTTTATATATATTTTAGGTAATATTAAACAGTTCTCTTACAAGCATTGATTTGTTGCACCCATATTCCAATGCACAGTGTCATCTGATGTCTAATTTAAATGTAATCTTACAAGTTGGGTAATTTCTAATCTTCCCTAGCTTTCATTTGCTAATAATATTAACTTTCTTCAGGCAAAAACTTTCCCAACTCGGGGCTTTTAGAAGTTGAAATTCCCAACTTTCACGGTTTCCAGTAACCTGGGAACCCTTAAAGTTGGGGGGGGGGGGGGGGGGGGTCCGGACCCCCCCCCCCCCCTCGGTACAACGGGCCTATGAGTCCTTTACTCTAGCTGTGATAGACTACACGCCAGCCCAATGAGAAGCTCTAGTGCGACGTCAATTCAACCAACCAAAAAAAACCATCGGACATATTTTATAGTACCACTTACGCTAGATTGAGATTTCGTATACCCCTGTTTGCCATCGCTGACCGTGCCCAGCCTCTTTTTGAGAATTCCAAACCTACAGATAAATTTCGACCTTTTCTTGTCGAAATGTCGGATCGTCTTTCACGGATCGCCCCGAGGAACGGCATCTCTTCTCGGCCGAAGCTGACGAAATCGTTCAGTTGACGGGTTTATGTCCGGGGACAATTGGCAGAGGACGTCGTGTAAGATGAAATGAGGATTTTGCTTGATTGAAAAGGATTTGGTTGGGTTGAGTGATTTACAGGCCATAAAAAGGGGACTTTGGATAGGCTCATAAAATGTATATTTATATATTTTTTTACAAAACATCATTTAAAAAAATCTGTTTTGCAAGAAGAATTGCTCAGAAGTGAGAGTTGATGGAGTGAAATGCACGTTCGAAAAGTTTAATTTCGATTTTTCAGGTATTTAAAAATAAAAAGACATGTTAAAAACTTGTATGTATTTTAAGGTAGATCTTCGGAACCAGCCATTCAAAAGCCCTGTGACGCATTTTTTGAATATTTTGAACTCCAAAGCGAACTCAAGGTGATGTCCCACCTCAATATTACGTGACGCTTGGCGAAATATTTATACGCAATATTCCCATAAAATATTCATTATTTTTATTTGTCCTTATCTAGAGTATTAATAATTAGGACAGAGGATCCCATGTTTAGTTGTTAATTATTTGTTCTGCAGTCGAAGTTTTTAAAGTATTATTTATTTATTTTTTGAAATGTTCCTTTTTGAGAAAATTGTCCAATTTCTCAATTTTTTTTGCAAGATTTTAAAAACGTAACTAGACACACGATTATTATTTAGTCAATAGCCTCCTTTCCCCATGTAACGATATTCGACAATATCCTTTGAAGCTACACTCAAGGAAGACCTAAGCCCTAAATTCCGAAAAAAATTCGAAATGTTCTTTTTTTTTGCATAAAACTATTCTATATATATTTAAGAAGGTGTGCATAAAATGTCAAAGTAGTAGAAGAAAGAGAACTTGTGTTTTTTTACATGTTTGTATACCATTTATCGTCTGTCTACCTACTTTTCGTCTGCAGCATTCGTCATTTACTCAAAATAATTCTTTTCAATTTTGGTCACGTTTAAAATGCTAAGGGTTTGTAAAAAAATTTTACGTAAAACTGAACTGTTAATAGTTTTTGAAGATTTAATACTATTTGGTTTATAAACGTTTGAATAGTTTTTTTAAAAATTAAATTATGAATTATTTTTTACGAATTAATTAACATTAAAAATTTGAATATTTTTAAGGTTGTAAACTTAAAATGAAAAAAAAAAAAAACTATTTTGAAAACTATTAATACACAGAAATCTTTAAAAATCTATTCATATGTCTGTAGTATATATTTTGACGTTATTTAACCAATTAATTTTTTTTTAAATATTAAAAATTAAAGGAAGAATAGTGTTTTTTTTTTAAAAAAAAGCCTATTTACATTAAAAAAACGCCTCCCCCCCCCAAAAAAGGTTTTTTTTTATTATTGTCAGAAAGAACGTTCCAATAATGGAATAAAAATGCTATTTTTGAATTCATTAATAAAAAAAATTAGGATTTGGGGCTCGGGTCTTCCTTAAGTGAGTCACGTGGTTTTTGAACAGTCTGTTATCAAAACCTAATTAGATGTTCTACAAAAATTAAAAGGCGGGAAAAAATCGGTACTCTCTCGATGAACCTCATTTTATAAAAAAAACTCGTCTTCGGACTCATTTTATAAAATAGATACTTTTTATCCTGGTCAAAGGTTACTTCGGGATAGAAAAACGAAGCATTCAGCCGTCGAAGAGTTGAGGACAAAAGGCGCTAAAACACACAAACTGCAAATATTAATTATAAGCGTATTGTGAAATTAAAAAAAAATAAGCCATGGGCACAAATTCTCCATCACCAAACTGAAATGCCTTGCAAACATCGGAGTGATACCGCATGAGCAATTGAAAAGGTGAAGGATTTTCCGTTATTTGAAAGCGATGTCTCACACATGTTCTCATATTTCCATTTCAATCAAAAGATTGTTTCACGGTGCATTTGTATCCAATTAATAGCAGCACGAAAAGTGAGGATGGTTGCTTTGGTAGAATGGCCTTTGCTAAAGTTAAGAGTCCTTTGTGCGAGTTGTCATGGTGACTGATGGATAGTTATTTCCAGAAAGGATGTCAGTCTTGGATGTTTAAATTGAGGCCGTTTTCGATTATTTCGCCAGTAATGGGGATATTCCTGGTGTTTGCCGAGCATGACGAGTAAACAAGACTTGAAGGAAATGACAGATCAGGCATAAAATTTCGAAGGATATTATCCTGTTTAAAACAATTTACGGTCGAACCTCGATTATCCGGAACTCTCTGTTAACCGACCGTGTCATGTTTTGCACATGGGTATCAAAGTTAGAAAGACTGCTAATGTTTTACAAGAGGCAAAAATCCCAAAATAGTGATAAAAGTCAGTGATCTGGGGGTATTAGTAAATGAGGATTTTAAAATGGGTCATCAATGTACAGTGACTGGCAAAAAAGCCAATAGCTTGGGATAAATCAGAAAAAGTGTTTTATTAAAATCCGATGATATCATCTTGCCATTGTGTGTTTGACAAGGATTCATCTTGATTTATAAAAGATTACGATATTATCCTGTTTAAAATAATTTACAGTCGAACCTCGATTATCCGGAACTCTCTGTTAACCGACCGTGTCATGTTTTGCACATGGGTATCAAAGTTAGAAAGGATGCCTATGTTTTACAGGAGGCAAAAATCCAAAATAGTGATATAGTCAGTGATCTGAAAGTATTAGTAAATGAGGATTTTAAAATGGGTCATCAATGTACTGTGGCAGTGGCGGCCCGTGGTCTCCATACGTGGTCCCGCGTATGGAGCCATGGCAACGATGCAGCCGATTTCGAATTTCGCTTTTTGGCTGCAGTTTTGATTGAATGGAGTTTGTTTCCCTCCAGAATTGTGCATTACGGTAACATGCTTGGAGATTTTGTTTACTACCGTAGAAATTTCATTTCCAATTCTAATCTTCATTTAAGAAAATTAGTAAAATATCTGATTTTAGTTTTAAAATACACTAATGAATTTAGGTGCAGCCCGGCTGTACTTGCTGTAGTGGGCGAGCTGCCACTGTACTGTGGCTATCAGAAAAGCTATTAGAATGTTGGGATACATGAGAAAAAGTGTTTTTATCAAAATCTGATATCATCTTGCCATTGTGTGTTTGGAAAAGACTCATCTTAAGAATGCTGTACAGTTTCGTTCACCATATTTTTAAAAAGAGATTGACTTGTCAGAGAAAGTTCAGCACATGGCTACTAAAATGGTCCAAGGTTTTTCAGGCGTGGAATATGGAGATATAGATTAAGATATTTGAAAATATAAATTCTGGAAGACAGGAGGGTTAGAGGAGATCTGATTCAACTGTTCACATTTATTAAACAGGGGGATGTCAAGGGGTTGGATTTTAATATGAGTTATAGAAAGAGAAGTCACGGGTTATTAAATTAAACACATTTTAAGAGTAGGTCTTATAATTAAGTAAAGAAAACATCGATTACTAGTTTATTAGTTTTTCTACACTGCTAAAAATAGGTACTCAAAAATAAGTAAAATATACTCATTTTTGAATACATTCAATGCTTATCATGGCTCTGAATACATAAATTTTAATTTTGAAAAAGACATGTACTTAAAAATAATTGCGATGGATAAAAATGAATAAAAAGAGCAGATGCTAGCCTACATAGGCTGCATTCATAAATCACTTTAAATAATTATCGACAATTACAACCAACACTTACTAGGAATAGAATCCAGATTAGCAGGCAACGCTGTCAGTTTTCTCCGGGAGACTTGAAGAAGTTATAAACAGAAGTAATATTAAAAAGATGTGCCAAAAGAATGGGAAGTAAGTTAATTGAATTGTAATAACTCAGTTTCCATTTAAGCAATTGACATCAAATAATATGGAAAACCATCTTGTGAACAACTCTTTAAAGTGTGTCAGGTCGTTTTGTTAAGATGCTTGAACAGAAGCTGAGATTAGCGATATTAAATCACACTGCTTATTTTTGAGAAAGTACAATGACTTAAAATTGAGTACATCATCGATCATTTACGATGCAATTGTACTAAAAAAACGAGTACGTTCATGTACTTATTTTTAGGCACCTTTTTTTTTTACAGTGTAGCTTAGTAGCAACAAACAAATTAGTGAAAGTACAGTAAAAATAATGATTTATTATGTGTAGTTAAACAGCGAAATAATGATCATCGCTCAACAATTTGTGACCACTCTGTTTATGAAAATAAGAAGTTTACAATACACTCAAACCTGTTTTTGTGCGGTAGATAGGGACCGCATAAAAAAACGCATAAAAAAATTCGCACAAAACTTCACGAGTAGCTATAAAAAATAGTTTTCTCAACACAATTAAAAAATATTTTTTTATGCGGTGGATAGGGGCCGCATAAAAAAAGTCTCACATAGAAAATAACTCAAAATCTTACGAAATAACTATTAATTGCTTTTTTAAACGAAATCAAGACACGAGGCTTGACAGCTACTTGGAATCTCGCCAAACCTTTTGGAATCTGATTTAAAAAATACACATGCGAATATTTTTAAATATTTTATTTACATATGTACATATTTTACACATACAAAACGTATAACCATTATCTTTCGTAGTCTGACAATACGTGAACTTAGTTCAAAATCGCTTTCGTCACTTGAAGATACTACCTCGCACTCTTTTAGAGTTGATTTTTTTCCAGTGATCAGTTTTTGCGACGACTGTTGTTTCACTAGACGCTTGTATATGTCTCGGTAGCCAGATAATCAATTATGTTCCAATTTAATTGAAATTTCCATATACCGCACAAAAAAAGTCGCACACAAAAAAAAATCGCACAAAAGACCGCACAAAAACAGGTTTGACTGTATTTAAAAGAGAATGAATATGGTACTACCATTTGAAAATCTTAAAATTTTGATCTAAAAAAAACTAAATTTCAGCAAACGATATTTTCACTCCGCTAAATTCTTATCGTGGACAATACAACTTTAAAAAAGTTTCACTCAACAAAGTGCTATCCACATTGTGACAGCAGAGGCCGCGTACACTCTTAAGGACAGGTCGGACAAAAATCCCTTTCATTTTAACGACCCGTCGCCTTCCAATGGACTCTCCTCATCGTATTTCTTTCAAAGTGACAATTACTCTGGACACTTTCCGGCATCTCAAAGAACCGAACCCGCTGTCAGATCGGACTTTTGCCGCAATAAAAGGGTATAAAATGGGAATCAAGACACAACAACCCGTTCCAGAGGTAACCAGAATCTAGAGTTATTGAAAGTTTGGCAGGAGAAGTATTTCTTCGAGATTCCTTCTGGTCATTGTTGATAGGAACCAATGACCCTTGCTGGGAAGGCGATTTCTTTGTTCTGGGGCAGTTGATATTGTTTGGTGTTACCTATAAGTTATTGATTGGTAATTACTGGTTTTCGAAGTTTTTTTCTTTTATGGGTTCTGAGAAGTTGAGTTGAAGAGATAACGATTTCGTGGTTTGTCAACTCGAGTGAGTGGTTGGCGGTTGTTTTTGTTGACTGAATGATTTCAGATGTGGCCATGGGATGTCACATAAAAAGCACAATGAAGAATTCTTATAATTAAAATGTTTTATTTTTTATAATAACACTTCTTGAAATAACGTTATTTTTATGTGGTCATCCACCAAAAGCTGCTTGAGCATCTAAAATAAAAGTTCAAATTGTAGCCAGGGTTCAAAACTTTATCTTTGACTTAAGAAGCGTTCATTTATTACGTCACGCTATTTTTCATCCTTTTGTAGACCCCCTCCCCATGTCACGTACTGTCAGTTTAGCCTAACCCCCATGTTACGCTACGATAAATTTGTTCAGTTCAAAACAGTTGTTAAACTTCCGTTGCTTGTATTTTATTAAACATTACATATAGAAAGATAGTTGTTTTTATAAAAAAATATTTATATCAAAGTTTGTGAAAGAAATTTAAGTATTATTTCCAACAAACTTTCGCTACGTTACGTAACCACTGAGGACCCCCCCCCCCTCTCCCTGTCACATCGCAATCCCGTATGATATACCCCTTCTCCCTAAGGGTGAGTGACGTTAAAAAATGAACTGCCCAAGCAATATTTCGTAATAAAGGTGAATGAGAATTATATTTACAACTTTGACACACAATGAAACCTAAAGAAATAAGATAGTTTAGTTATGTTGCATGTACATGTAACGGCATGAAGTTTTATTTGTGAGCATATATTTTTTCTCAAATCCATTAACGTACTACTCAATGCTCTAATAAACATTTAAGCACGGAGCTTTCTCCTAAAGATGGATATGTTATTCTACAACTTTAACACACAATGAAACCTAAAGAAATAAGATAGTTTAGTTATGTTGCATGTACATGTAACGGCATGAAGTTTTATTTGTGAGCGTATATTTTTTTTCAAATCCATTAACGTACTACTCAATGCTCTAATAAACATTTAAGCACGGAGCTTTCTCCTAAAGATGGGTATGTTATTCTACAACTTTGACACACAATGAAACCTAAAGAAATAAGATAGTTTAGTTATGTTGCATGTACATGTAACGGCATGAAGTTTTATTTGTGAGCATATATTTTTTTTCAAATCCATTAACGTACTACTCAATGCTCTAATAAACATTTAAGCACGGAGCTTTCTCCTAAAGATGGGTATGTTATTCTACAACTTTGACACGCAATAAAACCTAAAAGAAAAGTTGCGTACAAATAAAATTTCATATGTTGCTGCTACATGCACAAGCAACATAACTAAACTATCTTATTCTTTTTAGATTTTATTGTGTGTTAAAGTTGTATAGATAATTCTCATTCACTGTGCATATATTAAACAAAAGAGAAAATTAAAACCGAAAATATAAAAAAAGCAATGTTTAACTACCATCCATAGTTTTTTTTTAATAAAAATTACATAACAACAACATAAAGCAGATTGAGTATTTGTTTGTATGTAACTTATGTATAAGATTTTAAGAGCTATTTACTTGTGAAAATACTATACCAGTTACATTCATTTGCAGTTACACTTTATTAAGAATCAAGAGTAGCTTAATGTTTAAAATAGTATAGTTTCTTTTGTATAAATTAGGAGCAAACATTAAAACGTGTTTTGTCACATTAAAGTGATCCCTGAGAAAACAACTTTTTCTAAATGCATTGTCTTATGTACAGATTCCAATTTTTGCAGGTTATTTTCAATGAAACAAAATGTCTTTTGAACGAATAAAATATTGAAAAACCGGGTCAATAGAAGCAGTTGTTCTGGCTTATAGCGTCTTTACCCTATTGAATGCGAAATCAATATTTAAAAATACTATATAATCGCAGACATTTGAAAACCAAATAAATTCACTATTTTAATTAAAATGGCTTGAATTGTGACGTCAGAGGTAGTTTATATGCACAGCTGATGCAGTGTCTTCTTGGTGTCACTGATTAGAGGACCCCATTTACAACACGTGTTTGAAATATACGTTTCTGGATTTTTGGGTCGACCTCACCTAAACTCATATCCTTTAGAATATGTAAGAATATATTTTTTTTTATAATTTTTCGTTAATTTATTATGAATTTTTAACTGAATTTAGTCATTTTTTCTGGTGAATAGAAGCACTGCTTCTATGTACCTGAGGTACTTATTTTAAGGTGCTAAAAATTGTAAACACTTAAAGCAAATTCTCAATATTTCATGCTCTCTTGTTCTAAGGTTGTTTTCGTCTTGTTAAATATTATTTAAGAAGAAAATGTATGAATAAATGAATAAACCGTCAATTAACTTGTTCTTTCAGAGGAGAAATTGTGCAATCATGACTTGTCATTAAGCATTTTTATTGTTACTAAGTTTACAATAATTTGTAGTTACCAACTCTTTTTGTGTGTGTGTTTTTTGTGTGAAATCTTAAGAAGGTGGTTTAAAAAGTAAATAAATAATCACCTTCGAAATCACCTGTAGATATTTCGGAATTGAAACAGAATAAAAAAAAATGGTGAATGGTCATAATTGCTATTGAATAGCAGCAACTCGTAAATTTAAGCATTTTTGCTCACAAAGCAAAAATTAAAAATTTTGGACCACGAGGGCTTATAGTACAGATCACCACCGAACTTTTAAGGTATTACTCATAATTTTAAGTGTACCAGAAGAATGTATAATATGACTGTGAACTGAAACTGCTGCTAGTTTTATAAGTACATTAGTCCTACAGAAAATGTGAAGGCAAATTTAATGATTTAATACTCTAATTTTCAGATATTTTTGACAAAACACGTTTTGAATATTTGCCCCACACATTTGTGAACGAATTTCATTCAGATAACAAGACTGTTAAACATCATTTAAGTCGAATGCATTTTAAAAATAACCATGAGAACCACTCGCAAAACTAACTGACAACACCGAAAATAAATCAAATTCCCGAATCTAACAACTCTGTAATCTAATAATTATTTCTTAAAATACTTGACCTCCAGCGGTCATCCTCAAAACACGGATGTAAGCAAACATTTGCGGCCAGGTCTACCCACAAACAGCGCCCTAATGATATTCAAAACGTCAAATGAGAAATTAAATGTTCCTTGCAATGCTATTTTCCTGCAAAGGGGATCCTTTAAAAAAAAAGTTATTATTTATTTATTCACTGACTTAACATGTGTCCCGGATCTTTAGAGATCCGTTTAAGACTTAAATGCTTACTGATGGTTATGCTTAGCGTGCCTTCACTTGCCTGCCTATTATTGAATGATGAAAATTGAGACGGAAGCCTGCCGAGGCCATTTGGGTGGTGACATTGTGTTGTATAATTGTTCGTCGAGGTTCCGCCCCTCCACTGAAATGAGAGAAGTGCGCCATGTTGGTAAGGTCACGTTTTAGTATTGGTGTCTTAACTTTAAGTCATCCATGTAAAGGGTCATGAGATCAAGACCGATTTTTTCCTTAATGAATTGCAATGTCCGAAACCAGAGAGTTGTTATATTAAATAGAGAGCGCCTTAATATCAGACTCTCGTAAGGCCGCGGTGTCAACATTGAAAAAAAACCCCAATATCACGTGGTTTATCGCTGCCACATTTGGTGTTCAAACATCTGCAGGAGTTCTAAATTTGGCGCACTTTCTTCTTTTTTGGTGATAAGGAGTTCTGTCCGTTTTCAACTTCTTAACATATATGTACGTATTTACTGACCGAAACGGGTGTACTTATTTTCAAACAATATGCGTTAAATATTTCCTCTTCATTAACGAAACGAAAATATCATTTTCTTTGTGTTCAATACTCGAAGAAGCGAAACTCTTTATATTTCTCAGGTTTTATTGTTCATATTTTCTTATTGAACTATACAAAATAACAATTGAAAGAACTTCGCTTATGGTAAATATTTTACATAAAAACGTAACGTAATTATTTCAAAAGTACAAAGTAAGAAAAATACATTTAATATATCTGTTAAATTCCCTTAAATTGTGCCACTCGTTAAAAAAAAACGATATTTAAATACACAATTAAACACAAAACCATATTACAATACTTCGATCTCGCTTAGTTCTGAAAGTCGCCAAGGCCTGCCAAGTAATATTGGCGCATGAATGAATTGGCATTTCCACAAATCACGTGGTTTCAATGATGCACACACGGAAATCAGCATTTTTATTCCTCTATTTGTATCATTACTCCACGTCCGAAACGGGTGTACAAGTTCATTTAGAGTGGCCAATTGTTGGTATCCTTTAAAGAAAGAGTTCATTTAATATATTACTCAATTTTTCGCCTTTTTTACCCCCTTTCCCCTTATGTCACGCTACATGACATTATCCTTACCCCACTAAACCCCATTTCATGTCATCTACTGTTTTCTTCACAAATGTATGTAAAATGCGTTTTGCATATACGTTAAGCAGACTATCTTATTTGTTGCCCAATAAATTAGGTTATCTTGTATTTATAAATATAATGAGGGCAATCTGTAGTAAAAAAATAATAATATTGAACAGTATTTTTTCCTTATTTTAGTTGTGTTGAAGTTTAAATTATAGTTGTGGTGTGGACCTACACTCAACATAGCTGACATGCAAGTCCATAGATAAATATATGTCATGTTTTTTATTTATTATGTGAAAGTAGCACGAACTAAGTAAAACGTCATTTATTATTTTATTTGTTGAAAAAAATTTATTTCACTCTAAAGCCTATTCTACACGAATGAGTAAAACGTGCGTTAGCTTCTCGGTGATTCGACAATTCGTACCACGTGGTATGAATCACCGAGAAGCTCACGCGCGTTTTACTCGTTCTTGTAGAATGGTCCTTTAGAGGTGGTAATGTAAATACTAGCTGTAATTCATTACACGAAAAAAAATTAAGAAAAAAATTGTGTTATTAATATCGATAGAAAACATGCAATGCTCTTAAACTCATAGCTCATGTTTTCTAAAATTTTACTTTTTGTAACATGGACCAGTTTAACTTAAAGTATATCTTCCATATACATGAAACATATGAAAGCTTGTTTCAGTCGAATTGAGCTAGAGCTGTGCAACGCAAAATACGAGTAGTGGCATTTTGGAATCAATCACTGATGCTTCCCAAATGCCACTACTCGTGGCATTTGGGAAATATCAGAAAACGTAAAAGTAATAGTTTTAAACCATGGTCATACAATGATGACAACACCTGAGCTTTCACCCCACTTTCCGAACTGCAACACCTCAAAGAAAGTGAGGCCATTTGTAGTACAATAGGTTTAACGTGTTTTCATCATTTCTACACATTGAATCTCTTTTAAACTTACATGGGAGATCAACTCGAGATACTTTAGTCTTGAGTCGAGCAGCAAGGTAACCAGGGTAAAACATATGTCAGCAACATGCAATGTATTAAATCCTTTCACTGCAAAATATTGAATACAAAAATTAAAGAAATTTGATTCTACAAAAATATAAATTTTTTATTACTTCAAAGATTAGCAGCAAAATATTTTATAATTATTTAAAAAAAAAAATTAAGAATATTTGAAATATACATGTGTAATGCATTTTTAAAGAAAACTTCTGTTAAAATTATTTTTTTTAATAAATGTGGCAATATTATGTAAATATAATTTAATTCTTAAATTTTTTTTAAAAAAATGCTTGTGAATGTTTTAATGTTAATTTTTTAATAATATATAAATTTCGATTGTAAGTTTTATATAAGAGATCCATATTGGAAAAATAGTAATATTTGTTAATTAAACAATATATTTTATATACTTTTAGTAATAAGTTTTAGAATGTTGTTTCCTTAAAAAGGGTATATCGAGAAATAATTTTGTATGACTTTTTTTAATAATTGTATGTAATATTTTTGTATTTACTTTAATTTAATTTACCTTAAATCCTGATATCTGTTTCAGTGTAATAAGTAGCGAGTGACTAATAATGATGAATCATGGCTAGACATAAAGGAATGTTCGAACATTCATTCTTTTCAAGTCTGCAATTCGGCGCCACATTCGAACCTTCATTATTCCTTGGCATTGAGTACGTGATTTATTCCGAAAGTATTATCTGTTAGGGAGGCATCAGAATTCCGATGCTTTTCTTCGAGAGATGTCACCAGCTGCTCTTAGGAGACAGGCGGAATTTAACGGGGGGAAAGTTAAGGAATTCTGCCTTTGCTGTGTTAATAGAAAAAAATATAAAATTGAGAACTAAAGTGACGTTCTAACCCTTTACAGCACAATTTTTTCTTCTTTTTGAAAAAAATAGCTCGCACTCAAAATACTTTCCAGATACCTGGTAAAATAGTTTTCCGAAAATTGACCACTAGACTGTAAAATTTTTTATAAAGGTACTTAAAAATAAGTATCTAATCACTACTCGTTTTTCATAACTGCATCGTAAACGGGCGTATGACATACTCAAATACACGTAACCGTATTTTCTCGAACAGTAACAATGTGACTTAATATTGGTAATCTCAGTTTTTGTTCGAATCCTCTGAGCTAGAATATAATATAAATTAGCACTGGAGTGAGGACTCCCATTGAGGAACAATGTACTTTACCGTGCCTCGCGGATGGATACAATTCGGAAGAAAAGTTGAGAAAACATTCGTCCTTGGCTATGACGTCTCACGTGACGTCACAGAAATGTTTAAAACTGATTATTTCGGTGCCTTTTGTCTTCTATTTCTTGTAAGTAAGTATGGAAAAACATTAAATGTATTTTTGAAAGCCAGAAATGAGTTTTTAAATCTACTCAAACCTATGCGAAAGGACAATGTTTTCTACCTTCGCTCAAAAAGGTGTAAGTTTTTCTACCTTCGCTCAAAAAGGTGTAAGTTTTTCTACCTTCGCTCAAAAAGGAGTAAACTGATCGGCAACTCTTTGTCGTCGATACAGTGCTTATAGCTAGTAATATTATTCTATCTCAGTGAAGAAACCTGACCAAATTAAAATAGTAGATCAGAAGATGGTTTTCCAAATTTTTTGAGGTCATTGAACTGCAAATGTAACTTCTAGAACGCTCATAGCCAGCTACTTCTATGGAAGTGGTTGAAGCCATACTGTAAGTAGCCATACTCTACACCAAATAATTTTTAAAAGTGATTTTATGTTTTTTTTTCCTTCTTAAACAGTTAAAGAAATGTAAAATATTAAGAGTTTATTTTCTACGAATAAAAATATTTTTTTTTACTATAATCTACATTTTACGAAATCAAAGCAAATTCATTATTTCACACCACATTAAAATTAATAAGAAAACATTTGAATTCTGAAATTAAATGAAACTGTTACGAAGTTTTCAAAGATTTGCATACAGTGAAATAATGCATATATAGCATTAAATCAAGTGTAAACTTTGTAAAAAGTTCATAATAATTTTTTTTTTTTAGGTACAGCTATTCCAAAACAATTAAAAGTACACTAGAAAAATTCAAATGTTTCTTAAACAACAAAATTGTCTTTGCTACTTTTCCTTTTGACGTTATTTTTTAGATTTGTTTTCAAAATGGGGTAGTCGTGAATTTTGATTAGAATAAGTCATACCTCACATAGGTCGTTGGCTGTCAGTTTGAAGAATGGAATGCCATCTGAGATGTACTTTTATGGGGCCAAAGTTCAAAACTAAAAAGCAATATAATCAGGATTTTTTTCAAGATGGATTCCGCAACCATCGCCAATTGACCATATCTTTACGTCAAATAACGAAACATTTAGACAGCATTATCATAATCAATCTCATATAATGATTGTCCACATAAAAGTCACTCTAATAAGAGTTAAAATCTATTGAAATCTAATTCCATACTTCCGATAGCTTTTTTACCCCAAAACTTCCTTAAATCTCTCAAGTATACGCCATATGTTTCCTGGATGTCGCCGGGGTTATACCTTTCGCCACACATTATTCGTGCATTTAAAATTCCTTTCTCGGGGGCGCCCTTCATTTCACGGATGCCACCCACCCCCACCACCCGCATTGTGTGTGTGTCTGCCGTGCATCCCTTTCAGCATCCGCCAATGCAGGGGCACCAAATTGGATGAATATTCGCCGAGTTGGCGATTTTTCTATTAATTTCACAAAATTTAATACTGTTTAGTAATTTAATATTTTAGTTAAAACCACATATTTATACACAAAACTGGAACTATCCCGACTGGTATTTCCGAAAGATGTCGTATACGTAAAATCCGAAAGATGTCCGCCATTTAAAAACCCCAAGTATAGTAACTTCAATGCTACAATGTGTTGCCATTTAGGTGTTATAAATTTTAAAATTAAAGACGTGGGTGGAAGAATCAGACAGATCGCTCCAGTTTTCAATAAAGTTCTGAAAGGACGAAAAACACTTTAATGATACTTACCATTTTTAAAAACATATGGAATTTGTGTATAGCATAAAAAATACCTCAAAGACCAATTTTTTTTTCAACCTTTTGCCTGGTTTTTTTATCGAAAAAGAATAATGGAGCTGTCTGGTTTTTTACAGCTAACACTGGAATTTTGTGGCCAGGTTTACCAATAAAATCCTTGCAGA
Organism: Troglohyphantes excavatus; assembly: GCA_963932185.1. Classification (NCBI taxonomy): domain Eukaryota; kingdom Metazoa; phylum Arthropoda; class Arachnida; order Araneae; family Linyphiidae; genus Troglohyphantes; species Troglohyphantes excavatus. Next base: position 38,249,575 of record OZ010677.1, read on the forward strand.
TACTTCACCGAAATCATAAATGCGATTGCTACTGTAAACTTCAAACAGCAAAAAATATTCGTTTTATTTAAGGATTGCATAATAAACACCACATATAAATATAGTCTACCTTGGAATTACACCCTTTTATAAGGAATTTCTAATGTGTAATAGACCTTATAGTGTTTCTTGCATCGTATGAGAAAACAGTACATTTTCTTTTTATTTATGTCAATTGCTTACAGCTGTCTGGTTCTTGCACCAATTTTTGGAGTTTTTTTCCCCTTTATAGAAATAAGAGAAAAAGTGTAACTAAAAAAAAATGTCTTTAATTGAACAAAATTTTCAAAAAAATTATAAATAATAATTATATCTACACGATTTGATCACTGTGATTATATTTAAGAAGAATTAATAAGAAACAATGTAAAGCTCTTAAAAGAGCGTACAATTCCCCTAACAGTGGGGCAAGTTGCCCCAGGTAGGCTTTAGTAAAGGTAAGTAATTACAGCAATGTCTGTGATGTCCTGGTTTCCAGGGTAACGAACTTGTCATTGACAGATTGCGGGATTGATTCTTACAATCTTAATCAAAGTAATAGATAGAAATGGTGTGGTAGATGTTGAATTCGTTTTGTTACAAATACTCTCACTTTAGTCGTATTGCCGAATTACATGTTCAGATGCTTGCTGCTCAGAAGTCATCTGACATTCATTCACAAATATGGGACAATGGTTCTACTCCAACACACAGCGACAGATTCACAACCGCAGCTAATAGCTTGTTACGTTCGACCTTGCTCAGATTGGTTAATATTACGTAGCACTAAAGCTACACGTTTGCAATCTATTCAAAAGGTAAGACCCGGGAAGACTGTCTCGTCTTTCTGAATCATGATTAGATGACGAGGACGCATGGCATCCCACTTTCTAAGCTTCTATACCGCGATCAACGTGGAGGTACTTAATTCACGACAGACTTAACGCGCACCAGTTCCTTTCAGCAGTTTGAGTCTTCTGTTATAGGACGAGGATAGAGCTACGACTACGAGCTTTCTTACTAAAGACGAACCTATAACTCTAAATGATTACGAGCTAATGACATTATAACATTTTGAGCAATGTGTAGTATATAAGATCTGAATGTACAATGTATATTAAGGCGCAAATTTATTGGGAAAAAGCCAACTATAGTTTCAATAGGTTAACCTATATCTTCATCGGGGCTAACGACGGAATGGTGTGAAAAGAGAGAAGTATCAACAAATGGAAGTTGGGGGTGGTTGGTTTTCACACCATTGCCTCGCTCTAGCTCTGATGAAGATAGGTTAGCCTATTGAAACTATAGTTGACTTTTTCACTAATTAATTTGAACCTAACTATATGAGCCGTTAGAGAAAAGGCAAAATTGTAAAGTTGCTTTCTCTTCCAAAATAGCTTATTTTATATTTCCAATGCAATATTATATATTGTTAATTTTTATTATTTTAATAGATATGGCTTCCCAGAAACACCCCAACGCTTTAGATTAAAATAAATATTTCAACATCGATTACTTTTATGAATTTAAAGTTTATGCGTGTTGCTAGAAAAACTGAAATCTCATGGACGATTTAAGTCCCTCAGCTCCATCACAGGGCTAAATATCACGTGCCGTTCAGAATTTGTGAAGATGTTATACGTCTTACACGTTGTTGTTCATATGTATGTTGTTGTTGATGCTGCTCAGATGTACGTTGTTGCTCAGATGTATATTGTCGTTCAGATGTACGTTGTTGTTTAGTGTACGTTGTTGTTTATATGTAAGTTGTTGTTGCTCAGATGTACGTTGTCGTTCAGATGTACGTTGTCGTTCAGCGCAAAGTTGTAACATCTCGATGGTCGGTCGACGGCTAAATGCGCAATCATTGTATGTCCGTTCCTGGTCCCAAATGCGATATTGATATCAATGTAAAGGTAGAGTCTAACCCCCTTTCCTCCTGCACACACATTTTATGTCCTCTTCCAAATAAACATTTTCTATAGCAAATTTAAAGTTCGGCCAAAACCTGAGTCAATGGTTGTGATTTTAACCATCGATGTGTAGTAATAGGGATATTGGCGCGATATCTTTTCCAAACTTGGCGATGGCCCCGGCAGCCCTGCCGTTCAACAAGAGACCTCGCGCTCATTGCGTATGCACGGGTTGTCCATCCGCCGCCCAAAGAGGCGGAAGAGACTGCAGAGAAGGATCCTTGAACAACCTTGGCTTGGTGGAAAGGTCGGCCGACCCCTTCCTGACCCGGCCTTCCCCTCTCCGCCGCAGCCGGAACTGGCGCCCTTGCCCATTATAACCCACTGGGAAAGGTGTCACTGACTCTGTAGTGAGATGCAGATTATCTGGATGGTGACCCGCGCGGGGCATCGCTTGAGGTTGCGTGGACACGACGCGTTCGCGATAAATTTCACTTTGGAAGTAAACATGTCTCGAAAGGTCCCCGATGTCAAGTGATTTTTATGCTGCTTTAATATCCTGGAAGAGAGGGGTCCAAAGCATTAATCTGGTCTGAAGAAATTGTCGATAGCGATGAAAGTATTA